>VDFB02271358.1:423339067-423485364 GCA_007258455.2 Sequoia sempervirens | reverse complement strand
GTCATTTTTGAATTATTTCAATGTAGTACCAAACATCATCAAATCTAAAAATGTTCACATTTTTGAAACTTTTTATAATATGGATAAAAGGAATTTTCACTTTTTCATACACAATGTTGACATTCTTAAAGCTTTGCATAAGTTTGATAAAGTTTTCATTTTTGTATATATATTTTTGCATTCTTAAAGCTTTGCATAATTTTGATAAAAGTAAATTTCATCTTTGGATATACATTGTTTACATTCTTTAAGTATTTTTGTAACAAAAAAAATAGTGTGACCTACTTTTTAGGAGATGGAGCACAAGAATAGGGTTCCTATTTAACACTTCTTTCGTGCAAAGAAACCCTAGAGATCCCAATCTAGTTATGTAAAGGGAAAATACATCCTGCAATAGGGTGTCCTAGGGTATGATTAGAGACTGAAGAGGGGTTCACCACCAAGCTAGGGCTTGGAAAGATGTAATATGTAAGCACTAATAATCAAACCTAATGATATGCAAGACTTGAATAAATGACATAAAAATGAATCTAAAATAGAATAGTAAACTGGAAAAGTATAAATGTGCACCTAGAAACTTGTAGAAGATTGAATGAGGACTTGAAATGCTAAAAAGATGAATTCAATGCACTTCATAATCATACGCTAGCTTAGAAAATTTAGTCCTAGATTAGGGTTTTGAGTAGAAAGAAAAATATAACAGAGACAAGCTTGGAACACCTTAAAACAAGAAAGTCCACTATATTGGGACTCATACACCATAAGTTACATATCAGTCCTATTTGGCCTTTTCAATAAGTCAAATTCTGAATCTGCTCTTCAACCTCTGCTCTATCTTCTCAATCTCATTTCCTGATCTTAAATGATAATTTTTTCTCTATAGATGCCTTTTAATGATCTCCTAAATGAGGTGAAAACTTGGATAACTTTGCAACTTGGAAAAAATCTTTCCCATCTTTCTCTTCAATGTTCCTTCAACCTAGATTTGCAAATCACACAGTAAAGAGAGGGAAAATGTTGTTTTGTCAGTAGAAAGGGGTTTTCCTTGGTCAAATCTCATTTTGGTAATCAAACCTTGTAATGAAATTAAATGTAAAGGAGGAATGATGAATAACAAACTGATATGTTACAACTCACCAAACCCTAGAAATAAAATGTATGAAATGGCTCCAATGGATATAGGTCTTGATTCTTGCTTAAATATTGTAGATATTGACTTGAATGCTTGCTTGAATCATGAAACCCTACATAAAAATTGTAAGCTAAAAAACAAGCATGATGCATGATGACTTTGACATGATGTTTGATACTTAAATAATACTCTAAAACAATTGATAATCAGCTCTTGAATTCTCTTAAATGCTCTTGTAAACTCTTTTATGTTGTTGTGAACTTAAATTGCTATAATGCATGAATACTCAAGTTTCTCGATAGAAAATGGGCGATATAACCTTGTATTTATACTAGTTTATGTCTGATTCCTCAAAATTACAACACTATAATCCAACATCAAATGCAGAAGAATAAAATCCTTCCAAGAATTTGAATTTAATTTAGGTTTAAGCCACATGGTACAAATACAACAAAAGTGTCATATGAGTCCCATTAGACGAGGATTTAGGACACTTTTTTAAAGAAAAAATAGATTGATGTGAAATCTAGATCGAAACCCCAAAACTTAGGTGGGACGCATACATCCAAGGTGGTGTATGATTCCTAGATCACTAAATTTGGGCCACACAATGCAAAAAATATTAATTATGATTGGATATTGAATTATGTCAGGATTATCCTTGGAAAGATGCATTAAATAAGGCTTATGTATTCAAATAGGCCAATTAAAGCATAAATAAGCTAAATTTTATTAGTGAAACCCTAGATTAGTGTGAAAGTGTAGAGATAGACATTAAAACACCCTAAATAAGGCACAATTAGGTTCATTTAGGTTACAAGGGCCCAATACCTAATGTGAATGTGTTAAACACATTGCAACACTAAGTCAAGATCACATTAAGCTTAATTTAATAAGGGAGATTCTAAAAAAATGTTAAAATGTAAAGGTATGCATTTCCATAGTGGAATCAAGCAACACTCAGAGGGAGGGGGTGAATTAGTTTTATGCAAAAATTAACTTTATTATTTTGATCTTTAACCCACTTAAAACATTCAACCAAAAGAAATCTGCAGAAAAAGAAAGAAAACAACCACAACACCATAACACAAGGATTTTTATGTGGAAACCCTATTAAGGAAAAAACTATAGTGGATGGAAAATCCACAATATGATATGAGTATACTCAAAAAGAAGTTTACAATAAGAGAATGCACTTGCATTCAGGCTCATTTCCTAGAGCTCATTGCTAGAAATAGAAAGGAACACTACCTTACAGATATTTGAATTAGATCCAAGAGAATGAATTGAGATAATATAATCTACAAATGCTTGATTACACTTTAGGTTATGCTCAATAGTTGATCTTTTTTCCTTCTAACTGATTTTTTACTTCTACTTTGCTCTGCTCTAACTCGCACCACAAAATATTTAATGCACAAGTGAAACTATGCATAAATTGGTCAATCACCATTCTAATAGTTGCAACATGCATCGAAACAACTTCTACATCTAGAAAATGATATAATTGAACATTTATATATCTGTGACTTAGAATTTAATTGCAACCTGTTGGGTTCAATAAAATTTAAGAATATTTGCAACTATCAGCTAAAATCATGAATAATATTTAATGCACACCCACAATGATTGGTCATAACTTAGATTAGACCAAAATCAAGATGATAAAACACAAACACATTTGAGTAGACACTCCTCAAATATCCATGACACTTAAAATCATCTAGGTCAGCCACAAAATACTGATGAATAGAAAGATATCCAATTAGACCTCCAAACTAGCATACAACTTGATACAAGGAACTGGCAATTTTGGAAAACACAAGAAATGCATTGATTAACCTCCCATAAGATCCACAACTCAAAATAGTAACAAAAAACTACATGAGAATTGAAGAAGACAAAACTATTAGATGCTTTGTTCTTCTTGACTGTCCTCAATATGACTACTAGTGGAAGTAAATTATGACATGCAGATCCAATCACTGACTAGGGTTTCCATCAATGACAACACCAAAGCATATTTGTAGTGTCCCTTGCCAACAATCTCCCCCTTTTTCATTGATGGCAACACTTAGTGAAAAATGACTAAGTGTCAGATCAATACCAACATGAACTACACGGCCACTTCAAAATTTCAAAAGAAATCTTCAATATCAACTTAGAAATGAAACTCCCCCTAAGACAAATATACATTTTTCACTGTACAACTCTCACCCTTTGACATCAATGGAAAAATGGGGGAACCAAAAAGATAGAAAATTTTCAAACTGTACATGTATGATCTAGTAACTTACACAAATTAGAAAATATCTGCAAAATAGCTCTTCAACATGCACAAATTTTTGTCCCAAACCTTTTTGAAACTCTGTAGAATTTTAATGTGACCACAAACCAAATAAGATTGAATTTTTGCAGTCTTGAGATTCATTGGGTCACTAACTACCATAATATCTTTGGATTCCTTTAAAAAATTCACCATTATTTCAATCTTTGGACCAATTAGTCCTATGAGTTCACATGCTCTTCCTACAATCCTATCATTTTCATGCTTCAAACTCCTTATTTTGTCAAGTAGAGCTATTACTTGACCTTCTTGCTCACAAATTTCCAACTAACAAATCAAAAGCATTAGAAATGGTAGCCAATTGTTTTTCAAGATCCTTCACCTTCTTCTCATTGTCTTCAGTGAATTTGGAAACAATCAAAGATGACTTGTAGGCCTTTCCACCTTCAGATATAGAATCTTAAATATTCTTCATACAGGTTCCTAACAAAGTTTTATCCTTAGCAATCACTTTTTTAACCAACTAAATATTTTTCTATCAAACTCCTTCTGCACTTTAACCATGGTTGATTTTTAAAGACACTCAAAATGAGTACTAACAAAATTTATGAGCTTCTTCAGTTCACCGGAAGAGGAACTGGATAGATCATTAACATGAGTTGGCATAATTTTCTCCAAAACTGTAGATGCAAGACTTAATAATTCACTATCCTCCATGTGAGATTTCAGAATCTTCTCACTAGCTTTAGCTTGAGTAATTGATGCAACCTTCATTATTTGAATTGGGGACAAGGTGGATAGATTGATTGTGCCTTCAACCAATTCATGATAAAATTCTTCCTGTTGATCCACTAGAGATTCCTTTACTACCTTGGCAGTGTCTCTTGCTTCCAATTGGATCTCCTTAATCTAAACCTTTTCTTCTTCTTCAACCTTTGGTTCAATAGTAACTATTTCTTGATTGAATTTAGGGGCTTCAACTTATTCATTTGGTGTCTCCCTTTCTTCAGCTAATACAACCTGAGGAACTTAAGTTTCCATAGGTGCATTTATGTTATCCACATAAGATGGAATCTAATTATCCTTAGTATCCACATTTACCTCCTTATTTATTGTATTTGATACAACATCTTCAACATTGATCTTGTTTCTTGACATAAATGCTTCTTGGATTTTCTTGGTTTCATCAGCAATAATACTAGTTTCACCGATCATAAGTTTGTTCACCTTTATTTTTCTTTTGAATTCCCTCTTGGCTTAGTCTAGGAGTGAATTCATCTCCTCAATAGAAATTTCTAGACACAAGTCTGCAAATTTTTTTTTATCATATGCTCTTCTTTTGTTCTAGCATTTTCTCTTCTCACCTCCAAAACATCATATAGACTCTTAGGTAAACTAGACATAATTTCAACAAGAACTTTGTTGAAAATATTCAATTTTTTTATTGTTGCCTCTTCAAGAATTTTTTAACCTGATTCATCAAACATTCAATACCATTTGTAGATGGGCTTGAGATTTCCATCCTTTACAACAACATTTTCAGCTTCTTCAAATGTCATAGCAGGTATGTCATTTTTTTCCTTATTATTTTCCTTTGCTTCCTTGTAGCAGAGGCTCAAGTACTCTCATTTTCTCCCCGAAGTAGCCTAGAGTGCTCTTGGTGGAGGTGTACAACTTCTCTTCCTTTCCTTCTATCACTTGGTTGAGTTATCACTTAATCTTTTTGTAGTGATTTTAGCAGAGGCTCAAGTACTCTCATTTTCTCCCCGAAGTAGCCTAGAGTGCTCTTGGTGGAGGTGTACAACTTCTCTTCCTTTCCTTCTATCACTTGGTTGAGTTATCACTTAATCTTTTTGTAGTGATTTTGTGTTGTTTACTGCTTTATTTCTTTATCTTTCTTCCTTGGTTGTTCGTGGAGGTGGAAACACCTAAATCACGGTCTAACTGAGGTAGGACCCTATAGAACCACCCAACATTTCCCTCTCTTTCTCTATGTAGGTGTATGTGCTTTGAAGAGATAGCTAGCAAATAAGATCTTATAGAAAATCACCTTCATCACCCTAGCTCTAGTATATTTACTTTATCACCTTCATTTGTATTTATTCTATTTCATAGTGTTATTTTTCTATCTTAGAAGTTGCTAGCTAGGCTACTAGCTCATTTTTTGATAAGTTCACATTGTACTTTCAGTCCTCTGGTTGTATGGATTCCAATACACTTGGGAGATGCCAATGTGCCATGCTATCATCATAGAATTGTTCTCTCACCCACTAACTGAGAGCTATCTAAGATATAGTATTGAGCTCAAAAACTAGCTCACCTAGCCCCATTTTGAATCTTGAGATTGCAGAGTGGTTGCAGGACTTCATATTCCTCATCATTTTCATCCTCATACCCTAAAAATCTAGCTAAACTAAGGTAAGTTAAGGTAGCCTTTTGCATCTTGGCCCTCTGTGACTTGGGGCCTTGCACATGGAGTTCCCCCTATCATACAACAGGTAAACAATGTCACTTTGTAGGTGTGTCTGTAAAGCTACTTTTGATTTTGTGAATTTCCCTTCTCTTAGTTTCCTTCATGTGAGAGATCTTGGAGGACACCTCATTGCATGTTTGCAGGCCTATGAGGCACTCATTTCAATGGGTTTCCTTCATGTGAGAGATCTTGGAGGACACCACCTTGCAGGTTTGTAGGAATGTAAGGTGCTTTCTCTTCTTGGTTTCCTCCATATGAGAGATCTTGGGGGTTACTTCCTTGCATGTCTGTAGGCCTGTAAGGTGCTTAATTCTCAAGGATTCCTTCATGTTAGAGATATTTGGGGTTTCCTCTTTGTAGGTCTGCAAGCCTATAAGACACTTTCATTTTACAGGATTTGTCCATCATTAGTTCGAGGACCTTTGGTGTACTTTGTGAAAATTCATAGTTTTGTGGGGCTATGGAGTCCTTCTATTCAAAACCACTTAGGGAGAGTACCTATGGATTCCTCTACTTTCCCTATGCTTTCAAGTTCACCATATTTTATATAAATTTCTAAACCTAGGTATTAACTCTTTGATGCACTTATCGAAGAACTCATTTGTACTCATGCTTGCTAAATTGGGGGAAAAATGTATATGAGTGAATTTGAACCCACTAATAAAATTCCCCTTTTACACACCCTCACCTTTAAAAATCAATTCCAAAGGAAAAATTCCAAATCACCCAACTACCTTATTTCCACTTGGCATATGTCTATTGTGTTGGTGACAAAATTTCTGCTAGGGATGCATGCACGGTGTGTAGATGTCTATGTGGCATGCTGCCATCCCCGATAAATTTTCATTTCTAAAGTTGGAAAAGGCATTAAACTTTTGATTAGGAATGATTTGTAATGTCCCTCTTTGACCAACCGACCCCAAAAATGGCATATTCTTCTCCCTTCTTCAAATTCATCTATCTTCATCTCATTTTATCCTCTCACAATCTCTTTCATTTTCTCAACCATTCTCCTAGCACTTTTAGTAGTCACCTCACTCTCAAGTATAACTTCAACACTCTATTAAAATAACAAAAACACTCCTTCAACTCCACATAGCAAGTGTGAAACAAACCTTAGCAACATGGGCTTGGGGTCTTGCGAGACTTCCCTTCATCATAGTTTTGGCTATGGTGACCTTCCCAAGTCTGTATTCACCTCCATTGGCTAGTGAGATTTAGGGTGGGAGTGGTAATGTCTCACTCCACTCCTTCGTGATTTGGTTGAGTAGAATTATACTATTTTCTAGTGTTTATTGTAACCTCTACTCTCTTTACTTATTTATCAAATATTTTTACTTAATTTCTTTCTAGCTATCCATGGAGGTGAAAACACCAAAATAAGGGTTTGACTGAGGCATGACCCTATACAACCCCAACAATTTTCTCCTTCTTGCTTGTGTGTAGGTGAAAGTACATGGAGAGCTAGCTGGCGAACAAGAATGTTTATGAGCTCATCTTTGTTAATCTATTTCTCATTTTTTTGTTTTATCACTTAGTTTCTATTTCCTATATTTACTTATTCTATTTTTACCATCTAGACTAGTCAGCTAGGCTGTCAATTTTTTGTTGGTATTTTGTATTGAATTCACTATTTTTTGACCATATAGACACTAGCATGCTCAAGAGACACTAGTGTGATGTACTCACATCTTATAACTACGTTGTCATCCTCAAACAAAGACCTGTCCAAGGCACAATACTAACTCCAAAAACAAGCTCGCCTAGCCAAAGCCTAAGTTCAAGATCTGCAGAGTGATTGAAGTACATTATAGTCCTCATCATTCTTGATCCTTGTCTCAAAACATCCCTTTAGAGTGAGGTAAGTTAGGGAAGCCCTATGGTCTCGACTCCCCATGACCTAGAACCTTGAATTGGTTGGTCCCCCTCTCTTATATATGCATCTAGGTGAAAAACACTAACTTAGAGTAGTCATTTTTTAATTATTTCAATGTAGTACCAAACATCATCAAATCTAAAAATGTTCACATTTTTGAAACTTTTTATAATATGGATAAAATGAATTCTCACTTTTGCATACACAATTTTGACATTCTTAAAGCTTTGCATAAGTTTGATAAAAGTTCTTTTCATTTTTGTATATATATTTTTTGCATTCTTAAAGCTTTGCATAATTTTGATAAAAGTAAATTTCATCTTTGGATATACATTGTTTACATTCTTTAAGTATTTTTGTAACAAAAAAAATAGTGTGACCTACTTTTTAGGAGATGGAGCACAAGAATAGGGTTCCTATTTAACACTTCTTTCGTGCAAAGAAACCCTAGAGATCCCAATCTAGTTATGTAAAGGGAAAATACATCCTGCAATAGGGTGTCCTAGGGTATGATTAGAGACTGAAGAGGGGTTCACCACCAAGCTAGGGCTTGGAAAGATGTAATATGTAAGCACTAATAATCAAACCTAATGATATGCAAGACTTGAATAAATGACATAAAAATGAATCTAAAATAGAATAGTAAACTGGAAAAGTATAAATGTGCACCTAGAAACTTGTAGAAGATTGAATGAGGACTTGAAATGCTAAAAAGATGAATTCAATGCACTTCATAATCATACGCTAGCTTAGAAAATTTAGTCCTAGATTAGGGTTTTGAGTAGAAAGAAAAATATAACAGAGACAAGCTTGGAACACCTTAAAACAAGAAAGTCCACTATATTGGGACTCATACACCATAAGTTACATATCAGTCCTATTTGGCCTTTTCAATAAGTCAAATTCTGAATCTGCTCTTCAACCTCTGCTCTATCTTCTCAATCTCATTTCCTGATCTTAAATGATAATTTTTTCTCTATAGATGCCTTTTAATGATCTCCTAAATGAGGTGAAAACTTGGATAACTTTGCAACTTGAAAAAATCTTTCTCCCATCTTTCTTCAATGTTCCTTCAACCTAGGATTTGCAAATCACACAAGAAAGAGGGAAAATGTTGTTTTGTCAAGAGAAAGGGGTTTTCCTTGGTCAAATCTCATTTTGGTAATCAAACCTTGTAATGAAATTAAATGTAAAGGAGGAATGATGAATAACAAACCGGACATACAACTCACCAACCCTCTAGAAATAAAATGTATGAAATGGCTCCAATGGATATAGGTCTTGATTCTTGCTTAAATATTGTAGATATTGACTTTGAATGCTTGCTTGAATCATGAAACCCCTACATAAAAATTGTAAGCTAAAAACAAGCATGATGCATGATGACTTTGACATGATGTTCGATACTTAAATAATACTCTAAAACAATTGATAATCAGCTCTTGACCTCTTCTTAAATGCCTTTTACTTTTATGTTGTTGTGAACTTAAATTCATAATGCATGAATACTCGCTTCTCGATAGAAATATGATATAACCTTGTATTTATAATTAGTTTACAATCGATTCCTCAAAAATTACAACACTATAATCCAACATCAAATGTAAGAATAAAATCCTTCCAAGAATTTGAATTTAATTTAGGTTTAAGCCACATGGTATACAACATAACAAAGTGTCATATGAGTCCCATTAGATTTAGGATTTAGACAATTTTTAAAGAAAAATAGATTGATGTGAAATCTAGATCGTAAACCCCAAACTTAGGTGGACGAGATACATCCAAGGTGGTGTATGATTCCTAGATCACTAAATTTTAAATACACAATGCAAAAAAATTATTAATTATGATTGATATTGAATTATGTCAGGATTATCCTTGGAAAGATGCATTAAATAAGGTTTATGTATTTAAATAGGCAAATTAAAGCATAAATAAGCTAAATTTTATTACTAAAACCCTAGATTAGTGTGAAAGTGTAAAGATAGACTTTAAAACACCCTAAATAAGGAACAATTAGGTTCATTTAGGTTACAAGGGCTCAAGACCTAATGTGAATGTGTTAAATACATTGCAACACTAAGTCAAGATCACATTAAGCTTAATTTAATAAGGGAGAGTCTAAAAAAATGTTAAAATGTAAAGGTATACATTTCCCTATTGGAAACAAGCAACACTCAGAGGGAGGGGGTGAATTAGTGTTATGCAAAAATTAACTTTATTATTTTGATCTTTAACCCACTTAAACATTCAACCAAAAGAAATATGCAGAAAAAGAAAGAAAACAACCACAACACCATAACACAAGGATTTTTACGTGGAAACCCTATTAAGGAAAAAACCATAGTGGATGGCCAATCCACAATATGATATGAGTATACTCCAAAAGAAGTTTACAATAAGAGAATGCACTTGCATTCAATCTCATTTCCTAGAGCTCGCTGCTAGAAATAGAAAGGAACATTGCCTTACAGATATTTGAATTAGATCCAACAGAATGAATTGAGATAATAGAATCTACAAATGCTTGATTACAGTTTAGGTTATGCTCAATATTTGATTTTTTTTCCTTCTAACTAATTTTTTACTTCTACTCTACTCTACTCTAACTTGTGCCATAAAATATTTAATGCACAAGTGAAACTATGCATAAATTTCTCAATCACCATTCTAATAGTCGCAACATGCATCGAAACACCTTCTACATATAGAAAATGATATAATTGAACATTTATAGATCTACGACGTATTATTTAATTGCAACCTGTTGGGTTCAATAAAATTTAAGAATATTTGCAACTATCAGCTCAAATCATGAATAATATTTAATGCACACCCACAATGATTGGTCATAACTTAGCTCAGACCCAAATTAAGATGATCAAACACAAACACATTTGAGTAAAAACTCCTCAAATATCCATGACACTTAAAATCATCCAGGTCAGCCACAAAATACTGATGAATAGAAAGATATCCAATTAGACCTCCAAACTTGCATACAACTTGATACAAGGAACTAGGAATTTTGGAAAACACAAGAAATACATTGTTTAACCTCCCATAAGATCCACAACTCAAAATAGCAACAAAAAATCTACATGACAATCGAAGAAGACAAAACTATTAGATGCTCTGTTCTTCTTGACTGTCCTCAATATGACTACCAGTTGAAGTAAATTATGACATGTGGATCCAATCACTGATTAGGGTTTCCATCAATGACAACACCAAAGCATATTTTTAGTGTCTCTTGCCAACAATCTCCCCCTTTTTCATTGATGGAAACACTTAGTGAAAAATGACTAAGTGTCAGATCAATACCAACACGAACTACACTACCACTTCAAAATTTCAAAAGAAATCTTCAATATCAACTTAGAAATGAAACTCCCCCTAAGATGAATATACAATTTTCAGTGTACAACTCTCACCCTTTGACATCAATGGAAAAATTAGGGGACCAAAAGGATAGAAAAATTTCAAAATGTACAAGAATGATCTAGTAACTTACACAAATTAGAAAATATTTGCAAAATATCTCTTCAACATGTTCAAATTTGTGTCTGAAACCTTTTTGAAACTCTCTATAATTTTTATGTGACCACAAACCAAATAAGATTGAATTTTTGCAGTCTTGAAATTCATTGGGTCACTAACTACCATAATATCTTTGGCTTCCTTTAAAACATTCACCATTATTTCAATCTTTGGACCAATTAGTCCTCTGAGTTCACATGCTCTTTCTACAATCCTATCATTTTCATGCTTCAAACTCCTTATTTTGTCAAGTAGAGATATTGCTTGACCTTCTTACTCACAAATTGCTAGCTAACAGATCAAAAGCATTAGAAATAGTAGCCAATTGTTTTTCAAGATCCTTCACCTTCTTCTCATTGTCTTCAGTGAATTTGGAAACAATCAAAGATGACTTGTAGGCCTTTCCACCTTCTGATATAGAATCTTAAATATTCTTCATACAAGTGCCTAACAGAATTTTATCCTTAGCAATCACTTTTTTAACCAACTAAATATTTTTCTATCAAACTCCTTCTGCACTTTAACCATGGTTGATTTTTAAAGACACTCAAAATGAGTACTAACAAAATTTATGAGCTTCTTCAGTTCACCGGAAGAGGAACTGGATAGATCATTAACATGAGTTAGCATAATCTTCTCCAAAACTCTAGATGCAAGACTTAATAATTCACTATCCTCCATGTGAGATTTCAGAATCTTCTCACTAGCTTTAGCTTGAGCAATTGATGCAACCTTCATTATCTGAATTAGGGACAAGGTGGATAGATTGATCATTCCTTCAACCAATTCACGATCAAATTCTTCCTATTGATCCACTAGAGATTCCTTTACTACCTTGGCAGTGTCTCTTGCTTCCAATTGGATCTCCTTAACCTGAACCTTTTCTTCTTCTTCAACCTTTGGTTCCATAGTAACTATTTCTCAATTGACTTTAGGGGCTTCATCTTATTCATTTGGTGTCTCCTTTTCTTTAGCTAATACAACCTTAGGAACTTCAGTTTCCATAGGTGCATTTGTGTTATCCACATAAGATGGAATCTGATTATCCTCAGTATCCACATTTACCTCCTTATTTATTGGATTCGATACAACATCTTCAACATTCACTTCTTCAACAATGATCTTGTTTCTTGACAGAAATGCTTCTTGGATTTTCTTGGTTTCATGAACAATAATACTAGTTTCACCGATCATAAGTTTGTTCACCCTTATTTTTCTTTTGAATTCCCTCTTGGCTTTTTCTAGGAGTGAATTCATCTCCTCAATAGACATTTCTAGACACAAGTCTACAATTTTTTTTTTCTCATATGCTCTTCTTTTGTTCTAGAATTTAATCTTCTCACCTCCAAAACATCATATAGATTCTTAGGTAAACTAGACATAATTTCAATAAGAACTTTGTTGAAAATATTCAAATTTTTTACTATTGTCTCTTCAAGAATTATTTAACCTGATTCATCAAACATTCCATACCATTTGTAGATGGGCTTGAGATTTCCATCCTTTACAACAACATTTTTCAGCTTCTTCAAATGTCATAGTAGGTATGCCAGTTTTTTCCTTATTATTTTCCTTTGCTTCCTTACCAGAAGATTTCCTCTTCATTTCTTTCACAACTTCATCTAACTCAGTCTCCTCACTTTCTAAGATGACTTCATAGGTTCTTGAGCTCTTTTTATTCTTTATTTTACAAGAACCCTTGTCTTGGGTTTGCACAGGAAATGGCTTGGTTGCAAGAGTAGATGGGGAACTCTTTTTTAATCTATTATGGGAAGAAGATCCTATTGGACTAGCAAATTCAGTTCTTGCTGACTCTTTTCCTACTTTAACTTCATCTCTCTTTCTTCTGGCTTCTTTCAAATTTTTTACATGGATTCCCATGGTTTTTGCAAACACTTCTACTTCTTTCCTTATTCTTCTAACTATCTTTGGCTTTTGTAATTGATCATGGACTTGCGTGGTCTTTTCTGCATAAGATCCAAACCTTTCTTCTACTAGATCTAGAGGCATGCCCAACAAATGTTCAACATTAACCTTCAAGATGTTCTCCTCTACTTCATATCTAATAGGCACAATCCATATCATCCTAGGATCAACAACTTCCATATGGCATTGATTAATATCTACCATGAAACATATTGTATCTTTGTACTTCTCTACAATTGAGGTAGGTATTCTTTCTCTGGCATGCATCATATTCTAAATTTTTTTGAAGTAACCCCAAAGGGAAGTATTTCATGTCTGAAAATCACCACTTCCAAATAATAGATCTCTTATTTGCACAACTACAGAATGATTGCTTTTTCGATGAGCTTTCCCAACACTCATAACCTCACTCATGAAATAAAAGAACAAACACAACAAAAAATTACCATACGTAAAAGAGTTTTTTTTCTTTTCATAATCTTACCTAGATTCTCCATCAACTCACTTCTGAGCAGCTCACACAATTCATAATCAACATTTTCTTTTACAATCCGATAGTTTGCATAAATGGCTATATCAGATATTGAACTATCCTGGTTGGAGTGGTAGATCTTTTATCCAATAACCAATGATGAAAATTTCACATACATTTCAACAATATCTTCAATTGTCATTTCCCTTTTATCCCATTGTGCACCCATTGCATCAATAACCATCTAATTATTTACAGATTTCAAGATTGGTAGACCACAAAAATAATTTAGACTTGTGATAGTGCTTATAGCCTCTTTCATAATCTTGAAAGGTATATTCAACCACTTGAACTCAACATGAACTCTACTCAAAATATATCACACCCATTTTCTTTCCTCAAATACTAGAAATTTCACAAACTATGTAAGCTTCTTCACTTCTAGAGTTTTTTATTTCATCTTAACAATGAAGTCTTCTCCAATTATATGGCTAGAATACAAATTCAACATTTGAGAGCTTCCTAAATCTTCAACATTGGCATGTATATAAGCCCTAATATCTTCATTGTGCAAGACTTCATACGATATAGACAAAAATGCACCTAGGGGATTGGTCTCAATAGACTTATAAGGATTCCATTTGAACTTTGGATGGGGTATATCCTTAAATTCAACTACTAATGGAGTGGCCATTTTTACAAATTCACTGGTTTTTCAATAAATACCTTTTCATTGGATCAGAGTTTTGATCACTGAATCTTCTTTACACTTGAATCTCACCACAACTCAACAAAGTTTGCTTGAGGGCTCTCTAAAATTCTTTTCTTGAAGACAGAAAGTGAAAAATGAAGGATAAAAATAACCTTTTATTGTTTGCACAACTAGCCACTTTTGTCACACTAAATTCTTTTACCCTAATTCACCTAATTACCCTGTTTCCATGCACTAAGACAGATAATTCTTCTGTGGATCTCCAATACTGTATGGCATTATCTCCAATTGGTTGAACAACATCTGAAAGAAATCTATGCACTTATTGGACTTATCGACATTCTAGTGCCAATTACCATTAGGGGGTTAAGAGATTTTCTTGACAGGTACCCCTAGGGGGTGCTGCCACAATAGTGATTTACACTTTCTAAGAGATCCTAATTTTTGTTGAAATCACGTATTTTTAGAAAATATAATGATTGAAGCCTTGAAAATTTCCATTTAAATTATTCCAATTGAATAGGGTTTGATGAAACTACCTTAGACCAAGCCCCCTTGGATAGAACCCCTCTAGATTTAAACAATACCTATAACGGAGTCTCCTTTACACCTATCAAAATGTTGATAAGAAACCACTTTTGATTTACCTTTTGGGGGATCAAATGAATTCATTTAATTTTTTATTTTTTTAAGTACGTATTTCTTATTATAATCTTCCCAAAAAGTATAATTTTAATTAAATTAAATTTGATTATTATATATATATATATATATATTTTTTGTGAATTTATATTTTTCACCGAAAATAAAGCTCTTTGTTCTACACATATGGAAAAATAGTAGATTATCAAAAATAAATTGAAAAATATGAGTGCTCCAGATATTGAAGTCCTTGATCCAACAAAAAAATAAAAATTGAATTTTGATACATACAAAATAAGTTACGCGTTATACGGTCACGCTATGTCTGAATTGTAATTGGTTTGATTTTGAAAGTTGATTAAAGAAAAAATATTCAATAAAAAACTATCTAACCAAGTGGAAGAACTAGATATCAGAGTTACAAATATTAATTTGAAAAAAAATGAATTTTATGTTTCATGGAAAAAAGTTACGTTATACGGTGAGCGTCACTTTTTAAAATTGTTGTTTTATGAAAAAAACTAGTTTTCGAGGGAGATGGAAAAATAAGTGCAATCTAATTCCAAAATTTTTGAAAAAAATATATTTAAAATCTAAAAACAAAATGTGATGAAACTCTAGTTTGCATTATCTTCAAATTCCTCACGGTTTAGCCATTATAGGTGCGCAAAAGTGAAGATTTATTTAAAAATAATAATTTCAATGTCCAGTTTGGCCAAAAATTGTAAACCACTATTGTGGGATCACCCTAGGCCAAAGGCATAAAAAAAAATTACTAGAAGAATTACCAAAAATAGATTTTGGTGCAGGGGTATTTCCTTCAATAGAGGGATCTTTCTTCACCTATTTCTTCTCTATTTTCCTCTTGATTATGTATGTAGTGAATTTTCCTTTTCCCTTAACATCCTGCTACATATTTTGCTTTACCAGACCTCTTCTACTCCAACAAAATCTAGCAGTGTGGCCAAATTTGTTGCAATTGTAACAAACAACATTTCTTTGTCCAAACCTACTATTCCACTGACTTTTCCTTGATTAGAATTGGTTAGCAATATGCCCAATTCTATTGCCTGCATAACCTCTGACATCTAGGTATGTGCAGGATCATGATGGGCCAAAAAGTGGCAATATAATGGGTATTTGTAGGGTATGTGGCTGACAATTTTTTTTAACCCAAAATTTATGAAATGAAAAGGGTTTTTAAAGGATATTCTCAGCTTTCCACCAATATAAATTATGCTTTACTTTGAATTTAATAAATAATTATTATTCATTTTCTATTTGAATTACAACTAAAATGCTGATTGATAGGCTAATTGAAAAACATCTATAGCTTTCAAACAATATCACATTTTTTGAATCCAAAACATGCATCACATTCTATGTTTCGTACACTATAGGATTACAAAAATAAAAATTGAATTTCATGAAGTTTTGACCAAGTTAAGGTGGTCAGACGTATGAGCTTTTATATTTTTCAAAATTTGTAATAATAAATTCATAATAAATTATTTACTTAGAAAAAAATTACACAAAAATATGATTCACATCCAGACATGTGTCCTCTACTTATGTCTAAATTATTATAAAAGAATATTATCATTTTATTGTGGTTAGGGTGGTCAGACAGACACCTACTTCTTATTTTTTCCCTGAAATTTAAGTACTACTACATTGAAATTTCAAATTTTCACCAAATAGATTTTATTTCTTTTAAATAAACCTAGTAGTTTAGAAACTACATTCAATTTTCTATAGATTCTATTCTTACATATTTCTGAAATAATATAAATAACTTATTCAAATTTTTATGTCAAGTTTCCTAACTTTGATTTTTCTAAATTTTTTGCCACTTAAGGGCCTATTTTTTCCATGATGATCCTGCACATACCCATCTCTACGAAATTAGTTCATCACAGTTTTTCATTCACTTGAATTATGACCAAACTTATTACAACTAAAGTACTGACCTGAGACTGATGGTCCTTTTGGATTTATCCTACTTCTACACTGAGAAGCCATATGACCAAATTTATTGTAAGTAAGATAGTAACCATTGAATCTTTAAGCATTTGGTTGTCTTGTTGGATTCCTTCTAGCTCCATTCATCTGGTTTCCTTGCCTAAACCTTCCTTTTCCGAAATTCATTTATCTTGATCCAAAACTTTCTCCTTCATAGCCAATACCTCACTTGTCAAAATCAGTCCCCTAACCTTTAATCAGTTCATCAAGTTTGGTTGAGGTTGCTTTGAATTTCTCCTTGTACTCATTTGTAGTAGTAAGTTCATTTATGAGATCATCAAGTTTTTTTTCAAGCACTTCCTCATTTTTTTTGGATTGTTCCAATTCATTGTCTAGACAGTTGCATTGTTCAAATTTTTCTTTCAATGATTGGGCAAGATTTTCTTCATTTTTATTCTATCTTCAATTTCCTTGGTCATTTTCATCATGATAGATACCATCTCACACTTCAAGGCAACATTTTTTTGTAAAAAATTTCACATTCTTCTATTTTCTCCTTCAAGGCATGACTTAGTTGCTCATATTCCATGCTTCTATTCTTCTATTTAAGCTGATCAAACAATTCCTTTCTTTTCTCCCTTGATTCATTTATTTTGTCTTTCAATGAATGAATGAATTTCTCTACATTCTCAAGATTTTTCTACAGTTTCCTATTCTCAGATTTTGACTAGTCAAGATCATCCAAGGCCACCAAAAGTTGTTCTTGAAAATTGGTTGTATCCATTGAAAACCATTTCCAAGATCATCCCAAGTTTTTAGACTTCTTTTGAGGAACTAGCTCTGATACCAATTTTTGGAAACAAGCAACACTGAGAGGGGGGGTGAATCAATGTTCTACAAAACTTAAATTTATTATTATGATCTTTAACCCACTTAAAACAATCAACCAAAAGAAATATGTAGAAATAAAAATCAAACATCCACATCACCATAACACAAGTATTTTTATGTTGAAACCCTATTAGGGAAAAAACCACAATGGATGGCCAATCCATAATATGATTTGAGTATACTCAAAAAATATTTTACAATAAGAGAATGCACTTGCATTTAGGATCATTTCCTAGAGCTCACTTCTCAAAATAGAAAGGAACACTTCCTTAAAGATATTTGAATTAGATCCAAGAGAATGAACTGAGAGAATAACATATACAAATTCTTGATTATAGTTTTGGTTAGGCTAAGTAGTCGATCTTCTATACTTTTGACTGATTATACACTTCTGCTCTACTCTACTCTAAGTCACACCACAGAATATTTAATGCACAAGTGAAATTATGCATAAATTTCTCAATCACCCTTCTAGTATTCACAACATGCATCAAAACACCTTCTACATACAAAAAATGATATAATTGAACATTTACAAATATCCCTGACTAAAAATGTAATTGCAACCTATCGGCTTCAATAAAACTTAAGACTATTTGCAATTGTTAGCTCAGATCATGAATAATATTCAATGAAAACCAACAACGGTCACTCATAACTTATCTCAGATCTGAATCACGATGATCAAACATAAAAAATGTTAGTAGACACTCCTCAAATATGGGTATGTGTATGATTATGATGGGCCAAAAAGTGGCAATATGATAGGTATGTGGCTGGAAATTTTTTTTACCTAAAATTGATGAAATGAAAAGGGTTTTTAAAGCAGATATTCAACTTTCCACAATATAAATTATTCTTTACTTTTAATTTAATAAGTAATTATCATTCATTCCCTATTCAAATTATGACTAAATTCCTGATTAATAGGCTGATTGAAAAACATCTATAGATTTCAAATGAAATCACATTTTTTGAATCCAAAACGTGCATCACATTCTATGCTTTGCCTAGTATAGGATTAAAAAAAGAAAAATTGAATTTCATGAAGTTTTAAGCAAGTTAAGGTGGTCAGATATACGAGTTTCAATATTTAAAAAAAAAATTAATAAAAAAATCATAATTAATTATTTACTTGGAAAAAAATTACAAAAAAATATGCATCACATCTTGATATGAGTCCTCTACTTATATCTAAAATCTTATAAAAAAATATTATCATTTTATTGTGGTTAGGGTGGTTAGATGGACACCTACTTCTTATTTTTTCCCTGAAATTTAAGTACTACTGCATTGAAATTTCAAATTTTCACCAAATAGTTTTTTTTTAAAAAGAAATCTAGTAGTTTAGAAACTACATTCAATTTTCTACAAATTCTATTCTTACATATTTTTGAAATTATATAAATAACTTATTCAAATTTTTACGTCAAGTTCCCTAACTCTATTTTTTTTGAATTTTTTTCCACTTAAGGGCCTATTTTTTCCATGATGATCCTACACATACCTATATCTGTGACACTTAAAATCATTTGGGTTAGCCACAAAATATTGATGAACAAAAATATATCCAACTGAACCTCCAAAATTGCATACAAATTGATACAAGGAATTGAGAATTTCGGACAATATAAGAAATATGTTGATTAACCTCCCATAGGATCCACAAGTCAAAATAGCAACATAAAATTTGCATGACAATTGAAGAACACAAAACTGTCAGATGCTTTGTTCTTCCTAACTGTCCTCAATCTAACTTTCGGTGGAAGTAAATGATGACATGCAAATCCAATCACTGACTAGAGTTTCCATCAATGACAACACTAAAGCATGTTTGTAGTGTCTCTTTCCAACATTCCCATCATTAAATTTAGCCCCCACTTTAGTGAGAGGAGAAACTTGTTTCAAACTCACACTAAAGTAGATAAACTCACATCAATAGGGGTTCAAATGTACTAATGCTAGTAAGATAGGAAAACAATGATAAAGAGGGGTGATCAAGCCCCCAAGACCAACATATTATGAAAAAAATACATAAGAATATAATGAAACACATGTAAATGATAAATAGAAACAATAAGTGGCAATCATATATTGCTTAAAATATAAAGAAAATAGGAAAACAATAGGGGTGAATCAAGCTTCAAAAATTTGTCCCACTTGTTGTGGATCATATTTAAACTTTTTTTCCAAAACTGTTTACAAGTGGAACACGATGTTCAGTATGCAAACCAATTCATGCTTACAAGGGCTAGTGGAACCTTAGGTCCTCCACTAGGTGAGCCCTATGTGAGACACATACACGCATGGCAGGTATGCCCTCACACAAATAACAAAATGGCTAAGGGAAAGTCATGCCTAAGCTTGGCTCTAATACATACAACCATACCAAAGCTATACCTCTTGATAAATTTTATAAGGAACCACACAACAATGAAATTCGAGATTCATGGTGCTAGCAAAGCTTCATATGCTTGACAACTATGAACAAACAAGATGAATCCACAAGTAAGAAAAATGTGTTATGCAAGGTGGCCATATAATAGGTACTATAAATGCAAAATTAGTATAAGGTACATTCAAATAAGTTTTTATTAGTTCATGCAAGGTCTTAACTTAGGGAACATTGTGCCTAATGTCTCCAAGAAAAGACCAATTTAATAATAGAAGATTCACAACGTAGGGGATGTAGTGTGTCACATCAAACCACTAAGAGGAATATGAAATGCTAAGAGTGATCACGCTCTTAAGGGACATCCTACCCAATGTCACCAAAAAGGAAAGACACATCACATGAAGTGAGAATAGTACACAATGTATGCCCCCACTTTAAAGGAATTTATAAACACCATGTTGTAAGAAATTACTCTAAAGTCGTAAATGGTAAATTCTAAAAATAAAAAATGACATGAGAGCTTATTGGGAAAGCACTATTCAAAGTAATATGTTTCCAAGTAAATTTGTGTCATGAAAATGAAGGGTTTTCTACAAAATAAAATCCCAAAATCACATAAGGGATCCATGGATCCAAGGTTAGTATGTTCTTGCTACAATGTTTTTAGAGAGATCAAAACTATCATAATTCTCCAAAAACTCATGGAAGAGGAATAATGACAAAAAAGAGAGTTAGCACAAAGAAAAATCCTTTTAGGTCAATATGGAAGAGACCTGAATGTCTCAATTCCTTGTGCCATCCCCAAAAGGAAAAACACAAGAGAAATGAAAAGATAAAGGAAAAACTTTTGGGTCAACATGGAAGAGACGTGAATGTCTCAACACCTTGCATCATCCCCAAAAGGAAAACACAAGACAAATGAAAAGATAAAATGCATGACATAGAGAAGAATGCAGGTACAAAAAGAGGAATTTCAAGAAGAGAGATACACCAAACAAAACAGTACTAGGGATCACATTATGCACATGCAATCACACGAAAAAGAAAATAATTCAAAAGAATAGTAAGGAACATACGATTCAACCTATTAGTAGTTCATGCATTCTAATCATGCTCATCGTATATGGAAGGGGGAAAACTAGCCAAAGGGACGATAAAAAGTACCAAAAATAGAACAAGGCTAACCAATCCATTCCCTCACTAAGTGCAAGACAATGATGAGATGAGATAGATGACGAGGGAGATCTCCTTGCATTTTAAAATTATTTTCAATGAATGTGAGGTATGCAATAGTGAGAATGTTATGATCCTAAAACCATTGCATGGTAAGGAGTGAAAGGGTCCCACTTTAAGGAACTATTTCTATGATATCAATTTTAATTTTTTTTTTTTTAAAGCATGAAAATCATCAGTACTATGACCAAAGATTCTATGGTATCTACAATGAGATATGTTTCCTTTATTAGGATTCAGAAACTTAATTTATGGCATGGGTTTTAGTGTAATCATCCCTTAGTGTAGAAGTGTAAGAATTGGCTATGAAGGTAGCCACCCAAGATCTAGAGGCCTAATAGAAAGCACAAAAGAGAGATAAAATATGACAAGAATAAATTGTATTCCTATCAATGATATAAGATAATGGAATGGTACAAATGTACATAGGAGACCCCGTGGTTATATAGCCAAGGTGAGAACATAGAAGGGCATAAGATTATGAAAAGGATAATGTGATAATCTCCACAAAAGGTGGATCACCCACAAAAGGTGGAGAGATAATCACATGATGTGTCCACAAAAGGTGGAAGTGATGAGGTAATGACATGTCAAGTCCACCAAAAGTGGAAAATCTCCAACAACCTCCTATGTGGTCCCTAAGTAAACTTAACTAAGGTGTAATCATGACCTAGGACAAGGTACAAGACATTTAATTACACCAACAAGAAGTATCTATAAATTTATTTTAGTTACAGTTGGTGGATAAGGGGATTCTTTTTTTAAATTTTTTTTAAGTCTTTCTTTACTTGTTATATTCACCAATTTCTTTAGTTAGGATTAGGAAAAGATGACTTGAAATTTCCTTGTCATATTTATCATTGTTTCAAGGTATCACTTGCTCTTTAGGAAGAATGATACTTATTTTAGGAGCAGGATTTTGATATCCTATTCTTTTAGTATGTTTTGTTGGAATTTTCTCTAAGATTTGATTAATTTCATGTTCACTTGTTATACCACATCCTTGTTTTCTCAAGATCATGAGTCCTTTCCATATGTTTCTTCTAGATCAATGAGAGTGTTTCTGAGCTTGTTAACATAGAATGGTTGAATGTTTATTTGACTAGAAGAGTTCTAGGTTCACCTATTGGAGGGAACTTAGGATTCACTTTTTTCTCAATTTCAAGATGTAAAAGGAAAAATATCTCAAGTGATGGGATAGTAGGGGGTGTTGATTGTTTCATAGAAGGAGAAAAGGATGCATTAGTATAAAGTTTGTCAAGGAAATTGTTTAGGAATTTTTTCATTCTATCATCTTCTCCAATGATTTCAACATCAGAAGGAGGACATGTATTAGTAGTCGAGTAAACATGATTAAGATCAATTTCATTAGGGTCATTTCCAAAAGAACAACTTGATAAATCCACTAGGGACTTTAAGGACATCTAAAGATTACTAAAGCACATATCCATGATGAAATGTAATACAATAAAATAAGGAAATGCATAAAATAAACCGAATGAAGATAGATGAAATAACATGAAGAACATAGAAACCCTATAAACTAAAATAGATAGCTAAGGGTATGTGCAGGAGCATGATGGGCCAAAAAGTGGTAATATTATGGGTATTTGTAGAGTATGTGGATGACAACTTTTTTTTTACCCAAAATTGATGAAACAAAAAGGGATTTTAGAGGAGATTCTCAGATTTCCACCAATATAAATTATTCTTTAATTTGAATTTAATAAATAATTATTATTCATTTTCTATTAGAATTACGACTAAAGTCTTGATTGATAGGTTGATTGAAAAACATCTATAACTTTCAAATGGTGTCACATTTTTTGAATCTGAAACGTGTGTCACATTCTATGCTTCACATACTATAGGATTACAAAAAGAAAAATTAAATTTCATGAAGTTTTAACCAAGTTAAGGTGGTCAGACATACGATTTTTTATATTTATTAAAAGTTGTAATAAAAAATTCATAATTAATTATTTACTTGGAAACAAATTACAAAAAATTATGCATCACATCTAGACATGAGTCCTCTACTATATATAAAATATTGTAAAAAAAAATATTATCATTTTATTATGGTTGGTGTGAGACACCTACTTCTTATTTTTTCCACGAAATTTAAGTACATTGAAATTTAATTTTTTTACCAAATAGATTTTATTTATTTATAAATAAACCTAGTAGTTTAGAAACTAAATTCAATTTTCTATAGATTCTATTCTTAAGTATTTTTGAAATAATATAGATAACTTATTCAAATTTTTAAGTCAAGTTGCCTAACACTAATTTTTCTGAATTTTTTGCCACTTAAGGCCTATTTTTTCCATGATGATCCTGAACATACCCCTAAGAACAATAAACAAAAACACAAAAACAAATATTTTAATGTTAAAAAATGTAGTCCAAAATTTGAAATGGGAATAAATTTCCTAGAGGGGTGTATGAGTCCCAATCAAGGTTTACTAGAGGTTTGAATGGGTATGTGCAGGATCATCATGGAAAAAATAGGCCCTTAAGTAGCAAAAAAAATTGAAAAATTAGAGTTAAGTGACTTGACATAAAAATTTGAATAAGTTATCTATATTATTTCAAAAATATGTAATAATAGAATCTATATCAAATTGAATGTTGTTTCTAAACTACTAGGTTATTTTTATTTTAAAAAAAAAATTGGTGAAAATTTGAAATTTCAATGCAATGGTACTTCAATTTCAGGGAAAAACGAAGAAGTAGGTGTTTGTCTAACCACCCTAACCACAATAAAATGATGATATTTTTCTATAATATTTTAGATATATGTAGAAGACTCATGCCCTTATGTGATGCATATTTTTTGTAATTTTTTCCAAGTAAATAATTAATTATGAATTTTTTATTACAAATTTTTTAAAAATATAAAAAATTGTATGTCTGACAGCTTAACTTGGTTAACTTCATGAAATTCAATTTTTATTTTTTTAATCCTATATTATGCAAAGCATAGAATGTGATGCATGTTTTGGATTCAAAAAAAGTGATACCATTTGAAAGCTATAGATGTTTTTCAATCAACCTATCAATTAGGAATTTAGTTGTAATTTAAATAAAAAATGAATAATAATTACTTATTAAATTCAAAGTAAAGCATAAATTATGTCAGTGGAAAGCTGAAAATCTCCTTTAAAAACATTTTTCATTTCAACAATTTTGGGTAAAAAAATAGTCGTCAGCTACATACCCATCATATTGCCACTTTTTGGCCCATCATGATCTTGCACATACCTGAATAGTGAATAATAGTTACCAAAAAATATCCAGAAATCAAGAAAAAGTACCATCACCAAGAGGGGCATGTGAGTCCATGTTTAGGATTTTTGTATCATTTTCAGCAAATTTTGTGTTAATGTTATGTTTTCTAGTTTTGAATGATTTCTAGACAAAGTGCAATTATTGTTTTAAGATGAAATTAAATGATGCAAGATGTAAAAATACAACCTATATCGACTTTCACTAATGGAATATTTTGAAACCCTAGAATGCAAATTAACTAGTGCAAAACCTAACACAAAGTTAATGTAAGCTAGATCTAGGATTATAATACACTCCAAATAAAAAATCAAATGTTCTAAATGCACGTTCACCAAAATGTAACAACAAGAATAGGGTGACACACCTTTTAGGAGATGGAGTACAAGGATAGGGTTCCTATTTCACACGTTTTTCATTCAAGGAAACCTTAGATATCTCAATCTAGTAATGTAAAGGGGAAAGAGATCCTACAATTGGGTGCCCTAGGGTATAATTAGAGACTAAAGAAGGTTTCACCATGAAGCTGGGCATTAGAAAGACATGTAATATGCAAGACCTAATAATCAAACCTAATGCTATGAAAGAATTGAATAAATAACTTACATATGAATGTCAAATAGAATAGTAAACTGGAAACGTATAGAGGTGCACCTAGGAACCTGTAGAAGATTGAATGAAGACCTAAAATGCTAAAAAGGATACACTTAATGAACACTGGGACTCATACACTAGGATGGATGATTCAGTCCTAGATTAGGGTTTCTAGGAAGAAACATAAATATGGCAAAGACAAGTTTGGAACACCTAAAAGATATAAATTCCACTATACTGGGTATACTGGGTATCATACGCTAGAAGTGGTGTATCAATCATGCTTGGAATTTTCCAAAATTCAAAGTATGAATCTACTTTTCAACCTCTACTTTGTCTTCTCAACTTGCTTTCTAGATCTAAAATACTAATTTTTTCTCTATAGATTCCTTTTAATGATATCCTAAACAAGGTTGCTGCTTGGATAACTTTGTGACTTTGTGAATTTGATCTCCAACCTAAAAGGGGAGGTTTCCATTAGTCAATATTCTACTCAAAATATGTAATTAGTTTATCCTAGTTAGGTCTTGCTTCATTCCTCATTTTTTTTGTTCTTAGATCCTTGTAGGTTGGTGAGACCTTAGATAGACCTAAGATGGTATAGTTGATGTTTTTCTATATTTTTCGTTTCATACAAAAAAATACACCACCACTTCTTTGTTGTTCTCTAAAATCTATTTGGTTCCTTTCTTTCCAAAATTTCAAAGCAACTGAGAAAGCTACTTCCATAACTTAGCTATGACGGGATGGGTAAAAGGATAATAACTCCGTTGATCAATTAAATCCTTTAAGTTAGGGGCAAAGACCCAATCCATGAACAAAATATCAAGGAATTTTGACCAAACCTCCCTAACAAAGAAGCATTAAAAAAATCAATAAATTATGCTTTCAGTCTTCCAAGCAGAGAGGGCATATATTAAAAATTTGAAAGCCAATTTGATTAAGAAAATCCACAGTTAGAATTTTTCCATGGGTAGTTTCCCATGAAAAATAGTTAATCTTCAAAATTAACTTGGTATTCCAAACTTTTCACTAATTGAAGTTCTAAGGGGTAATAAGAGATAGTTCCAGGTTCTTAGAAATTGATCACATAGAGAAGACACTAGAGGGATTTCCACTCCAAACAAGAGTATCTTTTTTTTCCCAATGAAATAGCTGAAAGTCACCAAGAAGTGAATCCAAATAGGAAAATTCATTAGATAGCCTTGTAGGAGGTACTCCCCTATTATAATTACAATAAAGAATTTTTTGTTTGAAGTATTTTCATTTAGGTATTTCACCAGTCTAGTCCACATAACCATTTAAATTGACCCTCACAAGATAAAGTTTGATTTAGCTCTATTGATCAAATGTTGACAGTGCTAAGCCTAGTCCCCACAAATCCTTCCATAAATTAATCTATCTTTTGTAACACCCCACTGCACAAAACCCAAAGGAAATAGTAAACATGCAATAATTTATTTTTTAAAAGAACATAATAAAGGTACTTAAGTATTCCAACATAACAATGTTCTAAGTTGCACAACTAAATCCCTTGGAGTACACAAGGTGACATTACTAAACTAACCCATCACAAAGATAATAGATTAAACATTATATATACAATTACGTAAATCCATTCATCATGATATCAAGGGTATGTGCAGGATCATGGTGGGCCAAAAAGTGACAATATTATGGGTATTTGGAGGGTATGTGGCTGATGACTTTTTTTTACCCAAAATTGATTAAATGAAAAGGGTTTTTAGAAGAGATTCTCAGCTTTCTACCAATATAAATTATACTTTAATTTGAATTAAATAAATAATTATTATTCATTTTCTATTAGAATTATGACTAAAGTGCTGATCGATGGGCTGATTGAAAAACATCTATAATTTTCAAATGGTATCATGTTTTTTGAATCTGAAACATGCGTCACATTCTATGCTTCACATACTACAGGATTAAAAAAATAAAAAATAAATTTCATGAAGTTTTGACCAAGTTAAGGTGGTCAGACATACCAGTTTTTATATTTTTTAAAAGTTGTAATAAAAAATTCATAATTAATTATTTACTTGGAAAAAAATTACAAAAAAATATGCATCACATCTGGACATGATTCCTCTACTTATATATAAAATATTATAAAAAAATATTATCATTTTATTATGGTTATGGTGGTAAGACAGACACCTACTTCTTATTTTTTCCCTAAAATTTAAGCACTACAGCATTGAAATTTCAAATTTTCACCAAATAGATTTTATTTATTTTTAAATAAACATAGTAGTTTAGAAACTACATTCAACTTTCTACATATTCTATTCTTACATATTTTTGAAATAATATAGATAACTTATTCAATTTTTTATGTGAAGTTTCCTAACACTAATTTTTTCTAATTTTTTTGCCACTTAAGGGCCTATTTTTTCCATGATGATCCTACACATACCCTCAATTTAAATGTTCATTCACGATATCAAGACAAATGTGAATATACCAAATAAAACCATACATACATATGACAATAAATGAATCATCAAGAGATAAAGTATATATATATTAACAGATACAACACAACTTTACAATGCTTAAAAATGCTAGTACACGAATGAATCACATGATGTGATAATACAATACATTTGTCTAAAAATACATCTGAATAATCACATATATAAATTACATCATAATCTTCCCAATATACGTGGAAGGGATACATTAATAAGAGAAATACATTAGTAGTACCAATACACATCTGGAGCATATGAATCCTCGATCAACAACATCTGCCAAAACCCTATAATGAAAGATACAATTGCATCCAAACGGAACCCAATGGGGTGAAAAGAACGTTCCACCCAACCACCCCCATGCTAGGAGTAGACAAGGAAGGATCCTCGACCAAGCACATCTAACCGTACACAAGAGTAACACCAAACATAAGACCAAAAGACCACACAAAACTAAGCAACAATAAATCACCCAAAATTCATAATGATAAACCACTTTGAAACATAACAATAAATCACTTTCCAAATATTACAACAATAAGTCATGAAACACATCATCAATAAATCTCAAGTCATAATATCAATAGACTACTCTCAGAGGAATTCAATAAAACAACACAAATGGAATGCTAGAGGAGAGTGTCATCGCATGGCTTCACATGGATTATCCAAATAACCTATCATAAGGTGCCACCTTCATCTATACATTGATTATCTAGATAACCTAGTTCAAGGTGCCACCTCCATCTATGGTTCTCATGAAAGGCTATCTCAAGGTGTCGCTCCATAGGGTTACTCATGTAGAATCATTAACCTCTCATGAAGACAAGGAAACAATTATGCCAACCATGATCTTCTCGGTCCCCTTTAGTCTATGATAGCACTAATAGGAAGATGAAGCATCATAATTATCTTATTAATGTTTAACCACCCACCCATAATTAATTACTTAGGTTATCACTGATTACTCTAGCTCTACATGGGTTACCCTGACAACCCCTTTGTGCGTCGGCCCCCACTTAGAGCCACTCTCTCTAAACACTCAACATAAAATATCCAACATAAAAGAAAGGATTATATCAACAAGAAATACTGAACCAATCAAACGGATCCTCCATGAGCCATAACCATCTCACCAAAACATATGAAACACATCTACAAGATGGTACAATCCAATTGCAAACTAAATCATAACCATGGTCAAAACATAGGCCAAGCATCAAAATACAAGATCACAATAACACATCAGTATCCCCACCTCTGGAAGTTCCTAATCATCAACATATGTTCCTATAACATGATACATTAACTCTAGGGTTTCCCACAAGACATAAACCCAATTAAAGAAAATAAAATTTAATAAAATGAATAATCTCGATAGTAACCAATATATACACAATGCCATAAAAACCATTTCAAGACAATAAATTTCACCAATAAATCAATTGCTCGAGAAAAATTCAATTTAATTTTAAAGCACATAGTTTATCTTTAAATTTTCCCAACTACACTTTAGCATTGCACTTTTCTTAAAATTACCATATTAAAGTCATAACCACAGTATATAAAATCTTTATATATATATATATATGTATATACACTTTTATGCACATATACATATATATGTATATATATCTATATAAAATAAAATATATATATTAAAACCATTTTATAAAAAAGCATATATATATATATACATACATATATATATACATACATATATATAAATAAAATCAAAATTGAAAAAATCATAATTAAAAATATAATCAAATGATATTGATTTTAACATGTTAAAAACCCAACGAAATTCATAAAGCCCATATTTAATTTTTAGTCCACATGGTACTGTGGTCCCCACTGTGGGGAGGTCATAACCCCCGTTCGGCTACGTATAGTAGCCTCGACTATTGTGCACAGCCGGCGGTGGCTGCGCCCAACCCACTATGGGGTCGGAGGGTGGTACGGAAAAAGTTGTCCACTCTTCCCCCGATACACATAATTCTTTTTTTATTTTTATTTTTTTATAACAATTTCATTTTCAATCTTTTTATTTATCTATATATATTTTTTTAAATATCAAATCTCGTTTTTAGAAAATGATGAGTTTCAAAACTCAAAACCATAGAAACACATATTCTTTGAACACCCTAAATTTTCACAATAATATCTATATATATGTTTTTTTTTTAATTTGATTTGTATAAAAATATTGACTTTTGTAAATATATATATATATAAAGCTAGAATTTACAATAAAATAAAATAAACCATTTTTTTAGTATCAGACACAAATAAATTTGGGCATGCAATTTCAACATAATAACAAAATGATTTTTCTTTCCAACAATATTTTCTCAACCAAATTTTATTGACGAACTACATAAGATTTAACTATAGTTTTTAATAGAGAGATTCAATGGTTTAGCAATCAAATTTTCAATCACAGAAAACCTCTTTCAAAAAAATAGAGAAATTAATTTTCAAACATGGCTACAAGATTTTGTTTACAGATTCAAAAAGAATAAATCAATAAGTTTAAGGGAACTTGGAGTCCTTCGTTCGATGTAGAACCCCCTTTGTAGCTTCTTCTCAATTTCCTACTTTCAGCTCTCTTTTGAATCAATCTTTTCTTCAAAACAATTCTTTTACCCAGAAGCACAAAAAATAACTATTTTTCTTTTCTTTTACAGAAAAAAACCAGAAAACCCTTTGATGTGTAAAAAAATCTCTCACAATAAAAATAAATAAAAATAAATAAAGCTCATCATCTTTTTCCTTAAAAATCCTCTCCATTCATTGGTTATTTTCTTGCTTTTAAAAGCACACACTTATCTCACAATTTTAATTAAAAAATAATTATTTTCTCATGATATTCTCTACATATTTTCTAATTTAATATTAGGAAAAAGCTAATATATAATTATCATCATCATTATTTATTTAATTTAATTACTTACATTTTAATTGATTAAATAACTTTTAAATTTCCAATATATTTAAAATTCAACATTTTACTACTTACAATTAATTCAAAGCAACAAAGCATCATGAACTAATCTTATAAAATAAAGATTAATTAAATAACCACTAACCATAAATAATATAATTAGTCAACAATTTAACAATACAAAGACAAGGAAAAAAACCTCAATCATGACACAACAAAACTCACAATGAGATGACAGACTGGGGATGGGGACACTTCCTTATCAACTCCCTTTTTAAACATTGTACCCATTGGGTTAATTTAATGCTCACCCTATCCTGTTGAAATAGGTGGAATCGAGACTTTATTCCTGCAATTCTTGCAAACCAATAAACGTCAAGTAACATATATATAATCAAAAAAATAATATCGTGAGAAGGAATTGTAGCATAGCAGGGCACTTGTAAAAGAGTGGTGCTACACTGTCGTCTCACCAAAACTATACTAAAAAATACAACATAAGATGTAAAGTAAAATTGATAAACTAAACTGATCACGTCATATCATCAATAAATAATTACTAATCCATTGCATTACAACATACTACTGCATCAAATTAAACCTCACCAAATCAAGTGTAACCATCATGTCATAGAATAAAGTAGCATAGGGGTATGTGCAGAATCATCATGGAAATAACAAGCCCATAAGTGGCAAAAAATTTCAAAAAATCAAAGTTAGGAAACTTGACATAAAAATTTGAATAAGTTATCTATATTATTTAAAAAATATGTAAGAATAGAATCTATAGAAAATTGAATGTAGTTTTTAAACTACTAGGTTTTTTTTTTAAACTATTTGGTGAAAATTTAAAATTTCAATGTAGTAGTACTTGAATTTGAGGAAAAAAATAAGAAGTAGGTGTCTATCTAACCACCCTAAACACAATAAAATGATAATATTTTTTTATAATATTTTAGATATAAGTAGATGACACATGTCCCAATGTGATGCATATTTTTTTGTAATTTTTTTCAAGTAAATAATTAATTATGAATTTTTTATTACAATTTTTAAAAATATAAAAAACTCGTATGTCTAACCACCTTAACTTGGTCAAAACTTCATGAAATTCAATTTTTCTTTTTTAATCCTATAGTATGCGAAGCATAGAATGTGACACATATTTTGGATTCAAAAAATGTGATACCATTTGAAAGCTATAGATGTTTTTCAATCAGCCTATCAATTAGGACTTTAGTCGTAATTCAAATAGAAAATGAATAATAATTACTTATTAAATTCAAAGTAAAGTATAATTTATATTGGTGGAAAGCTGAGAATCTCCTTTAATAACTCTTTTTGTTTCATCAATTTTGGGTTAAAAAAAAGCCGTTAGCCACATACCCATCATATTGCCACTTTTTGGCCCATCATGATCCCGGACATACCCATAGTCATCAAGCAGTCTAAACTATTCAATCCACCAATCCAACCAACAAACAATAACTACCAAAGTCTCAAAGTATCAAGTAAAAACCACAAAAGTATCAAATCCAAACAACAACATGAGGGGTATTGCATCTTCCATTCCCAACCCTTCTTCTAGTACCCTATTTCAATTTTTTATTTTTTATTTAGTATATTTTTCTAGAAAATTGAACCATTCAACCACTCTTCTGAGTTAGCCAAGTAACATCATTCCTCATTATTCATAATTTTATCTTTTCACATATTAACCCAATCCTTTCCAACTTGAATAAAGAACCAACCAATCTTTGATAAGAGAGATTTATCAAACAAGCTAAGACTTCTTATACCTAAACCCCCAACCTTCTTAGGGAGGCACGCCTTCTCCAAACTAACTAGAGCTACTCTTTTCCTCTCTTCCATTCCTAGTCTAGTGGAAAGCTATTTGGATCTACTCAATTTTGTTGCTAATAAATGTAGGCATCTTGGAAATGGAAAGAATCCTGACAAGGCTATTTTAAAAACATGATACTAGGAATTGAATCTTCCCTACCTAACTTAACAATTTCCCTTTCCAAAATAATAGCTTGTATTGGATTCTTTCAATTATTTCATTCTAGAAAAAAATATGATGCATTTTAGTTCACAATGGAATCCCAAGATAAGTGGTAGGAAGGGCTACTTCTTCACACTCTAGAATTATGAAAACCTTACTTTTTAAAGATTGAATTGAGTTAAAGAAGTACAACATACTTTTGGTGTAATTGACATGTTTCAAGAAGATGATGCATAACTCTGAAGTATTGATTTCCATTTGGATTTTTTAACAATAGGAGAAACACCAATTAAAAGAGTATCATTCATGAACTGTTGGTGTGAGGCTCAGGAAGGGAGAAAGCTACTCTTATTCCTCTCAGCAATTCTCTATCTAGGTTCTTCTAAATATTACAACATAAGAATTTAGCCACAATTATGAAAAGATAGGGAGAGGTAGGAATGCATTTTTTAGACTATTCCTATATGAAAATAGGCCCTTGGGAATACCATTAATCAAAACTAAGTAACTAGGAGTAGAAACAAATTCTTTGATTAATTTTAGGTTTTTTCTTGTAAAATCAAATTTCTCCAAAACAACAAATAAGAAATACCAATCTGCTATGTCATAAGTCTTTGAAATATTAAGATTGAGGACAATCAATGGATTCTTGGAATATTCCATTGAGTGAATATACTCAAGAGAGACAATGAAAACATCTAGATTTTTTCTTCAAAAAATAAATCCTTTCTAGTTAATGGGGGTTATTTTATCTAGAACAATGTTCAACCTATTGATAATAGTATTAGAAAATTTAATGTACATTTCATCACATAAAATTATTGGATGATAGTCCAAAAATCAAAGCTTCCTCTTCCTTTTCTAAACAAAAACAAAAAAGATAGCATTAATTTGATGAATTAGCCTCCCAAATCTGAAAAAGTTTCTTGTGACATTGTGAAGATATGAGGACAATATATCCAAAAATTCTTGGAAAATGGTAGGTAAGAAACAATTATGTCAAAGCACTTTATAAGATCTGAAGGACAAAATAATTGATTTAACCTCCTAAATCGATGCTAATCTTCCCAAATCCTAAATATCTCCATTTGAAACAACCCTGGGGATGACATCAAACAAAGAGTCAAGTTCATTTGAGGGATGAGTAGGATAGCCTCCAACATTTAAAAAAAGGGATATATGTATGTGCAAGATCATGATGGACCAAAAAGTGGCAATATGATGGGTATGTGGATGATGACTATTTTTTTACCCAAAATTGATGAAACAAGAACGGTTTTTAAAGGAGATTCTCAGCTTTCCACTGATATAAATTATGCTTTAATTTTAATTTAATAAGTAATTATTATTCATTTTCTATTCAAATTATAACTAAAGTCCTATTTAATAGGCTAATTGAAAAGAATCTATAGATTTCAAATGGTATCACATTTTTTGAATCCAAAACATGCATCACATTCTATGCTTCGTATACTATAGGATTAAAAAAAGAAAAACTGAATTTCATGAAGTTTTGACCAAGTTAAGGTGGTTAGACATACAAGTTTTTATATTTTTAAAAAAGTCGTAATAAAAAATTCATAATTAATGATTTACTTGGAAAAAAATTATAGAAAAATTGGCATCACATCAAGGCATGAGTCCTCTACTTATATCTAAAATCTTATAAGAAAATATTATCATTTTATTGTGGTTAGGGTGGTCAGATAGACACCTACTTCTTATATTTTCCCTAAAATTTAAGTACCACTGCATTGAAATTTCAATTTTTCACCAAATAGTTTTGTTTTTTAAACAAACCTAGTAGTTTAGAAACTAAATTCAATTTTCTACAGATTCTATTCTTACATATTTTTGAAATAATATAGATAACTTATTCAAATATTTATGTCAAGTTTTCTAACTCTGATTTTTCTAAATTTTTTGCCACTAAATGGCCTATTTTTTCCATGATAATCATGCACATACCTATATAACCCCATTACCTTTTTCATCATCCTTGCATAGTAACCCACTCTTTCCATCAATAATGGACTTATTTTTTCTCCTTCTTTTATATTTTAAAGTAGGTTATTGAAAGTATAATGTATTCTTATCACCTTGAATCCATTGTATCCTTGATTTTTGTTTCCAAAATATTTCCTCTATTTTTGCATTCCATAAACATTCATTCCTAAATTTATTTTCTACAAAAGAATTACCCTCATCCATTGCCTCATTTTCATCCTCTATTGGCTATATTTATTATTTTTGAGAATATTTTTTTTTAAATATGTTTCTAAAAAAATATTTATTCCATGCTTGTGTATTATAATTGATTCTTTTAGTATTTTGTGCTAGGAAAAATATTGAAGTGTCTTGAAAATTTTGATTTCACCAAAAATTAATCAAATCCTTAAACTCAAGATGTTGGTTCCACATAATCTCATATCTAAAAGGATAGTGGCCCAAACATCATTGATCTTCCCAATTTAGGATCAAAGAACTATAATCCGATGTTGACCTAGGAAGGTTAGAAATATTTAGCTTAACAAGAATATGCCAGTCATGAAAAATAGTACCCTATCAAGCTTAACTTAGATATGATCACTAACATAATATCTATTAGACAAAGTAAACTTGGAGATAGAAAGGTCCAGATCCACAAGACCATTAACAATGATAAAATTAAAAATGTATAGCATATTATCCATGAAATCCTCCAACCCACCCAACTTATCCAAAGGTTAGAGGAAGTTATTTATGTCTCCCAAAAGCATCTATCTCATTCTCGAGTCTTTCAACAAAATCATGGAAAGAAAATCCTAGAAGTGATTTCTTGTCATTTTGGTATTTGGAGCATAAATGTTAAGGAGGTTCCACTTCAAAATTTTCCTTTGGACATTTCTAAAACTATTTCTAGATAATTTTTCTTACTAAATCCTTGAGAACATAAAAATATTCTAGGTTCCATGGAGGTATCAAGTCCCCTAAAGATCCATTAGAATTAAAAACATAGAATTTGGCCTTTGGTGAAATAGATTTGGCATTTTTTTAAAAAGTATCTTGTTACATTTTGGTTTCTTGGATAAGGAGGATATTAACCTTCAAATAAATTATACTATGTCTAGGAATATGCTAATTTAAAGGGCTATTTATCCCTATAATATTCCATCTTAATATCTTCATGAAGCTAAACAAAAAATCAATATTGGATAAATACTAACCCAAAGGGAGCACCCTCTTTTCATCACTTTTTCAGTTTAGACTTATTGGAAAGACCCTAAAGGGTCCTTTTCTTCCTAAGGAAATATCCTGAGCCACATTTTTTTCATTAATTATTTATTATTTAATCATCCCACCTTTTGGTCAACCCCCTACATCTCCTTTTTTATTATTTTTTATGTTTTTCACCTACTTTGGTATAGGAATCCTCTTGAGGATCATTTTAAAGAGGTAGGGAAGGATCCAATTCCTTAAATACAAAAATATCCAATGAATCCTAGATCCTTCTATTAAGGTTGTTTAGTGAGATTACTGCCTTAACATCCAACGAAATGAAAAAAATCTTACTTATATCCAAATCAGAGTCTCTAGTGGGCAACCTGGGCATAAGTGCTTCCAAGAGGCGGAAAACAACATAATCAAAAGGAGGAAGTGAGGAAGCCCAAGGATTGGATTCCTTTTTCTGCAACCCATCATCCTTACACACCTCATTAGTTATGGCTAGAACTAGTTCATCATTAATTAGAGGGGGTTTCAACTACCTCTTTTTGGATTCAACTTCTTTCCACATGGAATTTATCCCATCCCCTTTTATTAAGGGGATTTTAGGTCCATATTTTAAAATACTATAGGTACACCTTTAGAAGGAGAAGGGGCACCGAAGGCAAGAACAACTTTACCTTTTAGAATCAACAATCTTTTACATTCATTAAAAAGATGGTCAAAATTTTGACATATTTGGCAATAGAGGCTAGCTCTTTCATATTCAATAGGTTGGGTCCAAGTTCCAAATTTAGATTTCAATGTTATGGAAAAAGGTAGGAGACAATTAATAACCACATTAACACACAATCTAGAAATAAATAACTAGGATTTTTGAGTCGTTACCTTGCCAATAAAAAGAAAGCTACAAGAATAATTGGCAATTCCTTGAAAAAAATTATGATTCCATAAAATAAATGGAAGACCAAGAAGCCTAATTTATGTTAGAGTAGCTATGCCCAAAATAGTATATAGGTCTAACCCTAATTTCCATTTACATAAGGAGAGGCAATTTTTTTAAATTTTTTTATCAAGGACCCATGGGCCACCTCTAAGAATCTTCATCATATCCTCCAAATTAAGAAAAATAAACAATAACAACCCATTTAGAATTTCACTTATATTAACCCCAACTTTTAAATTCCAAAAGAATCTATCCATTTACACACCTTGTTAATATTAGGGTGGTATGACAAGAATTTACCCATGAGGGAAAACTACAAGCCCATAATTCCATCATCAATTACTTCATTTGGAACATTCACTTCACATTGAACATTAAAACCTGTAGTAGGGGAGGGAGTAGAACAAGACAAAAATGTGCTTCCACTAACCACTTTATCCATATAAGAAGTTGAATTATGCTTCCAAACCAATGGAACTACTAGAGAAAAAGAAGATGAAATCTCCTTTCCACTAGCTTGAGACAAATAATGAACAAAAAAATCCTTTTTGACTTTCATCCTTGAAGAACCCATCCCCTTAGCAAGAATATCACCAAATGACATAAAGGAAAAGGTTTTAGAAGAGGAAACTAGCTAGGGCCATCCACCTAGTATCAACATGACTAAACAATAGGGAAAAAAAGGTAAAGAGAAGAGTTCCATGTTGAGAGAGAGACACAAATTTAAAATTTTCTTGTAAACCTATGTTATATATAAATTATATTTTATTAACACTAGGGTACCAAATGTTTCAAGGTATACTTAATAGGTAATTTTAAGGGTTATGGGAGGCTCAAATTAAATAAGGAATTAACATCAGTGGGAGGTCAAAGTGGGAAATTGGATGTCCCTTTTGGAAGTTCCTAAAGACATGTTTATTATATTGTGAGCATAGTTAAACATTTTTGTACTTAATTTTAAGCATTAATAATGAAAGAAAAAAATTAGCATAACCTTGATTAGTGTAGCATATCACACACAACTAGAAATCAAATAAACCATTTTAACATGAAGAAATTACAAGTACATCAATATATGAGAAATAACTCCATATAAGATGTCATATCATCTATTATTGAATCATAAGTACATTAGATCACATGAATCAATAATTGACTTAGGAAGTCAATCACCAAAAATTCATAATAATAACAAAATAATACTACAAAAAATATACACAAATAATGGAATCATCAATAGTCCAATCCAATAGTTTTCTGCAATCTAAAGGAAGAGAACATGGTAGTTTTGTAAGTATGTGCAGTTGGTATTGTCATTAATCCAAACAAGGTTTGGTGTTGTCATTGGTGTTGATAGAATGAGATGGATATTGTTGCAAGAGTGTGAGTAGTTGGTATTGAGCTTGGATTACCAATGATGCTTTGATTAATTGCATCATGTTGTCATTAGTAAGCTCCTTATGTCAACCTCTAGTGTTTCTTTGATAAGATTTTTCCTATGGATATATGGTTGAGTTAGTATGTTGCAGTTGGTTTAGTGGTGATGAGGAAGTGTTGAAGATGATGTGACTCTATTTTTAGAGATTGGATTCTAAGTTCTTTTGAGAAAATTTTAATAAAAAGAGGAAACTATTTGTTGTAGTGGTGTTGTGTGTTATATAGTAGTGTTCCAATTTTATCTTTGCATTTCTTCTATGTTGAATATTTTCTTGTGAAGTTTGGATATGTTGATTAGAGGTGTTCACAGGTGTTATATATAGAATTTAGTGTATGATATTGTTGTAAAAATAATTTTTTTTCCAGTAGTATATGAATTATGTATTATAAAGGTAGCTAGGAGAAATGGTTTTGCTCCACATTTCTCTGTAATTTGGATTCAAGTCTTGTGGATCTAAAAGTATTCCTATAATGTTTATATCTTTATTTTGTTTAATTATTTTGAGGTTTCATGCCCTGGAAGTTAGTTTCTTGAGTTACAATGTAGGGAAATATTATCTAAGTGTATTATGTAATGCCCGTCATGCAAACCCCAAAGGAAAAACATTGCAACAATTTTTTTTTTAAATAATAAAAAGTGAACATGCAAAAAAACATTTAAACATATTTACATTGCACATTAACATCATAACTTTATGTCCTCTGGGGCATGTGAGGTCACATCGCATAACAAACTCAAAACAAAAAGATAAAATATAATGTTAAATAACTTATCCAAATTTACATCAACCATAACATTATAATAACCATTTACATAAGTACATCCATAGACCATAAGTAGAAGAATAATACATCATATGATAAAACCATAATGAATATTATACAATAATGTTTACAAAAGTTTCATGTAGAATACATCGTTGTTGAATACATTACATGATCCATAATGAATACAATGGAATCTCCCATACATGTGGGACACATACATAGTACAAATAATGAATGAATTACAAATAAATATTAGGTACAAGCTCCAACCTAAGAAGGTTGAGAAGAACGAACATTGATGGGGAACCCAATGGGTGTGGAGCGCATTCCACCCAACCATATGGGTTATAAATAACCCAACCCCCATCCTCAGAGGTGAAAAGGAAGTAATCATGACCAAGAATTCAATAAAAAAAACTCCAACAAAGAACAACATAGTAGAATAATACCACTACAACATCAAGGATTACAAGGACATAAATGACAACATCCATGAGACAACTTAATAACATAAAGCCATGAAACTCATCACAATAACTAAGGAAATAACCATTAACCAAGTAACCAAAGAACAATCATGAATCATTTCCAAAAGAATCTAAAACAACAATCAGAATGTAATTCTAGAGGCAACCAAGAAACAAGGCATAAGGGTATCTAGTGGAGAGTGTCATCGCATAGCCTACATGGGTTACCCTGGCCTTTCCTCCAACATGAGGCACCAGCCCCCATCTATGGTTATCCTGGGCCTTCCTCCTACTTGAGGGATTAGACCCATAGGGTAGCTCATGTAGAGCCGTTAACCTCTCATGAGGATGAGGTTATGACTTTTTCAACCATGGCCTTCTCAGTCTACCATTATTCTACGATAGCCCTAATGCATAGATGAGGTATCCAATATTATATTATGTTTTTTTACTACCCATCCCCCTAAGTTCTATTATTAGGTTTTCACTTGTTAATCTACTCCTATGTGGGTTATCCTGAGCCCTTCCTCATTTTGAGGCACCAACCACCATGAAGAGCCACTCTCCCTAAGACCCCAAACATAACAAAATCATGCAAGGGTTGTACCATAGTAACAAAACACTAAAAATAAATAAAAAAACATGTGAGGAATTACCCATCTCGCTAACCAAATAAACCAAGTCTCAACAAAATTCATACAACCCTTCCAAAATAATAATATTAATAATTTTCAACATCAATAGCCCATGAAATGAGGATAAACATCCAACAATACAAACACACCTCTGGAACACTAAGGATCATAGCCACCAAAATTTGGGTTCATAAGATCGATAGGGTTGCCACAATAAAAAAGTCAAAATGATAACTCAAGGAAACCAAGAAGTCAACCAGACTTAGAAAATAAAGTAACATAAAAACTCCCACACAAAGTTAATATAATTCTTTTAATTACATTAGAAAACCTCTCTTTTTCCTATAACAAATTCTATAATAAATTTCAATAAATAAAATTATAGTTCCCAATAAAAAATTTCCTTATATGAAATCATTACAATTATAATTTTTTATACTAAAAATGAAATTAATAGATATATATATTTAAATCAAAATTCCAAAAAATAAATTACATAAAATTAATAAATAAATATATATATATTTTATATATCAATATTAAATAAAAATACACACACACACACATTATATATATATATATATATATATATAATAAAAAACAACTTGGCGAATGCAATAAGTTCGTCAGCCTTTACCAATACTACGCACAACAGTCATCATGACTGTTGCATGCAGCAATCATAATGACTGCTATGCATAGTCCTATTGAATGCTCAAAGGGGTTGGGGGGGTACGACCTAGCGCCCTCCCTTCCCACACTCTTCAAACTATTTTTTTTATTAATAAATAAATTTCAAAATAAAAATTTTCCTTTCACAATTTTTTTTATATGGAAAATAAAGTTCGCCCCTCAAAAAAAAAATTGTTTTCTTTGATTCAAACACATACAGGGTTAAAAAAATACGAACCACAGAATTTTATGCATACAATATAAAAAAAAGAATCAGTATATTTAATATATATATAAATATATTTATATATCTATATCTATATATATGTATATCTATATATGTATATCTATATTTATATACAAGTTTCTCAAACCAAATTCTATAGGAAAACTATTTATCTAACACAATAGATGTATATTATATATATATATATACTCTAAAGGTATATATATATACATAAGAGTGTATAATCAAAAATTTATTGGTTTGAGAGGAAATACAATGTTTTCTTTCAAATCAAATTATAGACAAATTGGGCATCATCATAAAATGAATATTTTTCTCAATTATTTCCAAAAATATTTTTCTAAAAACACACAATTTCATTTCACATAGAAAGATCATATTTATCTATTTTTTTATTTCTCTTTGAATCAAAAAATTGATGAAGCAAGATATTGGAACCTAGAGTCCTACGCTATTGAAAATTTGATGAAGCTTTGCTTGATCCCGATTTCCTTTTTGAGAGATCTCGTTCCTTCCTCAGATTCTCTTCACCAGCTTCCCATGATAGATTCTCTAATCTGAACTTAATCCAGAATAACCTCTCTTTTCGAAAAATGAAACCTAAATTAATTTATTGCAGAAGAAGGGAAAATCCCATTTCCAAAAACTCCATATTTTCTGGAACTTTTGTAATTTTCTCGTGCATCAAAAGTCTCTCAAATTTTGCAATTAAATAAAAGATATCTCTTCCCTTTTTCCAAGAGTTCTAAAAATCCAAATTAATTTTTATTTTCTAGTGTAATTCCAACTTTTCAGCCAAACTCAAAACTCATTGGTCCTTTTTATCTTTTCTTTTCTTTTATTGATTTTTTTCCATTTAACAATACTTTTTGTTTTAATTTTGATTTTGCAAGCTTTACTTGCAATTCACACAATTTGATTTATTTAATTTATTTATTTCATAATTATCCTCAACATGCTAATTTAATTAAATTAAACAAATACTAATCTTAAATAATTTAATTAACACTTAAATAAAACATGACTTTTAAAATAAAACTTTTTATATTTTATTTCATATTTATTCCAACACTATTATAAAAATTTATTAACATCATTAATTAAATAAATCACAGTATACAAAATACCAATGTAAAATAAATAGGAATAGTACACTCACACAAACCACTATAATAAATTACAGAAATGAAAAAAACAAAGACACAAATACCACTCAATCAGGACGGTTTGACAACCATGGGCGAGGTGACTTCCTTGTCATCTCTGTTTCAACATCATGCTCATTGGGTAATTTGATGCTCACCCTATCCTGCCGAAGCAGTGGAATTGAGACTCTATGCCTTCAATTCCTACATACAAACAAGATCATGTACATTTATATATATATATATGTATATATATATATATATATATATATATATATATATATATATATATATATATATATATATATATATATATATATATATATATATATATATATATATATATACATATATATATAATCAAAACATCATATTGTGAGAGGAATTGCAACGTAGCAGGGCACTCAGGAACGAGTGGTGCTACACTATCCTCTCACCAAACTATTCTAACAATTACAATATCAATCATAAAATAACATTTCTAACTAACTGATCACATCATAAAATAATTTACTAAATCATTGCATCACAATGAATTACTAAAATAAAATTAACCTCACCAAACCATAATATCATATCAAAAAAACATGTCCTCAAATGAGGTAGCATAATCACCAAATAATAAATAGTACTATCATAGTCTCAACATATCACACAAAAGCATAGAAAAATAATAAGTCCCAATAGCAACATGAGGGGTATTACATCCCCCCATGAATCCGGCTTACTCCTAGAAGCTAGAAAACAAGTAAGGGTAGGATTCCTTGATACAGGAGGCATCTGTTAGAAACCAAGATCAGATTTGCAAACTAGAATATCATTCCATAGAAGAAAAAAATAGAAAAAGTAGAGATTTGCAAGAAGATGTGCAAATAATTATTATTCAAGAATTCAATAATTACATGATAATGATTTTCTTTATAAAAGAAAAGGTGCATAACCCTAATCTTATCTTGAGCATCAAGATAGCTCAACAAGATAAGGATAATAATTAAATAATAATTATCCTAGGAAATAAAGTATCCTAAGTAAAGTTATGCTAAAGTGTAATTAAATAATTAATTACACCAACAACCCCCCATAAGTGCAACTTAGGGAGAAGAAAATTATTATGCAAAGATGAGTCCTGAAAACAAGGCCTGATTAGGTAGTCATTTACAAATGCAATGCAAACTAAATCAAACGAGGTAAAGGAGAAAACCACATGGAAACAAAACTCCTCCCAAAAATAGAATTTGAAAAGAATGAAATGCAGTAATGAAAGAAGGATAGGAGGTGGATTACATGATACCTCCCATAGATAGCTTCTATCATATAAGTACATATACAATGGTCTCCATAGGAGAGATATAAATAGACAAGAAGGGCCCCCCACAATGAAGAAACTCTTGTCGCAATGGTAGATGCCTGATGTAGAATCCAAAAGGAGATTCTGAAGCAAAAAATAATATTCCTCCCCTTGGGAAGAAATGGATCCAAAGGATGATGTCGAAGAAACCCTGTGAAGAGTGATGAAGCAATCTATCTCAAGATGTGTCCCATGATAAGATGATGAAGAATCTCTCTATCTAAATTGAAACAAATGATGCCAAATCCAAACTGATGTGGAGAATCCTAAAATTCAACCTTTGAATGCACGGATAATGGTGGGCATACAATGATAGCCTGACTATCAAGGAAGAGGAGATGAATGTCCTCAAAATAATCCTCAAGATCTGCAATGTGAGACTCAACAAACAAAAATGTGTCTGCAAGATAAGAATCCCATGATGTAGTAGATAATGAATGACCAAGATGGTCATGATGTTGAACTAAATCCATAGGGGCCAATGTGGTGATACTGATTTCATCAAGAACAATAGATGATACATGGATAATCTTAGGCTGAAGAGTATGAACTATGAGACAAGCCTCTGATCCATCGAAACATGTAAGGGTGTCTAAATACTCAAGCTCCTCTAAAGTATCATAATAAAAGGGTGTATTAAATACTCAAGCTCCTCTAAAGTATCATGATCAAAGGTTGTAATTAAATAATTAATTACACCAACAACATCCTCCCATGTCATTCAAGTCTCATCATTGGGATGCCACTGGACCCACACCTACTCAATATTGCTATCTCTGAGAATGAGTCTCCTATGCTGCAGCATGGCCACGGGCTCTAGAGCTAGCTACCCATCCTCGACCTGTAGAGCATTCCAATCAAGTACGTGAGTAACATGAAAAAAATATGGCCTAAGGACTGAAACATGAAAAACATTGTGAATCCACAACAGACTAGGTGGCAAGGCTAGGTGGTAGGCAATAAGACCAATTTTTTCTAACACCTCAAACAACCCTACAAAGCGGGGCACAAGCTTAGAACCCTTTCCATAAAGAATAGGGCTCTTCCATGGACAAACATGAAGAAACACTCGATCTCCAACTACAAATTGTTGATCAACTCTGTGTGCATCAACATACTTCTTCTACCTACCTTGAGCCGCTACTAGATGCTCTTGGATGCGAGCTACTAGCTACTCCATATCTCAAAGCATTCAGGTCCAAGAAGAACCCTATCCTCTAATCGATCCCAGCTCAAAGTGGTATGACAAGGATGACCGTACAAAGCCTAATGTGGATCCATGCCAATTGAACTATGATAGCCATTGTTATAGGCAAACTCGACCAAGTGTAGATAATCTTCCCAATGAGATTGTTGGTCCATGACATACATGCAGAGAATATCCTCAAGCACCTGATTGAATCTCTCAGTCTGACCATCTATCTCAGGATGGTAGGAAAAACTAAAATTCAACTTAGTCCCTAAGGACTGCTGCAAAGATGTCCATAATGTGGATGTGAATACTGGATCTCTGTCAGAAATAATTTTGCATGGTATCCCATGCAATCAAAAAATGTCTTCCATGAACACCCTATCCACCACAAAAGTAGTATAAGAAGATCGAATAGGAGAGAAATGGGCTACCTTGGTCAACCTATCAATAGTGACCATGATAGCGTCATGTCGCCTGGAAGACATAGGCAAGCTGACAATGAAATCAATAGAAATAATGTCCCACTTCCACTTTAGAACAAGATGAGGCCGCAACAACCCTTCTGGATGATGATGCTCGGCCTTAACTCTCTAACATTCTAGACACCTAGCCACAAAATCAGAGATGTCATGCTTCAATCCTACCCAAAAATATAGTGAGTGAAGATCAATGTACATTTTCTTAACTCCAAGATGTGTCGAATAAGGAGCTTGATGGGCTTCAGTCAAGATTAGGGTCAAAGACCCTCTATAGGAGGTACATACATTTGGCCTGCATAGCACAAAGAACCATCTGAGTCCAAAGAGTATCCATCAAATTTACCTTCCAATGCTCTACCCGACTCAATCTTTACTTTCACCACTTGATACCAATGATCTGAAGAAAGAGCTACGAGGATCTAACTTTTCAAATCAAGCTCAAGAGCCACAAAAAAAATCTCATGCTTATGTCTACTCAATGCATCTACCACCACACTCTTTTCCCTGAATATATTTTACTTCAAAATCATATTCACACAAGAATTCCATCCACCTTCTCTACCTTGCATTCAGGTTTGGCTACATAAAGATGTATTGTAGACTATGATGATCTGTATGCAACTTGAACTAATGCTCTAGGAGAAAGTGTCACCATCTTACCAAGGCATGAACAATTGCAGGTAACTCCAAATCATTTGTGTGGTAATTAAGTTCATGATCCTTATGTTTTCATGATTCATAAACAATCACTCGACCTTCTTGCATCAACATGGCCCCTAAGCCTTCCAAAGTAGCATCCATACAAACAACAAAGTCACTTGTCGGATCTGATACTACTAATATTGAGCACTAGTCAACTTTTCCTTAAGAATTTGGAAAGCTAACTAACATTGATCGGGCCAAAGGAACTTCTTTCCCTTCCTCTGGAGAGAGGTAATGGGATGTGCCATCCTAGAGAAGCCTTGGAAAAACCATCGATAATAGCTTGCAAGTCCCATGAAGCTGTGAATTTCTAAGACATTTGTGGGCATGGGCCAATCCACAATGGCTTGAATCTTTGCAGGATCAACTAAAATTCCCTCACCAAAAATCACATTTTGCTAGGTTGGAAAACAACTGATTATCCCTTAAGCATTGTAACACATGTTTTAGATGTTTCTCATGTTCCTCCATAGACCTATAATAAATCAATATGTCATTGAGAAACACAACGAAAAATCTATCCAAGTACATACAAAACACTCCATTCATTAAGTTCATAAAGACTAAATGTGCATTAGTTAACCCAAACAACATCACAGTGAACTTGTAATCTCTGTATCAGGTATAAAATGTTGTTTTATGAATATCTGAATCCGCAATCCACAACTGATGATATTCTAATTTGACATCAATCTTAGAGAACACCTTCGCCCCTTTTATCTAATTGAAGAGATCATCAATTTTGGGCAAGGGATAGTGGTTCTTCACCGTTACCTTGTTCAACTTCTTGTAATCAATACACAAGCGAAGAGAACCATCGTTCTTCTTTATGAATATCATAGGTGCTCCCCAAGGGGAAACACTCAGGTGTATAAACCACTTCACCAACAACTCTTCCAACTGTAGACAAAGTTCCTGAAGTTCTTGTGTTGTCATCTAATATGGAGCTTGAGATATTGGCTTAGCTTGAGGTACCAGATCAATCTTGAAATCCATATCTCACTTTGGTATTATACCAGGTATCTCTTCTGGAAACACATCAGAAAACTCCCTAAAGAGAAGGTAATCATCCAGTGACATCCCTCGACTATCCTCTAACTCTAGATCACTCATAGATACTGCAAAGAGCTGACAACCTTGTCAGAAGTACCTTTTAAGCTGCATGGTAGAGATCATTTTCAATGAAATGGGGCTTTGAACACCCATGATCTCCACCTCCTTTTTGGAACCATCAATGCACCAAACTGCTTTATGGTGATAGTCAATTATAGCATGGTGTGCACTCAACCAATCCATACCCAAGACAACATCATAAGAGCCAAGTGGTAGGATTTTGAGGTCCACTGTAGTTGAAAATTCCCCTATTCTTAGACTACAACCCTACACAAGCTTCTGTACAATAGCCTTTGACCCTGAGGCCAATTCAACTTTCCATTTTATGCCTTGACTAGTTTCCACTAGTCCACATTGCTCAACTACTGAAGGACACAAAAGAATTAGATGCACCAGAATCAAAAAGCATAGAAATGCTAGTATTATGCAACACACCTGATATCTCAATGATGGTGCTCTGGTGGTCTACCTATCAATTATCCACTGTAGCAAAGACATGATGATATCTCCCTACATCACTTATTGTCGGCTCCAATCCATCTGGCCTTTGATTAAATCCTGAGGTATTCTTCTGAGGACACAATTTGGTGATATGCCCTTGCTGCCAAAATGAGTAGCAACTAGTACCCTTGCCAAATCCTCTGCCTCCTGATGGAGAATTTGACTATTGAAAGCTTCCTCAACTCAGTGCTAACTGAAAACTAGCTAGTGTAGACCACAGAAAATGCTCCTGATGAGATTGGTTCTTGTTCTGATCCCTATGAAATTGAGGATTTCCACCCTACTGAGATTGAAATTTCTTATTCTTCGATTGTGACTACTACTAATGTTGATCCCCTTTAGAGGGTGGATTCCTATTCCTAGAAGATCCTGCACCCTGTGACTCGCCTCCATGAGTGCTAAAACCAAGTGTAGGCGCACTGTCAATTTGAACTCCAATGTGACCACCCAATGCCATGGCCAAATTTTCCTCTACCAAATGAGCCTTTTCAACCACCATTTCCATCATCTTTGGCTTGAAGACACACATGCCTCAACTAATGTGGGCATTTAAGCCTCGAATAAAATGTTGCACCAACATGTCTTCATCATAGTCGATCCCTATATACTACTTCAACTCATAGAAACACTGCTCATACTGTTCCACTGACATCAACAACTGCTTGAGATCATGAAACTCATCGACCCTGCGTTGCCTCCAATGATCTAAGAGGAAGTGAGCCATGAACCTATCCAGAAATAATTCCCATGTGACCATACTAATATCAAGGTGTAACTTTTCTTCTTAAAGACACCACCAAGTAGATATGAATCCTTGTAGATGCATAATTGCACACCGAGATTTTGTATTGCTACCATAGGGGTGCATCGTGAAACAATGATCCAAGTCAATTAGCCATGTCTCAGCTTCCAGAACTCCTCTAGAACCATCAAAATTAGGAGGGTGATCTCTTGTCAAATCTCTCATATGGCATCCTATGACTGTATCCTGGTCTACAGTTATTTCCCTTCACCTCGGCAACCTTTCTCTTTCTCTGTCAACCTGCTGCACCTCCTCTGGCCTGGGTCCTAACCGATCAAGAATCTCTACAAGAATGTGTTGCAACTGACTGTCTAATCCAAGATGTCTTGGGTTCTAACCACCCGATGGATTTCCATGGAGACTCTGTTGTTCCTCATGCTCAGAACCATGGGAACAAGGAACTGAATGACTTTTCTGGTTTACTCTCCGACTAGCACCATAGCCTCTTTCTTGGCCACATCCTTTACCTTGAGGCATATTTCTGCACAACAAGATAAAGGTAAATGTGAGCTCAAGATTCAAATGCAAGGTTGCCTAATGGACTTAACTACCTAGAGACCTCAAAATTTGCAAACATTGGCTCTGATACCAAGTTCTAACTTTGTTGTGCAAATCCCAAAGGACAAACATTGCATCCATTTTGTTTTTAAATAATACAAAGTGAACATGCAACAAAAAATTTAAACATATTTACATTACACATTAACACCATAACATCATGTCCTCTTGGGCATGCGAGGTCACATCACATAACAAACTCAAAATGAAACAATAAAATATAATGTTAAATAACTTATCCAAATTTACATCCATCATAACATTATAATAACTATTTACAGAAGTACATCCATGAACCATAAGTAAAAGAATAATACATCGTATGATACAACCATAATGAATCTTATACAATAATGTTTACAAAAGTTTCATGTACAATACATCATTTTTTAATACATTACATGATCCACAATGAATACAATGGAATCTCCCATACATGTGGGATACATACATAGTACAAATAATGAATGAATTACAAATGAATATCAGGTACAAGCTCCAACTGAAGAATTCTAAGAAGAACAAACATTGATGGGGAACCCAATGGGTATGGAGCACGTTCCACCAAACCATGTAGGTTATAAAAAACCTACCCCCTTTGCTAAAAGGTGACAAGGAAGTAATCAAAACCATGAATGCCATAAAACAACTCCAAAAAAGAACAACATAGTACAATAATACTAGTACAACATCAAGGATTACAAGGACATAAACCAAAACATCCATGAGACAACGTAATAATATAAAGCCATGAAACTCATCACAATAACTAAGGAAATAACCATTAACCAAGTAACCAAAGAACAATCATAAATCATTTCCAAAAGAATCTGAAACAATAATCATAATGCAATTCTAGAGGCACCCAAGAAACAAGGCATAAGGGTATCTAGTGGAGAGTGTCATCACATAGCCTACATGGGTTATCTTGGCCCTTCCTCCAACATGAGGCGCCAACCCCCATCTATGGTTATCTTGGCCCTTCCTCCTACTTGAGGCGCCAACCCCATAGGGTAGCTCATGCAGAGCATTAACCTCTCATGAGGATGAGGTTATGACTTTTCCAACCACAACCTTCTCAGTCTATCATTATTTTGTGAAATACCTAATGTAGAGACGACTTATCCAATATTATCCTATGTTTTTTTACTACCCATCCCCCAAACTTCTACTATTAGGTTTTCACTTGTTAATCTACTTTTACGTGGGTCATCTTGAGGCCTTCCCCCTTTTGAGGCACCGACCCCCACGAACAGCCACTCTCCCTAAGACCCCAAACATAACAAAATCACACAATGGTTGTACCATAGGAACAAAGGATTAAAAATCAATCAAAAACATGCAAGGTATTACCCATATCGGTAACCAAATAAAACAAGTCTCAACGCAATTCGTACAGCCCTTCCAAAATAATAATATTAATAATTTGCAACATCAATAGCCCATGAAACTAGGATAAATATCTAATAATACAAACACACCACTAGAACACTAAAGATCACAACCACCAAAATTTGAGTTCAAAAGATCAACAGGTTTCCCACATTAAAAAATTCAATGCAATAACTCAAGGAAACCAAGAAGTCAAGTAGACTTAGAAAATAGAGTAACATAAAAACTCCCACAAAAATTTAATATAATTGTTTTAATTACATTACAAAACCTCTCTTTTTCCTTATATGAAATCATTACAATTATAATTTTTAATACTAAAAAAGAAACTAATATATATATATATATATATATAATAAAAAACAACTTGGCAAATGCAATAAGGCCGTCGGTCTTTAACAGTACTGCACACAATAGTCATTATGACTGTTGCGCACAATAGCCATAATGATTGTTGTGCATAGTCCTACTAACTGTGAAGAGGGGTACGAGGGGTGTATAGCCCAATACCATCCCTCCTCGCACTCTTTAAACAATTTTTTTTATATTAATAAATAAAATTTGAAATAAAATTTTTTTCTTTTCACAACTTTTTTTAATATGGAAAATAAAGTTCACCCCTCCAATATTTTTTTTTCTTTGATTCAAACACATACACGGTTAAGAATATACAAATCACAGAATTTTGTGCATACAATATAAAAAAAAGATTCAATATATTTAATATATATATCTATATGTGTGTGTGTGTGTGTATTTATGTACAAGTTTCTCCAACTAAATTCTGTAGGAAAACCATTTATCTAACACAACAAATGTATATATTATATATACATAAGAGTGTATAATAAAAAATTTATGGTTTCAGAGGAAATAGAATGTTTTCTTTCAAATCAAATCATAGACAAATTGGGCATCATCATAAAATGAATATTGTTCTGAATTATTTCCAAAAAGAGTTTTCTAAAACCACACAGTTTCATTTCTCACAAAAAGATCATATTTATCTATTTTTTTATTTCTCTTTCAATCAAAAAATTGATGAAACAAGAAATTGGAACTTGGAGTCCTACACTGTTGAAAATTTGATGAATCTTTGCTTGATCTCGATTGCCTCTTCGAGAGCTCCCATTCCTTCTTCAGATTCTCTTCACCAGCTTCCCTTGATAGATTCTCTAATCTAAACTTAATCCAGAATAACCTCTATTTTCGAACAATGAAACCTAAAATAATTTACTACAAAAGAAGAACAAGGGAAAATTCCATTTCCAAAAACTCCATATTTTATGTAACTTCTGTAATTTTCCCATGTATCAAAAGTCTCTCAAATTTTGCAATTAAATACAAGATATCTCTTCCCTTTTTCCAAGAGTTCTAAAAATCCAAATTAAAAGAATTTTTCTAATTTAATTCCAGTTTTTCAGGCAAACTCAAAACACATTGGTCCTTTTTATCTTATCTTTTCTTTTATTGATTTATTTCCATTTAACAATAATTTTTGTTTTAATTTTGATTTTACAAGCTTTACTTGCAATTCACACAATTTGATTTATGTAATTTATTTATTTCATAATTATCCTCAACATGCTAATTTAATTAAATTAAACAAATACTAATCTTAAATAATTTAATTAACACTTCAATAAAACACATCACTTTTAAAATAATTTTGTTTATATTTTATTTCACATTTATTCCAACACTATTATAAAATTTTATTAACATCATTAATTAAATAAATCACAATATACAAAACACAAATGTCAAATAAATATGAACAGTACTGTCACACAAACCACTATAATAAATTACAGAAATGACAAAAACAAAGATGCACAATACCACTCAATTAGTATGGTTATACAACCATGTTACGGGGTGACTTCCTTGTCATCTCTATTTCAACATCATGTCCATTGGGTAATTTGATGCTCGCGCTATCCTGCCAAAGCAGGTGGAATCAAGACTCTATACCTGCAATTCCTGCATATAAACAAGATCGTGTACATGTGTATATATATAATCAAAACATCATATTGTGATATGGAATTATAGCGTAGCAGGGAACTCATGAACGAGTGGTGCTACACTGTCCTCTCACAAAACTATTCTAATAATTACAATATCAATCATAAAATAACATTTCTAACTAACTGATCACATCATAAAAGAATTTACTAAATCATTGCATCATAATGAACTATTGAAATCAAATTAACCTCACCAAACCATAATGTCATATCAAAAAAACATGTCCTCAAATGAAGTAGCATAATCACCAAAAAATAAATAGTACTATCACAGTCTCAACGTATCACACAAAATATTTTAAAACTAATATGTCCCAACAACATGAGGGGTATTACATATTAAGTGTGTACATTCTTCAGGTGAAATTTGTTGCAATGGAATTTGTTGGGTTTTAGGTTGTTTGTCGAATATTCCATATTATGTTCAAGTGACATGTTTTGTTTATGAGTTGTATTTGGATCAAAGGAATCATGTACTTGTAAGGTTAATGGTGTTTACATAGATTTTATTGACTATGGGTGTTTACACTAATTGTAGAGTTGCTTTTGGGTTTGTGGAAGCATGATGCGATATGTTTGAGTAGATTTGGGTCTATGTTAAGGTGCGTTCTAGTCCACCTTCATTCCTTTCCACCATGAGAATGTTTTGGTGCCAACCTAATTTGAATTCACATGGTTGAGGTGCATAACTAACCTCAGAGAATATTTTGAAGGTTAATGATGGCATAAATAGGTGTTGAGTTGTGAAGGATGATAAGATAGAAGTGTAAGATGCAAATGATATAATTTTTTGAGTTATAAAGTTTAAATTTATCAAGTGTAGTGTGAGCTTTCATGTATTGAATTACTAGATGCAATGAGTAGAAGGTATGGAAAACTTTTAGTAAGGATTCAAAGGTGTTATTAATGTTGTGGTGCCCCATTGTAACACTCTTCTCTATCCTCTTTTCTATTTTCTAGGTGATCCTTTCTTTTTTTGGAAAAATGATCCATTTGGTAGTGATACATTTATAATCCATATTGATATTATGTAATGCTCATCGTGCAAACCCCAAAGAACATACATTGCAACCAATTTTTTTTTTTTAAATACAAAGTAACCATGCAAATAAACATTAAATCATTTTCACATTGCACATTAACATTATCATGTCTAGCTCTCTGGGGCACACAAGGTCACATCACACAACTATTAACAAAAAGGTAAATGATGAAATTGAATTAACTTATCCAAAATTACATCCATCAAAATATTACAATAACAATTTATAGAAGTACATCCATGAACCATAAGTAACAGTATCATTACATCACATATTATAATCATAATGAATCTCAAACCATAATGTTTACAAAGGTTTTGAGATAATACATCATTGTTTAAACATTACATTACATGTTCTCAATAAATGAATTACAATAAATCTCCCATACAAGTGGGATAATACATAGTACAGTAACATCTGAATTACAAAGTGAACAATTGGTACACGCTCCAACTAAAGAATGATGAGAAGAAAGGACGTCGATGGGGAACCCAATGGGTGTGGAGCACGTTCCACCCAACCACGTGGGTTATAAATAACCCACCCCCGTGCTCAGAGGTGACAAGGAAGTAATCACGACCATGAATGCCATAGACCAATGCCCAATAAAAGACAACATAGTGCAATAGCTCCAAAACAACTTCAAGGATTACAAAAGAAATAAACATCAACATTCATGAGTCAACATAATAATTTAAATCCATAAATATCATCACAACAAAACAAGGAAATAACCACTAACCAAGTAAACAAAGAACAATCATGAAACATTTCCAAATGAAACTGAAACAACAAATAAAATACAATTCCAAAGGCAACCAAAAATAAGGCATAAGGGTGTCTAGTGGAGAGTGTCATCACATAGCTTACATGGGTTATCCTAGCCCTTCCTCCGACCTAAGGCGTCGGCCGCCATCTATGGTTATCCTATCCCTTCCTCCTACTTGAGGTGTTGACCCCATAGTGTAGCTCATGCGGAGCCGTCAACCTCTTGTGAGGATGGGGTTATGACTTTTCTGACCATGAACTTCTTAGTCTACCATTGGTCTGCGATAGCCCTAATGCATAGATGAGGTATCCAATACTATCTTATATGTTTTACTACCCATCCCCCTAAGTTCTATTATTAGGTTTTCACTTGTTAAACTACTCTTACATGGGTTATTTTGAGCTCTTCCTCCTTTTGAGGCACTGGCCCCCACGAAGATCCACTCTCCTTGAGACCCCTAACATAAACCAAAACAAGGCAAGGGTTGTACCATAAAGTATAAAGAATATATCTCAAAACAAAGACATGTGAGGCATTACCCATCTCGTGATAACCCATAATTAAAATCTCAACAATCTCGTACAACCCTTACAAAATAATAATCCTAAATCATGCATCATTTTGAGCACATAAAATGAGGGTAAATAGCCAATGATCAGAAAATTCCTCTAGAAAACTAGGGTTCACAACTCCAAAAATTGGGTTCATAAGATCAACAGGGTTCTCTCATTACAAAAGTCAAAAAGATAACTCAACGAAATAAAGAAGTCAATCAAAATTAGAAAGTTAAACAATGTGATAAATTTCATGCCAAGTTTAAAATAATTCTTTTAATTACCTTACAAACTTCTCTTTTCCTTGAACTAATTCTATAATAATTTCTAAAAATTCCAATTCCTAATAAAATTCGTCTTTCCTATAATATTCACAATTATATATTTTTTATACTAAAAATGAAATTAATATATATATATATATATTTATCTATAAATAAAATTTCAAAAAAAACATTACATTATATATATATATATATATATATATAATAAAACAAACCAAAATAAAACAAATGCAAAGAAAGGCCATTCAACCTATAAAAGCACTGTGCACAACAGTCTTATTGACTGTTGTGTACAACACTCTTGAAGACTGTTGTGAACAGTCATGGGGCTGCACATAGGTACGACGGGGTGGGGGGGGGGTATTGCCATAGCCGCCCTTCCCACTACAAATTCAATAAAAAAAAATTAATTTAATTCTATACATTTTTTTTAAAAGAACTTTTATTTTTAAAAAGAATGTGTACCCTACACGAAATTCGCTTACCATGTACTAGTTCGGCATGGGAAAACTAAAATTTTGAATATCATTTCTTTTAATAGTAACAAAAAAAATTATAAATTATAAATATAAATTTGTATTTTATATTATATATATATATATATATATATATATATATATATATATATATATATATATATATATATTTCACAAAATCAACTTCTATAGGAGAACTCGTTAACATACAGATGTAAGCACAATAGATTTTAAATATATATATACATACATAAGAGTATATAATCAACATTTATTTGTTTCGGAGGAAAAATACAATGTTTTCTTTCAAATAAAACATAAATAGATTGGGCATCATCATAAAATGAATATTGTTCTCAGTTATTTCCTGAAAGAGTTTTCTAAAATCTCACATTGTTTCTTTTCTAACAAAAATCATATTTAACTATTTTTATTTTTCTTTGAATCAGAAAAGTTAACAAGAAATTAGAACCTGGAGTCCTATGTTGTTGAAATTTTTGATAAAGCTTCGCTTGATCTAGATAGCCTCTTCAGATAGCTCTCGTTCCTTCTTCAGAATCTCTTCTCCAAAATTCCTTGCTCAAATTTCTAATCTACTATTCCATTCAGAAAATCTGTCCAGAATAGTGAAAACATAAGAATGAAATAACTTCCTAGAAAACTTCAGAAGATCTAATAATTCAGAAACATTATTTTTGTGCAACTTTTGTCCAAGTCTTCCCCGTGAATCAAAACTCACAAATATGCAATTAAATAAAAATATAACTCTTCTTTTTCAAAAGCTCTAAAAATCCAACTTAAAAGAATTTTTCTAATTTTAATCACACCTTTTCTAGCCAACACTTAATTCTCATTCGTCCTTTTATCTTTTCTATTCTATTATTGAATTTTTCCATTTATCAATATTTTTTTTGTTTTAATTCCAATTTTGCAAGCTTAACTTGCAATGCACCCAACATTATGTCTGTTGGGTTATTGGTGCTCACCCTGTCCTACCGAAGCATGTGGAATCGAGACTCTGTACCAGCAATCCCTGCATACAAACAAGGTCATGTACATGTACATATATATATAATCAAAGCATTACATTGTGAGAAGGAATTGTAGCGTAGCAGGGAACTTGTGAACAAATGATGCTACATTGTCCTCTCATCACATCTAATCTAACAATTATAATATCAATGATGAAATAACATTTCTAATTAACTGATCACATCATAAAATAAATCACTAGATCACTGATGAAATAACATTTCTAATTAACTGATCACATCATAGAATCAATGTAATCATAATGTTAGCAACTAAAGTAACATAATCCTCAATCAATCAAAACTAACCAATCCACCAAACCAAACCATAAGGAGTAAAATCACAGTCATTGAAGTATCAAACCAAAGCATAGAAAGAAGACAAGTCTAAATAGTAACAGGAGGGGTATTACATCCTCCCCCCCATAAATTTGGCTTACTCCTGGAAGCTGGTAAACAAAAGAAAATAAGATTCCCTAATATGGGAGACATCCTCCCATGATGCCAAGATCACAACATTTAGGACACCGTCAAACCCTTTTGAGCTCACCCATGAGCTCCTAAGTCAGTACCTCATCCTCTACCAGGAGCCTCTACACTTGTACCCTGGTACCCAGCCTAGCAATCGTCAACTACGAAAAACACTCAACAAGACCTACCCACATCTCCCACCATCGGCTCAGAAGGGACTAGTCTCTGATTAAATCCAAAGGTGCTCTTTTGTGGAAAAAATCTAGCGATATGTCCTTGCTGCCCACATGAGTAGCAACTAGTACCTCAGCCAAATCCTCTGCCCTCAGACAGAGCATTTGATTGCTGAAAGTTTCCTCGACTCAATGTTGACTGAAAACTAGGTGCAGGCTACACAAAATGCTCTTGACGAGCTCGTTTCTGATTTGGATCCCACGAAATTGAGAATTGCCACCCTATTGAGAATAAGAGTTCTCATGCTTCGGCTACGACTGCTGCTCCTAATGTTGTTGTTGTTGTTGATGTTGTTATTATTGATGTTGCTGACCCCCTTTAGAGGGTGTAAACTTTTTCCTAGAAGCTCCTACAGCCCATGACTGACTTCCATGAGTGCTAAAACTAGGTGTAGGCACATTTCCAATCTGAACTCCAATGTGGCCACCCAAGGCCATGGCCAAAGTTTCCTCTACCAAATGAACCTTTTTAATTTCCATTTCCATCATCTTCGGTTCAAAGAAATGCACGCCTCCACTGATGTGGACATTTAAGCCCTGAACAAAATGCTGCACCAACATGCCTTCATGATGGTTGATCCCTGCATATTACTTCAACTCATAGAAGCATCACTCATACTCTTCCACTGACATTTACAATTGCTTGAGATCATGAAACTTGTTAGCCCTACGTTGCCTCCAATGGTCTGAGAGGAAACGAGCCCTGAACCTATCTAGAAATAATTCCCATGTGACCATACTGATATCAAGGTGTAATTTGTGTTCTTCAAGTCACAACCAAGTAGATGTGAAACCTCACAGATGCATAACTGTGCACCGAGCTTTGGTATTGCTACCATAGGGGTGCATGGAAAAGCAACAATCCAAGTTAATTAGCCATGTTTCGGCTTCCATTCCTCCTCCAGAACCATCGAATGTCAGTGGGTGAGCTCTAATCAAATCTCTCATATGGCCTGCCGTGATTGCATCCTAATCAGAAGTTATTTCTCTCCACCTTGGTGATGTAATGCCCATAATTCTACACTCGGACAAAATCACAACTAACATTTTTTTTTTTGAAACATAGTTAAAAAATAATAACATTAACAACCATATATGTGTATGACACTTACAACATGCATCGATGAGGTTGCTCATGCAACATCAGCATCATCACAATGCTTGAGAGCAAGGTAAGGGTACAAAAAACTAATTTGGGTTGGCTCCAATCATAGGGTTTACTAGACTCTAACTACCATTCAAAAGTTTATGCTCACTTTTGCATAAAATTTAATATCTTTGATAGACCCCCATGGTCTATGTTCACACAAGGGAAAGAATCAACATATGAATATTATCAACTTGATTTGCTATTAATCCTAAAGATTAATTGACAAAACATTATTTGACTTGATAGCCCTACCCCCTGTAGACATTGTGATGATATTGATGCCTTTCACATTTAACACTTTACCTTGCACTTCAAAATATTAAAGTGGATAAAATATTTATAATTTTCTAACTAATTATTAATATCCCATTTATTTATTTATAGCATTGTTTAATTTCATTAACTAAAATATTATATCTATATTTACACATTTTAAAAATAAATTTAAAGATTATACATTTAAAGAATATCTTATATAAATAAATATAGTTTATTTCCTTACAAATACATATTATTAATTTCCCTAATAGGAAGAAAAAGGGATTTAAATAAGAGATCATATCCTTTAAAGAATTCCTAGAATTTATGTGGGTCTATATTCTTCCTTTTTTTCTTATTTAAATTAGTAGAATCTTTCCTAAGGGTATGGGAATATATTCCCCTCTTTATTTTAAAAGTGTATTACATTTCAAGGAAATTATTAGGATAAATTTCAAATATTATAGTGGCTTTTCACAAGGTGGAGGCTATGGAGCTTTGGATGGAAATCCTTCCAGTGCCATGCATGTAACATAAGCTATTAATATGATCATTTATTTTTTGCTCTATTTATCTTCTTTAATTGTACTTTATTTCATGGATTTTATTCGCAACAACTACAAATACGTGACCATCCCTCACAACATTTCTACTTATCCAAGTTTTGTTTACTATTTTAATCATCGACATAATAACACATGAGGTAGAGTGTATTTGACTTAAGGAAACACGAGATAATAAGCAGCAAAACAAATGGACCATATCACAGATAATTACACATCCATTTTGAATTCTGAATAGATCTATTTCCTTATTATTATTATTATTAATATTATTTCTGGTAACAAGACCATTACCTCCTATCATTATCAAATGTAGGTGGTATCAGTACTAAACATGAGACAGGTAAGGAATGGCATTGGATAGAAGCTTTCTTTGCTACCTCCTTTAACGTTGCTTAAAGCACACTAATCTATCTCCTTCTACCGTGCTGAAATTGCTAAGGCAAGGACCCTATGTTAAGTCTTGTCCTAAGAAAATGTTGGCTCTAGGCAATCGCTAAAGGATCGTGATACCTTTCCTTACCAATTTTGTGAAAGCCACCAACCTATAGGCATACAATTTCCAAGATACATCAAGCTACAACCCCAAACTTCTCTCCTGTCACCTCATGACTGCAACACATAGGAGGTGGAAGATGTGAGCCCCAAGGACTGGTCTGACAACGCTATAGGCCACATAATTGTTTCCTAGGAAACTATGAAGTTGAACCCTATCCTAGTGGATTATTCAGTCCACCTCATTTATTTAATCAAAAGTGCCATTAGCACACTTCCTACACAAGCATACAAACATGGAGAGAGAGAGATCAAAAATATCACCATGATAGAGCCTAGGGATTTTAAACTATTTGACATCATTTGCCACAAAAAGAGCTTGATTCAGTCTTACTTGAAGAGTTGATATCTCCATACTCCAAGGATAGAGCAGTGATGGGTCACACACATCACTAATCTAAATATATGAAAATAAACATTAAGGAGCAAGCACCTAAAGAAACTGGCCCATTTTAAAAATTTCTTTTCAGAAAGTCCTTCTACCCAACCAAGTGGCAACATTTCAATTCTTGTGATTCACTTACACTTCACGTCCACAAGGTATTATTGTGATCCCTAAATCTTCCAAAAGGATTTTCTTTTCTTTATTTAACATATTCTTAGATCATTACGTAGGAAGAACTGAGTTGTAGAAAGAGGAGAAGATTATTTATTCTAGGCTTTAGCTTTTTTTTCGCTGGCAAGACCATTAACATGTATCTCCACTATTTTCTCATTTGGTGTTTCCTGAATAGGCTTTGAGGAAATGCACAGGTGCTTGAAACTTCCAGTGTTTGACTCAGCAACTATAAAGAATGAATTAGACAGTGCCACCTTTATTTAATTAATGTTGTGCATGACTTAATCATTCCAGTGATTGTTACAACATTAGTGGTGCAAGTTCTTAAGGCATCATTTTCTCTACTCAATATTGTTTGTTCTAACTCAAATTATCTTTTATCGCATAGGATCTTGACTTGCTTATGTTATTTTCTTTGAACTGTTATAGCTATTTTAGATTCGCCTCCTTCGTGTAAGTATGGGAAGTATGCCCCATCAATGTATGGAGTGTTGTTCGTAATCTTTCAAAATTCCTAACTTATAGTTCATTAACAAAATTTTTGGTTTCAACAATTCTTCACAAAGTGTAAAATGATTCAGTCCAAAAAGAAGTAAATCTAACCCTCCCCCTCTCTTTTTTTTGAATAGTAAGTTCACAATTTCACAAGTGGCAATATACCTCTTAAACAAAAATACACTTCTTTTTTTTGTTTTTCTTTGTTTATGAAAGAATACTATATTACTGTCAGACTCACATTATAAAATAGGTTTTAACAGATCAAAATTTTACATGTTGTTGCATGATTAACTACCTATTTTCCTTCAAAAAAATAATGTAGATATTATAAAAAAAATCACCCTTAGAATGTCATAAACCAAAGCATAAAGTATATAGATATCATTCTCTATTTCTTTCAAACTATTGAGTTGCATTTAAATTTTTATAACAGATTAATATTTATTCTTTCCAAAAATACATGTTTTCATTTCTTTGGTGCAAGGGAGGATATTTTCCCTTCTTTAATGGTAGAAAATACATTATTATGTAATCTTTAAATCTAGAATATTTCATTTTATTTTTCTTGCAATGTAAATACAAATATTTATAAGAAACAAAGATGTGCCTTTTTCCATTCAACACATGAAATCTATAAATATATACTTATGTATTACAACAAAATAAATTATCATTTCTTAAGCAGATGATTAAAAGGTAGGAACTTTAGTTTTAGACTAACATTCATCTTTTCAAAAATAAGTACATATCTTTTTAAATGGAAGGACAATGTGTAATGCCCAAAACATAATCACCAAATTACAGCTAAGGACATAACACAAATACCCAAAAAATGACCAATTCTCAACACAAGACCAACACCCAAAGTAAGCTTTCAAGGAATTACAGTGGAACCTGAGGGGCCCGATGTAATTCCTTGGGGGCTCATCTATGATGGCCTTACCTATGTATGTGCAACATAGAGGAATTGTAGTTTGACACTTTGAATCCTCACAAAAAATTTGTGTTGGTCAGTAACGATATTAAAATATAGGCTCAATTCATCACTGATCTCACCATAATTTAATAAATACCAAGAATATCAACAATGGAAATCAACTAACACTGGTTTGGTCGACAAAAGAGTATATTATCAAAGCTCAAATCATAAGATACTATAATAAGGGTAAACAAAATATCATCATAGGTACGCCCATAGGACCTCCCAATAACTTCAGAAACAAAGGATGGCATAGAAAACACTCATATAAAATCATGTATTATCCCATACAAGTAAAATTGACCTATTCTTATTAGAAGATATTTTACCATTGAGTTCACACAAAAAAATCATCACTTACACTCAACTATATGGTTTTCTCAAGAAAATCTCAACAAGGAAAATATACACCAACTCTCTAGGTAACTTCATTTGAGAACAATAGTATAGGTGGACACAGATTATGTAGGGAATATAAACAAATAATAAAGATCACACAACCACTATAATTCTATAACAATCTACTATCTTAATTTTTGAAGCTGATCTAATTGAGAAAGAATAATTGATCATAACAACTTTCAGCTTGCCGATCACAACAAAATAGATGATACTAAAACAATGATAACTTTCACTCTATTTAACCAAATTTAAAAGTTTAATATGTTCTAGAAAGGGGAAAGAATGGGAAATAAAACCCAGAAATAGTTTAACAAGAATCTCAAATGTGTATGAGTGGTTTTTTCTAAAACACAACTCATTAGGTTACTCAAAAGAAAATAGTAGTTGACAACAACAGAGTGAACACCATACTATTGCTCAAACAAGTCATTTTAATTTGTTTTATTTTATTCTCCTAATATAGACCCATTATATCAATCTTGTAATGAGATACTAAACATATCCGACATTATGTTCCCAACAATAAAACTTATCTAAATCTCATGAACAATTGACTTTTTTTTTAAATACATTCTCACATTATACTTAGTTTTTTTTAAATTTATTTTTTTCTACTACCATTAGTCACCTGTACTAAGAAATGAAAAGATTTGATTTCAGAAAAATTTCTATGAAAGTTCAATAAATAGAGTGATTTAATTAGATATAGATTTTAAACTGCCTTAATAGTCATATATACAAAATCTGGAACAAGTCAAGGCATGCTGAACTATTTGGGCGAATGCTAATCATTTTTTTTTTGGTTATTGTAGGATATAAAGAATGGATTTGTGTTCAAAATATTTTATGAACATTTTAGCAACTATGATTTAATTAAAGATCCACCAATCGGCTATTTTTTAGAAATTCCAAAAAAAAACACAGAATTCATGTAAATTCCACTATAAAAACCTTTCCAATGGCATGTTATGATTTGGAAAAGGGATAAATTTATAAACACAATGCAAGGTTATGGTAGTAAATATGGGATACAAAATAAGTGAAAGCATAGATAAGGCATGTGAAATTATATGATTGCATCTGAAAGTTACAAGTTTAAATTTAGTAAATTATGACTGCAATTTCCAATCATTTTCTGAAATTCAAGAAAGGAAAATGATAACATATGACTTGATTATTACCAAATGTTCCTCTAAATTTGACATCAAAGATGTATTCTTTATCAGTGCATCATGGAGTCATAAATTCTTAATTGAATCAAAAGCCAATGGACTGCAGAAAGCATGTTGTCATTTAGAGAAAGTAGAAAAGATCTTTTTACTCTTGAAAATTCTATGAATAATTACACCGAGAGGCATATTCAGTTGTAGAGGGAAGAATGTTTCTCCATAAACATTAACCTATTTTCAAAAAAATTGACATCCTTGCTGACAGTCATGATGGTGGTTATGAACAAGAAGAAGCTAAAAAGTTTCAAATCAAATGTTTGGCAGGCAGTGACTAGCTAGCATAGGCTCATAACTGATAGAAGCTGAAGAGTCTCGTGATGAGAGTGGAAGAGTAAGTGGTTTTAGTCCTATAAGGTTACATTATTTCATTTGGCCACTACAAATGCAAAAGAGTGAAGAGATGTCACATAATCAGTATTTGTTTTATCTCTTTTCTCTGTGATCTTTTCGGCTTTAACACAGAAGAATTATGGAAAGGAAGCCGTAACATTTCTTAAGCTCTTGTATGAATCGAGCCACATTCTTGCATCAGACCTAATAGTTCACCTTGGTCCATATAAGGTATCTCATCTTTTCTATTTTCATGCTTTTTAGAGTTTTATGGTTTTGAGGTTTCTGTTGAGGGTTCAGTAATTACATGTTTTAGGTGGAATGAGCTTTGGAGATGGTTATGGAACTATTTGTGTCTCCTAAAGCATATCGTGGCAAATTAGAGCTCACAAATTTGGAGGATCCCAAGAAAATTGATGAAGAAGCTAAAAAGTAGACAAAGGCTAAAAAATGGTGATGATTGGAGTTTTTGACCATCAAGTTGACTCTTCTAATGAGGCAGACCTTTTGGGAGCAGTTATGGGATGTGATGGAGCTTGTATGCTTCTTTCTCATTTTGGCTTACTTTATGCCAGGATATGCATTCTTCATTTAGGACTTCCACTACTACATTTGATGGTGTTTTCAAAGCTTGCTTCTACGTGAGGCAATTTTTTCTAGGTTTGTACTTTGGAGATGGCGGTGCAAGTAGATTATCTATTTCATGCATTCGTATTGCTGGAAATTCATGCAAAAGGTTCATTTTTCTGTATAGGTAATAGGTTTGTGTTTAATTAGTTTTTCTGTAGAATTCGCCATGTTGTGCTGCAAAATTTGTGGATGATATAAAGAAATTCAATGCCATGTTATTTTAAAAGGAATACATGGGAAAGATGAATGGAATTTTTTTTTAAAAGCGTGATGAGATTGCTGCAAGCATATCCAAGGCGCCCTTGATCTAGAATTTTTTCTTTTTGTTAGATTTGGCATTTTGTCCCCGTCCCGATTCAAAGGTTCTGAAAACCCATCTAGGTCATGGAGTTAAATAACAAAACACCCCAATAATTCTCTTGCTATCCAAATTAAAACCCTTGACATGAGCATATGTCTGTAATAGTCATTGGAGGCTTATAATATAGTGATAATGGTAGAGTTCTTAATCAGTTTGATGTTTTTATTGCATGATGAAAGTATTACCATTCATTAGTATTTTTTAATATTTTTAAAATTGAATTATATTCTATAAAATCAAAGGCCAAAACATATTAAATCATCCAAAATATATTTGCAGGCTTTCCTGATTTGTCATACTTGGTTGTTTGCATACATATGATTAGAGAGTTTTGTAGAGACCTACCAGGAAAGAATATAAGTTTTTAAAATGTTGAAGGAAATCTATAGAAATAAGATATTTTTGAAGCTATAAATATCTATACTCTCAACTACAAAGGAATCTGTAAGCAACCAAATTTCAATTCACTCAGTTATAAAATCCTGGATGAAGATTGTGACAATTTGGGTCAATGCAAAGAGAGTCTATTTTTTTTAAAAAAAATAATTTTTCTTACATTTTATTCTATTTTTTAATCATCCAAGAGTTTTGTAAGAACTGAAAAAAAAATCATTTCCAAAAACTATTACAGTGTTGATTTTTGGGTCCCAGCAAAACGAGCAAACAAAAGCTAAGAAACAAAAGATAAAAAACAAATATGCAGCCACAATGCTTAAATTAACAACATGATTTATTTTTTGTCAATGATGTCAAGGACGTCAATTAATTTATTAAAAAAAAAATTACTACATTAAACTTTTTGATCTCTTGGGAAGTGAAAAGCTAGATCATGCAAATCCATTAAGGTGGTTGTATTTTAGTAAGCAATGCTTTATTTTATACTTCATTATTTATAGCGTTCTATATTTCATAATGACAATATTTAATAATAAATAAATAAAGTTCATTATGATTCATTTTATGAGTGAATGTAATTAAGTGCTTCACTAAATATTTTATGTAATATATTTGTTTTCAATTTTAAATGTAAAGTTTCAAAAAATTTAGACAAAAGGATTAATTAAATGATGTAAATTAAAGAAGAATATACTTTTACAATCTATGGTAAAATTTGAAATGTATTTAATAAAAAAATATCTATAATTGTTATTTGATGAATTAGAGAGTATCATTTAAAATGTTTTAATTCAATAACATAAATGATAAATTAAAATCCAAGTGAGATTGATCTAATTATGAGTCATTTTATATTATATTAAAACTTTATTTCCCTATTCAATAATTATTTTAGATGTTTGAATTTGAAGATTTTATATTAAGTTTAGGGTTATAATTAATAATCTTCATGGATGTAATTGAACTAATTAAAATTATAACTTCAATTTGATAATCAATAATTATATTTCAATTCTAACTATGTTCTTATTACAATAAAATTAGGATTAAGTTTCAATTATGATTAGGGTTAGCATTTTGGTTTGATTAGGGTTATATTATATTATATTACAATTATTATTATAATATTTAATCATGTAAGAGATTAATATAATATAATATAATATTAATTTATAATAATTAATATTATTATATTAATCTCTTACATGTTGATTAAATATTAATATATATAAAATACACACCTCAATAATGATAACTCTCGGCGTATTTTATATATATTAATATTTAATATATGTATTCTAGTTACTTTCATACATCTTTATGCACAAGAAAAGAATTACAAATACTAAATTGCACAAATTGATTTATATAATATTTTTAGAAACTGACAACCTTATAATTCAAACATTCCCATTTAAAAGAAATCATGATAGCTATCATACTTGTTAAATCCCTTCTTTACTCAACCTGGTGCTTCAATTTTTTAGCATGCATTGAGATCCCGTTGATTTCTTCCCATCAAAAAATATGAATAGGGTGAGGCTGCGTTAAGAAATGTCTCTCTAAGGAAAATACCTATCTCACATTTCCCTTCTAGTTCAGATCCTTCATGCAATATCCCCTCATAGCTACTCAAAATTAGCTTCAATAATACCTCCACTAAAATCCTTTGAGACCTCCGGCAGGCATATGACCCTTTTCATATATATATGTTTTTTTTTTTTTAAATGAAAATCTGTAACGAAACTTATACATGGAGACAAACCAAAATCATCATGAGCATTCACACGAGCTTCTCCCCCGAGCTATTGGCTTTTTTTTTCCTTAACTGCGACTGTGTCCTCCTCTTTTAAAAAAAAACTATCTTTTAAAACTAAAAGTCTAAATCTATTATTTTTCTCAAACATTTCTAAAATGTGGATATAAAGCTTAAAAAAAAACAAAAGCATGGAAATAATAGATTTTGCATCAACAAGAATAAAATAAAAATATTTAAATTTATGCCTTCAACTTTGCATGCCTCTTTTGTAGACATTTTTGATTTATTTGAACTATATTTCTAATAAGAGTTTCTTTATTGACCAAACATTCTATCTTTTATAAAATACAAAATTAGTAATAATATTATAAATAATATTTTGTACTCATCCATTTGATATTTTTTTCTTAATCAATAATGATACTATTTGTTAATGAATATTATGCTAATTCTAAACAACAACTAACATTTATTCATTAATTTTCTATTCAATCATTCTCAAGCATATGTGTTCTATATTGAAAAATAATTCATAATTTTGAAATTACCTATAATAATATCCATTTATTTTTAGCTATCAACTATACCATTATAAACAATAATCATTAATTAATTCATCGACTTTATAATAATAAATTGAACTGTATTAGTGATATCAATAATATTATGCATGCAAGAACTATCAAAAATATTTAATTTGCATGATTACATGAGTAATGTTTGTCTTTGATATCCTTCCAAACATATGGAAGACATAACATTCTATTGTGATTGTAGAATTCACACATGTGTTTATCATCCCTTTACCACTTGAATATAATGGAAGGTGTTTGTCGATATCATACCTGTCATGGTTCCTTAGATGCATTGAAGGTGACCTTACATTCTCCCCCCTTATATGGACTTCCTCTTGGATGTCCTAAATGATGGGGAGACATAACTTCAATATAGAAACACACATGGATAAGAATAACCTTCTAATTGTAGCTTATAACTCAAAATGATACCTTAACCTTTGGTGTTATCTTATATAATAAAATGACATCATAACTAACCAATCTATAACACAAGGAGTTAAAAATTTTATATGAAGGGAGGAACCCTACACTCCCCTCCCCTAAGTTTAAACTTCTTCCTGGAAGTTACTAAGGTTTGGGAGTGAATTCCCTCATAAAATCACACAAACATATAAAAATGAAAATTATCACTAACCATACTAATGAAATTTTATCCTATAAATCAACATTATATTATAGAAATTATCTGACAACATAAGAATCCTGACATAGTTGAGATAAATTCATACACACAATCCATTGATTTGTTTTAAGTTTCAATACAATGATGCCAACATTCACCATTTAGCTCTTAAAGTAACAAACACATCATTCCAAATGGAGTTACACAGGCTTAAACAAAAAACACACTAACACCTTTATCATGCAACATAAATTTTTCAATCAACAAGAGTTTTAAATAGTTATATTGTTTCCAAATCACTTTATCACATCCTTAAATACCATATCACATCACATTATTTGTAGCAGTATATTGAATACCTTAACAAGATATCTCAAACCTCATTTATTAGTTTTTTTTATAGTTTTCCACAACATATCTCAATGTACTAATAGATATTTCAATGCTCAACAGTAAATCTCCATACTCCCATATCTTTTATACTCCATTAAATCCACATTAAACACATTTTGAACTCACATAAAATGGGCTAAGGATGAGGATGACCAGTGTCCAAAATTCTCCTCTAAGAAAGTATAGACCATAGTGGCACATTAAAATTAAATAGATCGAGGGGAAATGGTTTATAACCGTCCCATACCAGTCTCATTAACCCCTTTAACAATAATTCCTCAGGCCATCTACTCCCCCCATACAACCTATCAAGGACCCCCTCATGAGTATGAAAGTTACACATAGTTACATTACTACACATGCCAGCGGTTTGCACTTAATGATTAAAGCCTCAAACCAAGTAACGTAAGATAAAACCAAAAATTTCAATAAATTTCCCATAAAAAAGGGAGAATTATAAGTTCAAAGATAAAAGTCAATCATAGCTACATTGCAACATCCAAATCTTAATTTTAAAATGAAATTTAATAAGTCCTTGAGGCAAAAAGGAAAATTTTAAAATTTAGTCAATTGAATAACTTTAAGAATTTCAACACTGCTGGCTTAATTAAAAAAAAAAAAACCTCTTAAGCAAACAAATAAATAAATAAATGATGTATCCAACAAATGCACAAATTTCACATTACAATTACACGTGACTTTAAATAAGTCACCCAATGGGGAGGAGGGGAATGGTGGTCTCAAACCACAAAAATATAATAGCATGCTGAAAGGTGGTGGTCTCTAACCACAATGGTCTCAAACCACATAGCGCTCATGTAATAACTGAATCATCAATAATATATCTCCAATGGTACACTTAGGTCCATCCTCAATCCATAGGTACACATCAAGGAATTAGGATTGCATGATGAATCAAGTAACGTGATCCAAACTATGGGGGAGACTTATGGGAACTAACGTGCATTCAAAATCCTAAGACTTCGATGGAGGTTCTTCATCTTTCAACCCCTAATTACACTAGCAGGCTCTCATCCTATAGGGGAGCCATACACTAGGGGTAGACATTTAATATAAGAACAAGGCTCACCTGAAGGTGATTCACATTTCATTTAGTACATGTAACGCCCCGCTAAGGGACCAAGTGGATTAATACAAAAGACCATCAATACCAAGCCAAATTTTTATTTTATTTTATTTTTTAAAGAAACTAAAGTAACACTAACTAATGCAACTCAACCAATTAATATGAATGACATCATTATATTAACATGATATTATAATCACATTATAACCTAAAAGTAATATTGAACATAACCCATTTCACACCTATCCACCATGGTCCCCTAACGCCACTATTAAGATACACTTATACTAATTAAGCCTAAAAAAATATATTTGATACACTATGACCATATTTTATTAGCACTTGAATGTACATCAATCTCATACATCAAATTATATATGATAACATATCTAAATTATCTCTAAACCACATCTAACACTATGCCAATATAAATATATTCTTAATCAATGTTATAAAATAAGTACATAAAGATATGTCATATTGTAATGCCCATATCTTACACATGGGCAAAAACACCACTATTTTTTTTTTCTTTACCAACTCTACTAAATATATTAACCAAGCCCATTAAGATAGTTTGCTATGTATGCATTGAGAGATGAATTTCATATAGTAACATCAATGGCACATCACTCAAGAGCGAGGAACGACCAAGTGTGTGGACTCCATCTTAAACACCCTCTTGTTGGTAAGGGATTTACTAATCACCCTGGGTTGATTTAGGTGAGAATTCGTATTAGTTTAATTTGCATCTAGCCAAAATTCATTTATTTGTGTCGGCCATAGGCCCTTTGTTTGAGCCTACTCATCATGGGAATTTATTGATCAGTTAGAAAGTTTAGCTCTTTTCCTAAAACGTGGTTTATCAACATTACCATGCCCAAACATATGGTCTAGCTTAAATTAATCCCTTTTATCTAGATTTAATCTTTCCATACCTAATACATTGAATTACTTTACAATAAGTGTTTACCAAGTAAATAAATTTCCCAAAACTTTAATCATAATAAATTAGAATTGATCCATACAAGGACTCCACTATAAATGTTGAATTCTTCTAAAAAAAAATATAAAGTAATTTGCATGAGTCAATTTTATTACTAATATTTTATAATTTATCAATTTTACAACTACTATTATTATTAATTCCTTTTATAATGCTATTATTTACTCAAAATCCAAATAATCCTTAATACCAATTTTAGCATTGGATGTAGTTTTAATATTGATTTTGATATTAAATTTCACCTTTTAACTTTTATGCTTATTATCACTCCACATAATACCAATAGTTTATTGTTACTATTTTTTTTTTAACAATAATATATTTTCATTAATACCTTTAGCAATATTATTAATTATATTATAATTATCCCAAATTTATAACATTATAAATACTTAAATGTAATACCTATACTAAATATCCCTTCATATTATACTTGCATATATATAAATAAATTAACAATTTTCATATTTATTTATTTATTTTATTTTTTTAAAATACTCAACATACATAATTGTTATATATATAAAACCTCAGTATCAAATTTCAAGAAAATTACTAACTTAAGATTTTAACAAAAAATGAAAATAATTTAAACTAAACTAATTTCCTGAACTTATTCTAAATCTCTTAACTTTATCTTTAAAGTACCTGAATTCCTAATCCTATCCCAAATCTCTTTAACTTTATCTTTATAAATCTCTAACCTTTCTATTTTACATACTTAAAAGCTGCGTAGCCTCCTACATAAATTTTATTTGGCTATCTCTTTTTCTTTTTAGAATGTGTCTTTTTTTTTGGTCTTATACTTGCTTGTTATCATTTACTAAAATTCCTTGCATGACTAAGCATGATATCTCATGAATAAAGGTAGTTTTAAAATTAATGTCTCTTTTTTTTTATGTGAGACCCACGTATCGCCATTTATACAAGGCTGATTACAGTCTCTATCTAATTCATGTATTTCCGTTATTAACTACGGGTGTATTTTTTTTTTTCATTTATTTATGGTTTATTGCTCATATTCATATTGAATACTATACAGCCCTTATTATTTTCTCGTGCCGACACTACCTCCCCTAACAATATCATAATATTATCCCTGGCAATGTACATACCAGTAAATTAAACCAGTACAATGCTTTGCTGATTTCAATGTCGATTTTTAGTGTGCTTCCAAGTCTCCTTACTGAAAATTTTGATCCTAACATATCAGTGCTCGTAGATTTTTTTACAAACTAATGATGATAGTGTTAATATTGCCTTATTTATTTACTTATTGGTAATACCATCTGACATATTTCTTGCGTAGATTTTTCTTGCATTTATATCATAAACAGATTTCTCAGAGTATTCTATTTTATTATTTTTATTTTCTTACTACTTAAATTGGATATACTTAACTATATTCCTTCCTTATTTTCTTTTATTCTGCTTAATAACTCTTTCATCATGTTTTATCTGTCATTCCTTCCCTTACACTGTGTCAGCTTTTGACTGCTTGGAGCAGAGCTATCAGTAGGTTATTGGATATTTTGAGAAACTACTCTCTCTTTTGTATGATACCTATCTACATTCAGATGTTTCTTTTATCCATAAAACAATGCAAAGCTTGCATGTAAGGAAGATACGTATCATTCTCCAAATTCACTTACATACATTAGTAAAAGCTGAACTGGTTTTCTAAACATAGTAGGATACGTTGGGGGTTGAGATAAACCTGAGGCAGATGGGACTTCTCATGACTACAGCCAACGATGGAAGGAAGTCATTAATTATATGTGATACATCTTTGTACGTAGGAGCCTATGCAGCTGTACCCAATAGTTTTCCATCACACAATGGAGATTTTATTTACTGTATCCTTACCAATTGGCTCGTGATCTTTATGGTGTGATGGGTCATACCTGATTCGTTCCCAACGGAGTATCACCGTCATCCTTATTTGATCTAGTTTATGGTACATACAGTGTTGCGCGTTGTATGAAAACAAGACCTATCACTATCCACAATCTCAAAATCCTCAATAAAATTAACATGTGTTCATGTTTATACTAATAGTTTGTTGAGACGTTTGCAAGCATTGGTGTGGTGAGGTTCTTAGGCAAGGACACAAGCTAGGAGAAATGAGGCGTCTGCAGAAGAAGAAACTCCAATGCTATCTCTATGATCTTCTTCCAAGCCTAAGAAAAACACTACTCTCCAAGCACAACTCTTTGACTGGTTTCGCTGTGCAAGTTTCACTTTATTCTTGTTTGCAGATTAAGCCAGTATAAAATTTCTACTTGCATAAGCGATAAATCTAAAGGTATATTTGAAAGTGGAATACTTCTATTTAAATTTCATGTACATGTATTTAGCTGTAAAATCTGTAAAAATAAGAAATATGCACAAGAGGGCAGAAATCTGGTGATTTCATTTATTTATCTATTTTCTACTTTGAAAGCATTATAATTTTCCTACTAACTAATATACCTACTTAGGCATAGTTTATTTCCACCCCAATAAAATACAAGAAAATATTCTCTTACAAACTCATTTAAATTTTGTAATAGCATAATCCAAAATTGTTAGGCTCTTGTTATTTTACTACCACTGTGAACAGAAAACTGTCTAATTTATTTTATGCAGTAACAAGATTGATCAAGATTCTTTATAACCCATCAATAACAATTTATTTTTGTGAACAAAATAACAGAAAAATTGTAATATATGCTTTACAAACAAAAGCCTCAAAAGAGGGTATATGACTCCAATATTTCTCTCAAGAATTGGACAAAGTGAACTATCATAATGTGCAAGCATTTTGGGAGAAGGATAATGTCTTTCTTCACTACAACAATTACCATTGCCCTACATAAGCTCTTATTATTGCAGCAACACATAGAGACTAAATAACTAATAAACCAATGTATAAGGGCTTGCTCTTTTCATCTTCTCATTTTCCAGCAAAATACTAACTTTCAATATTACAACAATATCTACTAATACAATGAAATACACACAAATCAGTAGGGCTTGCTCTCCACCCTACCATAATGGCATCATGGAGCCTCATGGGCTCTAGCCATACCCCCGAGCAAGGTAGTCTTTTAGCTCCAAGATGATCAATGGAGTCTTTTCAAATTATTACAAAGGAACAATAATGACATAGCTTTGAATCTCATGCATCTAGGTTCCCTAATCTCTATGTTCAACCATGATCTATACTACATGCCACATTCTTACAACAAATACACAAGAGTAAATGGAAATAAGAACTTATCTTCTTTCTATTTGGTGAAGGGGTTGAACTCTTTCAACCATCTTTCCTTTTATCCAAGCCATCTTGAACACTTGCTTCTCAAAGAGGTGGACTCCTCTCCTTCTCTCATTCTTTCTACCATCTCCACTAAAGTTCTCCAAAAGGAGAAGTGGGTAACATCCATTTCCTCTTTTCCATCCAAGTATATAGGCATTCAACTTGAATTCACCTGAATGAGAGAGAGACACTTGTCACTCTCTCATTTGATCTTTCAACACACATCCCCACAAGTTCTCACACATGTGTGAGACTTTTGGGGAGATGGGGAATGTACTATGACACTCTACCCAACAACCCTTACAAGGTGGCTCCACACATGTGAGAGATTTGATGCTCTTTCCAAGTTCATTAATGAACTTTGGGGAGTGTGGTGGGGAAGTGATAAGTCACTTCTCCCAACTCCCAAAGACTCAAATTCGTCACTCCCTTTCAAGTGGACTTTTGAAGGGTCAAATCATGTCCTTGGGACCATATTGCATGACCACTTGTCCCCTACAACTATGGTATAGACCCTAGGGGGTTTATCTTTGTATCCCAACTAAAGAAATTGACCAAAAACCCTCTTTAAAGTCCCACTTAAGGTTCTATCCGAGTTTCACACTTGGATAAGGGTTCATAAACCTTAACCCCAACTTATATCTCACATGACACAATTAAATAACCTTTCAACCCAAAAGAATAAACATAGTAACTATTTTCCCTCGGCTCCAAAATAAGGAAATCAAGTACATGAGCACAAAATGGTGTCTTTCAATTTGTTCTCATTGGTTATGTGTTCTCGTATTAGCACCTCTTTTCTTTCCTGCACATTACCAATGAAATCATAAGCCACAATCATATTTCACATTAATTTGGTAACTAAAATAAGATTTAATTGTGCAACCATTTCATTAAAATTCCAATTCACATTCATAGTTTACAAGTGCCTAATACTTCAATGGAAATTATAATAAAACATTTCAAAATGAAATACAAGCACATTTTCATGAAATCACACTATGCATTGCCTGAAATATATCTAAGCATCTATAAGCATATAAAAATAAATTAAGATTGTATTATTCACATGCAAAGCGAGGTCTTACATCCCCCTCCCCTTAATTTAGACTTCCTCCTGGAAGTCGTTAAGGTTTGGAAACATATCCTTCATATAGTAATGTACATAATCTAGTAAACATACCAATTACTTTACTTCCATGATGAAGTGATTCAAAATATTTAAATATAAGCACATATTAGAGACATCCCTTCCATGTATCAAACTTCTAAATAATTAAAACAAAATTTCTCACCATAGAATATTTAACCAATATACTAGCAATGTAATAAATACTAGTAATTATCTATGTAATTAACATTTGTTATTAACAATTACACCAACATGTATCCAAAACACAATAACATCCTTATCCACCCTTCAAGGTTCCCTTTTTGCATCATAAACATCACTCATGATGTTAGAAACTATTTTTATTTTTATTTTTCAATATCAATTCATGTCTCAAGGAATATTAACTTTGTATCATTTGTTGCTATCTTTCTCACATAGTTCACACGTATCACACATCACATTTACTTGCAATTTTCACATGTACACACAACAATAGCAAGGTTGCTCTTCCCAATCGGGTGCGCCTATCCTCATACAAAGGATGCTCTTCCCAAATTAGGTGTGCCTATCCTCATACAACCACACAATTTACAACATAAGGCTCACACAATGGGGTTTATAAGGATGGATATTCTTGGATGCCACTCGAGGCCCTTCTTTAAGGACTCTTTCATATAGATGAGAATAATCATAGAATGAGGGGAGAATGGATTAATGACCGTCCCATACCAGTCCCATTCACAACCCCTTTCAAAATAATTCCCCAACACAGCTACTCCCCTATACGACCTGCCAGGGAACACCCTGGGATATGGAAGTTTACAAATTCCACATTACACCACACATGCCAGCAAATTTGCAACCAAGGAGAAAGCCTCAAACTGAATAACACAAGGTCATAAACCAAAGTTTCAATAAAACTCCCAAGAGGGAACTTATAAATTCAAGAGAAACAAAATAAAGATAAATTGTAGCTACATTGCAACTTTCCAATCATAATTCAAAGGCAAAATTAAACAAGTCCTTGAGGCAAATCGAACTATATAACAACTTCCTAATGGATAAATAGCCCAAGTACATAAATGTAAAATTACACATTGCTGGTGCATAATAAAATAAAACATTAATCAAGAATTACAAATAATTCATATTTCAACAATAAAATTTGCACATTACAAGCACCACGTGACTTGATAAGCCACCTAAGGGGAGGAGGGGAATAGTGGTTCTCTAACCACATCATAAGTATTATAGCATGCAATAACTGGTGGTTCCTGACCACATAAATATGATTAATGGGTGGTCCCCGACAACATTAATATACATCACTGGTGGTCCCTAACCACACAAACATGAAGCACTGGTGGTCCCTGACCACATGAATATGAGTAACTGGTGGTCCTTGACCACATAAGTATGAATAACTGGTAGTCCATGTTATTCCATCCTTCACCCATGGGTTATAAACATCAAGGAATAGGTTTGCACTATGAACCAACAAGTGTGGCTCTCATACGTGGGGGAGTAGGCCACGATCAATGTCCATGGGAAGATTACAATGACTTGACATAGATCCTTTATCAGGATTAGGGACAACACCCTGAGCTCGTAATCTTCTGATGGTAGACCATGTGCCTCTCAACCCCTATTTACACTAGCTGGCATCACACTCCCATCAGGAGGGAACCAAACGCTAGGGGTACACATCTAACATACAAACAAGACTAACACAAAGGAATACATCACATTGCTTTTAATAAACATACATTCACACATATCATGTTTACATCATTTCTTAACTAGCTAACTTACACAATGGACCATCACAAAGGGTACACATAGGGGATCGTACTAGACGTCCACCACCCTTATCCCAAGTCGGATACCCTGTATCTCTTACTTGGGCACAACACATTTACTGGTTTCACTTCACATGACATAACACAATACACTCTATGAAATTTTTCGTATAACATCGCAAAATCAATGTACTGAAAAACACTCCATTTTCTTTAGGTGAAATTCACTTTTCTTCTCAATTTTGTAAATCTCTACTCACTTTGCATATGTAAAGGAAATCACTAGACGATGCACAACTATAGTCTAGGTAGTACTCCATTTTCTTAGGTTTAACAATACATGGTATATCATACTTTTATCTTACTAATCCATTGTCCAACATCACATATATGATCAATATTGGTTTTCTATATTTGAATCCATATTGTCTTTCCTCTTTCATTCACTATGTTTGTTACATGTTCACTAACATATCCTTATGGTAACTCCATTATATATATTTTTCCACATGATAAAGAATGTTTTCTACTCAATAAAGAAGTTAATCAATCATTTTCTTTTGAGAAAGCACACTCAATTCATAAAACACATGATAAATCATAGAATAATAATTTTCACAACTCATTAATCTATATATATTTTTAAACAAATATTGCATTTCACTACCTAAGGTTGACTCATTTAATCACATGTTATAATCATAATAATTTTTTTTTTGTAATCACAATTATTTCTAACTTCTTAAGGTACAACACCATACAATGAGTAACAATTCCTACCTCTAAGTTTTCTCCAGTGTGTTTCTCTTTCACACACACACACACACACACACACACACACACACACACACACACACACATATTTTCCTCAAGAGTACTAGTCATTGGTATCTAGAAATGCACAACATTAGTTGGGAGTCTTTCATGACAATTTTCATATCCTTGATGATACCATTTAGTTTCGCAATCACTTAATTCACTAAAATTTTTACATAATTCCTCACCCAATTTATAAATTCAAACAATTGATTCTTTTTTTCTTTTGACATGTACACAACCTTAAAGGTCAACATCTAATTGAATATGTTATTACTTCCTATAAGACATTTATCCTTACTTATTTTGGAACCAGCAAGTCTTTAGCTCTTAGCTCATTTATAAGGGAGGTAGTAATAGCATGCGTTCTAGATAATGTTTTAACTTCAACACACATTTAGATACAGCCTCTTCACAAAGGTTTTATGTTTAATTTCTAGAAGTTATTCATATAATCCCTAATTTAATTTTCATCAATCTTAACTTAATTGTTGTTGTTTACATATTTTCACCTTTGACTTGAATCCTTTAATTTCACTTGCTATTCTAGTCTATAGGTAAAACAACTCTAATATTTAATAGTTGTTGTAGTTCTAATAAATTCACTAGGACTCTTTACTAGAAAAAGTGTTAGGATAACTTAAAGTTAAATTATTTAATTCAAGGTAAAATATAGTTTTGACCACTTTTAAAAATTAGATTTACTTGCATTGTAAGGCTTTGATCCTTAGTTGGTGCCATCATACATGAAATTTATCCAACCAACCATAAAGTAAATTATTTGTTACTTCACGAGATTAACTCTTATACACTTGTGTGTAAATCAAGATCTTTGGGTATATGGATAAGATCTAGATATACCATGGTCCAAGATGTGCAAGATACAAATTCATGAGACATATTAATACTCATTTGTGAACAAGTCCTTAACTTAGGTCCAATAAGCTATACCTTAAAGGTTTAATTTTTAATCTTTGACAATTTTTTTTTTTTTTAAATCCCAAATGTATGGGGTGCTCATATTGCACATAATACAAATATTGAAAATCTTCTATTGTTTCACTCTTTTTGTTATTTTAATTTAATCCATTTGAGGGTTGTGGAGATCTAATCTTATTCAACCACAACCTTTAACACATTAATCCCCTTTTCCAAGGTTCATATAATTCCTTCCTTTACCCAATGATATGTTTTCAAAATAATAATAATTATATATTTTCATTAATTATTTGTACTAAGGTTCCTGTAAGAAAATATGTTGCTTCCACAACAACCATAACGCCAAGAAGTAGCATTACTATTGAATTTTATAATCATTGACTAAGGAAGCCAACAAAATAATGTTTCTTTAATAATACACATTATGATGCCTTATAACACTATTCATGCACTTTATAAAAAGACCACGCTTCTATACCTTTTTAAAGTTTGTTAAAAAACTAGATTGATGTCATAACCCTTGTTAAAAAGACTAAGACATTTACCTCCTTTACTTAAATCAAGAACCTATTTTGTTCAATTAATTTTTAAAGATCAAATGCTTTCAATTAAACATTTATTTGAACCATGGATTTCGTTCAATCTTTTACCATAGGGTACATCACAACTCTAACTAGGTTGAATATTAACTTTTATATTCTCTTTTTCTATACAAGGTAAATTATCGAGGATTTTCATTACAACATTTTATTCTAGCTAACACAAGGGGGTTTGCACATTTATCCACACACACACAACTCTTAATGTCCAAATTATTTCCAGAGTTCCCTAGAGTTGCAACCTAGGGCTCTGATACCAAAATGTAATGCCCATATCTTACACATGGGCAAAAACACCACTAATTTTTTTTTTTCTTTACCAACTCTACTAAATATATTAACCAAGCCCATTAAGATAGTTTGCTATGTATGCATTGAGAGATGAATTTCATATAGTAACATCAATGGCACATCACTCAAGAGCGAGGAACGACCAAGTGTGTGGACTCCATCTTAAACACCCTCTTGTTGGTAAGGGATTTACTAATCACCCTGGGTTGATTTAGGTGAGAATTCGTATTAGTTTAATTTGCATCTAGCCAAAATTCATTTATTTGTGTCGGCCATAGGCCCTTTGTTTGAGCCTACTCATCATGGGAATTTATTGATCAGTTAGAAAGTCTAGCTCTTTTCCTAAAACGCGGTTTATCAACATTACCATGCCCAAACATATGGTCTAGCTTAAATTAATCCCTTTTATCTAGATTTAATCTTTCCATACCTAATACATTGAATTACTTTACAATAAGTGTTTACCAAGTAAATAAATTTCCCAAAACTTTAATCATAATAAATTAGAATTGATCCATACAAGGACTCCACTATAAATGTTGAATTCTTCTAAAAAAAAACATAAAGTAATTTGCATGAGTCAATTTTATTACTAATATTTTATAATTTATCAATTTTACCACTACTATTATTATTAATTCCTTTTATAATGCTATTATTTACTCAAAATCCAAATAATCCTTAATACCAATTTTAGCATTGGATGTAGTTTTAATATTGATTTTGATATTAAATTTCACCTTTTAACTTTTATGCTTATTATCACTTCACATAATACCAATAGTTTATTGTTACTATTTTTTTTTTAACAATAATATATTTTCATTAATACCTTTAGCAATATTATTAATTATATTATAATTATCCCAAATTTATAACATTATAAATACTTAAATGTAATACCTATACTAAATATCCCTTCATATTATACTTGCATATATATAAATAAATTAACAATTTTCATATTTATTTATTTATTTTATTTTTTTAAAATACTCAACATACATAATTGTTATATATATAAAACCTCAGTATCAAATTTCAAGAAAATTACTAACTTAAGATTTTAACAAAAAATGAAAATAATTTAAACTAAACTAATTTCCTGAACTTATTCTAAATCTCTTAACTTTATCTTTAAAGTACCTGAATTCCTAATCCTATCCCAAATCTCTTTAACTTTATCTTTATAAATCTCTAACCTTTCTATTTTACATACTTAAAAGCTGCGTAGCCTCCTACATAAATTTTATTTGGCTATCTCTTTTTCTTTTTAGAATGTGTCTTTTTTTTTGGTCTTATACTTGCTTGTTATCATTTACTAAAATTCCTTGCATGACTAAGCATGATATCTCATGAATAAAGGTAGTTTTAAAATTAATGTCTCTTTTTTTTTATATGTGAGACCCACGTATCGCCATTTATACAAGGCTGATTACAGTCTCTATCTAATTCATGTATTTCCGTTATTAACGACGGGTGTAATTTTTTTTTTCATTTATTTATGGTTTATTGCTCATATTCATATTGAATACTATACAGCCCTTATTTTTTCTCGTGCCGACACTACCTCCCCTAACAATATCATAATATTATCCCTGGCAATGTACATACCAGTAAATTAAACCAGTACAATGCTTTGTTGATTTCAATGTCGATTTTTAATGTGCTTCCAAGTCTCCTTACTGAAAATTTTGATCCTAACATATCAGTGCTCGTAGATTTTTTTACAAACTAATGATGATATTGTTAATATTGCCTTATTTATTTACTTATTGGTAATACCATCTGACATATTTCTTGCGTAGATTTTTCTTGCATTTATATCATAAACAGATTTCTCAGAGTATTCTATTTTATTATTTTTATTTTCTTACTACTTAAATTGGATATACTTAACTATATGCCTTCCTTATTTTCTTTTATTCTGCTTAATAACTCTTTCATCATGTTTTATCTGTCATTCCTTCCCTTACACTGTGTCAGCTTTTGACTGCTTGGAGCAGAGCTATCAGTAGGTTATTGGATATTTTGAGAAACTACTCTCTCTTTTTTGTATGATACCTATCTACATTCAGATGTTTCTTTTATCCATAAAACAATGCAAAGCTTGCATGTAAGGAAGATACGTATCATTCTCCAAATTCACTTACATACATTAGTAAAAGCTGAACTGGTTTTCTAAACATAGTAGGATACGTTGGGGGTTGAGATAAACCTGAGGCAGATGGGACTTCTCATGACTACAGCCAACAATGGAAGGAAGTCATTAATTATATGTGATACATCTTTGTACGTAGGAGCCTATGCAGCTGTACCCAATAGTTTTCCATCACACAATGGAGATTTTATTTACTGTATCCTTACCAATTGGCTCGTGATCTTTATGGTGTGATGGGTCATACCTGATTCGTTCCCAACGGAGTATCACCGTCATCCTTATTTGATCTAGTTTATGGTACATACAGTGTTGCGCGTTGTATGAAAACAAGACCTATCACTATCCACAATCTCAAAATCCTCAATAAAATTAACATGTGTTCATGTTTATACTAATAGTTTGTTGAGACGTTTGTAAGCATTGGTGTGGTGAGGTTATTAGGCAAGGACACAAGCTAGGAGAAATGAGGCGTCTGCAGAAGAAGAAACTCCAATGCTATCTCTATGATCTTCTTCCAAGCCTAAGAAAAACACTACTCTCCAAGCACAACTCTTTGACTGGTTTCGCTGTGCAAGTTTCACTTTATTCTTGTTTGCAGATTAAGCCAGTATAAAATTTCTACTTGCATAAGCGATAAATCTAAAGGTATATTTGAAAGTGGAATACTTCTATTTAAATTTCATGTACATGTATTTAGCTGTAAAATCTGTAAAAATAAGAAATATGCACAAGAGGGCAGAAATCTGGTGATTTCATTTATTTATCTATTTTCTACTTTGAAAGCATTATAATTTTCCTACTAACTAATATACCTACTTAGGCATAGTTTATTTCCACCCCAATAAAATACAAGAAAATATTCTCTTACAAACTCATTTAAATTTTGTAATAGCATAATCCAAAATTGTTAGGCTCTTGTTATTTTACTACCACTGTGAACAGAAAACTGTCTAATTTATTTTATGCAGTAACAAGATTGATCAAGATTCTTTATAACCCATCAATAACAATTTATTTTTGTGAACAAAATAACAGAAAAATTGTAATATATGCTTTACAAACAAAAGCCTCAAAAGAGGGTATATGACTCCAATATTTCTCTCAAGAATTGGACAAAGTGAACTATCATAATGTGCAAGCATTTTGGGAGAAGGATAATGTCTTTCTTCACTACAACAATTACCATTGCCCTACATAAGCTCTTATTATTGCAGCAACACATAGAGACTAAATAACTAATAAACCAATGTATAAGGGCTTGCTCTTTTCATCTTCTCATTTTCCAGCAAAATACTAACTTTCAATATTACAACAATATCTACTAATACAATGAAATACACACAAATCAGTAGGGCTTGCTCTCCACCCTACCATAATGGCATCATGGAGCCTCATGGGCTCTAGCCATACCCCCGAGCAAGGTAGTCTTTTAGCTCCAAGATGATCAATGGAGTCTTTTCAAATTATTACAAAGGAACAATAATGACATAGCTTTGAATCTCCTGCATCTAGGTTCCCTAATCTCTATGTTCAACCATGATCTATACTACATGCCACATTCTTACAACAAATACACAAGAGTAAATGGAAATAAGAACTTATCTTCTTTCTATTTGGTGAAGGTGTTGAACTCTTTCAACCATCTTTCCTTTTATCCAAGCCATCTTGAACACTTGCTTCTCAAAGAGGTGGACTCCTCTCCTTCTCTCATTCTTTCTACCATCTCCACTAAAGTTCTCCAAAAGGAGAAGTGGGTAACATCCATTTCCTCTTTTCCATCTAAGTATATAGGCATTCAACTTGAATTCACCTGAATGAGAGAGAGACACTTGTCACTCTCTCATTTGATCTTTCAACACACATCCCCACAAGTTCTCACACATGTGTGAGACTTTTGGGGAGATGGGGAATGTACTATGACACTCTACCCAACAACTTTACAGGGTGGCTCCACACATGTGAGAGATTTGATGCTCTTTCCAAGTTCATTAATGAACTTTGGGGAGTGTGGTGGGGAAGTGATAAGTCACTTCTCCCAACTCCCAAAGACTCAAATTCGTCACTCCCTTTCAAGTGGACTTTTGAAGGGTCAAATCATGTCCTTGGGACCATATTGCATGACCACTTGTCCCCTACAACTATGGTATAGACCCTAGGGGGTTTATCTTTGTATCCCAACTAAAGAAATTGACCAACAACCCTCTTTAAAGTCCCACTTAAGGTTCTATCCGAGTTTCACACTTGGATAAGGGTTCATAAACCTTAACCCCAACTTATATCTCGCATGACACAATTAAATAACCTTTCAACCCAAAAGAATAAACATAGTAACTATTTTCCCTCGGCTCCAAAATAAGGAAATCAAGTACATGAGCACAAAATGGTGTCTTTCAATTTGTTCTCATTGGTTATGTGTTCTCGTATTAGCACCTCTTTTCTTTCCTGCACATTACCAATGAAATCATAAGCCACAATCATATTTCACATTAATTTGGTAACTAAAATAAGATTTAATTGTGCAACCATTTCATTAAAATTCCAATTCACATTCATAGTTTACAAGTGCCTAATACTTCCATGGAAATTATAATAAAACATTTCAAAATGAAATACAAGCACATTTTCATGAAATCACACTATGCATTGCCTGAAATATATCTAAGCATCTATAAGCATATAAAAATAAATTAAGATTGTATTATTCACTTGCAAAGCGAGGTCTTACACATATCTACTGCTTAATTAAACTCATATGCATTATAAATGCAATATTTCTATATTAAACCTCTCTATTACATACTAAACAATAGTAAAAATGTATATAATCAAGATTGTATCAATTCACTTACTCTTCCTATACAAGAATGCTACCATGAATACGATTCATTAATCTAAGGGGTACATATGTATAAAATACACTAAACATAATTTTTTTATGAAAATACCACCTGCACATAAATTCAATTATAGAATGAAGTGAAAGGAAATACTCTCCATGTTGCGTACGAATTGCACCACCTAAATCCCAATGGATGGTTCGAAAATACCACCCTACCATGTGGAACCGCGAGGCCCACTCCCTCCATGCTAGGAGACAACACTAGTCCCCACAAACAAGAAAATAAAATAATAGAAACAACAAGTGACTGACACTAAACATCCAAAGAAGACTACCAAAATAAGAATCAACTGAAAATTACAATAACTTCACAAATGCTTCTAGGTACTTCTATAGACCCAATCACATAACACAAATGGATAGAAAACTAAAAAGCTTATCATTAAACTACAACACTATAGTAAATTATATTACATCAATCTCATAATCTTATAACATAATGACACACTTTAGTTTAGTAATTCACAATCAAGACCAACAATGCACATCCCTAACATAATTGATCTTTACATATACAGAAGTCTCAACATAAGATCTCACAAATATGAAGAAATTAACAATATGCAAATAGTAAACACATTTAAATAAAAATGGTACAATACAATATAGATCAAATAATATAGTTATACCCTCTAATACAACTTTTAAAATTGAACTAATTCTCACTTGACAATAGTCAAAATTGTCAACAATAAAACAACCCTAAAACAGTCGTATCAACTCAAAATCAAAATCTGTAAAATACCCATTGCAGATTTAGTCGTTGACTGCTCAGCAATGTGAACAAAATTGACCAAAAGTGAATCATAAATTTATAAAATACAAAACAATAAAAATCTCTCATAAAACTCTCTTTTCGGCAATATTCGATTATAGTCAAATAAGAAAATGAGTAACTTAATAATCAGATTTTATCCAAAATAAAATATTTAAAAAAATATTAAAATTAATTTAAGCCTTTTCAAACCCCTATAAATCTAAAATCTCAATCTTCCATTGACTGTTTACATGGAGAAATAAAGAGATTTGCAGTCATAGAGGAGCAAACTTGACAGTAGTCCCGTGTTTTAACCATATCTCACAAACTACAATTTGAGTTTCTAAGATTTTTGGATAGAATTTAAATGACAACGAGATGAAAAACCCCCTTAAAAATCTCACCAACCTAGTTTGTATATTTAGATTTATGAGCAACACAATCAGACCCTTTTACTGGTAAAGATCAAGAACAACAAATATGTATTGATTTTTATTGTAGAATAAATGTTTCATTCACACACATAAATAAAACTATCCAATATTTATTTTCAAAAATAAAAATAAAGAGATCAATCAAATCATTCATGCATACAAAAGAAAATTTTAACACAAGATCCGAAAATCCAACCTAGATCCAACGCTTGGGAATGACAGAAAATTGATGCTTTGCTCCAAATTTTTCAACTTTCAAAACCCTCAAATTGCAACAAATTTTCCATTGCTCCTACCTCTTTGCAAGCATGAAAAAATCTCTCCCCAAAAAAGAATCCAAATCCTACATGCCCTCCAAAAAAAAAGAGAATAACACAACAGAATGGAAACCGTTTATCTCCTCCCAAAATAAAGAGAATAGTTCCCCAACCAAAAGACAACTTCCCAACCACCCTTTCAACTTCCATTTTCGTCACTTTTCATAATAGAGTAATTAGGATGGGTTCTAGACTCAAAAAATATAATTTTATAAAATAAAAATACCTCTCACCCATAAAGCTATCACATAGAAACATTTTAAATCATTAAAACCACATAAAGACTCCATAAAACATAAATTTAGTGACCATTTTAATAAAATAAATCAAGAGACTAATAATACAAAAATTACACCCAAACAAAAGTAAAACAAATATTACTCAATAAACAATAACCAAATACCAAATAATGATAATAATAAACAATAATCAAATAATTATTCCTCAAAATAATAACATAATAAAACATAACATAAATAAATGTCACTTATGGATAATATTATATTACATCTCAAACACATTAATAGAAATCATAACAATAAATATGATAGATTCAATATCTAACTTCACTCAAATAATTCACAAACTAAGGTAAAATATAAATCATAAAATAACTTTACATGAAAGAGCAACATTCACATCAAAAGATAATTAACACTAATCACAATCATAACAATACAACTAACCATAGGGTTTAACACCAATAGGTTGAGATCTAAAACTAAGGTTAGACAACAAAATCAAACAATCACATATCACATAAGAAACAATCGAATAAATGCAACACTCCAAACATAGGGTAAAGGAGATCAGACATTGTCTCATGACAACCCGAAAAAGTTAACACATTCTTCATCAATTGTCTCTAATTGAGAACAATGGCTAGGGTAGGTTATAATTTGGGCCTATATGTTCTCTCCTCAACCACCATTGGGATTAGAGGCATGCTCAGACTTGCTAATTTAGGTAGAGACGTAGCCTAGTACCTATTCACTTAAACATAAAAATTAGAGCACATGTGCATAATAGCCGAAGCACTAGGAAAGAAGCTCTAGCAATCATATCTCATTCCCGTATGTCTCTCATACGTCCAATGGTATGATGCTGCCCTTTCCACTTATCCTAATAAACATACTACTATATCACTTAGTTATCCAAGTAAATCTCTGCATAATAACAATAACATAATATGCATCATACTTACCAAAACACTAATAGAAGCTCATACCCCATATTGCAACCACAAAGCTTGAACACAAATCAATATATTTTATAATAATAAAGATAACCATAATAAAAATCATAATAATATGACAACACAATGATAATATATTAGAATCAAGTGAAAACCCTAAAGGTAACAAAACACTTTCATCACTTCAATATGTCAATAACATACATCGTAGTAATGGTCATGTCTGAACACACACATCATGATAAATATATCCTTAAACACATATAATAAATCATTTTTTAACCTTTTTACTTAGTCCATAAATTCATAATATACAATACCAATTGTTTAACATCATTAGCACATACCTTTAAATGTCTTTATTATTTTACTTTCATCTCCAAGTTATAAAGCCAAACATCCTACACATCCACTATGAGAATGGAGGGGCACTACAGTACACACACATAACATGATTACTTTATTTCACAAATGATGGGCTTACATAAAATAAGAAATCACAAAGGGTGCATGTAAGGGATCATGCTCGACGTCCTCTCACCCTTATCCCAAGTTGGATATCTTGTATCACATACTTGGGAACAACACATTTACTGGTTCAAATTCACATGCCACAACACTTTAACTTATCAAGAATTTCTTCACTTCTTTCCACATGAGTCAAAAATGCACAACTTACACCAACTCTTACAACTTGGTCAATCACAAAACTTGGCACAATATTCAACATAACCACCACTACATGATATTCACATCCACAAAGAATACAAAGCTAATACATTTCAAAATTTCCACTTTTAATGCAATAAGACCATTTCCCTACTCATAATTAACCATACTTCCATAAACCTTTCAAGAATCATCTTCCAAGATTTCTCTTCCCAATATATGTAAAATCTACTCATAGATGTAAAATTGCGATCATCACCACACATTCTAATTTATCTCATTGATACACAAAAGTAAATACAGTAACCATGAGAGATCCATGGATTTCATTCCCATTCACAAGATGGTGTAGCTTAATACATGCATTTACATAATACATTATCTTTTAAACCAACATCTCATTGATTTCAAACAAGTTAGCATACTTCTAATTTCATAACATTGAATCTTCCTAACTAATGGCATTCATAAAAATATTTTCTCAACCAGTCTACTCAATGTTCAATACATGCCAAGAAAAACATAGTGCAGATCATTAGCACCATAAGCACATCATTATTTTTACTCAAAATTAACTTATTCATGCATTATTATTTGCATCTCTAATGAGTAAAAATTTAAATGGTTTTCTATCAATAATACTACAATTTTATGGATCTAAGTCTCTCACCTAAAGATAAATGTCTTGATCAAACATCATTCTTTCATATATAATCATAGTTAAGGCACATGATCATGAAGCTGTAACTAAAGAAATCATTATGACTTCACTACCCTTTCTGACATCAAGTATATGGACAAAAAAAATCATTTCTTTCATAATCAAATGCATCATACATATGATAATTCATGATACTTAAACAAATCTATCATAACCATTCCATTTACAATTATTATTTCTACAAACACACTTAGTAAGGAAAAAGAGAAAAAAAATCAAGATCTCATCGGGTCACTTCGACAAACAATCATAATAGGGAAAAAAAGAAAAAAAGAGAAATTTACTCAACCAATTCCACCTAGGCAACACTAACCAGAGATCCCAGTGCTGCAAATTGGCTCTGATACCAAAATGTAATGCCCAAAACCTAATCACCAAATTACAGCTAAGGACATAACACAAATATCCAAAAAATGACCAATTCTCAACACAAGACCAACACCCAAAGTAAGCTTTCAAGAAATTACAGTGGAACCTAAGGGGCCAGACCTAATTCCTTGGGGGCTCATCTATGATGGCCTTGCCTACGTATGCGCAACATAGAGGAATCATAGTTTGACAATTTGAATCCTCACAAAAAATTTGGGTTGGTCAATAATGATATTAACATATAGGCTCAATTCATCACTGGTCTCACCATAATTTAATAAATACCAGGAATAGTCAACAATGGAAATGAACTAACACTAGTTTGGTCGACAACAAAGTATATCATCAAAGCTCAAATCATAAGATACTATAATAAGGGTAAAAAAAATATCATCATAGGTACGCCCATAGGACCTCCCAATAACTTCAGAAACAAAGGATGTCATAGACAACACTCATATAAAATCATGTATTATCCCATACAAGTAAAATTGACCTATTCTTATTAGAATATATTTTACCACTAAATTCCCATAAAAATATCATCACTTACACTCAACTATATGGTTTTCTTAAGAAAAGCTCAACAAGGAAAAGATACACCAACTCTGTAGGTAACTTCATTTGAGAACAATAGTATAGGTGGACACAGATTATGTGGAGAATATAAACAAATAATAAAGATCACACAACCACTATAATGACATAACAATCTACTATCTTAATTGTTGAAGCCGATCTAATTGAGAAAGAAAAATTGATCATAACAACTTTCAGCTTGCTAATCACAAGAAAATAGATGATACTGAAACAATGATAAGTTTCACTCTATTTGACCAAATTTAACAGTTTAATATGTTCTAGAAAGGGGAAAGAATGGGAAATAAAAACCAGAAATAGTTTAACAAGAATCTCAAATGTGTATGAGCAGTTTTTTCTGCAACACAGCTCATTAGGTTACTCAAAAGAAAATAGTAGTTGACAACAATAGAGTGAACACCATACTATTGCTCAAACAAGTCATTTTAATTTGTTTTATTTTATTCTCCTAATATATACCCAGTATATCAATCTTATAATTAGATACTAAACATATCTGACATTATGTTCCCAACAATAAAACTTATCTACATCTCATGAACAATTAACTATTTTTTTTTTTAATACATTCTCACATTATACTTAGTTTTTCTTAAATTTGTTTTTTTCTACTACCATCAGTCACCTGTATTCAGAAATGAAAATCTTTGATTTCATAAACATGTCTATGAAAGTTGAGTAAATAGAGTGATTTCATTAGATATAGATTTTAAACTGCCTTAATAGTCATATATACAAAATCTGGAACAACTCAAGGCATGCTAAACTATTTGGGCGAATGTTAATCATTTTTTTTTTTTTTTTGGTTATTGCAAGACATAAAGAATGGATTTTTGTTCAAAATATTTTACGAACATTTCAGCAACTATGATTAAATTAAAGATCCACCAATCGGCTATTTTTTACAAATTCCACTATAAAAATCTTTCCAATGACATGCTATGATTTGGAAAAGAGATAAATTTATAAACACAATGCAAGGTTATAGTAGCAACGGTGGGATACAAAATAAGTGAAAGCATAGATAAGGAATGTGAAATTATATGATTACATCTGAAAGTTACAAGTTTAAATTTAGTACATTATGACTGCAATTTCCAATAATTTTCTGAACTTCAAGAAAGGAAAATGATAACATATGACTTGATTATTATCAAATGTTCCTCTAAATTTGACATCAAAGATCTATTCTTTATCAGTGCATCATGGAGTCATAGATTCTTAATTGAATCAAAAGCCAATGGACTGCAGAAAGCATGTTGTCATTTAGAGAAAGTAGAAAAGATCTTTTTACTCTTGAAAATTCTATGAATAATTACTTTCATACATCTTTATGCACAAGAGAAGAATTACAAATACTAAATTGCACATATTGATTTATATAATATTTTTAGAAACTGACAACCTTATAATTCAAGCATTCCCATTTAAAAGAAATTATGATAGCTATCATACCTAGTAAAGCCCTTCTTTACTCAAGCTGGTGCTTCAATTTTTCAGCATGCATTGAGATCCCATTGATTTCTTCCCATCACAAAATATGAATAGGGTGAGTCTGCATTAAGAAATGCCTCTTTAAGGCAAATACCTATCTCACATTTCCCTTCTAGTTCAGATATTTCATGCAATATCCCCTCATAGCTACTCAAAATAAGCTAAAATAATACCTCCACTAAAATCCTCTGAGACCTCTGGCAAGCATATGACACTTTTCATATATATATGTTTTTTTTTTTAAATGAAAATCTGTAACGAAACTTATACATGGAGACAAACCCAAATCATCACGAGCATTCACACGAGCTTCTCCCCCGAGCTATTGGTTTTTTTTCCTTTAATTGCGAGTGTGTCCTCCTCTTTTTAAGAAAAAAACTATCTTTTAAAACTAAAAGTCTAAATCTATTATTTTTCTCAAACATTTCTAAAATGTGGATTTAAAGCTTAAAAAAAAAAAAAGCATGGAAACAACAGATTTTGCATCAACAAGAATAAAATAAAAATATTTAAATTTATGCCTTCAACTTTGCATGCCTCTTTTGTAGATACTTTCAATTTATTTGAACTATATTTCTAATAAGAGTTTCTTTATTGACCAAACATTCTATCTTTTATAAAATACAAAATTAGTAATAATATTATAAATAATATTTTGTACTCATCCATTTGATATTTTTTTCTTAATCAATAATGATACTATTTGTTAATGAATATTATGCTAATTCTAAACAACTACTAACATTTATTCTTTAATTTTCTATTCAATCATTATCAAGCATATGTGTTCTATATTGAAAAATAATTCATAATTTTAAAGTTACCAACAATAATATTCATTTATTTTTAGCTATCAACTATACCACTATAAACAATAATCATTAATTAATTCATCGACTCTATAATAATAAATTGAACTGTATTAGTGATATCAATAATATTATGCATGAAGAACTATCAAAAATATTTAATTTGCATGATTGCATGAGTAATGTTTGTCTTTGATATCCTTCCAAACATAGGGAAAACATAACATTCTATTATGATTGCAAAATTCACACGTGTTTATCATCCCTTTACCACTTGAACATAATGGGAGGTGTTTGTCAATATCTTACTTGTCATGGTTCCTTAGATGCATTGAAGGTGACCTTACATTCTCACCCCCTTATATAGAATTCCTCTTGGAAGTCCTAAATGATGGGGAGACATAACGTCAATATAGAAACACACATGGATAAGAATAACCTTCTAATTGTAACTTATAAATCAAAATGATACCTTAACCTTTGGCATTATCTTATATAATAAAATGACATCATAACTAACCAATCTATAACACAAGGAGTTAAAAATTTTATATGAAGGGAGGAACCCTACACAATGAAACTAATTTAACAAGTGTTCCTTTTCATCCATAGGCATAGTCACAACATCATGCAAATATACTTCACTTTCACACATACACTTTTTTTTTTCCATCTCTACCAATATAGGTAGTTATATTTTTGTGAGGTTATCTTCACCTCATGGACATGTTGATATGACACAATAGGTGACCCTCCCCAAGATTGAAGTGTCTTCATAACTTTCTCCAACCTACACAAAACACAACATGTTTTCTATAGCCAAGGTAGTGCTCATCTCCTAACCTTTGGTTGGAAAACCAACCACCCCCGAGCTAGGAGGAAACCGAGGGAATTGGGTACAAACAAACCCAAGCAAAATAGTATTTACACACAACATGACACACATAAGATTATTTTCACACCAACCAAAGGGATTTTCACATAACTTTAGGATTCCATCAAGAATCCAAAGTGGGGGATGGGGGTGGACTACACACTCCATATGGGGACTTATAATAATAGCAACATGAACAAGTCAATATCATACTCCCATCATTGCATAGGCTATCCTTCTTTACTATCTTCTCTTTCTCCAAAACCCATACACCAAAACCATTTCTAACATCTCACAATTACATATGGGTACTCATACCCTTTTGATCCTCTCCTCTTAAGGAGGAATTAAACTTCCCCATGGAGGTTCCTACTCCATACCATCCCCAATGAGGGATGTTCTTCCCAAGTTTTGGGTGAGCCTATCCCTATACAACCCTTTTCCCATAACACATAATACATAAAAGAAAAAAACACAAGAAGATATGCTCCAAGAGCAATTTGAAATAAACATACAAATAAAACATAATAGATAAAATTTCAAGAACATCTTTTCACCTACACATATAATCTCTCAAATACAAACATGAAGTAGTAGAAAACAAAGGTGGTGAATCTACCTTAAAACCAAGATCAAGGAAAGATGGGTTGAGGATCCACACAACTCCTCTTCTTCCAAGATTTTTCTTCAAACTCCTCACCCCCGCCCAAAATTCAACCAAAATCTAGAATGCAAAAGAATCGCCTAACCCTTGTTTTGAGTTTTCTTTATAGAAACTCAAGTTTTAATTCCTTTGAATAGGGAGCTGACATTTGTCAACCTTCCATTCACCCTCCCAGTCACACTCAACCATGTGTTCTCACACATGTGTGAGGACTTGAGAGACTTCCAAGACAATATGGAGAAGTGGGATTGGAAAGGGACTAGTCCGCATCCCACTTCCCAAACCTTATTTTCGTCAAACCTCTTTAAGGCCTCAAAAAGAGTTCCCTATCTTGAGACTGACCCATTATTTTGAGCTGAAAAGGTACCTAACCTATAGGTACCTACCCTAGGGACCTTAAACCCATAATTTTTTTTTAAAAATATCACTTTTCAATCCCCAAAAAGTGCCTAATAGTTCAAATCCGAGTTTTTCCACTTGGATAGACAACTCACTTCCTAGATGGACTAACGTGGCAATAAAAACCAAATTAAAAAAAATCACAAATAACATCAATAATTACATGATGGAACTATAGTCCCTTCATATGGAATTTAGCTCGGTTTCACTAGTTAATTTACATAGGGTTCCCAAGAGTTGCCTCAAATTTCCATTGGCCATGGAAAATGTACCTACACACTCAATACATACATTAATCCATCCAAGTAAATCATATATATAATAATAAAATCATTTGAATCACAATTGCATTCACACAAGTCTCATAATTTGTATAGCATAAAGATTCTATAACATTATTGAAAGATCATTAGCCACCTATCTTATCTCATTTCATTAGCATTAATTTTCATACTCATCTAATTGCAACATGACTGGTTCACACCACTTGTTTCATTCCTTCATCATTAAGTTTTTAGATTCAATTTTAACAAACTCAATAACAAACATAAAACTAGATCAATCATCATAGTTATCTAGCATGTTGCATAATCAAAATCAAATAATCATATTAAATTAAATGATCAAATATCCTTTCATCAATGATATGAATAGGGATATACAATAACCTGTCATGCCCATAATTTTCTTGCCAGAAAAACCAACTAATTTTTTTTTTTTTACAAGCTTATATATTCATTAACACTGTAATTGCTAAGATGAAATAACATGATTACAAGTGTTCCTTCCAATAATATTATCATTAAGTTTGAATCTTGTCATCGCATTTGACTAATAGGGAATATTAATTAATTTAAGTAGAGATTAGTTTAACCTAATATAATTAACTTGTCAATTGTGTGAGTTAGCGGTTAAGGATCTAGGATACCACAATACTCAAATATCACTTGTATAAATTGTTTTATGAAAATATCTTCACGTAACTTTAAATTAAACCCCCTTTTAACCCAACTCACATCTAAAATGTTTTGCTACCCTTGTCTGCTCAATCTACTAAATCTCAAATTAAATATTAAATAATTTCTATATGTTGTTCTACTAATATGACAACTTTAACTAAGCTCTTGATTATAGTAAGAAAAATAACAAATCATTTAATTACATGGGTAATCCTCGATAATAATCGTATCCTTAAGTAGTATGATTTTGAACCATCCATTCATTGTTTATTTATTATCATTAATATTTTCCTATAGGATGTACCCCAACAATTTTTATAGCAATAAAAATCATGTTATTGGTATGGTATTGCTATACCACTTTAGTGTTTCTATTTGTTACTGATATTATTTTCCCATGTTAATAATAATGCTCACTCTATGTCATGCCTAAAAACAAAAACACTAGAAAATGCAACAATTTTTTTTTTGAAATCTATTAATTAAGTTAATAAACACTCTTGAAGTGTTTGAGATGTAACACTTAACATGATGACATAAATATTATCCTTACTTAGATAATAGTACTAATACTTTTTGGTCAATTCTAATACGAATGTTATTATTTAATTGGCATTCAACACTATTCATAATGTTTTGGTTTACTCATCAACTAATCCCCTTAACAATATTGTGCATAAAAAATAAAATTGACAAATAATATATTATATGATTACAATATCACTGTCTAAATATTAATAGTATTATTCTTTACCACATAATCTTAGATGATAGCAATGTTAATTATTGACTATTAATCCTATATATTTGTTTATTGGACAACTCAATCTTAATACTAAGTATGTTATTGATATTTAATTTTTTTCTCAATATAAATGATAATACTAATTATTAACAATTCCCCTACATTTAATATATATAATATATATATATATATATATATATATATATATATATTCCAGATAGACTTATTTCTTAATGTTAATATCACCGTTATTCATCCACAATAATAATAATATCATTATTCTCTTGACAACCAATTTTTAGAAATAACATTATTATTATATAATCCACTATTGAATCTTCCAATCTAAATATTAATGGTAATAAAAGTAAATCAGCAACTAAACATTTACAATATAATTAATATGATTGTTATTTTATTTACTTATTTATTTTTAATAACCAACAAAATATCAATTATATTATTGCTAATTAGTCAATAAATAATTGTTAATATTGATAACATTACTCTTTAATAATTTTTATTTTATTTTATTTATTAAAATGCGTAAGTTTGAATGATAGTGATGTTGTTATTTACTGAATAGATTTTTAATAATATTATTCACTCTTAATACATACATCTATACCACCCAAGTAGCAAATAAATAAAACTCCCATATATTTTATATATCCAATTATTCATGAAAGGATAGGTAGTTATCCAAAAGAAAGTTACATTGTTAATCTTTATTAACCTTATTTTTTTTTCACCTTTCTTTTTTTATTCATCTTGGGTAAATTGACATCTAAATGTTTTTCTTTAAATTATTTATTTTAACTTTTCCCTCTACTCATGTTGGGTAAACTCGCATTTTAAAAGTATTCACGCTGAAGTGAATTTAAATTCTATTACGACAGGCATCCATTCATGAATATTGTTATTAGAATATGTATCTAAAACTCTTATTCTTTAGTTGATAATTTTAAGTAAGGCTATCTTACTTTGACAATGTTAGATTATTATAGTGAATTTCTCTTTTGAGTTTAACCATGAAGATGGTATTATTGTTATCGAATCTTGGCAATACTGCCGTAAAAATGTCCAAGCTATCCAATATTTAGGAATTAAATATTCACTCAACGATAGAGCCACTACTATGTTGCCACTAGAGAATACTTTGTTGCATTAAACATGAGCGTTGTCACTTACCTATGCTTCTCATAGCTGGGGAAAAGCTACTAAAAGGGATGAATTCTTATAATATTTTAAATATCAATATAATATTCACTTTACTTTTTTTTTATATATATATATATTTTTTTATGCTGCTGAAAAATTACATGTTGTATGATGACTTGCTCTCAATCTGGAAATAAATACATGCCAGGTGGTAGGGTGAATGCTACGCCAGTCTGGATATTAATTGTTAGTTGCAGCCTGGATATTAATTGTTAGTTACAGCCCATTTAACAATTCACCAATTTCTCTATCTGCTAACACTTACTGTGAGATTTGACTGGAGACTCCATCACATAAATATATTTGTTTTGTTCTGACACGCTATCAGGAATACAATCTTAAGACCTGACATGTTTCAGACTAATTAATACGAGGGATTGACCACATTCTATGGACGTAGGTCGCTCTCATCCACTACAGCCCGAATTAACTCTCAGACTGATTGGTAGGTCCTTAGCCATGGTTCCAGATGGGTTACGCCTTAGCATCTAATTCTTTTTTTTTTTTATTCAATTATATTGGTTGGTAGCCGACTTATATTTCAAATACAGATATTAACTGCCAATTCCTATTTGAGGCTGTTGCTGCAACTATCAGTGGTTGTGCATAATTAATATGGGGCGATTTAATACTGCAAAAGCCAACACTGCTGTACTCATCCACTAGGGTTCATTACCAGCGCAACATGTGAGAATACCAAGAAGATGTAGACTTGAAGTTGATAGTAATTCAACGCAAACATAATACCTTGGTAAAAGGACTCACATTTTGGAAGGAGATTACCGAACAGGTTTACACATTTCTTCACTATGCCTCAGGCGCCATAAGTAGACACCAACATAAGCTCATTGAGTAAGGTCAAGAATTTATATACTATGTGATATCAACGCAAATTTAGACTATGCAGCAGATATGAAACATTGTTTTCCTGCTGGCAATAGTAAGGAGGAGGTTTGCAAAATTAACATGCATTCACAGGCATATAACAGCCTTGGCATGCCATTCAACACCCCAGCATTGTTCGGTTAACTACGGTGTTTTATTTCCAATAAATATAACTTAGATCTCCTTTATTCCTTTATTTATTCCTCTATATGGTATCATAGCTTAGTTGCTTTAATTTCCCCTTGTTTTATTTTATTTATTTACTTCTACTGAAGAATACCAGGAATACAACATCATTGCCAATCCCTGGGAATATTTGTTTCGAATAGAGATTGGGTCAATTTGGTTTCCTTTAGTTGCTTTTTTCATATGAGTTAAAGAAACCCAACTTTTGGTTTTATGGCAGTGATATGCTTTTGTTTAGCTTAACAAAATGCTACTATACACAACAAATGGGAGGGAAAATATCGGTTTTAATATTTGGAACGTAGTACATTTCCAATTGCGTCTGGCTCTTATAAAGCTTGTCAGGTGACAGGATACTGTGTGGGATTAACATTCTGCAGATAACCAAAAGCTACGCCCAGACAAGGAGAGCCATCCCAATCATGGACTTACTCCTCCATCCGCTTTATTTCAAGATAAAGAGAAGGACCACTACAGTGTAATTGCAGCTACGAGGATGCTCTACAATTTGTGGGTATCAAAACAAAGCTTTCTAGTTTGATTATAGGTCTCTACTAGAGGCATTACTTGCACATAAATGTTGAATAATTCTTATTTATTTTTATTTACAGACTCTAATCTATTACTACTAAGTATTCAACCAATAGAAACCCCATATATATATATATATATATAGTGAAAATAGCCACTATACCCCTTTTTTGTTTGCCTACCAAGCAGAAGATGTAGAAGTCTAGTTTTATTTCTGGGTGCTAATAATAAATTTGGATTGTTTCCTCTTCTACTTTTTTTTTTTATTTTCACAGTTTTGAAGACTATTATAACTGAGGTAATGATAGCTTTACAATTAAATGTAATCCATTATAAAAGTGGAGTTAAATCCTGAAACAACTCTCAAGGCATACAAAACTGTATTGATACATGAACCCCATGATTCATATAAATATTAACCACATAAGTACCAATACTCATAGTACAAAATTCTCTTTGTACATAGAATGAAATCAACAAAACATAAAAATTTTCAAGAACCCTTTACCAACAAACAACTAGCAAGGTTCCTTACAGGAAGTTCTGATGGAGAGTAGGCTATTAGTCACTCCAAAATTTAGGATTACAAGTTTCCTAACATATTACATCAAAGAGAAAATATTGTTCTTTCATCTTTTCATTTTGCAATAGATACTAATTATCAATATTACAACAACATTTAAGAATGTGATGAAAACCACATAGAAGGGTAGTTCTTGCTCTCCATCCTACCATAATGGCGTCATGGATCCCCGTGGGCTCTAGCCATACCCCCGAGCAAGGTATTATTTTAGCTCCATGGTGATATATGGAGTCTTTTCTCCTTTTCTACAAAGAAATAAAACTACAATAGCACAAACTTAATGTATCTAAGTTCTCTACCTTCCATTCTCCACCATGAATCATTCCATATTTCACATCCTTACCACCAATAACAAAGGGAAATAGTAGTAGGAGAGAATACTTATCTCTTTATATGAGGAGGCTAACTCCTTGAACCTTCTTTCCTCTACCAAGCCATCTCGATCATTCTCTACTATCTCCATTAGAGTTCTCCAAGAGGAGAAGTGGGCAATGCCCAAATCTTCCATCTTCTTGAGATATATAGGAATCTTCCAAACCTACACTCTTTCCCACAAGTGCTCACACATGTGTGAGCATTGTGCCAATTCCAAGAACTTTTGGGGAGTGGGAAGTTGAGAGTTACAAGTCACACTTCCCAAGCCCCAACACTTTTTGAATTCGTCACATTCATGAATGTGGACTTTTGAGGGGTCTTTTCACACTCCAAGGACAAGTTCACATGTCAAAAAGGTTCGAAACCCAAAGGTATAGGTCCTAGGGGTCTATTCTTGTTCAAAAACCAAGGAAATTGACTCAATAATCCCTTTTTAAAACCCACAAAAGAATCCATACGAATTTTGATCCTGACCAAGGGTTCCAACCCCAACTTACATCTCACATGATAAATTGAATAACCTTTCAACCCAAAAGGATAAACATAGTAACTATATTTCCTCAACTCTAAAATAAGGAAATCAAATACATAAGCACAAAAGGGTGTCTTTCAATTTGTTCTCATTGATTCTCTGTTCTCGTATTGGCACCCCTTCTCTTTCCTGCACATTACCAATAAAATCATAAGCAACAATCATATATCACATTAATTTGGTAACTAAAATAAAATTTAATTGTGCAACAATTTCATTAAAATTCCAATTCATATTCATAGTTTACAAGTGCTTGATACCTTCATGACAATGATAATAAAATATTTCAAAATGACATACAAGCACATTTTAATGAAATCACACTATGCATTGCCTGAAATATATCTAAGTATCTATAAGTATATAACAAAATTAAGATTGTTTTATTCACATGCAAAGCGGTGTCTTACATCTCCCTCCCCGTAGCTTAGATTTCCTCCTGGAAGTCGTTAAGGTTTGAAAACATAATCCTCATATAACAATGCACATAAATATATATTAAAAGTGTTAATTATTTTTCTTTCTTGATGTGACAATCAAAACATTCAACTATAAGTGCACATTAAAGACATCCCTTCCATGAATCAAATATCTAAATACTTAGAGCAAAATTTCTCCCCATAGAATATTTATTTGATATATTCATAGTGTAACAAATGTTAGTAGCCATCCATGTAGTTAACCCCCTTTTTTTTTTCTTTTAGTAATTGCACCAATACATATCCAAACACCTTAACATCCTTGGACACTCTTCAAGGTTTTATTTTACATCATAAACATCACTCTTTATGTTAGAAAATACTTTCATTCTCATTTCAATTCATGTCTCAAGAATAGTAGTCTCAATTTTATCTGTCACTTTCTTTCTCACATAATAGTCAAGTACTTTCACCTATCATTTATTTACAAATGTACCCATACATCACAACAATTAAACATATCTCATATCACAAGGCTCAATGGGATTTAGAAAGATGGAGATTCTTGGATACCATAGCCATTAGGAAAGATGGTCTAAAGGCCCTTCTCTAAGGACCCTTCCATACATCTCCTAGGTACCTTCCCTTGTTTGTGTAAGGGGGTTATCCTCCAAGAGGAAGGTACAAAATGAATAATCATAGAACTAGGGGAAGAATGGATTAATGACTGTCCCATACTAGTCCCATTCACAACCCATTTCAAGTAATTTAGAATTCCCCAATGCATCTACTCCCCCATACAACCTGCCAAGAACATACCTGAGATATGGCAGTTTTTATAGATATCACATTACACCACACTTGCCAGCATTTAGCAACAACGAGAAGCCTCAAAACCAAGAAACATAAAATCATAAACCTATGCTTCAATAAATAGAAAATTATAAATTCAAGAGAAACACTAAATAAAGATCAGTTGTAGCTGCATTCAAACATTCCAACTTAATTCAAAAATAGAAATTAAATAAGTCCTCGAGGCAATGGACTATGACAACCATCAAATGGCTAAATAGCCCCAGTAAAAGAAGTATAAAATTTAACATTACTGGCATATAATAAGATGAAACATCACTTAAGAAATAAGCAATAAAAATTTCACATTACGAGCACCACGTGACTTTAGTAAAGCCACCTAAGGGGAGGAGGGGAGTGGTGGTTCTCTAACCACATAAGTATAATAGCATGCAATAACTGGTGGTCCCTGACCACATAAATCTGCATCATTGGTGGTCCCTGACCACATAAATATAAGTAATTGGTGGTCCCTTACCACATAAATATGAATCACTGGTGGTCCCTGACCACAAATATAAATCGCTAGTGGTCCTCAACCACATAATTATAAGTAACTGGTGGTCCATAAAATTCCATCCTTTACCCATGGGTTATAACATCAAGGAATAGGTTTGCACTATGAACCAAAAAGTGTGGCTCTCATATGTGGGGGAGTAGGCTCTGGTCAACATCCATGGGAGGATTACAATGACTCAACATAGATCCTTTGTCAGGATTAGGGACAATGCCCTGAGCTTGTAATTTCCCAATGGGAGAACATGTGCCTCTCAACCCCTATTTACACTAGCTGGCATCACACTCCCATAAGAGGGGAACCAAACGCTAGGGGTACACATTTATCATACAAATAGGACTAACACAAGGGAATACATCACATTTCATTTAATAAATACACATCCACACATTTAACACGTTTACATAAACACACAGCTAGCTATCTTACATAAGGTCCATCACAAAGGGTACTCATAAGGGATCATACTTGACCTCCCTCACCCTTATCCCAAGTCAGATACCATGTATCCTGTACTCGGGGCACAATACATTTACTAGTTTCACTTTACACAACACGCTTTGCATAATTCATCATAGAACAAGAGTAGTGCACTTACACATATTCTATTTTGCATAATCAATAATCACTTTTTGTTTCAATTTTGGAAATATCTCAGCTCACTTTGCATAAGCACAAGAAATCACTAGAAGATATAAAACTATAGCTTAGGTAGATCACCCCATTTCCTAGAACTTAACAATGCATGGTTCATCACATTATTAACACAAATGTTGATACACCATACACACTTTATTTTCTTTACACAATGTCCACTTTGTTAACATCCATCCATTGCATACTTGTAAAATAAATTTCCATATAATTCACCATTGTAATTTAGGTAATACTCAATTTTCCTACAATTAGCAATACATGGTGCACCACGCTTCCTATCTTACTAACAACACATTTATGATCAATTCTTTTTTTTTCTATATATATCGATACCACTCTTCCCCTTTTATTCAACTACATGTGTTATGTTCACTAACATATCAATATGGGTAATTCCATGATATTTTCTCAACATGCTAAAAAAAACAACTCCCTACTTAATAAGGGGTAGAGTCAACCATTTTCATTTGAAACATTACAGTATGAGAAAAGAAGGCACACTCAGTGCATAAAACACATGATAATTCATAAAATAGTGATTCTTACTAGTCATTAATATCCTTTTTCAAGACTTGCATTTTTTTTTCTATCTGGGGTTGAACCATTTAATCACATGTTATAACCATCATTTTTACAATCACAGTTCTATCTAACCTCATAAAGGTGCTCAACTATCTTATCTTAATTGTATCCTTCTATTGTCTTCACGTTTGACTTAAATCATAGAAACCCTATTATTTCATTTACTATTTAATCTCTAAACAATAGAACACAATAGTTTGATAGTTGTTATAGTTACATTAAGTGAACTAGGTCACCATTTACTTGCGAAAGTGCTTAATTAGCTCTACAGTTTCATTATTTTAATTCAAGGTAGAATTTAATTTTTACCACTCTTCCAAGTTGAACTTACAATACAAAACAAGGCTTGATCATTAGTTGATGTTATTATTCATGAAAAAAAATTTACCTACCAAGTATAAGGTGAATCGTTGGTTGCTTCACAAGAACACAAATTAAGTCCTTATGTGTAAATTAAGATCTAGAGTAATAGGAAAGGCCAGGCTATTTGTGTCTTAGGCATATCAAGTAGTGTTTCATGGGTGTCTCAAATCCATACCCAAATTATGAGCAATCCCTTAGACTTAGGTCCATCCATTTACACCTTTAAAGTTTAATTATGATCTTTGATAGTATTTTAAATCTAAAATGTATAGAGTGCTCAAATTGTACTCAATACAAGGTTAAGAGATTTTCTATTGTTTTCACTCTTGTTATCATTTTGATTTAATCAATTTAGGGGTTTAAAACTTTAGGATCATTTAATTACAACCCTTAACGTATTACTCCTTTTATGGTCATATTATTATTATTTTCTCTTGACTAGTTACATGTTTCCATATGTAGTTATGATGTTCCCTCCTCAATTCATACCACAATATGTATAAGAAAATATGTTGCTTCCTAAACACCCCAAATTTTGAGAAGATATGACATTACTATATTTAAGAATTATGGTCCTAAGAAGTCAACAAAGGTAGTGTTCCTCTAATAATACACATCGTGATGACTTATTCACGTATTTTAAAAAGCTATGCTTGAGAAGCTCCATTTTATCTTTCTAAGGTTCAAGGAAATTTAATGTTAAAGAGACTAATTAATGCTATAACCTTTGCTAAATGGTCCAATATGTAACTCAGGTAATTCACCTTATTTACTTAAAACGACAAATCGAGTTTAGATAGGGGTTTCTTCAATAAATACTTCCTTGACCCATTTATAATGGTCAATTCTTGATCCTTTAGTATTTTACAAACTAGTTGGGTTGGATAATTATTACTAAGTTCCTGTTTATTGCACCATTTAAGTCCCTTAGAATTTCCCTTGCAAACATTTTATTCTGACTATCACATGAAGTGGTTTTCCCATTTATCCACACACTCACACTACTTAATTCTAAATTTAATCCCAGAGTTCCCTAGTGTTACAACCTAGGGCTCTGATACCAAGTGTCATGCCCATAATTTTCTTCCCAGAAAAACCAACTATTTTTTTTTTTTTTTACAAGCTTATATATTCATTGACACTGTAATTGCCAAGATGAAATAACATGATTACAAGTGTTCCTTCCAATAATATTATCATTAAGTTTGAATCTTTTCATCGCATTTGACTAATAGGGAATATTAATTAATTTAAGTAGAGATTAGTTTAACCTAATATAATTAACTTGTCAATTGTGTGAGTTAGCGGTTAAGGATCTAGGATACCACAATACTCAAATATCACTTGTATAAATTGTTTTATGGAAATATCTTCACGTAACTTTAAATTAAACCCTCTTTTAACCCAACTCACATCTAAAATGTTTTGCTACCCTTGTTTGCTCAATCTACTAAATCTCAAATTAAGTATTAAATAATTTCTATATGTCGTTCTACTAATATGACAACTTTAACTAAGCTCTTGATTATAGTAAGAAAAATAACAAATCATTTAATTACATGGGTAATCCTCGATAATAATCGTATCCTTAAGTAGTATGATTTTGAACCATCCATTCATTGTTTATTTATTATCATTAATATTTTCCTATAGGATGCACCCCAACAATTTTTATAGCAATAACAATCATGTTATTGGTATGGTATTGCTATACCACTTTAGTGTTTCTATTTGTTACTGATATTATTTTCCCATGTTAATAATAATGCTCACTCTATGTCATGCCTAAAAACAAAAACACTAGAAAATGCAACAATTTTTTTTTTGAAATCTATTAATTAAGTTAATAAACACTCTTGAAGTGTTTGAGATGTAACACTTAACATGATGACATAAATATTATCCTTACTTAGATAATAGTACTAATACTTTTTGGTCAATTCTAATACGAATATTATTATTTAATTGGCATTCAACACTATTCATAATGTTTTGGTTTACTCATCAACTAATCCCCTTAACAATATTGTGCATAAAAAATAAAATTGACAAATAATATATTATATGATTACAATATCACTGTCTAAATATTAATAGTATTATTCTTTACCACATAATCTTAGATGATAGCAATGTTAATTATTCACTATTAATCCTATATATTTGTTTATTGGACAACTCAATCTTAGTACTAAGTATGTTATTGATATTTAATTTTTTTTTTTCTCAATATAAATGATAATACTAATTATTAAGAATTCCCCTACATTTAATATATATATATATTTATATATTTCCAAATAGACTTATTTCTTAATGTTAATATCACCATTATTCATCCACAATAATAATAATATCATTATTCTCTTAACAACCAATTTTTAGAAATAACATTATTATTATATATTCTACTATTGAAACTTCCAATCTAAATATTAATGGTAATAAAAGTAAATCAGCAACTAAACATTTATAATATAATTAATATGATTGTTATTTTATTTATTTATTTATTTTTAATACCAACAAAATATCAATTATATTATTGCTAATTAGTCAATAAATAATTGTTAATATTGATAACATTACTCTTTAATATTTTTTTTATTTTTTTTATTAAAATGCTTAAGTTTGAATGATAGTGATATTGTTATTTACTAAAAAAAATAAAAATTTATAATATTATTCACTCTTAATACATACATCTATACCACCCAAGTAGCAAATAAATAAAACTCCCATATATTTTATATATACAATTATTCGTGAAAGGATAGGTAGTTATCCAAAAGAAAGTTACATTGTTAGTCATTATTAACCTTTTTTTTTTTTCACCTTTCTTTTTTTTATTCACCTTGGGTAAATTGACATCTAAATGTTTTTCTTTAAATTATTTATTTTAACTTTTCCCTCTACTCTCGTTGGGTAAACTCGCATTTTAAAAGTATTCACGCTGAAGTGAATTTAAATTTTATTACGATAGGCATCCATTCATAAATATTGTTATTAGACTAGCGCTTGCACCCCAGCGAGGTGCAATGGTTACGCTGATAACAGGATATACTCTTGCAATATATTGAAAGACTGGGGTAAAAATCGCAAGAAAATGGTAGGTGCTGCTGGTTAATGATACACCTTGTGACCGAATGTAACATAATTGAGAATAACACCAAAATAAAAACAATCCCAGACTCTTTGAGATCAACAACATGTAAGCCCTCCATTGATTTGATCTACCCAAAAAAAAGCAATCTCAAATCAAAATATCAAAAAGAAGAACCAACAAACCATAAAAACAAAGTTAAACAGACTTGTAGAAGTTCAAGTTCCTAATTTGAATCCCCTTGAGATCAGCTCTCTTTTGTTTGACCTGAATGAATAGAATTCCTGACCAATTCTTCTTTTTATTTCTTATAAACAGTGGAATAGATAAAATGATATCAAAACTTCTAATATTTTCAATCAATTTGACTTGTAAAAGCAACAAATGACAACTTCACATAAGAAAAATTTAGCAGGCAGAAATATTTGTTGTGCTAATAGATTAGGTAGCCAATCTGAAAAGACCAAAGACTTTACTATTTCCTTTCACAAAAGCTTGAAGCTTGTAATCAGACAACACTTTATTTTATTTTATTTTAACAATTTCCAGTAGTGCCCAAGAATAGTCAATGGGACTGAAGAAAATATATAACAATGAAAGTGCCTGATGCATCTCCTATGAAGTGGCATAAAACTAAAGTAGAACAAAAGAACAAAGCAGCTCAAAGTTCTTGAAGATACATAAAAACTTAAAGCAGTATACCAAAATCACATTGCCTAGAAACCTGCTTGCTAAATGCTTTTCAAAATTACTTGATGCGACTCCAATCAAAAGTTTCTTTCTTTTGTGCCTTCCATCTTAAAGTAACTGACTCGATTTAGCAGTATTTCTCCAACCTTGACAACCTGTAAAATCACTTAAGCCGATTTTGTTCTTTTCTAGTGACTCTTACAGAATTTTGAACAAGTTACTTGGCTGTGCCTTCAAGTTTCTATGCAAACATCCAACTCTATTTCTTACTTCAAGCAAGCTTCAAAACTCAATTTACAAACATTCTTTCAACAAGAAATACTCAATTTGAACTTCTTTCCAAGGACATGAACAAAGCCTTGATAGAATCTACATCATATTTAAGCAGATGGAATTGGCAGGTATAAAGCCAAATTCCACAACCTTTTGTCGAGTGGAGAAAAAACATCTACATACTAAATTATACAACAGATCATTAGAAAACCAATAGAACAAAAAGACCATTAGGTTAAATGGGATGAACTCGAATGAAAAAATATTGCATCACACCCACCAGGAGGAATGCCACAATGGACTGGAGCAAGTACTGAGCAACTTTAATGAAAGAGAAATCCCAATCTGGACAACTCAGTGTAGGGTTACGCAAAACAAGAGGCACTCCCCAAATCAAAAAAGAAGTTAAAATAAAAATAAAAATAATCCATAATATGATTCAGTCAAATTTTCATAAATTTGAGATTTTAGCAAAAGATAGGATTTCATTAGGGTTTGCATAAATTTGCAATCACTTTTCCCAGAGAAAAGGATCCTTCACAACATTTGCCAAAAAAACATAAAGGATTGCTTTTGTTTTCAAAATCGGAATTGAATAGGCGCAGATATTTAAAAGGGTAAACCTTGGTATTTTATGGCTCCTACAAAAAAGAATGGGAGTGAAGCACTGAAACGAGGGTTAAGAAAACAACTTACAGAACCGAGGTCCGACGGGTAGCTCAGGGGTGAAACCCTAACCCACAAAATTGTCTTGTCTAACTCCATCTTTGCAACAAGGATTACGAGGCTGCGATCACTTCAGGGATAAAGCAGGCTAGCTATGAGGATAAACCCTACTCAACAAGGATGATTTAATAGTTTAAATTATGCGATGCCCAAGGTTCTTGGAAATTCTGTGACACAGATCAATGGCCGAAATTTCATGCGAAGGATGTAAGACTCTTGAATGCATCCTCGTTGTGCGGGTTTATCTGACGTTCTCAATGACTGCCGAGGCGAACATACATTCCACTAAATTCAAGATTTCCCACTGGAATAGAGAGCAAAAGGGCCTTCTTTGCTGACAGTATTTTGCACGAATTGCAAAGCAAAAGGCCTTGTTGAATTCATGGGTTGCTGCAAATGAATTCTAAGAGTATCAAGTGGGTGCCCTGAAAGAACGCCCGCCATTCCTCCAAACCCACTTGCAACAAACTCTCTGCTAGCAAGAAACTCTGGACAAAACTCCATCCTCAGTTATATCCCTTCTCACCAAACAAAATCGCATTCCCTTTGCAAACCTCCTCTGCGCAACCCCAATCCCAAAGACAAAAGAACTATTGTGGAAACACTTTTTTTTTTTTTTCAGATTGTAGCTCGCTAAATTGGAGAAGTGAAAGGTCAATGCTAGGGAGGAAGAGTTTGGGAGAGCTAAACCATAGTAGATGCTCTGCCAGCGTCCCATTTTCCTATAACTCGTGGTGGCCAACACTGTGTTCAAAACTCCTCGAAATCATTATATCTCACTTCAGAAAGGCCTATTTAACTGAAACGCCTTCCAATAAGGGTGTTGGAAACTAAAACGAGTTGCACATCAGTGTTTAATATCAGACGCCCTTCCTCTGTGATGAACACATCCTCCTTTAAAGGCTTCTTACCCTCAGAAATGACCACGACTTCCTTGTTCAATGAATCACGTCCAGTAGAGAGAAAATGATGCGCACAGATTCACTGAATCAATTTGGTCACTTCTTAAATGCCTGGCAATGCACGGAGAGCCCAGGAATGTGTCAAATGGTGTGAGCGGCTTCAGACCCATAACTGTTGACGTGAAGGACGAATGGCCATGCCTGGTGACTGCCTAGTGGACTACACAATGTACGCCCAAAATTTCCACTGGAATAGTCCACCGAAATAGTCCACTGGCATCAGACAGTAGACGATTATGGTGGGAATTCCCACCTATAATAGCCTATCGGCTAAATATGTATCTAAAAATCTTATTCTTTAGTTGATAATTTAAGTAAGACTATCTTACTTTGACAATATTAGATTATTATAGTGAATTTCTCTTTTGAGTTTAACCATGAAGATGGTATTATTGTTATCGAATCTTGGAAATGCTGCCGTAAAAATGTCCAAGCTATCCAATATTTAGGAATTAAATATTCACTCAACGATAGAGCCACTACTGATGTTGCCACTAGAGAATACTTTGTTGCATTAAACATGAGCACTGTCACTTACCTATGCTTCTCATAGCTGGGGAAAAGCTACTAAAAGGGATGAATTCTTATAATATTTTAAATATCAATATAATATTCACTTTACTTTATATATATATATATATATATTTTATGCTGCTGGAAAATTACATGTTGTATGATGACTTGCTCTCAATCTGGAAATAAGTACATGCCAGATGGTAGGGTGAATGCTACGAAAGTCTGGATATTAATTGTTAGTTGTAGCCTGGATATTAATTGTTAGTTGTAGCCCATTTAACAATTCACCAATTTCTCTATTTGCTAACACTTACTGTGAGATTTGACTGGAGACTCCATCACATAAATATATTTGTTTTGTTCTGACACGCTATCAGGAATACAATCTTAAGACCCGACATGTTTTAGACTAATTAATACGAGGGATTGACCACATTCTATGGACGTAGGTCACTCTCATCCACTACAGCCCGAATTAACTCTCAGACTGATTGGTAGGTCCTTAGCCATGGTTCCAGATGGGTTATGCCTTAGCATCTAATTCTTTTTTTTTTTCTTATTCAATTATATTGGTTGGTAGCCGACTTATATTTCAAATACATATATTAACTGCCAATTCCTATTTGAGGCTGTTGCTGCAACTATCAGTGGTTGTGCATAATTAATATGGGGCGATTTAATACTGCAAAAGCCAACACTGCTGTACTCATCCACTAGGGTTCATTACCAGCGCAACATGTGAGAATAACAAGAAGACGTAGACTTGAAGTTGATAGTAATTCAATGCAAACATAATACCTTGGTAAAAGGACTCACATTTTGGAAGGAGATTACCGAACAGGTTTACACATTTCTTCACTATGCCTAAGGCGCCATAAGTAGACACCAACATAAGCTCATTGAGTAAGGTCAAGAATTTATATCCTATGTGATATCAATGCAAATTTAGACTATGCAGCAGATATGAAACATTGTTTTCCTACTGACAATAGTAAGGAGGAGGTTTCCAAAATTAACACGCATTCACAGGAATATAACAACCTTGGCATGCCATTCAACACCCCAGCATTGTTCGGTTAACTACGATGTTTTATTTCCAATAAATATAACTTAGATCTCCTTTATTCCTTTATTTATTTCTCTATATGGTATCATAGCTTAGTTGCTTTAATTTCCCCTTGTTTTATTTTATTTATTTACTTCTACTGAAGAATACCAGGGATACAACATCATTTCCGATCCCTGGGAATATTTGTTTCGAATAGAGATTGGATCAATTTGGTTTCCTTTAGTTTCTTTTTTCATATGAGTTAAAGAAACCCAACTTTTGGTTTTATGGCAGTGATATGCTTTTTTTTAGCTTGACAAAATGCTACTATACACAACAAATGGGAGGGAAAAGATCAGTTTTAATATTTGGAAATTAGTACATTCCCAGCTATGTCTGACTCTTATAAAGCTTGTCAGGTGACATGTTACTGTGTGGGATTAACATTCTGTAGATAACCAAAAGCTACGCCCAGACGAGGAGATCCATCCCAATCATGGACTTACTCCTCCATCTGCTTTATTTCAAGATAAAGAGAAGGACCACTGCAATGTAATTGCAGCTATGAGGATGCTCTACAATTTTTGGGTATCAAAACAAAGCTTTCTAGTTTGATTATAGGTCTCTACTAGAGGCATTAATTGCACATAAATGTTGAATAATTCTTAGTTATTTTTATTTACAAACTCTAATCTATTACTACTAAGTATTCAACCAATAGAAACCCCATATATATATAGTGAAAAAAGGCCACTATACCCCTTTTTTGTTTGCCTACCAAGCAGAAGATGCAGAAGTCTAGTTTTATTTCTGGGTGCTAATAATAAATTTGGATTCTTTCCTCTTCTTCTTTTTTTTATTTTCACAGTTTTGAAGACTATTATAACTGAGGTAATGATAGCTTTACAATTAAATGTAATCCATTATAAAAGTGGAGTTAAATCCAGAAACAACTCTCAAGGCATACAAAATTGTATTGATACAGGAACCCCATGATTCATATAAATATTAACCACATAAGTACCAATACTCATAGTACAAAATTCTCTTTGTACATAAAATGAAATCAACAAAACCTACAATATTTCAAGAACCCTTTACCAACAAACAACTAGCAAGGTTCCTTACAGGAAGTTTTGATGGAGAGTAGGCTATTAGTCACTCCAAAATTTAGGATTACAAGTTTCCTAACATATTACATCAAAGAGAAAATATTGTTCTTTCATCTTTTCATTTTGCAATAGATACTAATTATCAATATTACAACAACATTTAAGAATGTGATGAAAACCACATAGAAGGGTAGTTCTTGCTCTCCATCCTACCATAATGGCATCATGGATCCCCGTGGGCTCTAGCCATACCCCCGAGCAAGGTATTATTTTAGCTCCATGGTGATATATGGAGTCTTTTCTCCTTTTCTACAAAGAAATAAAACTACGATAGCACAAACTTAATGTATCTAAGTTCTCTACCTTCCATTCTCCACCATGAATCATTCCATATTTCACATCCTTACCACTAATAACAAAGGGAAATAGTAGTAGGATAGAATACTTATCTCTTTATATGAGGAGGCTAACTCCTTGAACCTTCTTTCCTCTGCCAAGCCATCTCGATCATTCTCTACTATCTCCATTAGAGTTCTCCAAGAGGAGAAGTGGGCAATGCCCAAATCTTCCATCTTCTTGAGATATATAGGAATCTTCCAAACCTACACTCTTTCCCACAAGTGCTCACACATGTGTGAGCCAATTCCAAGAACATTTGGGGAGTGGGAAGTTGAGAGTTACAAGTCACACTTCCCAAGCCCCAACACTTTTTGAATTCGTCACATTCATGAATGTGGAATTTTGAGGGGTCTTTTCACACTCCAAGGACAAGTTCACATGTCAAAAAGGTTCCAAACCCAAAGGTATAGGTCCTAGGGGTCTATTCTTGTTCAAAAATAAAGGAAATTGACTCAATAATCCCTTTTTAAAACCCACAAAAGAATCCATACGAATTTTGATCCTGACCAAGGGTTCCAACCCCAACTTACATCTCACATGACAAATTGAATAACCTTTCAACCCAAAAGGATAAACATAGTAACTATATTTCCTCAACTCTAAAATAAGGAAATCAAATACATAAGCACAAAAGGGTGTCTTTCAATTTGTTCTCATTGATTCTCTGTTCTCGTATTGGCACCCCTTCTCTTTCCTGCACATTACCAATAAAATCATAAGCAACAATCATATATCACATTAATTTGGTAACTAAAATAAGATTTAATTGTGCAACAATTTCATTAAAATTCTAATTCATATTCATAGTTTACAAGTGCCTGATACCTTCATGACAATGATAATAAAATATTTCAAAATGACATACAAGCACATTTTAATGAAATCACACTATGCATTGCCTGAAATATATCTAAGTATCTATAAGTATATAACAAAATTAAGATTGTATTATTCACATGAAAAGCGGTGTCTTACATAACCAAACTCAAAATAATCCAAGTACTAGATGTAGCATAGTCATAATCAAACCATCACATGAACAAAAATGTTTAAATCTCCTATCATCAATGGTATCATCGGTCGTAATCAATAATTAAACTTAAAATAGTTCACTTACTAGATGTAGCATAGAGGTGGGCCTCATAGGTGACCTTTCTCTTTCTATCTCAACCTGTGGCTCCTCCACTAGCCTGGGTCCCAACCGATCCAGAATCTCTCTAAGAATGTGTTGTAACTGACTGTCTAACCCAAGTTGTCCCAGGTTCTAACCACCTGAAGGATTGTTGTGAAGACTCTGTTGTTCCTCATGCTCAAAACCATGGGAACTAGGAATTGAGGGGCTTTGATGGTTTGCTCTATGACCAGCACCACGGCCTCTTGCTCAGCCACATCCTCTACCTTGAGGCATATTTTTGTGCAACAAGATAAAGATACAAGTGAGCTCAAGAGTCAAACACAAGGTTGCCTAATGGACTTAACTACCCAGAGACCCCAGCATTTGCAAACCTGGCTCTAATACCAAGTTGTAATGCTCATCATGCAAACCCCAGAGAACATACATTGCAACCAATTTTTTTTTGAATCGGGAAACTAAAGGAGGTGCAAATGGAACTTAGAGTCCTACACTATTGCAAATATAATGAAGCTCACTTGATTCCAATGATCTTTTTGAAGAGCTTTCGTTCCTTCCTTCAAAACTTTGTTTCCTGATTTCCTTGCTCAGATTTCTAATCTACCATTCCAATCAGAAGAACCTCCCTAGTATGATGAAAGAAAAATGAAACAATTTTCCCATAAACTTTAGAAGATCCAATCTTTTAGAATTAATATTATTTTTGTGCAACTTCTATCTGAGTCTTCCCTGTGAATCAAAACTCACAAATATACAATTAAATAAAAATATAAATCTTCTTTTTCAAAAGCTCTAAAAATCCAACTTAAAGAATTTTTTTAATTTTAATCACAACTTTTCCAGCCAACACATAACTCTCATTTGTCCTTTTATCTTTTCTATTCTTTTATTGACTTTTTCCATTTATCAATATATTTTTTTTTTTAAATTCCGATTTTGCAAGCTTTACTTGGAATGCACCCAATTTAATTTATTCAAATAATTTATTTTATAATTATCCTCACCATTCTAATTTAATTAATTTAACAAAATACTAATCTTAAATGATTTAATTAGCACTCAAATAAAACACATGAATTTTAAATAAAACTTTTATATTTAATTTCAAATTTATCCAACACTATTATAAAGATTATTTAATTAAATTATTCACAACATACAAAACTCTGACGTAAAATAAATACGAACAAGACACTCACATAAACTAGAATAATAAAATACAGAAATGACAAAACAAGGACGCACAATACCATTCAATCAGGACAGTTTGACAACATGGGATGGGGTGACTTCCTTGTCATCTCTGTTTCAACATTATGTCTGTTAGGTTATTGGTGCTTTCCCTATCCTGTCGAAGCAGGTGGAATCGAGACTCTATACCTGCAATCCCTGCCTACAAACAAGGTCATGTACATGTACATATATATATAAAATCAAAGCATTACATTGTGAGAAGGAATTGCAGCATAGCAAGGCACTCGTGAACGAGTGATGATACACTGTCCTCTCATCACATCTAATCTAAAAATTATAATATCAATGATGAAATAACATTTCTAACTAACTAATCACATCATAAAATAAATCACTACATCACTACATCATAATACATAACTGGAATCAAATCAAACATCATAGAATCAATGTAATCATAATGTCATCAACTGAAGTAACATAATCCTCAATCAATCTAAACTAACCAATCCACCAAACCAAACCATAAGGAGTAAAATCATAGTCACAAAGTATCAAACCAAAGCATAGAAAGAAAGCAAGTCTAAATAGTAATAGGAGGGGTATTATATATTACTTTATATTGTGAGCTAATTGTCATCTTGTTTTTTCCCTTTTGTGGATTTCCACATAAATCTTGTGTTTCATTGTGCATGTTGTTGAATTGGTTCTATTTCTATCATCTTCTTTCATGCTAACTCATTTTAATATACTAAGGTTTAATTAAGTTGATTTTGATATGAACATTCGTGAGTGATGTGAATTTTTTAGGTACAAATCATTCTTGACCTCCCTCTTAGTTGTCTTATGCATTGAAAAATTAGTATCATAACAATCTTCCTTGGAATAATGGTTTATCACTTGAGATAGATCTAGGATGAAACACAAGAAAATAGTGCCTTTGTTTGATGGATCTGATTATGCATTTTGAAAGAAAAGGATGGAAGGTTTTTTTTATTTCTCTTGGATTTGATATTTGGAAGTTTGTTGAGACTAGATATACTATGCCTACAAATGGCCAAATAACTAATGATGATATAAAGGCCTATGAAATCAATGGTAAAGCAAGGTCTTCTCTCTCAAGTGGTCTAGCTAATTCTGAATTAGTGAAGGATATGAATCTTAAAACTACTAAAGAAATTTGGGTAAATTGTAGCATAGAAAAAAGAAGACTTTATATATTCACACTTTTTTGGGCCCTCCATGCTAAAATTGGGCTTTTTATGCCTTATTTGGTCCTATTTTTCATCCAAAATCCTTATTCAATGCATCTTTCTGAGGAAAATTCTAACATATATCTAACGACCAATCATAATTTAATATTTTTGGGTTGTGTGTCTCAGATTTAGTGATTTGGGACTCATACCCCTTCTTGTGCGTATGGGTCCCACCTATGTTTTGGGACATGAACCTAAATTTTGCATAGAACTTCCACATTTTGTAAGACCCTGCCCTTGTGGTCATATTGATTTTATTAGTCATCAATGGTTTATTTCCTATATTTTATGTCCATTTATGTAAGGAAATATATATTATTGATTATTGTTCCTATACATCAAGTTGTCTATATTTTTTTTATTTTTAACTAACTAACTAGTAGTTATGATTTTTTATGATATCCAGATGTGGTCTATTCCCTTCTTGTATGTAATGATTGAGAGGCTTCGTTATTTGTAATATCATTATGTATAGTAATGGATTTCATCATGTTAGATGATTTATATTATGAGTTTGATTAAGTGAATATAAAAATAATGATTGATATTTAATATTTGGTTGTAAAAGCATTTGTTATAGGTAAAATAGATTATTGATAAGTTTTAATATTTTTATATTAAATAACATCAATTATTTCTTAACTCTAAAATATATTATACAAGTAGGTAGAGTATCTTTTCATATTCTATCTTTTTAAATACTGATAATTATGAGAAATATTAACACCTCGTTTGGTTGAGTAAACAGGTTAAATTGGCCACTATTGATGAAGGGGTCAAATAGATATTTCCATTAAATCATTCTTGGAAAATTATATTATTGCTAAGGATATGTATTCAATCTTGTTTTGTAAGGGTCATGTGCATGTGGGAGATGTTGCTTACCCTTGATTCACCTCTTTAAATTTCATTATTTATTTTAGGATTTATGATGTATTTATGTGCTTTTAGTTGTTTAAAAGGTTACCTAGGTGGTAGGTCTATAGAGTAGGGGTATTTTAAGTTTATAAAATCACTTAAATGAAGTTTACAACCTCCTCTAATTTCCCACTTATGAAAAGTGGCGGAGTTGGTTGGATGGTTGGAAAGTTTTGGGGAGTTAGTTTCCCTTTTCACTTTTATATATTCCTTATTTTTTAAAGGATAAGGGGATCCCTCTTTTGGGATTGGATTCTTTCTTTTCCTTCACTTCTCTCCTTTTTCCTTTCTTTTACTTTGTTCCTTTGGATGCTTTCCATTTGGTAAGGAGAATTCTTGGTGGAGAAAGAGGAGAAGACGGGATATGGAGAATGGAAGAATAGGGATTGGAGAAGAAGAGGCTACCAATTTTTTATTTTTTCACTTAGTTGGTAAGATCTACCCATTTGTAGATTGTGTTCTTAAAATGTAAAGGATCATTTATTGTGCTTTGAATTTTATATGAAAGTTAATGTTAATCCTTTAGAGGTATTGTTGAAACTGTGTGTTGGGTTTTGCCTTGTTGGTGTTCCACCTTGTTTTAGTTTCTCTTAATTTGTACTATAATTTAAGGATTTGGCTGATGAATTATAGCATGGATGTTTGCATTGTTCATAGTATGTGGTCTAATTTGTTTAAGTAACACTTGTAAATAGTGGTGGTGTGTTTAATGGAAAGTTATGTGACCCCTAGAACTCGAGGGTGGATTGATTGTCAATCCTATTGTTGGAAGGAGAGATTTATGGTCATATTGTTTTTGTTGACCTTTCTTTTAGGTACATGAGTTAAGAATAATTCTCATGAAGTTTCAACTATGATCATTCACAAAGATATATGGGGTCTTCTGGGTTTGCAAAAATTAATTTCCATGTGATTGAAGTCGTCAACTTGTGTTGGGAAGGGGTTTCCATTAAAAGATAATGAAGAGGGGTAAAGAGGGATAATGGTTGAATAGTTGTAGTTATCCTTGAGGAATATGACCTTTATTTTTAAATGGGATCATGATATTTGGGGTTGTATTTGGGAAGTTTAAATATTTTTGATCTCTAATTTTTCATAGTATGTGTGAAATTGCACATAATTTTTCAAATTTATTTTCTATGCTTGAAAGGAATGAATAATTCTTCTTGAGATAAGTAGAAATGTTTAAAACTTAGTAAGTATGTATATACATACACAAACCTTGTGAACAAGCCATAATATTAAATTAAATACTTACTTACCCTTCCATATTCTATATGAATTAGTAAATAAATTATAACAAGTGAATTAAGTTCAAGATACATTGTATACATATATTTTTGAAGCATCAAGTGGATAACATTTAACTAGTTACATTATACTAGTATAGGATAACATTTAAGTGTTTAGATTATGCATATACAAAATAAAATTTTACAGTGAGATCCTTTTAGAGTGTGATTTATTTAACTATCATTCACATGCATAGGCATGCAATAATCAACCAATAGGGGTCCACCGCAAATGACTACTCAATGGGAAGCAAGGAAGAAACTTGTTTTTGTAATGCAATGTGATGTACAAATATTCAGAAATATTTTGCAATTGTTTGAATGAGTCAAATAAAGGAAAATATGTTAATAATTCAATATGAAATAATGCGAGGTTAGTTTATATTAGGAGGTGAATGTGAGGCCTCCCTTTGCATGTGACTAATACAATCTTAAAAGTGTTATATATTCCTCCTAAATAGATGGTTGCGAGTGATATGAATTGTCTAACAGTAACCTTATAGTTTTATGTTATATCATTGTTATTTTACTTAATGAAGATGTATGGGCATGCGGATTATGGTATGAGATTCAAACTTATAAGATGAATTTGAATTAAGATAATTGTTGTGAAAGAGTAATTAGCTATGTAAATGGTTCATGAATAAAGTTACAAAGATTTGGTTTGCAATTAATGTGGTTATTATTATATCTAACTGTACTTAATTATGTTGTGCAGGAAATTAAGTGATTCAACATGGGATTAACGTTAAAGGAATCAAATATGCAAATAGGAGGTTGGATAAATATCGAAATCGTATCAGATACATCTTGGGAAGTTCTAAGTGTAGCCCTATTTGACTTGGAAGGGTTTTGAGGTTTGATTATTGATTGGGTGATTATATTTGAGTAGAATCCAATTGTAGGTCATGTGATGAGAGTTTGGTTGGGGTTGGAACCCTTGGTCAAGATCAAAACTCGTGTGGATTCTTTTGTGGGTTTTAAAAAGGGATTATTGAGTCAATTTCCTTGGTTTTTGAACAAGAATAGACCCCTAGGACCTATACCTATGGGTTTGGAACCTTTTTGACATGTGAACTTGTCCTTAGAGTGTGAAAAGACCCCTCAAAAGTCCACATTCATGAATGTGGCGAACTCAAAAAGTGTTGGGGCTTGGGAAAAGTGACTTGTCACTCTCAACTTCCCACTCCCCAAAAGTTCTTGGAATAAGCACAAGACTCGCACATGTGTGAGCACTTGTGGGAAAGAGTGTAGGTTTGGAGGATGCCTTTATATCTCAAGAAGATGGAAGAGTTTGGCATATTGCCCACTTCTCCTTTTGGAGAACTTGTGAAGTGAAGAAAAGAAGGAGGGAGTTGGATGAAAGAATAGGAGATCAAGGAAAGCAGCTTGTAGAGAGATAAGTCATTGACTATCCATTCCTTATACTTAGTATTGGTAGAGATAGCTTGATCTATGCATTGAATCACAAGTAGGATTGTTAAAGGGAATATATTAGAGTTATGAGCAAACTTGTTATAGCACTAAGCTCCCACCATTGATTATAATGGTGTTTAATGTATTTCTTGCTCGGGGGTTGGCTAGAGCCCTTGAGGCTTCATGATGCCAAAATGGAAGGGTGGAGAGCAAGACCTCCTATTGTAACTTTATTATTGTTAAAACACTTAGTGAGGTTCTTAAATTTGTTTTTGAAGTAATAGTTTTTTTTTCTTTCAATATCTCATAGCACCATAATAAAGCAAGATTGGTTTATTTCTTTTCCATTAGAATGCCTCAAAGAAAGACCACAAGATTGTATAGAAAAGAATCTTCCTAGAGATGTTTCACTTGTATGATTGAAAGTATTCACTGAATTTTAAATTGAGAAAACCTCATACTTTTCATTTTATTTTTGTTATTCTTAAATATTGATGTAATATTAAATACTAGTGTATTGTTGTAAACTGAAAGAGTGTAAAGAGAAAGTTTGCCACATTAGCATGTAAATCACCATTTCCTCAAATGTTATTTGAATCATTACAAGTTTAAGTGAGGGATTTATCATATATTTCTCATTAGAAAAGAAGGTGAAAATTAGAGCAAGTTGTATCTATACTATATTTACATGGTTTCTTGATGGACATAATATGTAAATGTCATGGAAAGCTTAACAAATACTTTGTCTTGATATTAGTCTAGTATAAGAATAAAATAAAATGTGCATTGCTATTTTAAGAAAGAAAGCTACAAGTGACTTGGTTAACTGCATGCAGTGGTATGAGTATAATATTGAAAATAAAGTTCTTACATTTTATTCATCTATTTATGAAGACATGACATAAACCTTGTTGAAAGCTAAATGCACACTTGAAGATTTCGTGTTCTTGAATTGTAGTGTTACTTCCTTTGTTTATACAAATATACATAATCATTACAATGCAAATAGTATAGGCGATATTAACTCAATCTTAAATTTTGAGTCTAGTCTCTATTTGGAATACCTATTTCTGTTGCGCACACATCTTCTTTCAGGGTTTAAAATTTGTTGCATACCATTAAGAACTGCATTCTATAGAATACAAATGCTTTTGGAATGGGGAATATATTATTTAACTACACTGATAGTGTCATACCTTCATTTATAGTCTAGGAAATTTGTGGGAAAGCTTCCTTAGCTAATACTGAAAACGGGGTTGTGCTATTACCCAAGAAATAAATAAATAAATAAATAAATTTATAACCATTGAAAGATAAGTAAATCTAGAAGCTTTCGGTAATGAACACTGAGGCTTATCTTTATGTGCCTAGTTCAACCATGCATGCTATCCAATACAATGATAGAGCAGTAACACTCAATCTAAGTAGGACAAGGAAAGAGAAGGGAGTTGAGAATAATACAGAGTAGCTATAGGTAAGTGCAATTCATACAGTTAATCCCTGGCCTGAGTGATGCTAAATGAATAACAAGAGAAATAAGCTAACTGCAACAAGAAAGATCAAAGAAGAAGAGTTAATAAGTACCACAAATAGGGGCTTGGTAGGAGAAGTGTATTTAGTATTTCAATACTCTACCATCTCTTCCCTGCACTGTTGTATCTTCATGCCAAGTTGCGTAGCCACTAGTGCCTCTCTTCTCAGCCTTGTTCCATTTGGGCCACTGCCAAGCCATTATTTAAGTACAAATTTTAGAGACTTTAGCCATCCAATCTCCTGGCACACTGGTCGAACACTATTGTTAATGTCAGATGAATAATGTAAAGTTTTGTGGTTGCTCCCTATTCATTAGATGGCTTTTGGAAACCAAATAGACCTCATGATACTGGTGTAGCGTTTAGCATTGCACACTCCATTTATAGTATTTGAGTCACGGGATGCCATTTGATAGCCTCGTTTAGATAACATATAATGATGTTGATAAGCTATACTCACTGGCATAACCAGGGAACGACTGACTGCTTGTAGTCACTGAAACCTTAGACAAAGCCCGAGGAGTAGGTTAGGAGCATCATAAGCCTCTTCATAAATGCAAAATACATATATACTCGAATCATTAGATTGAATGCAGACACAGTGCCCTGACTCCTTCCAAATCAATGTTTAGTCGCTGCTCAGACACCCTCGACTACACAACATAGTACGAAGTTCACATAATTCAAAACCTTAGTGCAGTCATTTCACTTAGAGAGGATTAAGCGATGTATCTGTCACTTTTTCCCATGCTGTGCATATAATCGGCCTTGGTGCAGTCTACATCCGGTAAGGAATAGATTGGTGGCTTGGGTACTAAGCCGTTTTAGAGAGAATCTTGGTAACGACGCCGGTGTATTCATGTGTTTAGAGCAGCATGAAGGAAAATAACGGTGGAAGCTTCTTTCAAACGCTTTTCCCATGAAAGACTATGACCACACCTGTAACAGAGCCTAGAAACGTCAAAAAAAAAAAGAATGGAAGAAGTCCAACTTTCTTCAGGTCAGTCACCTTGCGTCTAAAATGAAGGCATTGCGAGGAAGAAGGTCTACATTACTACCCATCTCATCGGTATGACAGTGTCTGTGCATTCCTCTCGGCCACTCCCATGCCATTGTTATTACTCCTTATGTGCATTCTCTTGGCCGCTAAGCTACCACTTAAATCATGATAATATCCTTGGTAGAAATTGTTGGAATGGTCACGTATGCTTATCCCAAAGCTTAAGAGATTTATTCTTAATATTATTATTACGTTAAAATAGAATTTGGTGCTGTTTATTATTGTTTTTCCGCAAGCATTATTGCCTCCTTCACGTGGATCACGGTATGGTCAAAATTGCTAAAGTAAATGTAGAGGGATTACTTGGGCTATGACTTAAAACCCAAAAAAAATTTATTACCCTCCCTCATTCATTTGAGAATTAGAGCATGTTAATGTTTATTTATCTAACTAAAATGGTCCTCCATGTGGAGGAGAAGAAAAAGGTGGGAGGGGGGCTAAGTTAAAAGAAACCATAGCTATCTAATTTAGTTCTTAATACATACAAATTATAAAGATATTCTCATAAAATGAGAGGAAAAAAAAAGAGAGAATATACCCACTCCCTAGGTAAAAGGCACATTATTTTAAAATAAGAGTATGTAAAAAGCTAAAGATTAGATATTTGATTTAATATTTATATCATTCTTTCTTTTTAAATCACAAAAATAAAATACTCAATATATATATATATATATATGAGAAATAATTTATTTAATTATAAAAGATAATCATTATTGTACTTTTAAATTACTCTTTGAAGTAAATAGAATATTTGTGTGGAAGGAATATATACATATATATAATGTATGAACTCAAATAATTGACAATTAAACACATAGATAAAACAATAATAAATTATCCCTTTTTTTTTGGTTTTAGAAGAATGTTAATATCAATAATCACCTTATTATAAATATTAAGAGTATTTGTAATAGACTTAGAAATGATGATAGTGGTAATAAATAAGAGTAGTATTAATACTAATGTCAAGCAGTGAGATGGTTAAGGGAAAACCTCTTATGGGTCTTGAATTGGCTATTAGAATTATAGTCTTCATGTTTGTTATAAAAATATTTCATAATGTTAATGTTGAGAACAATATTAGTGTTACATTGACTAGGTTTCAAAAAGCAATGTTGGTAATTATAATAGAAGTAGCTTTTGTCTTAAGCATGGCCTTAACTTGACATGGAAAAATAGTATGAAAACTAGAATACATGGAAATAATAATTTAGCCATGAATTGAATTAAAATAAAATTAGAAAAAAAATAGATTGAGGTAACCATGTCTTAACGAAGTTAACGTTGATCAAATTCATCCCTAGTAGTAAACGTTTGACCTTCTTATGCAATATCAGTACTAGGATCCTTATCTTCATCGCTTGAGGGTGTACATGATGGACTCCGCGCACCCAACCTTGCTACCCCCACATACCCCGCTCTCGATAATGTGCTAGTGATAATGATGCATGGGCAATGTCACCGATGTGCAAAGCATTCACCATGCACATGTATGATGGCTACACAATAGTATTTTGTAATATTGTTTTTTTAAAAGAAAAAAATAAAATAGTTGTCTCCTTTTTTTGCCCGAGTGTAAAATTATGGGCATTACAGTGAATGAAGTTAACATTTTTTGAGTACATTGTAACCAATTTATATATTTATATGGATAATTAGATGGATAGATCAATTAAAGAAAAGTTATGTGTGCAAAATTATTGTATATCTCTACATTTAATTGACACATTGAAAAAAAATTTAAACCCCATGTTATAGTCCAGTTATTTATTGTTATCTGATAGGAAATCCATGGGAGATTAAGAACCATTTGCATAAAATGAGAAATTGTTTTTTTGCATTTCCATGTCAGTCATTTTTAGTTACAAATTGATTATGGAAATGTATAATAAAATTGTAGGTCATCTTGATTATTTCCAATGTATCCATTAATTGCAATCTCAAGCAATTAATCATGAGTAATTTTAATTACAATAATTCATTTAAAATTATTTTAATTCATAATATTAGGAGAATTATTTTTTAATAGAATTTCTCTTAATAAATTACATTTGGTAAATTAAATACAATTTAAATTTTCAAATAATTATTTTTGTTAATAATAATAATTTATCTCCAAAATTTTAGGTATAATATAATTTAATATGTTTTTTAGTTTAATAGTTGGTAGGCCTAGATGCACATCTATATTTGAAATTTTTCTCTAGGTTAATCAATGATGGATACTAATACATGACAAACTTGAAGTTGTGGATAAAATAATATTTATAAAAAGAATGGAACATTAAAGAGTTCTCATTTTTTTTTGAAGAATTGGGCTCTGCAAGCACTGCATGAGGCTGCAGCCATCTAGGCTCGGCCTGCATGTGGTCTTTTGGTGGTTGCATGTGTAGTTGGGGGTCGGATTTGTTCTCTTCTTCTCTGAAGGTTCTTGGGGGTGGGTTTTTTTACGCTATTTGGGGGGAGGCTCTTTTCTTTTGCAGCAGGTGTGTTTTCTGGGGTTGGGGGGTTGCGACCTTGGTGTCCAGTGGAGTGTGCCTTCTTCGAAGGGCTCTTGGTTTTATTTGGGCCTTGCTTGCTCATCTGGCGTTGTGTGCTCTTTGATGGATACTGGAGAATCTTCTAGGGTTTGTCCCAATATGGACTTTCGTTCTGCTTTTGGATCGAAACCCTCTCCACAGGGTTCAAAGATTTTTGATAATAATCTTTTCTCGGTGGAACCTGAGAAAGTCGAGATGGGCTCGGTAGGGGGGCCTAGAATTCCGAAGATTAATGGGTGCCTCGAACGGTGTAAAGAGAGGCCGAGCGTAGTCATTCCAATGGAGATGTTGGCTGAAGACATTGATTATTATGCACGACATTCTCTTTATTGCAAATTCTTAGGTTTGAAAATTTCTTTGCAATTCTTGGAGATGTGGGCTCAAAAGACATGGATGCCTGAGGGAGAGATGGAGATCCGCCTCCTGGCAAATAACTACTTCATGGTTACTTTTGATTGTTTGGCTGATCGGAATAGGATTTTTGAAGGGGGCCCGTATTTTTATAACCAGGTGGGCTTATTTATTAAGCCATGGCATGCTGGCTTCAACCCGGCAGAGGAACTTCCGAATCGGGTTCCGGTTTGGGTCCGTCTTCCAAGGCTCCCTGTGGAATGCTGGCGAGAGGATGTGTTGTGCCTATTAGCCTCGAAGCTGGGGAAACCTGTGGGTTCTTCTCAGCAAACACAATTCAAAAAGGTAATGACTTTTGCCCGGTTTTGTGTAGAAATTGATTTAAGTAAGCCATTGCCAGACTCGTTAGAAGTGAGTGCAGGAGATTATTCATGGGTGCAACAGCTGGATTATGAAACACTTCCCTTCCGTTGTCGTTTCTGTCATGAGTATGGTCACCTCCTGCGCAGATGTCCAAAGGCCAAGCCTTTGGAGGCTCATTCTTCTCAACCTTCAGCTAATCCACCTAGGGTGGATAAGGGCAAGGACCCCATTCAGGGTTCTGGTGGTAGGGAAGATGGATTTATTCCCGTTAGAGGCCGAAACAGAAATAAAGGTCATAAAAGGACTTTGAAGGACAGGCAGGAGGAGGACACCTTCAACAGGTTTGAGGTGCTAGAGGATCTTAGTCAACAGGAGGTGAACCCAGGATTTTTGGATCTAGATCATGGGACTCTGGATATTGATCAGCATGGCCCTTTAGTTGAGGCAATGCTTGCTCCCCAAGAGGAGGGGGGTATGGGAGTGCCATGCTTAGATGAGGTTGGGAAAGATTCTTGTCAGGTTTTGCTCAACTCAGAGGGGACTATGGCTCCGCTTACTGATGGGACTTCGGCTCTAGGGATAGATCGTCAAATGGAGGTTCAGGTTGAGTTGGGTGGTAGTGCTGAGGTAGTGAAAGATAGTGTAGATAAGGTTCACCTCTTGCAAAAAGTTGGTCCAGAGGTGGGCAAGAAGAATATTAAGGCGTCCTCTCAGTTGGGTGTTCTGCAAAAAGTTCTCAAGAAGGGGGGGCCGGAGAAAATTTCTAAGCTGGGAAGGAAGAAGGATGAGGAAAAGATTAAGATGATAGGGGAGACTTTGGTGGAGTCAGGGTCAGTCAAGACTCTGGATTCGCATTTTTCATGCCCCTCGAAATGATAGTTCTCTCTTGGAATGTTAGGGGCTTGAACAGTGGCCCTAGACAAAAAGCTGTTCGGGATTTGATTAGGTGTCATTCGCCTGATGTTCTTTTTTTGCAGGAGACTAAGCTCTCTGTGGAGGGTATGATGGATCTAGTTCCTAAGTTATGGGGGAATGGTGGATGCCAATGCATTGGTGCTCAAGGGTCTTCTGGCGGGGTGGCATGTTTATGGAACCCGCGTAAGATTTGCCCCCTTTGGTGGGTGTCTTTCAGGTCCTCCCTTTCCATGGTGGCCTCTTGTTTTATGTCAGGGGAAATTGCTCTCTTCTCCAATGTGTATGCGCCTGTGGAGTTGCAAGGAAAGCAACTTTTGTGGTCCAACATTCGTTTAGTTCGCAGCTTATTTCCCTACCATCCTTGGATTATTGGAGGCGATTTTAATGCTATCACGGAGCTTGCAGAAAAACGAGGTGGTATTGCAAGGTTGGAGGCTTCTGCATTATTGCTCCAGGACAATATCTCTGCTTTGAATCTTGTGGATATCAAACCTGGCAATGGTCTTTTTACTTGGAATAATAGGAGAATTGGCGATGCCTCTATTTCTGAAAGACTTGATAGATTTTTGGTGTCTAGTTTTTGGGTGGGGGACAGGTGGTTGATAAGCTCTGAAATTTTGGATGGTCGTGGTTCTGATCATTGGCCTATTAAGCTAGTAGTTGATGTGCCTCAACGGTGTGCTAGACAGACCTTTAAGTTCCAACTCATGTGGCTTAGGGATGAATCTCTTCATGTTTTGCTCCCTAGTTGGTGGGATCAGGGGAAGCCAGCATATGGCACTGCCATGTACTCTTTCTCAAAGAGGCTCCAGTATATTAAATATAGATTGAAAAGATGGAATAGGTAGCATTTTGGTAATTTATTTCAGGAAAAGCAAAAGGCGCGAGATAATCTAGACCTAATTACCAGACAAATTCGAGATCAAGGCCTCTCAGAGGAGCTGAGTTTATTAGAGGTTGCTGCAACAAAAGAGCTTGAGGAATGGGAGTTAAGAGAAGAGATTTTTTGGAAACAAAAGTCTCGTATTGAATGGCTCCAGGCTGGGGATCGAAACACTGCTTTCTTCCATAACTCAGTTAAGGATCGGAGACAAGGTAATGCTATTTCTTCTATTCTGTTGCCTAATGGGGAATCTTTGTCCTCTTCAGCCTCTATTTCAGCTGAATGCATTCGATATTTCTCTACCCTTTTCTCTGAGGATTCGCCTCCTGCGGAGGAGGATGAAGCTAAAATTTTAGATTGTATCCCGAAGCTGGTGACTAATGAAATGAATGAATCATTGCTTGCTCCTATTACCTTGTCGGAGCTTGAGAAGGTTGTATTCCAGATGAAGAAAGGTAAAGCTCCTGGGCCTGATGGATTCCCCATTGAATTTTTTCAGGAGTTCTGGGAAGTGGTTAAATTGGACCTTTTAGAGGTTGTCCAAGAATCCTTTATGCATAAACAAATGTTGAAGTCCCTAAATGCTACATTTTTAGCTCTTATTCCTAAGAAGGTGGGAGCTAACTCCTTGGATTTGTTTAGGCCTATAGCTCTATGTAATGTTGTGTATAAAATTATTACTAAGTTGATCGCAGAAAGGCTGAAGCCTTGGCTTGATGACTTAATTTCTGAAGAGCAGGGGGGTTTTGTTGCTGGAAGATAGATCATGGATGGGGTAGTTATTGCTGCTGAGGCCATCCATTCTATGGAATCCTCAAAAGATAAATCTATGTTTATCAAGTTAGACATGGCTAAAGCTTATGATCGTGTTAAATGGAGTTTTCTATTTAAAATCCTTGGAGCTTTTGGCTTTGCTGAGGGTTGGATTGAATGGGTTAGGAGTTGTGTCACTTCCTCCTCCTTTTCGGTGCTTATCAATGGTGAGCCCACTTGTTTGTTTGGTGCTTCTAGAGGCCTTAGGCAAGGAGATCCCCTATCTCCTTACTTATTCATCCTCCTTGCGGAAGGCCTGGGAAGACTCATTCGTGCTCAGGTTGCTAGTGGATTGCTTCAGGGATGGAGTTGGGGAGATGGTATTCCCCCTCAGTCTCATCTGCAATTTGTAGATGATACTGCCTTGATGGGCAGGGCTAAGGTTGAGGAGGCTCTCAATTGGCGCAGTGTTTTGGACAGTTACTTGGCAGCTTCTGGGCAATGCATAAATGAGGGGAAGTCCTTCATATATTTCTTCCACACTCCTAAAGGTATTCAAAGGAGAATTGCTGGTATCCTTCGGTTTCAGATTGGTTCGCTTCCTTTTTCCTATCTTGGAATCCCTCTTGCTGTTCGCTCTCTCCCCAAAAGGTTTTGGCAAGAGACTCTTGATAAGTTTCGAGGATTGGTCAGTCATTGGACTTGCAGGTGGCTTTCTTCAGCAGGTAGAGTGACTCTTTTAAAGTCGGTGGTCCAGGCTCTTCCTATTTATAAATGCTTTGTTCTTTCTGCTCCTTCAAGTTTTATTAGAGATTTCGAGAAATTGTCTCGTCAGTTTCTGTGGGCTGGTAATCTTCTTCATAGAAAATGGAGTCTTGTGAAGTGGGATGTTGTTTGTAGGCCAAAGCAAGAGGGGGGTCTTGGTTTACGGCGGGCTGATTTGAATGGGCAGGCCTTGGCTGCTAAGTTGTATTGGCGCTGGTGCTCTCAACAGCATATGTGTTGGGCTAAAATTCTGACCTTCAAATATTTGGGGGCAGTAGAAAGTAGGGAGGTATCAAGGTTTAGTATGGAGGGGAAAGGCTCTGTGATCTGGAGTACCCTTAAACGTGGTGCCAAGTTGGTTAAACAGGGACTTTTTTGGATTTGTAATGGGGGTCGAGATGCTCTTTTCTGGTATGATTCTTGGGATGGATACCCACCCATTGTGTCATCTCATCCCCATCTCCAAGATTTGTGCCAGATTTTTGTGGAGGCGGGTTGGAGTCATGTGGCTGATTTTAAATCTCAACAATCTTTGGGTCAAATTTCTGTGTCTAGGTGGAAGAGCCCCTTGGATTGGCCTCCTGGTGGTGCAGTGGAGGATCGTCAAGAGCTTGCTAAGATTTTATCGAGTCGTGTCTGCAATTCTCTCCAAGGGGCTGATGTGCTTGCTTGGGGACCTGACTTGAAAGGAAAATTTTCGGTTGCCTCTGGTTATCAGGTTTTGGATAAACAGGTCTTTGGAAGCTCCCAGGTTTCTTGGTGGAAGCATGCTTGGAATAAATTTGCTTGGCCTAAGTGTAATTTTTTCTCTTGGCTCGTGGTTCAAGGTAAGTGTCTTACTTGGGATAATCTTTGCAAACGTGGGTTCCAGGGCCCCTCCATGTGCATTCTATGTGGTCAGCATGATGAATGCTTATCACATCTATTTTTTCAGTGCTCTTTTGTTAAGACTATCTGGCATCACTGGTGGAATCTTTGGAGCTTACCATGTTGCCATGTCTCTTCTTTGGAAGATTTTTGGAAGAGACAGGGCTCTTCTCCTGCTACAACCTCTTTTCTTAAAATTGCTTGGAGCATTAGTCCTAGTTTGATTGTTTGGCAAATCTGGTTGGAACGTAACAGAAGAATATTCTTGGATAAAAAATTGCTCGTGGGGCAACTTTGGAGGCGAATTCTTGGGGCTTTGCTGGAGACTTTGACTGCAAAGTGTGACTTGTCTGTGCCGATTGCTCCTGGGGACTTGGGTGTTGTAAATTCCCTGGGTCTTGCCACAGGGGGGAAGTGTATTATGAGTAAAGTGCATCGTAGGCGTGGGCGTGAGAGGGTTGCTCGTGAGGGCTTTTGGTGCCCACCTGCTCTAGGGGAGTTGAAAATTAATACTGATGGGTCTTCTAGGGGTAACCCTGGGCATGCTGGGGTTGGTGGTATTGGTAGAGATAGCCTTGGAGTGGTGGTTTTCTTCTTTTCTATGTATCGTGGTTTGCAAACTAATAATCTTATGGAGGCTAGCGCTATTCTCTTGGCGGTTGAGCGTGCGGTTTCCCTTGGATGGCGGCGGATTGTTTGTGAAGCTGATTCTCAGGTGGTTATTGATATGTTGAATAATCAAAATTTGGAGGATGTGAATTGGCAGCTAGCTGTGGTTGTCAAACAGATTATTTCTCTGTGCTCTACCTTGGAGTCCATTGTTTTCGTCATATTCCACGGGAGTGGAATAGGGTGGCTGATGGGCTGGCTAGATGGGCGTCGGAAAAGACTGATTCTTGGTCTGTGGATGATTGGAGCAATCTCCCTGTTGATATGGCCCCTGTTCTTGAGGAGTGGGTTGCTGAGGATATGAGGTGCTTCTTGGGTGTGACTTAATTCTTGTTGTTTTGGCCCCTTGTGGCTTCCTTCTTTGGACTTTGTAATGCTGTTATGATTCAATAAAGTTTTTACCCTCTTTTTATTAAAAAAAAAAAAAGAGTTCTCATTTTTTAAAACATTATTAGTGATCCCCTTAATTACTATAATTTAATAAAAAAATTAATTAGTAATATTGAATAAAAAAATATTCTTTAAAAAAGTTTGTCCATAAATTTAGGTATGGCATATTTGTTGCAATGCTTCTATGGTACTAGATGATTTATTACTTTCATTTTATTTGTTTTGATTACTTCTTATTTTAATATTAATTATGCTGTTCATCACTAATGGTTGTTTAAAATTAAAGAAATTTAATATATAAATATTTTTTATAAATAGTATTTACTCAATAATTTTGTAAATAAAAGCATTATTATCCATGCAGTTTATAGGTTAGTAGTAGTATAAAACAAATTTCACAAGTAAAAAGGACTCAAAATTAATTCATTACAAGGAAAGTGAAAGTAAAAAGTATTAGATTTTAAATGATTGATTCTAGTGAAATGATGTTCTATAATCAGTGTACAAACAAAATTAGGACTTAGTTAAAATAAAATAATAAATGGATGATCAAATAGAATAAGAAGAAATAACACTTCTAAGAGAGGAAACATGTGCAGAGTCCAATTAAAGACTATCTTACACCACCTTTGATGGAAAACAAATAAACAAGCCTCACAAGAAGAAGAATACGATGACACGACACATATTTTGCATTTTTAGAATAATTGAATTAAAAGGTATGGCTTATTTTGTGGGCAAACGATGATTTATTTGACTTCATAAAGGATATTCTACTCAACCCATTGGTATCAAAAAGTAAGAATTAAAAGTAACTAAGTATATGTGCAAAAGCATTAAAGATGACGTGAAACTAAAAATAATTAATGGTATTTATAGTTTGTTCACATAATCTATTTATTGATATGGTAGCATTGTATAGTTGGGAGTGATGAACATTTTTTTTGGAGCACCCATTTTGAAGTAAAAATAAACATAGCATGGAATCAAAATAATCACCATGTGGAAATTTTGATGCATGCACACCAAAGAACTCATGGCCTATAGGGTATGTAGTCATAAGTGTTATAAAAATCCATGACAAACAACATAACTTATAATTTCTTGGTGAATACAATAAATTTTAAAGTCATGAGAAATGCCACAAATTTTCTAACACTTGCCTACATACCTTGCAGGCCAAAATCACTGCTTTTGTTTCTTCATCCCCAAAATTTTAAATGAAATATTTTCTATGCAAATATCTATCCAATAAAAAACATATCTAATGAGTACAATTATACATATTTACACCTACAAAAGCAACATACTCATGAGAAAAGAATAGTTTCATGTTTATAAATTACTTAGCATCTCATTCACTATGCTTATTTGTCTATCTGGAAAGCTAGATTCTTGGTAGAATTGCAATCCCTTGCAAAAAAAAGTGAGAAATAATTAATAATATTTACAATTGGTTCACCAAATCTATTTATTGATAATAGGAATTTTTTTTACTTACATGTGATGTTGGTGGTGTTGAACAATAGTGAGTAGCAATGGATCAACTTGTTGGACTAGGAAACAATTTGAAATGGACAATTTACAATACACTAATTTCTTTGTATGTCTATTTTGTCCATGCAACATTATAAAGTAAAAAATATAGATATATAATAAAATAGGATAGCATTATTATTTTTAAATAGAAAGAGATAAAACATGATATTTTTAATACATGGGATACTAACAAATATTTGTGTATAAATAATCTACTAAAGAAGTTGAAAAGAGAGCTATGGAAACAATGAGAAATACAATGGATAGAATATAAAGCATGTGTTTTGGTGGACATGTGGATGTGAGAATTTTTCTATCCATGTATATAAGCAACAATAAATGTACGATGATAGAATTGAAAATAACTAAACCCACATTCATTGTCCTCCCTATCAGATTGGCATCATGAAGCATCACGGGCTCTAGCCAAACCCACGAGGAAGAAAAGTAGGTAAGGTCCATGTAAAGTATAAAGGGCTCTTATCATATATCATACAATAACAAAAAAAGAGAAATTCTAAAACAACTATTGGAAAAACACTTAAGAATCACAAGTAAGTTGAAATAGACAATTTACAATACACTAATTTCCTTGAATGTCTATTGTATCTATCCAACATTATAAAGGGAAAAATTTAGATATAGAATAAAATAGGTTAGCATTATTTGTTGTAAATAGAAAATGATGTAGGAACATCCAGGGTGTAAAAGAAATCTTGCATCACCCAAAAAAAAATTGTTTCTTTTTTATAAGGCCTAAATTTGGTAGGGTTACTATTTTAGTAAGTTTGCATTTATACATAGTTGGACACAAAATATTACACAAACCTCCAGAATGGTAAATTAAAGACAATTGAAAAAAATCATTTCAATACCATTTGTCATTTGAGAGATTAAAATTTGAAAATTTGAAAATCCTAGTAAAATCATCAGGGTCAATTTTGAGGCACTTAGAGGCTCTAGATCGGCCTGAAAATTGGTGGAAAATGAAAGTTGATGGCCTTTAGGCCCTAATTTCTCAAGACCTTTCCGAAAAGGTGTTATAATATAAAATCTAATAGTTGGATCAAAAGTTATATCCCCACAAAGTTGTAATAAAAAAATTAATAAAACTTCAAAATATCTTCATGAGGAAGTTACACTTTCCAGAAGATTCTAGGGCGATTACACTTTCCAGAAGATTCTATGGTGGTTACACCTTCCAAATAAAGGATGTAAAGGGGGACTATAGAGGGGAGGTGAGAGCAGAGTAGATGGTGGCTCTAATTTGCAGACTTGCATATTTATGTAATCAGAAAGCCCATGTGATGGAAAATATAATGTTGTAATTTCATTTTCATTTCAATGATAGTAGAAAATATTTTCTTTCCTTCTTGAATTTTTTTTGTGCCATTATCTATTTTTTTGTGAGTTTTAGATTGTAAGGGGAGTACCCTTCAATATAAAAAGATAAAATTAAATATTTTGAATACATGGGATACTGATAAAGAATTGTGTATAAGTAATATGTTGATGAAGTTGAAAATAGAGTTGTGGAAACAATGAAAAATACAATGGATATAATAGAGTATGTTTTTTGTGGACAAGTGGATGTGATATTTTTTGTGACCATGTATATAAGTAGGAACAAATATATCACTATAGAATCCAAAAGTACTAAACCCACAATCATTGTCCTCCCTACCATATTGGCATCATGAAGCCTCATGGGCTCTAGCCAAACCCCTGAGCAAGAAAGGCAGGTAACATCCATGGAAAATCTCAAAGACTCTTATCATATATCATACAATAACAAAAATAGAGAAATTCTAAAACAAAAATTGGAAAAAAACTTAAGAATCACAAGTAAGAGATTGTTAGAAATGCACATTAAATAGATTGATATGTAATGCCCCGCCAGACAACCCTAGAGAAAGTTGCAAACTACAACCAATTTCACTACAATTTAAAAAAAAAAAAAACAATTACATGTATAATAACAACACAATGCCAACAATCCCCTAAGGTTGCGAGACAAAGATTAAATAATTCACAGTTTAAAACAACATGCATGAAAGGAAACGTAACAACATTCACTTAAACTAATTTAAGCACATACATTCCATACATGAGATTTCCATTTAGACCATGAGATCCTTGTCGGTTCCAAGACAAAAGTGATATAATTACATTTACATCTCTCATTCCCAGAATGAGGTAAATCAATGACAATTGTTTATTACAATTCCCACCTCAATAAAATGAGGGTAAATAAAATGCAAAGCACTAGCATAAATGAAACCAAGGTAGCAACTGGGATCCCACGAGCTCTCCAACACAAAAGTCTCACCCACAAAAGATAATGCCAACACAACAGAGTATGGTGCACGTTCCACCCAACATTGTGATACCCGAAGGCTCACCCCCCATGCTAGGAGATAGTAACAAGGGTTTCAGATCAAGACCAACAACCTCTAAACATAGGCAACAAGACTCAACCGGGAAAGGATACGAACATGACAACACATGACATAACAATAATAATGCTTCCAGATTCTAAATACATGAACACACCATGAATACAAACATAATGCTGACTTAGGAGAAGTGTCATCACAATGTCACATGACATACCCTGGCAAGTCTTCCTAGGTCCCGGCCCCCATCTCGGGATATCCTGGTAACCTCTAATGACTCCCGGCCCCACATGCAAACCAATGCGGAATCAATTATCTTTCGAAGGGACAAGATAATGATCTTGCCATTCCAGGCCCTCTCGTCTCATCCCAAGCCTATGCAAGCACTTGCGTCCATGAGCGAGGCAAAATTAATCTTTTTAAATGTTGGTACCACTATGCTAATTAATTGGTTTAAGTTATCACTGAATTAACCAACTTACATTGAGATATCCTAGCACCACTTTGTGTGCCGGCCCTCAATGCAAGCCACTTATCTAAGACAACACGTGGAACTATGCCACCATAAAAGGGTACTCAAGTGCAACCTAGGGATAATGAATCCCTAAACATGAACTAAAATCAACCTATCCCACCCAAGGTAATCAGATGACACGACAAACTCAACTACGCACTACCCATGGCAAACGAGGTTGATTGACATACTACTGACCTCAAGACACATAAAGGACGATTCAATCTAGAAGACTTACGAGATTTTATTCAAAATCCAACAAGAATAAGCACCCCAAGATGAAAGAAGTATGCAAACAATATAAGGTAACCTACCTTCGGATTTCGTAAATCCAATCATTCATCACATCAGTGCATTTAAACAATTTAAAACAACTATGTTCTTGCATATCACGTAAAGGTATGAAAATTCGTATGATTCTTGTTGACACAATACATATGATAAATTAAATCAACCAATCTATGTTAGGCCACCATTTCCTATATCTAGTTTTCGTTTGACCCTTTTTACGAATATCTCATATCAAATTTAATTACTTTTCCACTTTAAGGAAATAAATCATCTTTCAAAAAAAATACACACACTTATCAATTATATATATATCCTTTAAAATATATATATAATTAATAATTAATTTCAACTAAAAAAATTTACCTCACCCTTTAATACATAAAAAAAAACACTATATACATATATATTAAGTATATATATATATAAATTATTTCCCAAATTCATAAAAACAAAACATTTAAACTATTATGAAAAAATTATAGTATATATATAATAACATATATTATAATATATATATAATATAATACATATATATTATAATATATATTATCAAATATATATATATATAATATAATATACATTATAATATATAAAAATACTAAATAACAATTAAAATAAAAACATAAAAATTAAAAGACATTATAACCAAACAAAAACAACCCTAAAAGGGTTTTAAATCCAAGCTCCCCACGCCGCCCAGGAAGTCGTGGTAGGGGAGACCTACGTCTCCCCTGCAGCCACGACCTCCCTGCGCAGGGGGGGCGACGCTGCCAGGGAAGGCAGCAACACTGCCTTCACTGGCAGCGCCTCCCTCCTGGGGGTAGCGGCCGGGGCTGCCGTGCGGCCGCGTACAGGGTATCATCCCCAATAAATTACGCCGCTCAACAATAAAAAATTCGGAACTAAAAAAAATGACGCCCAAAAAATTACGAAATTCTCGGTCAAAAACATAGACCCGAAAAGAACAAAAAAATTATCTTTTTTATTTCCCAGACATATTAAATAAAAAAACTACAGCCTCAAATATGCAATATATGCATATATATGTATATATATTTAATATTATACATATATATGCATATATAAAATACATAGATAAACACAGTCATAACATATGACTGCAAAATTTAATTTTTGTTCAACACCTAGATTGGAATTTGAGAAAAACTTGACTTTTCATAAAACACAACACAATTTAACACCAAAATCCCAAAATTTGACCCAAATGAAATATAAATTTCACAACAAAATAAGTTTTCAACAAAACCCACTTGAATATCCAATTTGTTTCAAAAAAAATTCATGATGGTATGAAGAAAATTTCTGTTTCAACTTGTTTTCTAAAAAAAAAGATTGCAAAACTCTATATTTTCAAGTTTGAATGATGAATCTATAATGTGTTTAACATCTAAAGTTTGAATCATCCAAATCCACAATTGAGCCATTTACAAACAAGATTTTTGAAATAAAAATTGCATATAGAAAGGAAAATAAGAAACCTTTTGTTTTCTCCAAGTTTTTGAAGAGTCCTTCAATGGAGATTGTGCTCTTCAAATCTTCTCCACCACCAAGCTTTTTCCAAATCCCCTTCAACAATTCTTCTCCAAAAATTTCTTCAAGTTTTCTCTTCCTCCCTCTCAAATTACCCAATTAAAAAAAAGATAATTCAAAAAAAAGGAAAGCATTTTCCTTATGGCCTCCAAAAAAAAGGTCAAACCCCTCACTTACCACCCACCAAAAGCTATCGCGAACTTGATATTTTGTTTTTTTTTTTTTTTTTTTTTTGAAATTAATAAAACTTCATTTTCCTTTTCAAATGCCTATTACCCATTTAAATTTCCAATTCTATTTATCCCACCATGCTAACTAAATTCATTTTATTACACAAAATTGAATCCAACTATTGCATTTAAAATAAATCATTTTTAAATTTTATTTTCCTACATGAGGAAGCAATACAACTTCTGACGTATATGATTTTTTTTTTTTGTCTCATTATTTAATAATGCTTCTACAATTGGACTAATTTACTTAATCCACAATAAATCTAATTCACGGTTAGATTATTCATCAATTACATTAAATCAACTAATAAATCAATGAGCACTCTAATATGAATTTTTTTGCAATAAAATTAAATAAAGGATCGCCATTTCACTAGAAAATTTAAATCATGCATGCAAAGGTAGACGAGATGACAAGACCAATAGCTTAACCCAACTGACAACCCGACAACCCACTATGGCTAAGGTGATGTCACGGCACAGAAACCCAGGCTACTATTTCCCAATCATTTTCGTTGAACAAGGGACACTCAGACCTACGAAATCAGGTGGAGTCAATGTCCGGTACCTACATCCTGCACACAACCCGAGTGTTGAACATGCATTCATATATATATATATAAACATCAAAACACACCGTGAAGAGGAAGTCGCGGAATCACAGGGCACTCGCGTGCGAGTGATGTGATCCTGTCCCCTTCACCAATACAATATTGCTAACTGACATCTCCAATCATTAATTGCAAAATCAAAACATAAAGCATCAATAATTCACATACATGATAATTTAATCCATAACATGAAATAATAACATCATCTGATAAAAGTACCATCACATCAAAACATAATGTTTGCATTGCTTAATAATTAGTGATCAAAAGTACCCGATTTTATAACCAATGTGCTAACAAGGCAAAATATACATAGCAACCACTGTTCGATCAAAACAACAAAATGAAGGGGTGTTACATCCTCCCCCCCAGGATCAGGCTTACTCTTGGAAGCCTGCAAACAAATAGGGATAAAGTTCCCTCATCCTAGCTGCATCCTCCCAAGTGGATGATGAGTCATCCCTAGGATCCCACTGGATCCTAACCTGATCAATATCTCGCCCTCGAAGAGCGAGCGTTCTGCGCTCGACCATGGCCACGGGCTCCAAAGCCAACTGCCCGTCCTCTACCTGCAAAGCATTCCATTCAAGGACATGAGAAATGTCTGGATGGTACGGCCGAAGAACTGATACATGAAATATATCGTGCACACGCGAGAGACTAGGCGATAAAGCAAGACGGTAAGCAATAGGACCAATCTTCTCAAGAATCTCGAAGGGTCCAACAAAGAGAGGTGCCAACTTAGAGCCCTTTCCATAACGGATTGGACTCTTTCGTGGATGCACACGTAAGAAGACTCTATCGCCTACGGAAAACTGACGATCCACTCTATGCGCATTCGCTTACTTCTTCTGCCTATCCTGAGCTGCCACCAAGTGCTCCCTAATTCTATCCACCTGTTGCTCCATATCATGCAACATCTTAGGGCCCAAAGTTACTTTGTCCTCTAGTCGATCCCAACTCAAGGGAGTGTGACATGGTCGCCCATACAATGCCTGGAATGGAGCCATACCGATAGAACTCTGAAAGCCATTATTATAGGCAAACTCTACCAAATAGAGATAGTCCTCCCATCATGTCTGTTGGTCCATCACATACATACGCAACATGTCTTCGAGGATCTGATTGACCCTCTCAGTCTGTCCATCTATCTCTGGGTGGTAAGCTAAACTGAAGTTCAACTGTGTTCCCATCACATGCTGTAATGACGTCCATAGAGCTGAGGTGAACACTGGATCCCTATCAGAGATAATCCGATGTGGAATACCATGCAACCTCACTATATCCTCCATGAACAGTCTAGCTACGGATGATGCGGTATAGGAAGAACGCATAGGTGAAAAGTGTGCTACCTTCGTCAACCTATCCACTGTTACCATAATTACATCATGCCGTCTTGAAGAGTTAGGTAACCCAACAATGAAATCCAATGAGATTATATCCCATTTCCATTCTGGTACTAAGTGCGACTGCAAAAGCCCTACTGGATGCTGGTGCTCAACCTTTACCCGTTGACACTCAAGACATATCGACACAAAATCCGCAATGTTTCGCTTCATCCCTGGCCAAAAATATAACTGACGCAAATCTGCATACATCTTCTTCACCCCTAGATGGGCTGAATAAGGTGCACGATGTGCTTCAGTCATGACCAAAGCGCAAAGCTCACAAGATGGGGGAACGTATATGCATCCCGTGTGTCTCAATATCTCATCAGCATCTAGAGAGTATCCTGAATATCTACCCTCAAGGGGTCTTCCTGCCTCTACAACTGATCTAACATCCTGATACCAACTGTCGGCTGGGAGGGTAGAGAGAATCTGACTCTGCAAATCAACAATAAGAGTCAACTCAGATATCTCATGCCTTTGCCTACTGAGGGCATCTGCAACCACATTCTCCTTCCCTTGGATATACTTCACCTCGAAGTCATATTCACAGAGAAACTCCATCCATCACCTTTGCCTAGCATTAAGGTTAGGCTGCGTGAAGATATACTGAAGAGTCCTATGATCACTATGCAGCTCAAACCTATGCCCAAGTAGAAAGTGCCTCCATCTCGTCAATGCATGGACCACTGCTGCCAACTCAAGATCGTGGGTAGGATAGTTTAGCTCATGATCCTTGAGCTTTCGTGACTCATATGCAATGACGCGACCCTCCTGCATCAATACTGCACCTAATCCCTCTAAGGACGCATCCGTACAAACAACAAAGTCCCCAATGGGATCCGGTATCGCAAGTATAGGTGCACTGGTCAACTTCCCCTTAAGACACTGAAAGGCGGTCTCACACTTCTCAGACCACTCAAACCTCTTTCCTTTCCTCTAAAGGGAGGTGATAGGATGCCCTACCCTCGAAAAGTCCTACACAAAGCTCTTGTAATAACCCACTAGCCCCATGAAGCTACGTATCTCGGTCACATTCGTGGGTGCAGGCCAATCTAAGATCGCTTGGATCTTTGTAGGATCCACTGAAATACCCTCTCTAGAGATCACATGACCAAGGTATTGGACCTCAGTCTTGAAGAATTCACACTTTGACAAGTTAGCATACAACTGATTATCTCACAAACACTACAATACCTATCGCAAATGCTCCTCATGTTCCTCCATTGTTCTAGAATATACCAAAATATCATCTAGGAACACAAGAACAAACCTATCAAGGTATGTACGAAATACCCCATTCATAAGACTCATGAACACTGAGGATGCATTTGTCAAACCAAATGGCACAACCGTGAACTCATAGTGACCATACCACTTTCGGAACGCGGTCTTATGAATATCTGACTCAAAAATTCGAAGCTGATGATATCCTGACTTGAGATCAATCTTCGAAAAGATGGTAGCACCCTTGATCTGATCGAATAGATCGTCAATCCTAGGAAGAGGATACCGATTTCTGATGGTCACTTTGTTCAACTGTCGGTAATCAATGCATAACCGAAGTGACCCGTCCTTCTTCTTTACAAAGATGACAGGTGCTCCCCATGGAGAAACACTAGGGCGAATAAAACCCTTCTCTAGCAATTCCTCAAGCTGCAACCAAAGCTCTTTCAGCTCCTGGGTAGTCATGCGATAGGGAGCTCACGAAATGGGCTCCGATCCAGGTACTAAGTCTATCTTGAAGTCAATGTCCCTCTGAGGGGGCATTCCTGGAATCTCGTCTGGAAAGATATAGGAAAATTCCTGAAGGATGGGGTGACTATCAAGAGAAACCTTCTCTTCTCCACCTCCTAGACCCAAATCATCCACGGTAACAGCGAACAATTGGCAACCCTGCCGCAAACACCTTCTCAACTACATAGCTGAGATGATCCTCAAGGAGATCGGCCTCCGAACCCCCACTACCTCTATCTCTCTACTAGATGTCCCAATGCATCTAATCGACTTACATCGACAATCAATGACTGCACTATGAGCCTCTAGCCAATCCATTCCTATGACAACGTCATAAGAACCCAATGGAATAACACGAAGGTCCAAGGTAGTCTGGAGAGGTCCAACCTCTAACCTACACTTTGGCACAAGGGAAAGGGATGCAACTTTTGCACCCGAAGCTAACTCTACCTGCCACCTAATGACTTGCTTTACTGCATCCAGTCTACATTGCGCCACGACTGATGAAGAAACAAAGGAATGAGATGCTCCAGAATCAAATAAAATAGAAACGGGGTTACCCCCCAACATACCATAGGCCTCAACAACTATACCCTGGTGCTCTGCCTGGCGGTTATCAATCGCTGTGAATACTCGATGCCCACGACCTGCATCACCTACAGTCGGCTCTGACACCGCTGGTCCCTAAGAATATCCTGATGTGCCCTTATTGGGACACTTGTTGGCCACACGCAAAACATCCAGTGCCTCTACCAAAGCCCCTGCCTACAGGTGGTGCGCTAGACTGCTGCGCACTACCCCTGAAAGAAGAATGAGAACTCTGCGCTGGCTGCGCAGAGTTGAAGCATCTCATGCGCCTCCAATTCCTGTCCCCCTGCCTTTGCTGGAAACCTTTCCATTTCCCCTGGGAACCCTGCTGCTGCTGGTGACCACCCTGAGACGGACCTTGCTGAACTCTAGAAGGTGCACCTCCCTGAGGCTGACCCCCTCGAGCACTAGTCCTAGCTACTGAACCACTGCCCACTTGCACTCCTACATGACCACCTAAGGCCATCGCCAGGTTCTCCTCAATGAGCCTGGCCTTATCGACCGCTACCTCCATGGTCCTGGGTTCGAAAACCCACACTCCACCATTGATACGGGCGTTTAAGCCCCTAAGAAAATGTTGTACCAACATGCCCTCGTCATCACCTATGCCTGCATACTGTTTGAGCTTGTAGAAATGACGCTCATACATCTCTACTGACATAGTCATTTGTCGGAGGGTGTGGAACTCATCCCTCGACGCTGCCTCCAATGCTCGAAAAGGAATCTAGCCCGAAACTGCTCTAGGAACAACTCCCAAGAAACTGTACCAATGTCCAGATGGAGCTTCTGCTCCTCTAATCTCCACCAAGTGGAGGCAAATCCCCTCAGGTGCATGATAGCGCACCTAGCTCGAGTGTTGCTCCCATATGGGTGCATAGCAAAGCACCTAGTCAAGTCAATGAGCCATGTCTCTGCCTCAAAACCACTGCCTGAACCATCAAAAATGGGTGGTCATACTCTAAGCAAATCCCTCATATGGGCTGCTACCTCTGAATCAGAGTGAACTGGTACCTCTGTCTCTCTAACCACCACTAGCTCTACCTCCTACCTAGGCCCAAGGCGGGCAAGGGTCTCCTCTAACAACTGACGCAACTAAGCATCTTCGATCCTGGGTGGATCTAGATTCTGGTTGCCATCTCCCTGAATATTCTGAGAAGCCTGTTGCTCCTCATGGTTAGAAATAAGTGGAACATGTGGAGGTGGGTCTTGTTGTTCCTCAATGCGACTGCCTAAACAGCCACGTCTACGACCCCCTCCTCTTCCACGTCTGGGAGGCATTATCCTAAATAGACACAAAAAGGTATTAAGCACAATACACAATAAAATCCCCACACCTAAAAGCTTAATGGGCTCACCATAATCCCAGAGTACCCAGTGTTTAAACCTGGGCTCTGATACCATGTGTAATGCCCCGCCACGCAACCCTAGGGGAAGTTGCAAACTACAACCAATTTCACTACATTTTTTAAAAAAAAAAATACAATTACATGTATAATAACAACACAATGCCAACAATCCCCTAAGGTTGCGAGACAAAGATTAAATAATTCACAGTTTAAAACAACATGCATGAAAGGAAACGTAACAACATTCACTTAAACTAATTTAAGCACATACATTCCATACATGAGATTTCCATTTAGACCATGAGATCCTTCTTGGTTCCAAGACAAAAGTGATATAATTACATTTACATCTCTCATTCCTGGAATGAGGTAAATCAATGACATAATTATTTATTACAATTCCCACTTCGATAAAACGAGGGTAAATAAAATGCAAAGCACTAGCATAAATGAAACCAAGGTAGCAACTAGGATCCCACGAGCTCTCCAACATGAAAGTCTCACCCACAAAAGATAATGCCAACACAACGGAGTATGGTGCACGTTCCACCCAACCATGTGATACTCGAAGGCTCACCCCCCGTGCTAGGAGATAGTAACAAGGGTTTCAGATCAAGACCAACAACCTCTAAACATAGGCAACAAGACTCAACCGGGAAAGGATACGAACATGACAACACATGACATAACGGTAATAATGCTTCCAGATTCTAAATACATGAACACACCATGAATACAAACATAATGCTGACTTAGGAGAAGTGTCATCACAATGTTGCATGGGATATCCTGGCAAGTCTTCCTAGGTCTCGGCCCCCATCTCGAGATATCCTGGTAAACTCTAACGACTCCCGGCCCCACATGCAAACCAATGCGGAATCAGTTATCTTTTGAAGGGACAAGATAACGATCTTGCCATTCCAGGCCCTCTCGTCTCATCCCAAGCCTATGCAAGCACTTGCATCCATGAGTGAGGCAAAATTAATATTTTTAAATGTTGGTACCACTATGCTAATTAATTGGTTTAAGTTATTACTGAATTAACCAACTTACATTGAGATCTCCTGGCACCACTTTGTGTGCCGGCCCTTAATGCAAGCCACTTCTCTAAGACAACACGTGGAACTATGCCACCACAAAAGGGTACTCAAGTGCAACCTAGGGATAATGAATCCCTAAACATGACCTAAAGTCAACCTATCCTGCCCAAGGTAATCAGATGACACACCGAACTCAAGTACGCACTACCCATGGCAAACGAGGTTGATTGACATACTACTAACCTCAAGACACATAAAGGACGATTCAATCTAGAAGACTTACGAGATTTGACTCAAAGTCCAACAAGAATAAGCACCCCACGATGAAAGAAGTATGCAAACAATATAAGGTAACCTACCTTCGGATTTCGTAAATCCAATCATTCATCACATCAGTGCATTTAAACAATTTAAAACAACTATGTTCTTGCATATCACGTAAAGGTATGAAAATTCGTATGATTCTTGTTGACACAATACATATGATAAATTAAATCAACCAATCTACGTTAGGCCACCATTTCCTATATCTAGTTTTCATCTGACCCTTTTTACGAATATCTCATATCAAATTTAATTACTTTTCCACTTTAAGGAAATAAATCATCTTTCAAAAAAAATACACACACTTATCAATTATATATATATCCTTTAAAATATATATATATATATATATAATTAATAATTAATTTCAACTAAAAAATTTACCTCACCCTTTAATACATTAAAAAAAACACTATACACATATATATATATAAATTATTACCCAAATTCATAAAAAAAAAACATTTAAACTATTATGAAAATATTATAGTATGTATATATATATAATAGCATATATTATAATATATATCTAATATAATATATATATATATATATATTATAATATATATTATAAAATATATATAATATAATATACATTATAATATATAAAATACTAAATAACAAATAAAATAAAAACATAAAAAAATAAAAGAAATTATAACCAAACAAATCATACCCAAAAAAGGGTTTTAAATCCGAGCTCCCCACGCCAGCTTCAGATATGCGGTGGGAGACTCCATTTTCCTCGGCAGCCTGCCTTCCTCATGCTAGGGCGACAGTTGTTCGAAGGCAGCGGGCACGCTTCACTAGCTGCACTCTCTCCGGGCGGCGGCCAGGGCTGCCGCGCGGCCGCATACAGGGTATCATCCCCAATAAAATACGCCGCTGAACAACAAAAAATGCGGAACTAAAAAAATGACGCCCAGAAAATTACGAAATTCTGGGTCAAAAACACAGACCCGAAAAGAACCAATTTTTTTTTCTTTTTTATTTACCAGACATATTAAATAAAAAAGAACTATAGCCTCAAATATGCAATATATGCATAGATAAACACAATCATAACATATGAATGCAAAATTTAATTTTTGTTCAACACCCAGATTGGAATTTGAGAACAAACTAATTTTTCATAAAACACAACACAATTTAACACCAAAATCCCAAAATTTGACCCAAATGAAATATAAATTTCACAACAAAATAAGTTTTCAACAAAACCCACTTGAATATCCAATTTGTTTCAAAAGAAATTTCATGATGGTATGAAGAAAATTTCTGTTTCAACTTGTTTTCTAAAAAAAGAGATTGCAAAACTCTATATTTTCAAGTTTGAATGATGAATCTATAATGGGTTTAACATCTAAAGTTTGAATCATCCAAATCCACAATTAAGCCATTTACAAACAAGATTTTTGAAATAAAAATTGCATATAGAAAGGAAAATAAGAAACCTTTTGTTTTCTCCAAGTTTTTGAAGAGTCCTTCAATGGAGATTGTGCTCTTCAAATCTTCTCCACCACCAAGCTTTTTCCAAATCCCCTTCAACAATTCTTCTCCAAAAATTTCTTCAAGTCTTCTCTTCCTCTCTCTCAAATTACCCAATTAAAAAAAAAAGATAATTCAAAAAAAGGAAAGCATTTTCCTCAAACCCCTAATTTAGCCACCCAACAAAAGTTATTGCAAACTTGGATATTTTGGATATATATATATTTTTTTTTTGAAATTAATAAAACTTCATTTTCCTTTTCAAATGCCTATTACACATTTAAATTCCAATTCTATTTATCCCCCCCATGCTAACTAAATTCATTTTATTACACAAAATTGAATCCAACTAATACATTTAAAATAAATCATTTTTTAAATTTTATTTTCCTACATGAGGAAGCAATACAACTTCTGACGTATATGAATATATATATTTTTTTGTCTCATTATTTAATAATGCTTCTACAATTGGACTAATTTACTTAATCCACAATAAATCTAATTCACGGTTAGATTATTCATCAATTGCATTAAATCAACTAATAAATCAATGAGCACTCTAATATGATTTTTTTTGCAATAAAATTAAATAAAGCATCGCCATTTCACTAGGAAATTTAAATCATGCATGCAAAGGTAGATGAGATGACAAGACCAATAGCTTAACCCAACTGACAACCCGACAACCCACTATGGCTAAGGTGATGTCACGGCACAAAAACCCAGGCTACTATCTTCCAATCATTTTCGTTGAATAAGGGACAT
>VDFB02271358.1:423313940-423338967 GCA_007258455.2 Sequoia sempervirens | reverse complement strand
AATTTTATATTTAAGGGGAAGCTTATTATAAAATTATTTTATTGAATTAAAAGTGTTATTAAATAATTGTAAAAAGGTATTTTTAAATATTTTGGAAAGAAATTATTAATCATAGGCTCAATTTGGAAAGGTTTAAAAGGAGGGTCTCTAGCTTCATTTGCATCTAGCAACACTTTGGCATTTTATTCATATTTTGGATTGAGCATTTCAAGAGGGATGTATCAGTTTGGACAAGGGTGACCAACATTTTACAATACTTTTTGCAAGTTTTGAGAGGTGAATCACTTGTGGAAGGGAGAAGTCAGCATTTTGGACAGTATTTCAACATTTTTGGATAGGGATCTGCATTTTGACATCTATATCAACAACTTTGTGGGATGGATCTGCATTAAGGAACAACATTTTGGCAATCTTGGGCAGAGAGTAGCATTTTTACAAGATATCCAGCATCCTTTTAGGGTAGAACTACTTTGGGGAAGCCTCTAAAGGTTGGTGTAGCATTTTGTACAACCATTTCCAGCCACCAACATCAATTCCCAGCCTTTCCACAGTCATTTCCAGCCACATATCAAGCTGTATAGCATTTGTACAAGTTCATTTTGGATACAATAATTTAGATTTGATCATTATTAGTTCACGAAGATCTGAAAATTTGATAAATTCAAAGATATTGTTTCAGCATCATTGTATCAACACTGTATTTGTGCCATTCATTAAAAATCATATCTAGGGTTTTCGTGATGAAATTAATTACTGTTATACAAATTTATAGCTCTTATTTTTCAAGTGTAATACTCAGATTTGACTAATTTGCAGTCACAAGGGTTACATTTTTCCATTTCTTGCAAGTAAGGGTTTGACATAAGTATTTCAAATACTGCATTTTTCTTTTTAGTTTTTTGTTTTCAATTGTTCAAGTACTCTGAAAATTCAAAAAATACAAAAAAAATAAAAATTAAAAAACTTATAATTTGAGGACATTACAGTGGTATCATAGCCAAGATCTTGCCAACTTGTAGTGTTAGATCTAATAGGTTGTCATGCAACCTAGTGATAAAGAATTCAGAGTGTATTAGCAAAGAAAGGTAAGAGATCTAGAAATAGAAGAAATAAAAGAAGAAATAGGCGAAAAAGGAAAAAAGGTTTTGATAGATGATAAGGTTGAACTTCAGTATAACGCCATTATTAGCACGAGTCAAGGACAACAAAAAATGAAAAACCTTATGGTGCAATTGCTTCAGATTGCAAAACTTGGGTACTACCATGGTTACACCACCCCTATAGGTGAAGTAAGTGCTATAATGAACCATAGAATTGTGGTGGGTTCCACATCTAGACCCTTCTAACTTAAGTTCTTATAGAGAGAGAAGGATTCACAAGAAGAGGAAATTGAAATAGTTTGGAATAAATCTAGTACCTATCAATTGAAATAGTTCTTGCAACCACACACTAAGAAATCTACTATCTCTAACACTTGCAATCTTGTTAGACAATGTATGTAAATTACTTTTTTGAAAAAAAATTGGGCCATTTGAGGACAAATAAATAAATGTATATGATTACTTAGCTTATCAAAATAGCCCTACCATTTTTCTTGAATCCAATGCCTATCAAAAGAAAAGAGTCTTTCCAAAAAGTGCTATGGGAGCTACCATTTCCCTCATTTATAATTTTATGAAATCTAAGCAACTTGCTCATCTCTTTGAAAAACAATTTAATTACTTGGGGAGAAATAACCATGAAGCATGCATGATTCACAACAACATAAATGCAAACTTTTGAGAGGCTTGTGATGAGATGCATGATTATACCTTTCCACGTTTGACTCTAGTTAGGCAAGGAATGTAACCAACTTATTGTATTCTCCTCCTTGATTTGATGACTAATGGTGTTCTCCCTCCATTGCTTGAAGGCATCCTCAAACCCCCACAAGGCCAAGAGTTTCCTTATGAGACAACTAAACTCACCACCAAGATTTTGCTACGCTACTCTAATTTTAGCATGAACACCTTGTTGAATCTTTATTATGGTGCCAATCACTTCTTCACTAGGAATGATATCTCCCACATGTCTCTTCCCTATCTCTTGACAAAATCCTCTACTTGGTGGCCATCCTAGAGGTATAATATTGAACACCGTAGTATACTCATCCAAAATAGACTCAATATTATCATGCTAAAGTGACTCACCTATAGAAGAAGCCATGGTTGTCTCCATTCAATGTTCGGGCCAAGCTACTTATTCCATTTTCTTAGCTCTATCTTCATTGCCTCAAAGCACTAATTTTCCCCTTGTGTTTATCCATTGTGATGACAAGCTATTGTGCGTTCTTGTGTGAGGAATGGTGTAACCATCTTGTGGTCTCTTATCCTTCGTGAATTCTCTTTCATACATCCAAGGGTGGAAAACTTGTTTGTAGCTTGATTCCAACAACACACTATACTTAGTTAGAAAAACTTGAATATCAAAATGACGTCTACATTGCTTACCACCTTCTTGTAATGCCCCGCCACGCAACCCTAGGGGAAGTTGCAAACTACAACCAATTTCACTACAATTTTTTTTAAAAAAAAAATACAATTACATGTATAATAACAACACAATGCCAACAACAACTCTAAGGTTGCGTAGACAAAAGATTAAATACCGCTTAAAAACAACATGCATGAAAGGAAACGTAACAACATTCACTTAAACTAATTTAAGCACATACATTCCATACATGAGATTTCCATTTAGACCATGAGATCCTTGTCGGTTCCAAGACAAAAGTGATATAATTACATTTACATCTCTCATTCCCAGAATGAGGTAAATCAATGACATAATTGTTTATTACAATTCCCACCTCGATAAAATGAGGGTAAATAAAATGCAAAGCACTAGCATAAATGAAACCAAGGTAGCAACTGGGATCCCACGAGCTCTCCAACACGAAAGTCTCACCCACAAAAGATAATGCCAACACAACGGAGTATGGTGCACGTTCCACCCAACCATGTGATACCTAAAGGCTCACCCCCCATGCTAGGAGATAGTATCAAGGGTTTCAGATCAAGACCAACAACCTCTAAACATAGGCAACAAGACTTAACCGGGAAAGGATACGAACATGACAACACATGACATAACGGTAATAATGCTTCTAGATTATAAATACATGAACACACCACGAATACAAACATAATGTTGACTTAGTAGAAGTGTCATCACAATGTCACGTGGGATATCCTGGCAAGTCTTCCTAGGTCCCGGCCCCCATCTCGGGATATCCTGGTAACCTCTAATGACTCCCAGCCCCACATGCAAACGAATGCAGAATCAGTTATCTTTCGAAGGGACAAGATAACGATCTTGCCATTCTAGGCCCTCTCGTCTCATCCCAAGCCTATGTAAGCACTTGCATCCATGAGTGAGGAAAAATTAATCTTTTTAAATGTTGGTACCACTATGCTAATTAATTGGTTTAAGTTATCACTGAATTAACCAACTTACATTGAGATCTCCTAGCACCACTTTGTGTGCCAGCCCTCAATGCAAGCCACTTATCTAAGACAACACGTGGAACTATGCCACCATAAAAGGGTACTCAAGTGCAACCTAGGGATAATGAATCCCTAAACATGACCTAAAGTCAACCTATCCCGCCCAAGGTAATCAGATGACACGCCAAACTCAACTACGCACTACCCATGGCAAACGAGGTTGATTGACATACTACTGACCTCAAGACACATAAAGGACGATTCAATCTAGAAGACTTACGAGATTTGACTCAAAATCCAACAAGAATAAGCACCCCACGATGAAAGAAGTATGCAAACAATATAAGGTAACCTACCTTCGGATTTCGTAAATCCAATCATTCATCACATCAGTGCATTTAAACAATTTAAAACAACTATGTTCTTGCATATCACGTAAAGGTAATAAAATTCGTATGATTCTTGTTGACACAATACATATGATAAATTAAATCAACCAATCTACGTTAGGCCACCATTTCCTATATCTAGTTTTCTTCTGACCCTTTTCACGAATATCTCATATCAAATTTAATTACTTTTCCACTTTAAGGAAATAAATCATCTTTCAAAAAAATACACACACTTATCAATTATATATATATCCTTTAAAATATATATATAATTAATAATTAATTTCAACTAAAAAATTTTACCTCACCCTTTAATACATAAAAAAAAAAACACTATACACATATATATATATATATATAAATTATTTCCCAAATTCATAAAAACAAAACATTTAAACTATTATGAAAATATTATATATATATACAAACAGCCTATATAATATATATATATATAATACATATATATTATAATATATATTATCAACATATATATAATATAATATACATTATAATATATAAAAATACTAAATAACAATTAAAAAATAAAACATAAAAATTAAAAAAAAGACATTATAACTGGGAACAAAAACGCAACTCTAAAGGGTTTTAACTGAAGCCCCCACGCCTGTAGCCGCGGGCGGGGAGACCTACATCTCCTCGCCGCCGCACTGGGCTACCAAGACAAGCGGCGGGTCATTGCGGCGGCTACCGCACGGTATCATCCCTAATAAAATACGCCACTCAACAACAAAAAATGTGGAATTAAAAACAAATGACGCCCAGAAAATTATAGAATTATGGGTCAAAAACACAGACCCGAAAAGAACCATTTTTTTTTTATTTACCAGACATATTAAATAAAAAAAACTATAGCCTCAAATATGCAATATATGCATATATATGTATATATATTCAATATTATACATATATATGCATATATAAAATACATAGATAAACACAGTCATAACATATGACTGTAAAATTTAATTTTTGTTCAACACCCAGATTGGAATTTGAGAACAAACTGATTTTTCATAAAACACAACACAATTTAACACCAAAATCCCAAAATTTGACCCAAATGAAATATAAATTTCACAACAAAATAAGTTTTCAACAAAACCCACTTGAATATCCAATTTGTTTCAAATTTTTTTCATGATGGTATGAAGAAAATTTATGTTTCAACTTGTTTTCTAAAAAAAAAGATTGCAAAACTCTATATTTTCAAGTTTGAATGATGAATCTATAATGGGTTTAACATCTAAAGTTTGAATCATCCAAATCCATAATTGAGCCATTTACAAACAAGATTTTTGAAATAAAAATTGCATATAGAAAGGAAAATAAGAAACCTTTTGTTTTCTCCAAGTTTTTGAAGAGTCCTTCAATGGAGATTGTGCTCTTCAAATCTTCTCCACCACCAAGCTTTTTCCAAATCCCCTTCAACAATTCTTCTCCAAAAATTTCTTCAAGTTTTCTCTTCCTCCCTCTCAAATTACCCAATTCAAAAAAAGGATAATTCAAAAAAAAGGAAAGCATTTTCCTTATGGCCTCCAAGAAAAAAGGTCAAACCCCTAATTTAGCCACCCACCAAAAGTTATTGCAAACTTGGATAGTTTGGATATATATATATTTTTTTAAATTAATAAAACTTCATTTTCCTTTTCAAATGCCTATTACACATTTAAATTCCAATTCTATTTATCCCCCCCATGCTAACTAAATTCATTTTATTACACAAAATTGAATCCAACTAATACATTTAAAATAAATCATTTTTTAAATTTTATTTTCCTACATGAGGAAGCAATACAACTTCTGACGTATATGATTTTTTTTTTTTGTCTCATTATTTAATAATGCTTCTACAATTGGACTAATTTACTTAATCCACAATAAATCTAATTCACTGTTAGATTATTCATCAATTGCATTAAATCAACTAATAAATCAATGAGCACTCTAATATGAATTTTTTTATAATAAAATTAAATGAAGCATCACCATTTCACTAAGAAATTTAAATCATGCATGCAAAGGTAGACGAGATGACAAGACCAATAGCTTAATCCAACTGACAACCCGACAACCCACTATGGCTAAGGTGATTTCACGACACAGAAACCCAGGCTACTATCTCCCAATCATTTTCGTTGAACAAGGGACATGCTCAGACCTGAGAAATCAGGTGGAGTCAATGTTCGGTACCTGTATCCTGCACACAACCCGAGTGTTGAACATGCATTCATATATATATATATAAACATCAAAACACACCGTGAAGAGGAAGTCGCGGAATCACAGGGCACTCGCGTGTGAGTGATGTGATCTCGTCCCCTTCACCAATACAATATTGCTAACTGACATCTCCAATCATTAATTGCAAAATCAAAACATAAAGCATCAATATCACATACATGATAATTTAATCCATAACATGAAATAATAACATCATCTGATAAAAGTACCATCACATCAAAACATAATGTTTGCATTGCTTAATAATTAGTGATCAAAAGTACTTGAGTTTATAACCAACGTGCTAACAAGGAAAAATATACATAGCAACCACTGTTCGATCAAAACAACAAAATGAAGGGGTGTTATATCCTCCCCCCCTAGGATCAGGCTTACTCCTGGAAGCCTACGAACAAATAGGGATAAAGTTACCTCATCCTAGCTGCATCCTCCCAAGTGGATGATGAGTCATCCCTAGGATCCCACTAGATCCTAACCTGATCAATATCTCGCCCTTGAAGAGCAAGCGTTCTGCGCTCGACCACGACCATGGGCTCCAAAGCCAGCTGCCCATCCTCTACGTGCAAAGCATTCCAATTAAGGACATGAGAAATGTCTGGATGGTACGGCCGAAGAACTGATACATGAAATACGTCGTGCACACGCGAGAGACTGGGCGATAAAGCAAGACGGTAAGCAACAGGACCAATCTTCTCAAGAATCTCAAAGGGTCCAACAAAGCGAGGCACCAACTTAGAGCCCTTTCCATAACGGATTGGACTCTTTCGTGGACGCACACGCAAGAAGACTCTATCGCGTACAGAAAACTGACGATCCACTCTATGCACATCCGCATACTTCTTCTGCCTATCCTGAGCTGCCACCAAGTGCTCCCTAATTCTATCCACCTGCTGCTCCATATCATGCAACATCTCAGGGCCCAAAGTTACTCTATCCTCTAGCCGATCCCAACTCAAGGGAGTGCGACATGGTCTCCCATACAATGCCTAGAATGGAGCCATACCGATAGAACTCTAAAAGCCATTATTATAGGCAAACTCTACCAAATAGAGATAGTCCTCCCATCATGTCTGTTGGTCCATCACATACATACGCAACATGTCTTCGAGGATCTGATTGACCCTCTCAGTCTGTCCATCTATCTCTGGGTGGTAAGCTAAACTAAAGTTCAACTGTGTTCCCATCGCATGCTGTAATGATGTCCATAGAGCTGAGGTGAACACTGGATCCCTGTCAGAGATAATACGACGTGGAATACCATGCAACCTCACTATATCCTCCATGAACACTCTAGCTACGGATGGTGCGGTATAGGAAGAATGCATAGGTGAAAAGTGTGCTACCTTCGTCAACCTATCCACTGTTACCATAATTGCATCATGCCATCTCGAAGAGTTAGGTAACCCAACAATGAAATCCAATGAGATTATATCCCATTTCCATTTTGGTACTAAGTGCGACTACAAAAGCCCTGCTAGATGCTGGTGCTCAGCCTTTACCCGTTGACACTCAAGACATCTCGACACAAAATCTGCAATGTCTCACTTCATCCCTGGCCAAAAATATAACTGATGCAAATCTGCATACATCTTCTTCACCCCTAGATGGGCTGAATAAGGTACATGATGTGCTTCAGTCATGACCAAAGCGCGAAGCTCACAAGATGGGGGAACGTATATGCGTCCCGTGTGTCTCAATATCTCATCAGCATCTAGAGAGTATCCTGAATATCTACCCTCAAGGGGTCTTCCTGCCTCTATAACTGATCTAACATCCTGATACCAACTGTCGGCTGGGAGGGTAGAGAGAATCCAACTCTGCAAATCAATAATAAGAGTCAACTTAGATATCTCATGCCTTCACCTACTGAGGGCATCTGCAACCACATTCTCCTTCCCTTGGATATACTTCACCTCGAAGTCATATTCACAGAGAAACTCCATCCATCACCTTTGCCTAGCATTAAGGTTAGGCTGCGTGAAGATATACTGAAGACTCCTATGATCACTATGCAGCTCAAACCTATGCCCAAGCAAAAAGTGCCTCCATCTCATCAATGCATGGACCACTGCTGCCAACTCAAGATCATGGGTAGGATAGTTTAGCTCATGATCCTTGAGCTTTCATGACTCATGTGCAATGACGCGACCCTCCTGCATCAATACTGCACCTAATCCCTCTAAGGACGCATCCGTACAAACAACAAAGTCCCCAATGGGATCCGGTATCGCAAGTATAGGTGCCTTGGTCAACTTCCCCTTAAGACACTAAAAGGCGGTCTCACACTTCTCAGACCACTCAAACGTCTTTCCTTTCCTCTGAAGGGAGGTGATAGGATGCCCTACCCTCAAAAATTCTTGCACAAAGCGCCTGTAATAACCCGCTAGCCCCATGAAGCTACGTATCTCAGCCACATTCGTGGGCGCAGGCCAATCAAAGATCACTTGGATCTTTGCAGGATCCACTAAAATACCCTCTCCAGAGATCACATGACCGAGGTATTGGACCTCAGTCCTAAAGAATTCACACTTCGACAAGTTAGCATACAACTGATTATCTCACAAACATTGCAATACCTGTCGCAAGTGCTCCTCATGTTCCTCCATTGTTCTAGAATATACCAAAATATCATCTAGGAACACAAGAAAAAACCTATCAAGGTATGTAAAAAATACCCCATTCATAAGACTCATGAACACTGAGGGTGCATTCGTCAAACCAAATGGCACAACCGTGAACTCATAGTGACCATACCGCGTTCGGAATGCGGTCTTATGAATATCTGACTAAAAAATTCAAAGCTGATGATATCCTGACTTGAGATCAATCTTTGAAAAGATGGTAGCACCCTTGATCTGATCGAATAGATCGTCAATCCTAGGAAGAGGATACCAATTTCTGATGGTCACTTTGTTCAACTGTCGGTAATCAATGCATAACTGAAGTGAACCATCCTTCTTCTTTACGAAGATGACAGGTGCTCCCCATGGAGAAACACTAGGGCGAATAAAACCCTTCTCTAGCAATTCCTCAAGCTGCAACCAAAGCTCTTTCAGCTCCTGGGTAGTCATGCGATAGGGAGCTCATGAAATGGGCTCCGATCTAGGTACTAAGTCTATCTTGAAGTCAATGTCCCTTTGAGGGGGCATTCCTGGAATGTCATCTGGAAAGACATCAGAAAATTCCTGAAGGATGGGGTGACTATCAAGAGAAACCTTCTCTTCTCCACCTCCTAGACCCAAATCATCCACGGTAACAGTGAACAATTGGCAACCCTGCCGCAAACACCTTCTCAACTGCATAGCTGAGATGATCCTTAAGGAGATCGGCCTCTGAACCCCCACTACCGCTATCTCTCTACCAGATGTCCCAATGCATCTAATCAACTTACGTCGACAATCAATGACTGCACTATGAGCCTCTAGCCAATCCATTCCTATGACAACGTCATAAGAACCCAATGGAATAACACGAAGGTCCAAGGTAGTCTGGAGAGGTCCAACCTCTAATCTACACTCTGGCACAAGGGAAAGGGATGCAACTTTTGCACCCGAAGCTAACTCCACCTACCACCTATCGACTTGCTTTACCACATCCAGTCTACATCGCACCACAACTGATGAAGAAACAAAGGAATCAGATGCTCCAGAATCAAATAGAATAGAAACGGGGTTACCCCCCAACATACCATAGGCCTCAACATTTGTACCCTGGTGCTCTACCTGGCGGTTGTCAACCGCTGCGAATACTCAATGCCCACGACCTGCATCACCTACAGTCAGCTCTGATGCCACTGGTCCCTGAGAATAACCCGATGCGCCCTTGTTGGGACACATCCTCGCTATGTGACCCTGTTGGCCACACGTAAAACATCCAGTGCCTCTACCGAAGCCCCTGCCTGCAGGTGGTGCGCTAGACTGCTGTGCACTACCTCTGAAAGAAGAATGAGAACTCTGCGCTGACAGCTCAGAGTTGAAGCATCTCATGCGCCTCCAATTCCTGTCCCCCTGCCTTTGCTAGAAACCCTTCCGTTTCCCCTGGGAACCCTGCTACTGCTGACCACCCTGAGATGGACTCTGCTGAACTCTAGAAGGTGCACCTCCCTGAGGCTGACCCCCTCGAGCACTAGTCCCAGCTGCTGAACCACTGCCCACCTGCACTCCTACATTACCACCTAAGGCCATCGCCAAGTTCTCCTCAATGAGCCTGGCCTTATCGACCGCCACCTCCATGGTCCTGGGTTCGAAAACCCGCACTCCACCACTGATATGGGCATTTAAGCCCCTGAGAAAATGCTGTACCAACATGCCCTCATCATCACCTATGCCTACATACTATTTGAGCTCGTAGAAACGACGCTCATACATCTCTACTGACATAGTCATCTGTCGAAGGGTGTGAAACTCATCCCCTCGACGCTGCCTCCAATGCTCGGAAAGGAATCTAGCCCGAAACCACTTTAGGAACAACTCCCAAGAAACTATACCAATGTCCAAATGGAGCTTCTACTCCTCTAATCTCCACCAAGTGGAGGCAAATCCCCTCAGGTGCATGATAGCGCACCTAGCTCGAGTGTTGCTCCCATATGGGTGCATAGCAAAGCACCTAGTCAAGTCAATGAGCCATGTCTCTGCCTCAAAACCACTGCCTGAACCATCAAAAATGGGTGGTCATACTCTAAGCAAATCCCTCATATGGGCTGCTACCTCTGAATCAGAGTGAACTGGTACCTCTGTCTCTCTAACCACCACTAGCTCTACCTCCTACCTAGGCCCAAGGCGGGCAAGGGTCTCCTCTAACAACTGACGCAACTAAGCATCTTCGATCCTGGGTGGATCTAGATTCTGGTTGCCATCTCCCTGAATATTCTGAGAAGCCTGTTGCTCCTCATGGTTAGAAATAAGTGGAACATGTGGAGGTGGGTCTTGTTGTTCCTCAATGCGACTGCCTAAACAGCCACGTCTACGACCCCCTCCTCTTCCACGTCTGGGAGGCATTATCCTAAATAGACACAAAAAGGTATTAAGCACAATACACAATAAAATCCCCACACCTAAAAGCTTAATGGGCTCACCATAATCCCAGAGTACCCAGTGTTTAAACCTGGGCTCTGATACCATGTGTAATGCCCCGCCACGCAACCCTAGGGGAAGTTGCAAACTACAACCAATTTCACTACATTTTTTAAAAAAAAAAATACAATTACATGTATAATAACAACACAATGCCAACAATCCCCTAAGGTTGCGAGACAAAGATTAAATAATTCACAGTTTAAAACAACATGCATGAAAGGAAACGTAACAACATTCACTTAAACTAATTTAAGCACATACATTCCATACATGAGATTTCCATTTAGACCATGAGATCCTTCTTGGTTCCAAGACAAAAGTGATATAATTACATTTACATCTCTCATTCCTGGAATGAGGTAAATCAATGACATAATTATTTATTACAATTCCCACTTCGATAAAACGAGGGTAAATAAAATGCAAAGCACTAGCATAAATGAAACCAAGGTAGCAACTAGGATCCCACGAGCTCTCCAACATGAAAGTCTCACCCACAAAAGATAATGCCAACACAACGGAGTATGGTGCACGTTCCACCCAACCATGTGATACTCGAAGGCTCACCCCCCGTGCTAGGAGATAGTAACAAGGGTTTCAGATCAAGACCAACAACCTCTAAACATAGGCAACAAGACTCAACCGGGAAAGGATACGAACATGACAACACATGACATAACGGTAATAATGCTTCCAGATTCTAAATACATGAACACACCATGAATACAAACATAATGCTGACTTAGGAGAAGTGTCATCACAATGTTGCATGGGATATCCTGGCAAGTCTTCCTAGGTCTCGGCCCCCATCTCGAGATATCCTGGTAAACTCTAACGACTCCCGGCCCCACATGCAAACCAATGCGGAATCAGTTATCTTTTGAAGGGACAAGATAACGATCTTGCCATTCCAGGCCCTCTCGTCTCATCCCAAGCCTATGCAAGCACTTGCATCCATGAGTGAGGCAAAATTAATATTTTTAAATGTTGGTACCACTATGCTAATTAATTGGTTTAAGTTATTACTGAATTAACCAACTTACATTGAGATCTCCTGGCACCACTTTGTGTGCCGGCCCTTAATGCAAGCCACTTCTCTAAGACAACACGTGGAACTATGCCACCACAAAAGGGTACTCAAGTGCAACCTAGGGATAATGAATCCCTAAACATGACCTAAAGTCAACCTATCCTGCCCAAGGTAATCAGATGACACACCGAACTCAAGTACGCACTACCCATGGCAAACGAGGTTGATTGACATACTACTAACCTCAAGACACATAAAGGACGATTCAATCTAGAAGACTTACGAGATTTGACTCAAAGTCCAACAAGAATAAGCACCCCACGATGAAAGAAGTATGCAAACAATATAAGGTAACCTACCTTCGGATTTCGTAAATCCAATCATTCATCACATCAGTGCATTTAAACAATTTAAAACAACTATGTTCTTGCATATCACGTAAAGGTATGAAAATTCGTATGATTCTTGTTGACACAATACATATGATAAATTAAATCAACCAATCTACGTTAGGCCACCATTTCCTATATCTAGTTTTCATCTGACCCTTTTTACGAATATCTCATATCAAATTTAATTACTTTTCCACTTTAAGGAAATAAATCATCTTTCAAAAAAAATACACACACTTATCAATTATATATATATCCTTTAAAATATATATATAATTAATAATTAATTTCAACTAGAAAAAATTTACCTCACCCTTTAATACATAAAAAAAAGAAAAACACTATACACATATATATATATATTAAGTATATATATATATATATAAATTATTTCCCAAATTCATAAAAACAAAACATTTAAACTATTATGAAAATATTATAGTATGTATATATATATAATAGCATATATTATAATATATATCTAATATAATATATATATATTATAATATATATTATAAAATATATATAATATAATATACATTATAATATATAAAATACTAAATAACAGATTTAAGAATAAAACATAAAGGAATTAAAGACGTATAATAAACCAAAACAACTAAAAGGGTTTTAAATCGAGCTCCCATGTCACCTGGGAGTAGGTAGGCGGGGAGACCCTATGTCTCCCTTCGACCAGCACATTACCTGTAGCCAGTGACTAGGAAGAAGCGGTATTTACTGCCTTCCTTTGTGGCAACCTCTCTGAGGCCCGGCCGGCCGGGGCTCTTTGTGTGGAGTGTGTCTGAGAATTATCATCCTAATAAAATCGCCTCCCAGCAAGCAAAAAATGTAAAGGAATTAAAACAAAATGGCCTTGAGAAAATTGTAAATTATGGGTCAAAACCAGGACAGAAAGAACCATTTTTTTTATTTACGGACATATTAAATAAAAAAAACTATAGCCTCAAATATGCAATATATGCATATATATGTATATATATTGATATTATACATATATATGCATATATAAATATAGATAAACAGTCATAACATATGTTGCAAATTCTAATTTTGTTCAACACCAGTTAGGTTGAGAACAAAGCGTTTCATAAAACACAACACAATTTAACACCCAAAATCCAAAAGAATTTTACCCAAATGGAATAGAAATTTCACAACACAAGAAGTTTTCAACAAAACCCATTTGAAATATTCAATTTGTTTCAAAAAAAAATTTCATGTTGGTTTGAAGAAAAATTTATGTTTCAACTTGTTTTCTAAAAACAAATGCAAAACTCTACACTTTCAAGTTTGAATGATGAATCTATGATGGGTTTAAAATCTTAAAGTTGGAATTATCCAAATCCACATTTTAGCCATTTACAAACAAGATTTTTTGAAATAAAAATTGCATAGAGAAGGGAAAAAAATAGAAACCTTTTGTTTTCTCCTAGTTTTTGAAGAATCCTTTAATGGAGATTGTGCTCTTCCAAATCTTTTCCACCACCAAGCTTTTCCAAATCCTCCTCAACAATTCTTTTCCAAAAATTCTTCAAGTTTTCCTCTTCCTCTCTCTCAAATTGCAATTCAAAGGATAATTCAAAAAGGAAAGCTTATTTTCCTTATGGCCTCCAAGAAAAAGGTCAAGCCCTAGATTTAGCCACCCACCAAAGTTATTGCAAACTTGGATGATTTGGATATATATATTTTTAGATTAATAAAACTTCATTTTCCTTTTCAAATGCCTATTACATTTAATTCCAGTTCTATTTATCCCCCATGCTAACTAAATTCATTTTATTACACAAATTGGGTCCAACTAATACATTTAAAAATAAATCATTTTTAAATTTTATTTTCCTAGAGGAAGCAATATACAACTTTTGGCGTATATGAATATATATATATATATATATATATATATATATATATATATATATATATATATATATATATATATATATATATATCTTCTATATATATATATATATATATTTTTGTCTCATTATTTAATAATGCTTCTACAATTGGACTAATTTACTTAATCCACAATAAATCTAATTCACGGTTAGATTATTCATCAATTGCATTAAATCAACTAATAAATCAATGAGCACTCTAATATGAATTTTTTTGCAATAAAATTAAATAAAGCATCACCATTTCACTAGGAAATTTAAATCATGCATGCAAAGGTAGACGAGATGACAAAACCAATAGCTTAACCCAATTGACAACCCGACAACCCACTATGGCTAAGGTGATGTCATGACACAGAAACCCAGGCTACTATCTCCCAATCATTTTCGTTGAACAAGGGACATGCTCAGACCTGTGAAATCAGGTGGAGTCAATGTCTGGTACCTGCATCCTACACACAACCCGAGTGTCGAACATGCATTCATATATATATATAAACATCAAAACACACCGTGAAGAGGAAGTTGCAGAATCACAGGGCACTCGCGTGCGAGTGATGTGATCCCATCCCCTTCACCAATACAATATTGCTAACTGACATCTCCAATCATTAATTGCAAAATCAAAACATAAAGCATCAATAATTCACATACATGATAATTTAATCCATAACATGAAATAATAACATCATCTGATAAAAGTACCATCACATCAAAACATAATGTTTGCATTGCTTAATAATTAGTGATCAAAAGTACCTGAGTTTATAACCAACGTGCTAAGAAGGCAAAATATACATAGCAACCACTGTTCGATCAAAACAACAAAATCAAGGGGTGTTACATGATACAAGCCAAACAATGTTAGCAGATTGTTATGGAAAAGGAGGAGAAATGAGTAGTGTGATATATATTGAAACTAGCAAGCTATGGAATAGTTAGCTTCACAATTTAAGATTTGAGCTACATTATTTGGTAGTAAATACCATAGGAAAAAATGGGAATTATAAAAGATCTATTAGGAAAATAATTAATAAATCAATATATACAATCTCAATTTAAAAATAATTAATAATATTTAAAACTCCTTGACCAGATCTATTTATTCAAAATGGGAAAGTTGTGTGCTTACATGTATTTTTGTTGGTGTCAAATAAGAGTGAGCAACATTGGATAAATTTTCTGGAGCATGAAATAATTTGAAATAGTTAATTTACAAGACACTAATTTCTTGAATGTCTATTCTATTTGTGCATCATTATAAAGTAAATAATATAGATATAAAGTAAAAGAGGTTACCACTGCTTATTTTAAATAGATAGAGATATAATGGAACATTTTGAATACATGGAATGTTGGAAAAGAGTTGTGTGTAAGCAATCTATTAGACAAGTTGAAAAGAGAGTGGAGGAAATAAAATAGAGTTTTTTTTTAGTAGAGAAGTACATGTCAAAAATTGTGTGCATGTGTATAAGCACTAACAAATAGATGATGGTGGTAGGTGGAAGAAATAAAACTGTGTTTGGTCCCCTCTTTACCACAGTGGGATGAGGAAGGCTTTCATACTCTAGCCCTACCCCTAAGCATAAAAGGGAGGTAAGGCCCATTGGATATCTAGTGGATATTTACCATATACCACCTCGAAACAAATTTTTCATTAAAATGAGCATCCTCAAATAGGATCTGTAATATTGTACTCTTTTTTTAATGTGGAAACTTGCTGACAAATAATGGAGCTCAAATTTAGAATATATGTATGCATATATGTATATATGTACATATATATATACATATATATACATATATATATATATATATATATATATATATATATATATATATATATATATATATATATATATATATATATATATATATATATATATATATATATATATAATATATAATGGTTTAAATGAAAGTATTGTATGAGTTGCTTGCTCTGTCTATTTTATAGTAGATTGGAGAGTTTTAAAAATGTTGTGCTCTAGAATATGAGTTGTATATATATATATAAACATGTATACATATGTATATATAGATGCATGTATATGTAAATATATGTATATAGTGGTGCTGGTTTGATAGCAAACTATTCTAAACATCGATGGCTTCGATTCCATTCTATAGCAGATTAAAGGGTTTGAAAAATTTTGTTCTCCGCAATATGTATGCCATTTTACATGGGTGTTTTCTGTTATGGTTTTTTATGGATGGAGAAATTATAGTTAAATTATCTTCTTTGTTTCATCCAAAAATATGGTTAGGGTTAGTAAGGGAAAGTATACTCTGAAATGTGGCAAAAAATATATTCATTAGCTTGCATTGTCAAAAGATCCATTGTGGTGTTGGTTTGATATAAAATCAGTGTAAAAATTGTGCCTCCATCTCTATTACAAGTTCCTCATAGCAAACTCTTCTTCATAATACTCTTTTCCCCATTTCCCCATAGTAGACTCTTCACTATTGTAGATTTTTTAAGAATCACAGTTAAATGATAGATCATTGAAAACCCATAGTAAACATATTCATAGAAGAGAATCAATCTATGTAAGAGCTGAGTTGTCAATTGAAAATTTGAACTACATTATTTCGCAGTAAAATCACACTAAATAGAACTTGTTAAGGGAATGGGTGGAAATAATTTGTGCAAAATGGGTGTAAAACCAAAAAGTTAATTAGGAGTTTGAGCTACATCACTTGGAAGTAAATATTATAGACAAATAGAGGAGAATTTTCTAGTTTTTTTTATGAAGATGCAGAGCTTGCCTCTTCAACAAAGTATGTTTTTAAATGTGCCTCATTGGTTGATAAGAGTTACAATTTTTTTTATGAGTTTAGAATGACAACCGAACTATTACATAGATTGTTTTTCTTGTATCAATATGTTTCATGATATTCTTTTTACCTCATATATTTGAAGGGCCTTGCAATAAATTATTCTATTGTTCTTGTAAGAATGATATTTTTCAATTTTTAAAATTCTATAAAAAAATTCATGGTTGTTTTGTTTGGATGGAACATGTTATATGCCTTGTATCAATATGTTTCATCATACTCTATTTTTCTCATATGTTTCAAGTTCATAAGAACAAGTTGTTCATGACATTGTTTCTTTCTCCCATAACAAACTATTCATTATCATAGTTTTCCTCTTTCATGCTCCATATTTTAAAGTTGACTTATGATCATTTGTTACGTTGTTGTGGTTCTTAAGTATTTTCCTAATAGTTATTTTAGAATTTACCTATTTCTGTATAGTGTTTAGTGCCAAATAGTGTAGCTTGAATTTAGAATTGAGAATCCAACTCTCAGATAGAGTTTTCATCTTATATCAATACGGAAAATAGACAAGATTCATAGGAAAATGAAAAATGATACGAAAACATACACAAACGAAAGAAATTGAAAGCATGCCAAAAAAATTCATCCATCTAGCATTTATATGTGATTGTTAAATGTTATTCCAATACGGCTTACAATTGCTACTTAGGCTGCTTTCCTTGTAAGAATTTGTTCCATCATATAGCAACGAAAGGATGGATTAACCCTGTAGTACCCCTCCATTTATGCTTATGCTTTCTGTTGTTATTCTTTCACATTGTTAGACCTATGATGTTTTGTTGGATATTTTGATCGCTGGTCGATTATTTTGTGACATGATGATATTTGTTGGTGATTATTGTTTTCAGACATGATATGATTTAGCGTAGATGTTATTTTTAGTTTTTATTGCTATGTACATGCTTATGATGGACTAACAACATTTATTTCGTCAGTTTGCTGTGAAGTGTATTGGTGTGGAGAACAAAATTGCATCTCTCGCTTGCAAGTGCCCTGTGATATCTATGATTTACTCTGCACAATGTGTCTTTTTAATGCTTTATATATATATTTGTATGCATGTTATTTGCTTGGTTGCAGGATTTGCAGGTACATGACACCGACTCCACCTATGTAATCAGGTCTGAGCGTGTCAAGACTCAACGGAAACGTTGATCAGGAGATAGTAGTTTGGTTATCCTAGTCTAGTTTATAACCCTGGTCTTAGTACATTGTCTGTTTTTAGTTTTGAGTCATAGGTTGTATCATCATTTTCTGTTTGAATAAATTGTTGAAAATTAAATATTGGTTAATTTTTATGTTAGTTTATTGTGCTTTAATTATTGTTATTTAATTAATGTTAAATGTGGTTGAAATTTACTTGATAATTTAATACATTAATTAGCTTATTTGGTTAAATAGTTGGTCTTAAAAAGATTAAACTATTTTAATTAAATAAATTAATTAATTAAATTAAATTATTAAGTGTGTAAATTATATTGCATTTAAAAAAAAAATTAAATTTAGAAAACTAAAATACATCTTTACGCAACCTAACTTGAATGCTAGGCAAAGACGGTGGATGGAGTTCTTGTGTGAGTACAATTTTGAAGTAAAATATGTTCAAGGAAAAGAGAACGTAGTGGCTAACGCTCTTAGCCATCGTAGACATGAGATCTCTACAACTACTCTTAAAGTAGATTTGAGAGGTCAAATTGTAGTTGCACTTCCTATTATAGTGAAGTCAGAAATTGAATCGGGTAGACCTTTAGAAGGTCAATTTGCAGGTTATGTTTTAGAGTCTGATGGTATATTACAGAATTTAGGTCACATTTATGTACCACATGATGAGAGCCTTCGTACATTAATTATGACTGAAGCTCATAGAGCTCCGTATTAAGCTCATCTAGGAGTTAAGAAAATGCATGCCGATCTTCGACAATTGTATTTCTGGCCTGTTATGAAATGTGATATTGCTGACTACGTATCGAGATGTCTTGAATGCCAGTGAGTCAAAGCTGAGCATCATCATCCTGCTGGATTATTGTAGCCACATCTCATTCCTGAATGGAAATGGGATATTATATCCATTTACTTTATTGTAGGGTTACCTATGTCATCACGTCGACATGATGCCATTATGGTAACTGTTGACCATTTGACTAAAGTAGCTCACTTTTCACCTATACGATCATCTTACAATGCTTCATCTATAGCTAGAATATTCATGGAGGATATCATTAGATTGCATGGGATTCCTCATAGGATTATATCGGATAGAGATCCTGTATTTACTTCTGCCCTATGGACTTCATTACAACGTGCTCTAGGTACACAATTGAACTTTAGTTCAGCGTATCATCCTCAAACTGATGGTCAAACTGAAAGAGTTAACCAAATATTAGAGGATATGCTTAGGATGTACATAATGGACCAACAGTCACGTTGGGAGGATTACTTGTACTTAGTAGAATTTGCTTACAACAACAGATATCAGAGTTCCATAGGAATGCCACCATTTCAGGCATTATACGGTCATCCTTGTCGAACTCCACTTAGTTGGGATTGACTTGAGGATAGAGTATTACTTGGGCCTGAGATGCTTCGAGACATGGAGCAACAGGTTGACCGTATTAGAGAGCATTTGATAGCAGCTCAGGATAGACAAAAGAAATATGTCGATGCGCATAGGATCGATCGACAGTTCGTTGTTGGTGATAGAGTATTTCTTCGAGTGCGACCGTGAAAGAGTCCAATCCGTTATGGAAAAGGCTCTAAGCTTGCGCCTCGATTTGTAGGGCCATTCGAGATTTTAGAGAGAATTGGTCCCGTGGCATACCGACTCACCTTACCACCCAGTTTCTCTCGTATTCATGATGTTTTTCATGTATCAGCACTTAGACCATATCATCCTGACATATCTCATGTACTTGATTGGAATGCATTATAGGTAGAGCACGGGCAGCTAGCTTTGGAGCCCGTGGCCATTCTTCAGCACTGGATGCTCAGTGTCAGGGGTCAAGATGTTGATTAGGTGAGGGTCCAATGGGATCCTAGCTATGAGGCTTCTGCTACCTGGGAGGATGCGACACATATGAGGGAACTTTATCCTTATCTGTTCACAGGCTTTCAGGAGCAAGCCTGATCCTAGGGGGGGGGGATGTAGTACCCCTCCATTTATGCTTATGCTTTCTACTATTATGCTTTCACATTGTTAGACCTATGATGTTTTGTTGGATATTTTGATCGCTGGTTTTGAGCGATGGTGGATTATTCTATGACATGATGATATTTGTTGGTGATTATTATTTTTAGACATGATATGATTTAGCGTAGATGTTATTTTCAGTTGTTATTGCTATGTACATGCTTATGATGGACTAACAACATTTATTTCGTCATTTTTATGTGAAGTGTATTGGTGTGGAGAACAGAATCACATCTCTCGCTTGTGAGTGCCCTGTGATATCTGTGATTTTCTCCGCATAGTGTGTCTGTTTAATGCTTTATATATATATTTTTATGCATGTTATTTGCTTGGTTGCAGGATTTATAGGTACATGACACCGTCTCCACCTGTGTAATGAGGTGTGAGTGTGTCAAGACTCAACAGAAACATTGATCAGGAGATAATAGTTTGGTTATACTAGTCTAGTTTATAACCCTGGTCTTAGTACATTATCTGTTTTTAGTTTTGAGTCATAGGTTGTATCGTCATTTTATGTTTGAATAAATTGTTAAAAATTAAATATTGGTTAATTTTTATGTTAGTTTATTGTGCTTTAATTATTGTTATTTAATTAATGTGAAATGTGGTTGAAATTTACTTACTTGATAATTTAATACATTAATTAGCTTATATGGTTAAATAGTTGGTCTTAAAAAAATTAAACTATTGTAATTAAATAAATAAATTAATTAAATTAAATTATTAATTGTGTAAATTATATTGCATTTAAAAAAAAAAAAAATTAGAAAATTAAAATAAAAGTAAATGCATGTGAATTGAAATTTAGTTTTTTAAATTTAAATTAGAAAATTAAAATTGCATGCAAAATTTGAAATGGAAAATTGTCGTGAAGTGGAGAAGATATTTTCATAACCACTTCTCAACATGTGTGTGAGGGCAATAATTGCATTGGGGTTGTTGAAAAATTTCTTACAGAGAGGATATTTTGGATCTGGGAAAAATTACAGAGGCTATTCAATTTCCTCACGGGAAATTATCAAAGTTTTTACAAAAATTCTTGCTGCGTTAAAAAAATAAATTCTGAGAGGATTTATTTTTCCTCAGGGGTTGTATATTTGTGGAAGATCCCTTGGTGGAGGATCTCTTGTGTTGGTTGGAGAAGTTTTTGGAAATATTGTGCGCTACAAGCAAAAGGATTTCTCCTACAGGAAGCTTTTATTCTACAGGTATTTTACTTGTTATTTATTTTGAAATTGTTTCTTTTAAAAAAAAATGTTTGAGAAAATATAAGTTTTCTTGTCTCCTGTTTTCTTCTCAGGAATTTAGTAAAATTTTTATTTATGCAGTAGGGAAGATCTATGAAATATTTTAATTGAGAAAGAAAAGGAAGTTCTCTGTTATTTTATTTTTGAATCCCTAGGAAATAGGGGCAAACAGAGATAAATATTTTCAACAGCAGGAAAAAAAACTTACAGATGAAATTTACAAAAAACCATTGAAAATTCATGTTGAAATTTACCTGTGAAATGGGAGATCATTTTGGAGATCTATAATTAAATTGAAATTATATGAAACAAAATGTGATTATAGACAATTTTCTTAATTTTCTGTAGAAAGTTTTATTGAAAGAAATTGTCAGATTACCGTAATTAATTTACTGTGTAAAATGTGTTGTAAATATATATATATTATATATATATGTATATAAATTTTATACATACATATATACATATAAAATATAAATATATATATATGAACTGTATTTTGTATACAATTTTTGAAATTCAATCTTGAAAGTCGAAATTCATATGCGGATATTTAGAAAATCGCGTAAATTTTATATTATAGAGATTTTATTTCGGAATTATTTTACATCATATGAAATGGAATTAAAAAAATTTCTTTAAAAAAAAATATTTTATTGATGTGTTAGGCGGCAGGGGTTACTGCCCCCACTGCCAACTCCCAACAGGGAGACGGTGTGGAGGGCAGCGCCCAGTGCTGCCTTCATAGGCAGCGCATGGCGCTTCCTTCCACAGCGCGGCCCTGAGGGGAGGCTGCGGAGGCAGCCTTGCCCCAGCCCTAGCCATGGCTGCATATTGGCCGTGGATTTTGTTTGATATTATATGTGCTTTGTTTTATTTTGAAGAATTTTCTTTTATTCATTTTCAAATATTATATAATATTTATAATTATAATATATATGTTATATTTAATATATATATATTATTATAATATATATTATATATAATATATATAATGTTTTTATAAATATGTAATTATTGAATATTATGAAATTTAGAAAATTAAAATAATATTGTTGACTTGTTATAATAAAATATTTAAATAAAAATTTTGGTATAAATTTTTTGAATAATTATCTCATTATGATTGAGTGTATTAAGTGTGTGGAATTAGAATTTAAAATATAAATGAAATATTTTAAATTGTGATAATGATGTTTATATATTTGTAAAATTAAGAAAGTTAAATTAGAATAAAATGATGCAATTTTCTTTGATGTTTGAGAAGTAAATTATGAATTAGCTGATTTATATTTTGTTAATTTTGAATGTTTTGATTGGATTTAGTATATCCGAATGATAGACAAGAATTTTCTTTAAAATTGTTTTAATTTTGTGATTGGGAAAATGGGAAAGTCTTTAATGATCAAGTCTTCCAGACCCAATTGTTAAATGAGGGAAATGTGATTGTTAAGTTAAATTCTGGTGTTAACTAAGGATGTGTACATGAATTTGCATAGTGGTATGATACATGTGTTATAAATAGTGATTGATGTTCGTTTTATCATGATTGATCTTTTATATGGATTTTGGTTGTATGTACACCTTATAAACCTTAGTCAGAGAATGTAGATTCCCATGTTATGTTTAGGGGAGTGGCTATTCGTAAGGGCCGACACACAAAGTGGTGTCAGGGTAACTTACAAATAGTTGGTAAGATAGTGATAATTAAATGACACATTAGTTAGAATAAAAATTTTAACAAGATATTTGCCTCGCTTATGACTCTTGAGCTACTACAGTCATGAGTATAAGTTGAGAAGGCCTGGAATGGCAAATCGATCTCTTGTTCCTTTAAAAGACATACGATTCTGCAACAGTATGCAATAGGGGTCAGGTTTCGTAAAAGGTTACCATGATAACCTAAGGATTGGGGGCCGGAACCTAGGAAGAAACACCAGGGTAACCTTTGCAACTTTGTGATGACACTCCACCTAAAGTAACAGTTAACCTTGTGTTTGAGTTTCAATCAATTGTCAAAATCTGGAAGCAATGTAACCAATAGGTTGTTAAGTACTAGTGTCTAGGGTTAGTAGATTAGGTCTAGGTAACCTTATTACTATCTCCTAGCACGGGGGGTGGACCTACGGGTACCACATGGTTGGGTGGAACGTGCACCTTACTTCGTTGGGTCCCCAGTATGATCATGACATAGAGAGCTTCATGGATGGAGAGCTCGCATTTGGATCTATGTTTATTTCAACATTGTATATTGTAAACTTGTATTTGAAAACATCCCTCAAATCTATAAGAGGTGAACAATGTAATTGTAATTGTAACCATTATTTGAACTACCTCATCAAGATGGATGAGTATTGTAATATTATATCAAATGCAATGTATGGAAAAACATGTTTGTACTTTATTATGTTAACATGAATGGAAATTTATTATTATGCAATGTTTATCTTTATGTTATTAATTAAATGTGCAATGTGAAATACTTTAGTCACTTATGGAAAACTCAAAGTAGTGTAACGCCGCTTAAACTAAAAATGTATGCAATTAATTAACTTAGTATTAATACTTAAAAAAAAAATTATTACACCTTTATTACATTATTGTAACATTCTTAGGTTATTAAGATGGGGCATTACAAACCCTAATTTGAACAAACACTTACCATGATTTTTCTGCACATACAGGCAACCAACTCAACCACCTCCAACCCTTCTTTCTGATTTCACTTTTTGTCTATAATATTTTGTACCAAATAAGTTTTATTCCAACACCTCTTATATAATTACTCTATTTGTCTTCAATATATCTATATATACACATATACATTTTTTCTATGCTTCCAACCATTGATTTTCACATATAGTTCACATTGTGTGTATATATGTGTGTGTATATATATACACACACACATATACATGCATTGTTGATGGTGTTTGACAAGGAAAATCTATATTGGATCAAGTTGTTGGACCATGGAATAGTTTCAAATATATAGTTTACAATAGACTGATTTTGTTGAATATCCATTTTATCTAGGTAGTATTATAAACAAAATAATATAGATATACAATAAAATAGGTTAGAACTATTTGTTAAGATTTTTCTCCATCGTATAGCAATGAAAGGATGCATTAAACCTGATGTGAGAAAAAACTTACCATGCTCTTTCCACACATGGAGGCAACTGGCTCAAC
>VDFB02271358.1:423263940-423308940 GCA_007258455.2 Sequoia sempervirens | reverse complement strand
TAAAATCCATGGAAAATAACATAACTTATGATTTCTTGGAAAATGCCCTCAATTTTAAAGTCATCACAAATGCCATAAGTTTTCTATCATTTCACTGCACCCTCTATAGGCCAAAATAGTTGCTTTTACTTTTTCATCCCCAGAATTTTAAGTGAAATATCTACTTTGAAAATATCTATCCAATGAACTACATACCCCATGACTACAATTATGCATATGCCAACCTACAAAAGAAACATGCTCATCAAAAAAGAATAATTAATATATACATATCTATCCAAAGCCTTGAGCAAGAAAAGTATGAAAGGTCCATTGAAAATTTAATGGAGTCATATCATATATCACACAATGGTGAAGTAGGGGAAATTTTGTTGTTTCTATATATGGTTTCTTATATGGCACTATTGCTTTTCATGTAACTTTAAAAATATGGATATGTTGATAAAGATTTTCCTATATCTTATTTTTTCCATAAGCTAAAAAGATAATTGTAGAGTCATGGAAAAATGTAATGTGTAGAATACAATCTATTTATTCTACTCTAGTCCATGTAAGGATTCATGCATGTATGTATATCACATATTGCACAATGATGAAGTTGCAAAAAAAAAATTGTTCTCATAGATGATTTCCTTTTTTGGAAGGCTTCTTTTACTAAAATAACTTTAAGGAAAAGAGAATGTAGATAAAAAATTGGGCAAGATGGGACTTGTCTATAAGGCTGATAAGAATAGGAAAAGAAGAATATATGGAAGGTCTTGTTTGAAAACAAAACCAATACATGACATTCATTTGTACAGGTTTGCATTGATTTCAATTTATTTTTCTCTGTGTATGTGTTATTTCGATTGGATGGAACATGTTATATGTTTTGTATCAATATGTTTTATGATATTCTTTTTTCCTCAACTGTTTGAAGTTCTTGATAATAATATGTTCTTCATGATATTGTTCTTTTTAGTTCCCCATAACAAACTATTCAAAGATGAGACTTGTCTATAATGTTAATAAGTAAAAGGAAAGAAGAATATATGGAAGGTCCTATTTGAATATAGAAACAATTTTGTAGATGAAATAGCCAAATATCGTTAAAAGGAAAAAATCAAAGGAATGTGAAAGGTTCTTCTTCAAAGAATAAATTGAACACAAATAACTTTATAAACACACCTTATTTTAACAAAACAATATAAATCTTGAAACTGAAATATTGAATATTGCATTTACCTCCCCCAAGCCTAGCACACAAAAACAGTAAGATGGCCTAGAAATGTGGAAAAAATTGCATGGAATTGTATCATATATTAGTAAAAAATACAATTTAGACAAGGAAATATATTTTTGAACATAATATACTAGAAGAGAAAAACAATGAAATGGTGAAAAGAGAACTCTAAAGTTGAACATTTCCTATCTATGTGAACCACATAAAACCAATTGAAAAGGTGGGAAGAACACATAAGAATATCTTAAAGAAAAGAATCAAGGACAAATAAGGAAACTTAGGGTATATAGGCATGAAAAATGTACAATGCAACATAGATTTAGAATTTTAAACTTATTATTCAAATGCAACACATTTTTTTTAGAATGTTTCAACACTATGTGCATACATAGTTTAATACACTGGGATATCCAAAACATGTTACTAACTTATAAATTTTTTGTTACATATACATATACATACATATACATACATATAAATATACATATACATACACATATACACGTACATACACTTTTTGTCCTTTGTTTATTCTTTACAATTATTTCCATGCATCTTTGGCATTATACCCATTAGCATAGGATAAATTGTAGTTAAATATACAAATATTTGACCAATGAACTACATAACCCATGATTACAATTGACGAAATTTTGATCTCCTAAAACAACATGCTCACTAGGGGAAAATAGTTTCATGTAAATATCAATTAAATTCCATGAGTTTTATTCATAGAGGCTTCATGAAACATTTCGCACTTTTGACACCCTACTCCTTAATCACATCAATTGCTTCATAAAACCTCTATGCATTAAGCTCATTCCTCCAATCATGAATCTCAAAATAAATTATCAATTTTTAATGAATTACTTCATAGTGCAATTGAAGACTCAGTCATACCATTTTTCATAAAAATAAAATAAAAAACTTTCAAGAGAAGAGTGCAATAACATAATACAATTCTTTTGTATTCTTAGAATAAATGAATAGACCTATTGAAGAACAAATATGTGGCATCAAAATCCAAAACAAAAAGTAAGAATTTGTGTACACATGCATCTATTTAAGAATAAATATATGGTGTTTATTGTTTTAGTTATCTCTATGCATATTTGTTGTTACACCCATTAACATAGGAGTAATTGAAGATTAACATAGGAGTGATTGCATATATATTTATATGCATAGGGTTAGTGTGAAAGCATAAACATATTAGAGATACAATTAGTGTAATAACCCTCCTGATTGCTAGTTGGACTCAGTAGTGTTATGATTTGTTTTGATACTCAGATACTATGATGATACTATTATTGTTTGATTTGGTTAGTTAGACGTTAGATGATTCTGTTATCTCATTGTAGACATGATTATTTCATATGTCATTATGGTTGGTTATATTAGTTGATTTGCATAATTATGATATGATGCAGTGATTTAATTTAATATGTTATTAGATGAATGTTAGTTAGAAAGGTTAATTGATTGGTTATATTATATTTGTTAGAATAGGTGTGATGAAGGACAATATGGCATCACTTGTTCGCGAGTTCCCTATTATGTTGCGATTCCTTCTCACAATGCAGTGTTCTGATTTAATGCTTTGATGTTATATATATGTATATGCACATGTACACAACTTCATTTTTATGCAGGATTTGCAGGTACAAGTCTTGATTCCACCTGCTTCAGCAGGACAAGGCGAGCACCAATGGCCCAATGGATAAATGTTGAAATTGAGGTGATGATGAAGTTCTCTCATTCCATGATGTCAGATCGTCTCATTGGTTTGGTACTGTTCATTTTTGTGTAATTTTCATCTTTTGTGTTTTGTGTTATGTGTTTTGTCATATTTTATTTAAGATGGAATTTATAATTATGATTTATTTTAATGATTGAAATAGTTATTTATTTTAATGTTAGATTAAGTTCTATTTAAATATTTAAATGATTTAATTATTTTTGAAAATCATATATTTCAATTAAATAATGATTATATATTAAATGTGTCTTAATTATTTTAGTCAATTATCTGGTGGTGGATAATTATTAGAATAATTTATTTAAATTAAATATGTAATGTGATGTGCAAGTAAAGTTGCAAAAATGGAAATTAAAACAATAAAACAAATAAAAGAATGAAAAGATTGTGTGAGCCAATAAGAATACAAATCTGAGTAAAAAGTTGGCTTTTAAAGAATTGTTTTCTTTTATTTTTTTGATTTTTAGAGTTTTGTGGGAGATGGGCAATATATTTTTATTTAATTAGGAAAAAATGTAAGTTTACACATACAGAGGATATTTGTTACAGAAGTTGCAGAAGACATTGGTTTTTGGGTATTTTGAAACTTTAGAAGGGATATTGGAATCTTCTGCTGTATTTTGAGGAGAGTTCTTGAAAGGGATTGGAAATATGGTACTGGGTTGCTTTGGAGAAGCTTTCTGAACAGAGAATCAGTTCAAGCTCAAGCATGAAATACTGAAGAGGAGATTGGGAAGCACGAACAAGGAGCTCTTCGAGGTCATCAGAATCAAGTAGGCATCTTCAGACTTTCGAATAAGCGTTGGACATCAAGTTCCAACTATATTCTCCCTCTAGTACTCTCTCTGTTATCTTTCTGCTTCAGAGAAAACAAAACAAAATTTATTAAATATGATTTGTGTGAATAAGGAAAAACTGTTGTTTGAATTGAAACTTAGTGAAAGATATTAGACTTGAACTTTTGAAAAGAGAAGAAAATATGTAGTACTGAACTATTCCATTTTGTCAAAAAACAAAACCTTTGTCTCTGAAATAATCAATTTATCAATAAAAATATTTTTGTAAAAGATAGTCTTCTTGTAGGGAATAATAGATTGGAGTTTTGTTAATATATTTATATATATTGGATTTACTTAGTTTTCTGTATTTTACTCTCTGGTTTTAATATATGTGTATCTTACTCTCTAGTTTTATTATTTTATGTAAATAGAGTATATACATAATATATATATATATATATATATATATATATATATATATATATATATATATATATATATATTATACATATATGTATACCTTAATAGTCTAGTTGTATGCGTGTCGGGTCGTATGTCTGGCAAACTCATATTTTATTTGCTTAGAATTCGAAATCTTGGTTCGTTTCTTTTTGTGTTTATATTGAATTTATTTTAAAAATATATATATAAAACAAAATTTTAAAAAACATGCAAATCGAAGATTTTATTGATATTGTTTGGGGAAGGGAAGGGGTCGTACCCCATCCCCTCTCCCCTTATGGCAGAAAGGACTACCACAGCAATCCGCGAACTGTTGTGTGTGGCAGTCCTAAGGACTGCCATGCGTAGTAGTCACGAGGACTGCCTGCGACAGTCCTCTCTCCTCTGTGCACCATGGATAGAGTTTGATGTTTTGCTTTATTTTAATTTCTTTGTTTAAAAAAAAACTTCGATGGCTATTTCTAATTTCATTTATTTGATATGCACTTAATTAAATATATATATGTGTGTGTTTGTGTGTGTGTGTGTGTGTGTGTGTGTTTTCTCAGTTGGAAAAAACAACATAAGAATATTTTTTACGATTATATAGTTTAATGTGTGACTGTTCAGTTTGGTAAGAACAATATAAAAATATATGATGATTATATAGATATATATATATATATATATATTAAATTATATATGTATACAATAAATTGTGTAAATATGAATATACAAAAATAGATAACGATTATTTGAAGAATATGATTAAGTTGAGTAAATTTGAAATTTATTATCTTAGAATATTTGAATGTAGCAAAATAGATAAGGTGTCAAAAATGATTATTGTGTTTATTTTAAGTGGATCTAACGAAGCTAGAAAACTCTTAAACGCTATTAGACTCACGTATTTCTTTGGTTTTTCTATAACAATGTTCATGTATTAAATGGGATTTTGGGTTGTTGGTAACTAAAAGAATTATTGTACTTTAGTGTGAAGGTTATTATGTTTTTCTTAGCTTTCTTATTTTGATTGGCTTCTTAACTTGATGAGTTACCTTTTTACTTGATGTGGGAACCCGGTTGTCAATTTGTGAAAACATTATTCCAGAGGCATGTTTTAATTTTAATGTACTTCTCGTATTGATCACACTTTCAGAGTTGGAACTTATGGGTTCTGTGCTTGGAAGGGTTGAGCTATTCTGTTAATATTTTTGGTTATGAGTAATTGTGAGAGGGTTAATGCCTCGTGTGTTTGGATTTTGTTTTATGCTTTGTTGATGTTAGTTCAACCCTTGCCAATTTGAGATATGTTAGGGGTCATAGGGAGAGTGGCTCTTCGTGGGCGTCGGCGCCTCAGGATGAGGAAGGGCTCAAGATAACCCACGAAAGAGTAGTTAAACAAGTGATAACCTAAATAATAGAATTTAGGGGGTTGGGTAGTTAATAAACACAAGATAATAAAACATTAGATTCCTCGGCTATGCATTAGGGCTACCATAGACTAGTGATAGACTGAGAAGGCTGTGGTCGGCATAGTCATAGCCTCATCTTCATGAGAGATTATTGGCTCCGCATTAGCTACCCTATGGTGCCGGTGCCTCAGTTAGGAGGAAGGGCCAGGAGATCCATAGATGGGTGTTGAAGCCTCAGTTGGAGGAAGGGCCAGGAGAATCCCGTGAGAGCTATGCGATGACACTCTCCACTTGAGACCCTTGTGTTTTGTTGTAGTTACCTCTGGATATTGTATCTTTACGTTGTTTTCGGATTATTGTGAAATTGGTTTATCATTTCTATTTAGCTACTTGTTAAATTGATGATACTGTGTTTAATTGTGATGAGTTTTACAGTTTCAACTTGTTATGTGATTTGTGAATGTTGATCGTTGTTCATTGTATGCTTTGAGTTGTACTTGTTTTGTATCATATTGTTGTTGAGTCGGTTTGACATTCATGGTCGGGTTTTCTTCCTCGTCACCTCTGAGCATGGGGGGTGAGTTACTTGTAATTCACATGGTTGGGTGGAACGTGCTCCGCACCCGTTGGGTTCCCCATCACCATCTTGTCTTCTTGGCATTCCACAGTGGAGTTGTACCAATATACACTTGTATTTCATATTTCTTTATTCTTGTATCTATCCCCATGTTGGGAAATTCAATGTAATTCAATTATCAGAGATTGTAATGTAACATTAAAACAATGTTGTAATAGTTAGGATCATTTGTATCTTTGTTAAAAGATTTATCATGGATGTAATTATGCAATGTTTATTATGCTCGCATCATGGTTATGGGATGAATCATTGTTTATGGTTATTATAAAGAAAATGGTTATGTTGTAATTGTTATCTTTATTTCCATTTAGTTGTTGCGATGTAACCTTGCGTGCCCCAGAGAACCAAGAGTGTTAATTCTATGTAATATGTTATGTGGTTATGGTTTAATGTTATTGCATGTTTACTTTTATTATTTTAAAAAAAAATTATTTGCATTGTGTGTTCTCTGGGGTTTGCACGGCAGGCGTTACAATTAGTTTGGTAGCTATTAAGCATTATCCTTTCCAATATCTCTTTTATCCATTCAATTTATTTGTTTGAAGTTTGTGCTAGGATTTTTGCCAGCCCAACCATGAATAGGATTTTTCATGCAATAGCTCCTTTAAAATTTCTCTATTTGTTTATTGTTGTTACATTTTCAAAGGATCCACAACAGTCTTGGTCTATAAATATGTATACATATTTCTGCCTCAGGTGTTGTCCACATTTCTTTTGTCAAGCCCAATTCAAATGAAGAACCCAACCCTAGTCGAGAAATTTTTTTACACCTTGTTTGGATACTGATAGATTTTCAGTTTGGAGCATATTCATGCATGGATGAAGTTCTATCAGTATGTCAACAAGGTGTAACAACATTTTCTTCAATTGCACTAGGGTCTTTGTTTGAACTGCATTCATCGCTTTGAATGTTGTTTGTAACTAATTTCACATAAATATATGTCCATATATAATTTTTTTGGGGGAAAGATTTCAAATATTAACAAAATACTTAAGAATCACAGGAAAATGACAGATGATCGACAACCCCAAAATTTCATAATTTAAAAAATTGAAAACAATTCTTTTTACAAGAACAATAGAATAATTTTTTACAAGGATTTGAAAATAGATGATGGAAAAAGAATATCATGAAACATATTCATACAAGAGAAGAAATCTATGTAATAGCTAGCATGCCAAATCTCAACTCAAGCTGCATTATGTGGTACTCAGTATTATAGAAAAACAGGGAAATAATAAAACAACTATTAGTTAAGCATACATACACATAGATATATATATATATAGACATATATGCATATATATACACATGTATATATATCTATATTATATATATGTGTGTGTGTGTGTACATAAATATACATATACATATACATATACATGCATATATATATACACAAATGAACACATGTACACATACATACATATATATGTATATATTTACATACAATGTCAACTGTGTGTGAAAATCAATCCTTCAAAACATAGAGAGATACAAATAGGAATATATATATATATATATATATATATATATATTGAAGAGAAACAATACCCTAATGCCTCTTTTGGAAATGCAACTCAATCAATATTTTTTTTGGCATGTTTCATACAAGACATATATGCATATATATACACATGTATATATATTTAAACTTTTCAAAATTATCTTTAAATAATCTACAATCTAATGAATTAACAATTAACCATAGACAATTAGCACATCAGAAACACAGAGAACACTAATATTTTTTTAAATGGAAACCTTGTTAGGGGAAAAACTATGGTGGATGTCCATCCACAATATTATACCCTGTTAAAAGTATAATGATGAATAATGGGAATGCACATGCATTCAAGCAAATTTCCTAGAGCTCAATACTCAAATATAAGAGGGTTTAATTCCGAAAGAAGACACACTGTCTTAAAAAAATTTAGATCAGATCTGTAGGGTATGAACTAAGAAAATAGCTTCTGCAAAATCCTAATTATAGTTCTAGTTAAGCATAGAAACATTCCTTCACACTTCTCTCAAACTTCTTCACACTTTGCTCTGCAATCGAATGATTAGATAACTTTTCTCACACTTTCTCTTTCTTTGGAACTTATTCCCTTATATGCACACCTTAAATTCACACAAAAAAACATTTTTATATATCTTCAACATGGATTTACATCAACAACTTATTCTACCAAAATCAAAGATGAAATATAAAACATATACACAATGTCAGCTCAAATTTACAAGTAAATTTTTAATGCGAATTGAACATTGTCGGCCACAATATAATGAATACTTTAAAAAATATCATTGAGCACACCAAACATTCAAAGTTCAATCTTGAAGGATCCACAACACACTACAACCACCATGTTTTCCAAGAACATAAAAACCCAAATGCACAAGAGAAAAAGCACCAACCACGAGCACATTGATCAACATGGACATGCAAAAAATATGGAGAATGATCTAAAATCATCCACAAGCATCAAGAGTCATCAAAGAAGCATTTATAACAACTAAAATTACTATAATCACATCAAATTCAATCACGAACACCAATGAGAGCCATAGAAAAAAATTCAGAACATAACTGTTCATAACATGATTAAATCTTCATGCGGACCTCTGAAACTTTTGATGGATAAAGTAGATACACTCAAAAATAAACCCTTTGGTCCATAATGATTCATCATCAACATACTGAGCAAGACACCTTCATGACCTTCACTATTCAACTGTCAACCTGCAACTCTTCCTTTAACAATTTTCTCACTATCCTCGACATATACAACCTTCAATACATCAATGCTAATAGTGTTGACATCAATGACAACCACCTATCAAAAACACAACTACAACATCCAACAATATCCCTCTTTGGAATTTATGGCAACACATGATGTGAAAAAGAACATTGATGCAACTCTTAATCAACACTTACCCCCCCTTAGATTTTGATTCTTCTCTTCAACTCTTCCACATGATCTTCTCCCCACAAGGCTCTTCTTAGTAGATAATCACTATTATTTCACATTACTCTTCTCTCCCTTTCAAAAAATGGCAAAGATAAGCATTATTTTTCCACATACAAGATTTGAACCACATATCTACTCATTTGACTACTCCCCTTAAGTAGCTGCCATAGAAAGATCAATCTAGATTAGAATATAGCTATGAACCACATGGATTGATACAAGTAAATGCATCTCTAGTTCATATTAGGAGGGGTAATCACCCCTATCATCCCTCTAAGATACTCAAAAGTATCCATTAGAAATGACTTGTGGAAAATGTCTACAATCTATTCTTTGGTACGCACATACTCCAGTCTGATTTCTTTCTCACTCACTTTCTCCCTCAGGAGGTGAAACTTAACTGATATATGCTTGATCTTAGAGTGTAGCACTAGATTCTTTGATAAGTTTATTGCACTTGAATTTTCAAAGTATATGGCAATAGGCTCATCATATAGTACTCTGATATCTTTTAGCATATGTTTCATCCACAACACTTGAGTACAGTTATTTGTAGTAACTATATACTCAACCTCAGTAGTAGATAGGGCTATGGAATTATTAGTTTTACTCAACCAAGACATTAGCTTCTTCCCTACGAAGAATGCATCACCACTAGTTCTTTTCTTGTCATCTACATCTCCTACTTAATCCACACCAATATAGGAACTCAAGGTAATATCATCATCTTTAGGATAAAAAATCCCAAAATCAATTGTTCCTTTTAGGTATCTAAAAATTCTCTTTATAGCATTCACATGTGATTATTTTTTGATCAACTTGATATCTAGAAACCATACACATGTTCAGTCATGATGTCTAGTCTTGTCTAAGTTAAGTAGATCAATCTTCTAATCATTGGCATGTATCTTAAATGATTTTCCTTAGGGGAATCATCATTTTGTGTAAACTTGCATCTAGTTACCATGGGTGTACCAACAAGCTTTGAGTCTTCCATGCCAAACTTCTTCAACAAATCTCTCACATATTTGAATTGAGATATCAAAATACCATTGTCTAACTAAGTGACTTGAAATCCTAGTAATAACTTCTTAGATCTCCAATCATACTCATTTCAAATTCAGTTTTTATTTCATCAACAAGCTACATACATAGATCATCTCCTCCAAAAATAATGTCATCAATAAATACTTGAATAATCAACTCTTTATCACGATCCAACTTTAAACACAAGTTGCTAGATCATCAATACCTTTATTGAATCCAAGATTTATTAAGTATTTATCTAGTCTAACATACCAAGCTCTAGGGGTTTCCTTGAGTCCATAAAAAGCTTTCTTTAATTGGAAAAACATGTCTTCCTTATAAGTTAGTTGAAATTGATCTGGTTGCTCAACATATACCTCTTATTCTAACTCACCATTCAGAAAGATTGACTTCACATCCATTTGATATAATTTGTAGTTCTTATATGTGGCATAAGAAAGAAATAATCTAATAGCTTCAATTATGGTAATAAGGGCAAAGATTTCTTCAAAATCAATACCTTCTATTTGTGAATACCTTTTAGATACCAGTCTTGCTTTATTCCAAACCACTTCACCTTGTTCATTCAACTTATTCTGAAAGACCCACTTAGTACCAATCACATTTTTATCTTTAGGTCTGGGAACAAGAATCCATGTATTATTCTTTTCAATCTTCATCAGATCTTCCTTCATAGTTTCATCCAATGTTCATCATTACAAGCTTCATTGATATTCTTAGGCTTAGTCATGGAAATTAGACAATACTCTTTTGCAATCCTTCTTCTATTTTGCATACCTTTATTCTTATCTCCTATAATTTGATCTTCAAAATGATTTAGCTTTACATATCTTAGAATTTTAGGATTCTCTCACATTTCTAGTTCTTTTGTTCTTTCTTTTGCACTTCCACTTCTCTCTCCTTCCTGACTTTCTTGATTTACTAGAACAATATGAACTTGATTATGTGTCTGAGCATTCTTCCCTTTGTATATACTATCTTTTTGGTCATCTCAATCATATCCACAATATTTGGATGATCTAGGAAAGACCTCATCAACTCTAACATTTGCACTTTCAACCATTTTTCTCAATCTTCTATTATAGCACTGGTAAGCCTTGCTTTTCATAGAGTAACCTAGAAAGATTATATTATCGCTTCTTGCATCAAACTTACCTATGTCCTCATTTGTCTTGATATAAAGATTGCCTCCAAAGATCTTAAAATATTTAACAATAGGCTTATAACCAAACCATAGTTCAAAAGGAGTCTTACTAGAAATACCATTGACATTTACCTAGTTTAGAATATACACAACAATGTTTACAACTTCTCTCCAATAGATGTGAGGAACATTTCCTTCTATCATCATTTTTCTCGTAGTATACATAATTTTTTTGTTCTTTCTCTCTAGAACTCCATTCTGTTGAGGGGTTGAGGGAGAAGATAAGTATCTTTTGATTCCATATTCTTCACAGAAGGAATTGAACTCTTAGGATGTGAACTCACCGCCTCTTTCTAACCTGAGGCATTTTATTTTTAGACCTTCCTCATTCTCTACCATAGCTTTGAAACTTTTAAACTTCTCTAATACCTCACATTTTTCTCTTAAGAAAGAAACCCATATCATCCTAGAGTAATCATCAACAAGTAGCATAAAGTACCTTTCTCCTTGTAGACTTCTGATTCTGGAGGGACTACATACATCAATATGCACCAGCTCCAATACTCCTAGAATGATATTGTTTTCTCTGAAAATAGACTCTAGTCTATTTTCCTATCTGGCATTCCTTGCATATTGTGTTAGTAGGCTTCACTAGCCTTGGTAGATCTCTTATTGCTTGAGTGGAGCTTCCCTTGATAATTTTATCAAAATTCACATGACACAGCCTCCTATGCCATAACCAACTTTCATCTAGTTGAGCAATTAAACAACTTACATTAGCAACACTTAGGTGAAAAATATTACCTCTTGTCTTTGTACCTGAAACAATCATATTTCTAGAGCTTCTATGTATCCTACATCTTCCATCATTGAATTGAAGATCACAACCCTTTTCCACCATTTTTCCAACACTCAATAGGTTATGCTTCAAGCCTTATACATAAAGGACATAATCAACATTATGTTTACCACCAAGAAAAATAAATCCTCTACCAAAAATCACACCAGCATTGTTATCTCTAAATCTTACAACCCTAGCATCATATTTCTCTAGACTTAAAATTTTTCTTTTGTCACTAGTCATATGATGTGAGAATCCATTGTCAATAACCCACTCATAATTTTCTTCAATTTATCTTGCAAGAGCTTTCTCAACTTTAGGAAATTCAGTAGCCACCAAACCATTTTCCTTGATAGGAATGAAAACCCATTCATCTTCATTTCCATTTTCTTTATCAAATTATTCATTAGTCACACTTTCTTCAACATAATAGCTTTTCTTTTGAAATATAGGTTTTTCAGGCTTAGACCTAGGAACTGTTTTAGGATTCCTTGAAGCAAAATGACCTATTTATTGCAAGAGAAACATTTAATAGGAAACTTTCCTTTATACTTACCTTGTCCTCTACCTTCTTTCCTTACAATTAGTGCTATCAACTCTTCTACCCCTCTTTCTTTATCTTCAAGTTGTTTCATCTCTTCCTCATACTTGAATGTCTTTCTAGAAATATCTCCTAGATCATGTTTTTGCTTGATTCTTCAAAATACAAAGGCCTTAAATTTAGACTCAATCTTAGGGGAAAAATCACCAGACTCACTCTGGTCAAAGGAAACAATTTTACCAATCAACATATCTCTTGTCACATTTATTACCATTCTTAGCTCTTCAATATCATGAGCCTTTGATTTTAAGAGGGAGGAAATGATCTAAGAACTATAGCTACAATTTATTGTTCATCCAAGGTACCGCCAACACATCTAATACCCATCACAAGTTTATTTACTCTTTACATAAAAGAATAACTATTTTCATCTTCACCTATCTTCAAAGTTTCATACTTATTTTTCAAACTTTGTACCTTAGTGACCTTCACAAATGAATATCCTTCATACAAATTCTCCATCTTCTTCTAGATCTCATGAGCTGTCTTCGGATCCATCACATTTATCATTTTCGATTACATCAGAGAGCTCAACAAATTTTCAATAGCCCTAATGTTAATCTCAACCTCTTTAATATCATTATGATTGGATGGACCATTATGAGGAATAACATATCTACTATTTGTAATCTTCCAAAAGGGTTCACCAATACACCTCAAATGACACTCCATTCTGGATTTCCATAGAGAGTAATTTGTTCCATCGAATCTAGGACTGTCCTTGTATGATGCCATCTCAGATCACCTCAAGAATTTAAAATTATTTAGAGGAACCTGCTCTAATAACCATTGTTGGTAAAACAAGGATAGACAACTAAGAGGGGGGCTGAATCAGTTATCACAAAATATTTAAAATTTTCAAAATTAACTTCACTTAATCTCAAATTTGATGAATTAACAACTAACCATAGACAATCAGCACATCAAAAACATAGTAAACACCAAGATTTGTTTTACGTGGAAATTCTATTATGGGAAAAACCATGGTGGATGTCAACCCACAATATTATACCCTATTAAAATTATAATGAAGAATAATGGGAATGCACATGCATTCAGGGACACATGACTAGACCTCACTACTCAAATACAAGAGGGCTCACTACCCAAAGAAGACACATTGTCTTACAACAATTTGGATTATATCTGCAATGTATGAACTAAGAAAATATCTTCTACAAAAGCTTGATTATAGTTTTGGTTAAGCACAAAAACACTACTTCACATTTTGCTCAAACTTCTTCACACTCTGCTATGCAATTGAATGAATAGATCGTTATTCACACACTTTCACATTCTATGGCACTTCCTCCCTTCTATGCACACTTTAACTTCACACAAAAAACCACTCTTATATATCCATAACATGGATTTACATCTACAACTTCATCGGCCAAAATAAAATATGAAATATAAAACATATACACAATGTCAGACAAAATTTACAAGTAAATTTTCAACGCGAATTGAACACAATTGGCCACAATATAATGAAGAGTTAAAACAATATCATCGAGCATGTAAAACATTCAAATTTTAATCTCCAATGATCCACAACATGTTACAACCACCATGTCAGCCAATAACATGAAAACCTAAACACACAAGAGAAAAATCATCGACCACGAGCACACCGATCAACGCAGACGTGCAACAAAGATAGAGCATGATCTAGAAGCATCCAAAATTATCATGAATCATCAAAGAAGCATCCAAAAAAAATGAAATTACTATAATCACATCAACTTCAATTATTTATACCAACTAAAGCCACATAAAAACTATCAGAACATAACTATTCATAACACGATTAAATCTTCATGCAAACCTCTAAAACTTTCGGTGGATAAACTAGATACACTAAAAAATAAACCCTTTAGTTCACAATAATTGATCATCAATGTATCATGGCCTTCATTGTTCCACTATCAACCTATAACTCTTCCTTTAACAATTTTCTCAATATCCTCAACATATACAACCTTCAATACATCAATGCTAATAGTGTTGACATCAATGACAACCACATATCAGCAACATAGCTACAACATACAACAGTATACACACAGAGACATAAATATATATGTATATATTTACATAAAATGTCAACTATGTGTGAAAATAAATCCTTCAAAACATAGAGATACATATAGGCATTTATATATTGAAGACAAAAAACACCACAATACCTCTTTTAACAATACAACTTAATCAATATAGTTTTTGTTACATTTTAGACTATACTTTCCCACACTCTAGTGTCTATGTAAAATGACTTGTAGATTCTAAAGAACAAAAAATTTAACATAGAAAATAAATAAATCATTTATGCAAAACACCGTGGTTTCTTTTTTTTCTTGGCCCATGTATGCTTCATGCACTCTACCTATTCTTTGTTCTTATTTGTGTGCATCCTTACTACTATATGCATTTTGTACAGTAGAAGCTCTATATAAGGAAACCTCCATATCTATGGTTTGCAACTTGTACTCTCCATATGTAAAAATTCCATATAATTATTTTTTTAGATGATATGCCATTTGAGAGAATCTAAAATAACTATTATAAAAACACTTGAGAATCATAGGCAAATGACAAATGGTCAATGAAACCACATCAAATACAAGTTGAAAAGAGGTAGAATAACATACAAAGGCCAAAAAAATTGAAAAAGGTGAATGGTTCCTATTCATATCCCATTTATGTGTGATTCTAAAGTATTATTCTAATACATCTTGCAACTATTACATAGGCTTCTTTCCTCATACGAGTATGTTTGATGATACTATTTTTCCCTCATTTGTTTCAATCTCCTTATAACAAACTGTTAATTATTGTGGTTATTTTGTTTGCATGCAATAGGTTATATACATGTTCTATCAATACGTTCCATGATATTTATTTCCCCTCATCTATTTGAAGTTTTTCATGATAAATTATTCTTGATGGTACTCTTCTTTCCACATCCCCATAACAAACTATTCATTTTCATTGTTTTCCTCTTATATGCTATATATTTTAAAATTATATGAAATCGACTACGGATCCAAAGACGACAATTTTTACAATAGTCTTCTATGAAACAAAAACCATAATGGTTGTTACACATTACACATGAAACCCTCCAATATGCTATCAAACCGAGCTAAAGGAAATGATTTTTATAGTAGTCTGCTATCAAACTGAAACATAGATTTTGGTACCCAAGTCCTTCCTTGATCTTTTAAGGTTTTTCATTTAAAAGGGGAAAGATGGACCAAAACGCACAATGTTTCACTCAATATTAATGTAAGGATGAAAGAGATATTGATGTGAAATGTGTGTATATTTTTTTGAATTCTTAAAAATGCAAATAAATAAATGTAAACTAATCTAATGCAAGATGCTGGAAAACAAGATGTTGATTGCAAGTATGAATTAGAAACTTAAAAAAATGAAAATAGAAGTTGATGCAATTGATTAGAGTGCACGTGGAGGTAGATTAATGTTACTAGAAAATTTTGGAATGTTCCAGAAGTCATTGTTTATGGACACTAAGATTGATACACCACAGATGGAAAATCAATCCTGCCTTTGGTGAAAACTTTTGGAAATAGGTTTCTGACTATTGAGAGTTGAATTATGAGAAAATCTATTTTGAGGCCTACAGGTGGGACTAAATCACCATGCATGGTGAACTAGTCCTCGTATATGAATCTGTAAAGTTAGGACTTGATTCTGTAGGTCTAGATCTACACTTCTGTCTTCTACAGGTGTTTGCTTCAAAACATGTCAGATTCGAGCCTAAAAATGACCTTTTGTTGCTATTTTGGCTTGAATGATGAAGAGATGACTTGAATGAATTTTCAACTTGATCTTAAATGATTTCCAAGCTTCCAATAGTCCTTTTATCTGCATACAAACAAGACAAAAGAGAGAGATGTTGAATGTTAGGGTATGGAGGTTTGCCTTGGTCAAACCCTATTTCAGTAATTAAACCAAAATGATGAAAGGAAGTAATGAAACATGAAAAATGGAATTTATTACCTTGAAATTCTATAGAAATACATGAATATTCATCCCTTAAATTCTTTAGAAAGCTAACTTGATGAATTTTAATGAAGAAACCCTAACTTTCTTGACTTAGATGAGAAGATAGATGATGAATTAATGATGAGAGATGTAAAAATGAGTTGTTAGATGTAAATAAAAATGTGTCACATTATCTTGATTATACCTCATCATAGGCTAACATGTAGTTAAATTAAAATTTAACTTTCACTTTTTCCCACTCGAAGGTCAAAATGGGGCAAAATAGGACTCATTCACCAAACATGGAAAAGGGGTCCCACCTAGATGGGACTTATTTTCCATGCATGGAGAATGGGTCCCATAGGGGCCATTCTAATAGCTAAGAAGCTAGTAGATAAGGAAATAATGTTTAAACTGCAACTTTGTTTGTTATTTGATCAATCAAAGCCTCAGGTTGCACAATATGGGTTAATAGGGGTCTATTAGTGATGATGTAAATGTCAAATAGGGCTTGAGACACATAAATCAATGTGAAAGTGTGATTAAATAGACTTTACAACACTAAAATGAAGTCCACACAACCTAGGAAGGCACAAGAACCAATGTGAATGTGTGGGACATATTAGACCACTAATTTATCATTAATTTTAAATTATAAGCCTTCTAAATTGATGTGTTAATGTTATTAAACACATTTTGTAATGTTAAATTAGAGATAAATAGGTTAATTAAGTCTAGAAAAGCGTGAAAGTCCTTTACAAGACTTTACAACACCTTTACAAGACATTGTTAAAAGCATGTTATTCAATTTACAAGGGTCCAAGACCTAGTGTGGATGCATAAAATACCTCACAACACCTGAATTATGGCCTCATTAAGTCCATTTTATCATGAATTTATCCCATGTCAAGAAAAGGTTCCATTTTTCTATGGCACGTTTAGCCCCCAGTTTAGTGAGAGGATGAACATGCTTCAAAATCACACTAAAGTAGACATTTAAGACAAATATTCATGTATAGATGTAGATGACAAAGAAGGAAAAAGATCAAAGAGGTGACTAAGCCCCCAAGATACAAAATCATGCAATGACAAGGAAGAAGGGGTGAAAAGGATGGATCAAGCTTTGATCATTTGTCCTACTAGTTGTGGATTAGATCTAGGCTATCTTGTTTGAAAAAGAGAATTTGTACTCACTCTAGGGTGACATAACACATGATGGTTCATCGTGTGAGAAGGATGAATTGTACTCACTTTGAGGCCACAAAAGTAGTTTTCTGCAGGGTGAGACCCCAAAAGGTAAGATACATACTGTGAACACCATAAATCTACAAATTATTTAAACTTAATCTCACATTAGCATATTGTTAGTCTAAAACAAGAAAACAAAGTAGTGTTCCTATGAGATATTCAATTATATTAAAATATGTAAATAGGATAAAAAGATAAAAAAAACTAAATAAAGCATATGAAAACATGATCAAACTCTTATCTCATAGTGGATTGGTGCCACTTTGATGTCGAAAGTAGCCATTGGTGCATAAGATTGTTGATCAAATGCCTAAGGTTGTGTATCAAGTTGTGGAGAAAGATACTAAGATTGTGAAGGATTAATACAATAGAGGAGACCTTTATTTATAACTAAGAAGGATGGAAGAATGAAAAACATGGAGAATGTGGGAAAAAACATAAGCCAATGACAATATGCCACTTGTCAAGATGTGAGAGGATGAAGGTTGAGCACATTTTGGTCAATATTCCAAAGAGGGGGAGATTTGAAATTAAAAAGATGGCTTGTTGGAGGAAAAAGAAAGTCTTAAATGCCAAGTGGAAGACATGTAAGAGAAAATGTAGGAGGAGTTAATGCTATGTTGGAGGACAAGACATTTGGATGGATTTTCAAACTTAGAGGAATATTCTCTTTTTGATGCCATTTTGAAAGTAATTAGGGAATTATTAAATCAAAGAAATGATTTATTGGTGCAAATTGCAAAATCTAGAGGATTCAAGTGATTAGGATTAAATTAATCAAGGTTTAATTAATTTGATGAGGGATTACATGATGTGACTATTTGATTTAGATTTATTGGTTGATTTAAATAAAAATATGAGAAGACTGTGATTTAGATTTAATTAAATAAAGATTTTGATTTTTTTAATTAAAGAAGATGGTGTTAGACTAAATCAAATAAATATTAATTTATTTAATTTAATGGAATTACTTTAGATATTTAATCAAATAAAATATGATGTATTTAATTAAAGAGGGAAAATGATGATAAAGGGAAGATTAAGGACGTTATGGAATTAGTGAATCTGGATTAGATGCATGATGTCAATTTTGCATGTCTACATTGTTCCCCTCTTTGAAGCAATGTAATTGTCATGTTGGTTTAAATAATGAACTTTCTGCAATAAAAATTCAAAAAAATTCTAGTTTTTTTGGATGCCCCAATAGAAAGAAGTATACTAGTACATTTCCCCCTCGAAAGATCAAGTAAAAAGATTCAATTTGAGGGTCAATATCATAACAAAGAGGTTCAAGATGGACACATAAATGAGTTGGATGTTGTGGATATGGTTTCTGATATGTGGTTGTCATTGGTTTCAACACTATTAGCATTTGGTGTATTGAAGGTTGTATATGTCGAGGATATTGAGAAAATTGTAAAGAAAGTATTTTAGGTTCCTAGTGGAACTGTGCAAATCAAGAAGGCGTGTTGTTTTGTATGTTGAGGATTAGCTGGTTTGGATCAAAGGGTTTATTGTTGAATTTTTCTAGATCATCTACTAGAATTTTTAGAGGGACCTACATGAAGTTTTGAGTGTGTTGTGGTCTGACAGTGTTTTTGTAGCCTCTGTTAGTGGTCCTCAATGAAGTTTGTTTAATTATATTAATATCAGTTGTTGTGGATGCTTCTTTTTTGTTTCTTGGTGCTCTCTGATGTCTCTAGATCATTCTCTATCTTTGTGGTATGTCCACATTATTCAGAGAGCTCGTGGTTGAAGATCTCCTCACATGCATGTTCCATTTTTCATGTTCTTAGTTGACATGTTGGTGGTAGTGTGTTGTGGATCTTCATGGTGTAATCAATTAAAGTATTTTTCTATTGGAGATGTGAATTTGGGTCTCCACTATGTTGTGGCCAACCTTGGTGGATTTGCGTTGGAAATTTATTTGTAAATTTGGGCAAACATTGATAATAAGTTTTATTCTTTTGGGGGACTAAGTTGTGATGAAATATGATGTTGTGGATATATAAGAGTGATTGGTTGAGTGAAGATAGAGTTTGCATAGTGTGAATGTATGCAAAAGAAAGTGTAAATTTGTGAATAGTTTTTCTATCATTCTATTACAAAGCAGAGTGTGAAGAAGGTATTTTGAGCTTTATTGGAACTGTAATCAATTTTGTGCAGAAGGTATTTTCTTAGTTTGTACCATTTGGATTTTAATTATATTTTGTATTGTTGGATAGTGAGTCCTCTTTTGTATTTGAGTAGTGAGCTTTAGGAAATGTGCTTGAATGCATGTGCATTCATCTTATTATTTCTCATTATACTTCTAACAAGGTATAATCTTGTGGACTAACATCCACCATGGTTTCTCCCTTAGCAGGGTTTCCATACAAAAAATCTTGGTGTTATTTGTCTCTCTAATCTGTTAATTGTTTATGGTTAATTACTTATTCATAACATCTAAGACTAAGTTAAGAAAAGTTTAAGATTTTTTCAAAATTGATTCACCCCCTCTCAGTTGTGTGTCCTTGTTTTGCCAACAATTGGTAACAAAGAAAATGCCTCTAAAGAAGTCTAAAGGCTTGAGGTGATCTAGAATGACAACACTCAAGAAGGATAGTTTGATATTTGATGGCACTAACTATTCACTATGGAAAGTTAGGATGCAATGTCACTTAAGATGTACTAGTGAAGCTTTCTGGAAGATTACAAAAGATCCATATGTTATTCCACAGAATCGTCCCTCCACTCTTGATGAGATCAAAGAAGTTGAATATAATATTAGCGCTATTGAAGCTCTAGTGAGTGCTCTGATAGATTTAGAGATGGCTAATGTGGTAGGACTGTAGAAAACTAATGATATTTTGATGAAAATGGAAACTTTGTATGGGGGATATGCACAGGTGTAGATGGATAAGCTATACATCTTGAAAAACAGATATGAGAATTTGAAGATGGGTGAAGATGAAAATATCACCTCTTTTATGTAGAGAGTAAATGAATTAGTGATGGGTATTTCATGTGCTGGTGATTTTTTGGATGAGGATAAAATTATGGTGAAAGTACTCAGATACTTTCCTCCCTCCTACAAAATGAAGGTTCATGCTATTGAAGAGTTTAGATTAGTAAACAATATGACAAGAGACATGTTGATCGGGAAGTTTGTTGCTTTTGAAATAAGTGAATTTGGTGAATATACACCGAACATTGATTTTTCATTGAAGGCTACTATATCTGGAAGTAACAAGCAAAGATATAGTCTAGGAGAGAGTTCCAGAAAGATATCCAAGTATGATGAAGAATTGAAACAACTTGAAGATAAAGAAAGAGAGGTCATTTTGACAATGGTGGTTTTAATCCCTGTTCTGATTTCATGTAGTAGAATAGGTCATTTTGCATCATGATTTCCTAAAAGAGTTCCTAGATCTAAGCCTAAAAATTCTAGATTCCAAAGGAAATGCTACTTTGTTGAAGAAGTAGTGACTGGTGATGAGTCTGATAAAGGTAATGGAAAGGGAGATGAATGGACTTCCATTGCTACCATTGAAGATAATCTTGTGGCTACTAAATTTACTAAAGATGGAAAGGCGCTTGCAGCCTGATTTGAAGAAAAAGATGAGTGGGTCATTGATAGTGGATGCTCACATCATATGACTGGTGATAAAAGAAATTTTGTGAGTCTAGAGAAGTATGATGGTGGGGTTGTATGATTTGGAGATAAGAATGCTGGTGTGATTTGTGGCAGAGGAACTATTTTCCCTAGTGGTAAAGATAACAGTGATTATGTCCTTTATGTTGAAGGCCTAAATCACAACTTGTTGAGTGTTGGAAAAATGGTTCACAAGGGATATGATCTTCAGTTCAAAGATGGAAGATGCAAGATGTAATACACCTCTATTTTTCTTTTTGGCTAAACAGTATGTCCTTGTTTGCTTGGATGTGCTTTTTGGTTCTCAAGATACTTTATCAAGTGTGTATTATTTAATCACTGTTTACAGAATGATAGTTTATTGGTGTGATGTGGCGTATCTTATTTGATGCTTTATTTGGAATGTTTTAATTGGTGTAATGATGACTAGTTATTGTAACATGTAATCCCATGAGATATCTATTTATGATGGAATTGTCAGTCTATGATGAGTGTATTGGTTAAGGGGACGAGATCGCATCACTCGCTTGCGAGTGCCCTACGATTCTGAGATTTCATCTTCATGGTGTGTTTTATTTATCATATATATGCATGTTGGATATACTCTTTGTTCACAGGTTGATAGGTATAGGACATTGACTCCACCTAATTTCACAGGTTTGAGCATGTCCATTGACCAATGGTAACTAATTGGGAGATAGTAGCTAGGTTTTCTATGCCAAGTCATCACCCTAGTCATAGCATGTCGTCGAGTTGTCATCGAGTTTAGTTGATTTAATTTAGTTCATCCCTCCTTGATTATTTATTTAATTTCATATTATAAAGGTTATTAAATGGTGCATATAGTTAAATGATGATTAGATGTATTTAGTTGCAATGTTGAAATGTTATTTATTTTATTGATTAATTTGATTTAATTAATAAAATTAGATTTAGTTTATTGATTAATTAGTTTAATGGTGATAAATTAAGTGAAGTAGTTGTTTTGGCATTATTGTATATTAAGATTCAAATTTAAAATGAAAATGGAAATCATATTGCATATTTAAAGTTAAATTAAAATAAAAATAAAAATTTGTGTTAAATTTCACTATTGAAATTTTTGATAAAATAGATTCTTTGCAAACTTTGAAATTCTTTTGTTTTTAATGAAACTTTGAAAAATACATGGAATCTCATTTAGAAAGTAAAATTGTTTCAAATTTTAAAAAAATGGAAATATCCTCCAAATGTTCAATAAATTTAGTGGGTGGGATATTTTAGGGGTTTGACCAAAATTTTGGGGAAAGCTCTTTGTAAGGAAAATGGGATCTCATTTTATTTTTAATTTGGAAAGTGTGGGAGAAAAAAGGGGAGGAGCAAGGATTTGGATTTTTTTCTTGAAATCTTGAAGAAGGGGATTTGTTGGTGGAGCTGAAATCAGAACAGGCATTAAAATCACCATTGTCAAAATTTTCAAGCTTTGGGAGAAAACACCAAGTTCTTTGCTTGATTTCCTTTATTTTCATTTTGAAAGAAATTTTCAAATTTGTTCATGCTTTTAGAAAAGATTCAATCACTTTGAGTTGCAATGAAAACCCATCTTAAATCTTGTTGCAAATTGGAAACAATCAATTGTTGAAAATCTGGGAAAAATAATAAATTTTCTTTGTAGAAAATGAGAAAAGAAATCAATAGAAAGAAAGCTCAGACAATAGAAATTTCAAAAGAAACAAAATAAATTTGGAAACATTTCCTTTGTAGTTGAAAACCCTAAGAAAAATTTAGATCTGAAAGTTTTGTTTTGAAGAAATTCCTCTTTGTTATTCTTTTCTATAGAAATTTTTTCTTCATTTTGGCTATGAGAAAACAAGGGAAAAATTCATATATATAATTATATATTGTAAATATATAATATATATATGTACATATATATATATATTTGGGTGGGGGAAATTCTTGAAAATTCCCATGTTTAATTATTCTCTGTGAAAGTTGTTTTTTTTTTCTTTCTGGGAAATAATGTTCACTAGAAAATTTGTGCTATGTTTTCTATGAATTATGGGCTTTTGATTTTTTTTAAATCAAAAGAATCATTTTAAAAAAAATGAAATAAAATTTTATTTTATTTAAAGTCTTTTTGGGGAGGAGGCAGCTATGGCTGTGCACCCCAGCCCCAATGAAGGGTGTTGCCTTAGGGAGCCCAGCCTCCATAGAGGAGGCTAGGTACATCCTATGCTTTCGTCCTCCTCCCATAGTGGGGGTTGTGGGCCATCAATTGGTAAGTCTATTTTTTAATATTTATTTTATATTATATTATATATAATATATATATATTATATAATATTCATATATTAATATATATATATATATATATAATATGTATATATATATTATATATATATAATATATTAATAATTTAAATAAAATTCTTTAATTTATTTTTTTTAATAGTTGAATTTAAAGATATATATTTAAATATATATTGTAATGCCCCATCTTAATAACCTAAGAATGTTGCAATAATGTAATAAAGGTGTAATAATTTTTTTTTAAAGTATTAATACTAAGTAAATTAATTGCATACATTCTTAGGTTAAGCGACGTTACACTACTTTGAGTTTTCCATAAGTGACTAAAGTATTTTGCATTGCACATTTAATTAATAACATAAAGATAAACATTGCATAATAATAAATTTCCATTCATGTTAACATAATAAAGTACAAACATGTTTTTCCATACATTGCATTTGATATAATATTACAATACTCATCCAACTTGATGAGGTAGTTCAAATAATAGTTACAATTACAATTACATTGTTCACCTCTTATAGATTTGAGGGATGTTTTCAAATACAAGTTTACAATATACAATGTTGAAATAAACATAGATCCAAATGCGAGCTCTCCATCCATGAAGCTCTCGATGTCATGATCATACTGGGGACCCAACGGAGTAAGGGGCACGTTCCACCCAACCATGTGGTACCCTTAGGTCCACCCCCATGCTAGGAGATAGTAATAAGGTTATCTAGACCTAATCTACTAACCCTAGACACTAGTACTTAACAACCTATTGGTTACATTGCTTCTAGATTTTGACAATTGATTAAAACTCAAACACAAGGTTAACTGTTACTTTAGGTGGAGTGTCATCACAAAGTTGCAAAGGTTACCCTAGTGTTTCTTCCTAGGTTCCGGCCCCCAATCCTTGGGTTACCCTAGTAACCTTTTACGAAACCCGGCCCCTATTGCATATTGTTGCGGAATCGTATTTCTTTTAAAGGAACAAGACATCGATTTGCCATTCCAGGCCTTCTCAACTTATACTCATGACTGTAGTAGCTCAAGAGTCATAAGCGAGGCAAATATCTTGTTAAAAGTTTTATTCTAACTAATGTGTCATTTAATTATCACTATCTTACCAACTATTTGTAAGTTACCCTGACACCACTTTGTGTGTCGGCCCTTACAAATAGCCACTCCCCTAAACATAACATGGGAATCTACATTCTCTGACTAAGGTTTATAAGGTGTACATACAACCGAAATCCATATAAAAGATCAATCATGATAAAACGAACATCAATCACTGTTTATAACACATGTATCATACCACTATGCAAAGTCATGTACCCATCCTTAGTTAACACTAGAATTTAACTTAACAATCACATTTCCCTCGTTTAACAATTGGGTCTGGAAGACTTGATCATTAAAGACTTTCCCATTTGCCCAATCACAAAATTAAAACAATTTTAAAGCAAATTATTGTCTATCATTCAGATATACTAAATCCAATCAAAACATTCAAAATTAACAAAATATAAATCAGCTAATTCGTAATTTACTTCTCAAACATCAAAGAAAATTGCATCATTTTATTCTAATTTAACTTTCTTAATTTTACAAATATATAAACATCATTATCACAATTTAAAATATTTCATTTATATTTTAAATTCTAACTCCACACACTTAATACACTCAATCATAATGAGATAATTATTCAAAAAAATTATACCAAAATTTTTATTTAAATATTTTATTATAACAACAAGTCAACAATATTATTTTAATTTTCTAAATTTCATAATATTCAATAATTACATATTTATAAAAATAATATATATATTATATATATTATATATTATAATAATATATATATTAAATATAACATATATATTATAATTATAAATATTATATAATATTTAAAAATGAATAAAAGAAAATTCTTCAAAATAAAATAAAGCACATATAATATCAAACAAAATTTGTGGCCAATATGCAGCCATGGCTAGGGCTGGGGCAAGGCTGCATCCGCAGCCCCCCCACGGGGCCGCGCTGTGGAAGGCAGCGCTGGGCGCTGCCCTCCACACCGTCTCCCTGTTGGGAGTTGGTAGTTGGGGGCAGTAAGCCTTGCCGCCCAACACAGCAATAAAATATTTTTTTTTTAAAGAAAATTTCTTAATTCCATTTCGTACGCTGTAAAATAATTCCGAAATAAAATTTCCATAATATAAAATTTACGTGATTTTCTAAATATCCACGTACGAATTTTGACTTTCAAGATTGAATTTCGAAAACTGTATACAAAATACAGTTCATATATATATATTTATATTTATATTTTATATGTATATATGTATGTATAAAATTTATATACATATATATAATATATATATATATATTTAAAACACATTTTACACAGTAAATTAATTATTGTAATCTGACAATTTCTTTCAATAAAACTTTCTACAGAAAATTATGAAAATTGTCTATAATCACATTTTGTTTCATATAATTTCAATTTAATTACAGATCTCCAAAATGATCTCCCATTTCACAGATAAATTTCAACATGAATTTTCAATGGTTTTTTGTAAATTTCATCTGTAAGTTTTTTTCCTTCTGTTGAAAATATTTATCTCTGTTTGCCCCTATTTCCCAGGGATTCAAAAATAAAATAACAGAGAACTTCATTTTCTTTCTCAATTAAAATCTTTCATAGATCTTCCCTACTGCATAAATAATTTTTTTACTAAATTCCCAAGAAGAACACAGGAGACAAGAAAACTTATATTTTCTCAAACATTTTTTTTTAAAAGAAACAATTTCAAAACAAATAACAAGTAAAATACCTGTAGAATAAAAGCTTCCTGTAGGAGAAATCCTTTTGCCTGTAGTGTACAATATTTCCAAAAACTTCTCCAACCAACACAAGATATCCTCCACCAAGGGATCTTCCACAAATATACAACCCCAAAGGAAAAATAAATCCTCTCAAAAAAAAAAAAAATTAACACAGCAAGAATTTTTGTAAAAACTTTGATAATTTCCCGTGAAGAAATTGAATAGCCTCTGTAATTTTTCCCAGATCCAAAATAACCTCTCTATAACAAATTTTTCAACAACCCCAATGCAATTATTGCCCTCACACACATGTCAAGAAGTGGTTATGAAAATATCTTCTCCACTTCACGGCAATTTTCCATTTCAAATTTTGCATGCAATTTTAATTTTCTAATTTAAATTTAAAAAACTAAATTTCAATTCACATGCATTTACTTCTATTTTAATTTTCTAAATTTAAATTATTATTTTTAAATACAATATAATTTACACACTTAATAATTTAATTTAATTTATTTATTTATTTAATTAAAATAGTTTAATCTTTTTAAGACCAACTATTTAACCAAATAAGCTAATTAATGTATTAAATTATCAAGTAAGTAAATTTCAACCACATTACATTAATTAAATAACAATAATTAAAGCACAATAAACTAACATAAAAATTAACCAATATTTAATTTTCAACAATTTATTCAAACAGAAAATGACGATACAACCTATGACTCAAAACTAAAAATAGACAATGTACTAAGACTAGGGTTATAAACTAGACTAGGATAACCAAACTACTATCTCCCGATCAACATTTCCGTTGAGTTTTGACACGCTTAGACCTGATTACACAGGTGGAGTTAGTGTCATGTACCTGCAAATCCTGCGACCAAGCAAATAACATGCATACAAATATATATATATAAAGCATTAAACAGACACACCGTGCGGAGAAAATCACAGATATCACAAGGCACTCGCAAGCGAGAGATGTGATTTTGTTCTCCACACCAATACACTTCACAGCAAACTGATGAAATAAATGTTGTTAGTCCATCATAAGCATGTACATAGCAATAAAAACTAAAAATTACATCTACGCTAAATCATATCATGTCTGAAAACAATAATCACCAACAAATATCATCATGTCACGGAATAATCCACCATCGCTCAAAACCAGCGATCAAAATATCCAACAAAACATCATAGGTCTAACAATGTGAAAGCATAACAGCAGAAAGCATAAGCATAAACAAAGGGGTACTGCATATATAATGTAATTATATATATGTTGAGTATATATTTTCATCTGTATATTTAATATACATTATTTTGAGATGATGATGTTATTACAATAAATGCAAAAAAAAAAATATTGATGTTGTAAAGATTAATTTTAATTAAAATTTGATTTTGATCATTTTGGGTAATGAAGGAAAACGGATAATATGCACGTAGTTTAATAGATGAATATTTAAATATGAGAAATGGTTATTGGTTTTAATGAAAGGAAATTTTCTTAGGAAAGCGACTATTAATTATTTAGAATTCTTATTGGTTACAATGAATGTATGATAAGATTGATTTTGTTTGTGGGATGAACTGAGAAACTTAAAATATTGTGTTCATTGTTAAACTATTAATTTGATTTTAAAATAGTATATATAAAAGGAAAAATATTGGATTTAAATATAAGGTGTTTAATGGTGAGGTTAATTGATTTCAAAATGACTTATTTTGCAAAGGAGAAATAGTTATTTTAAAATGATATGTTTTAAATCGACGAAGTAAATGTTTATTTTATTATTATTTAAACACAATTAGGGAATTAAGGATTTGAGTTTAAATTTTATCTTTTGTCTGCAAGAGATGTTATTAAATCAGTTTTATTAAGACAATAAATTACTGAATGTTAATGAAGGAAGTGAATTTAGGAAATCCAAATATAGATTTAATTCTTGTTGATTACCCATCTTGAATGTACACTTCTTCTATTTTTGCTTTGGGGAATTCAAATTGAAGGGTTGTTAAGTCTTCCAGAAGGGTTTAACTTTTGGGGTTGTTGTATTATGTTATTCAACCATTGTATTGCCTTGGGTAGGGCATATAGTTTTATCCTATTGCTTTACCCAATTTTCACAAATGAGGATGTTTTGTGCCTCCTTTGAATTAAGAGTGGTTTATGTGCTTTGTTTCCTCTAGTGTTTGGAGAGGGTTTTGACCTTTGTTGCCTCTAGTGTTTGGAGAGGGTTTTTAATTTTGTGCCTCTAATGTTTGGAGTGGGTTTTCATTGTACGTTCCTCCCAGAGTTGGAGTGGTTTTATCATGTTGGTATGCACTTGGGGTTCCCTTAGTGATTGGATTTCTTTGGTATGTTTTCAAGTAGAAGAGTGGCTTCTGTTAGGGGCCAGAGCCCAAAGAGGTAAACTGGGAAACCTTTAGAGGTGGTTTAATCAAGTGATAACTGAAATAATGTACTTAGAAGTTTAGTTATTATTTCACATTAATTAAGATAATTGAGCCTCGCTCATGGACATAAGGGCTTGTATAGACTTGGGATGAGACGGTAAGGCCTAAAATGGCAAGGTCATCTATTTTTTCCTTACGAGAGGTATTTGATTCCGCATGAGTGAGTAGGGGTGCCAGGATTCGGTTGAGGCCATGAAGATAACCCATAGTGGGTGCCAGAGCCTAGGAAGAGTCCTAAAGGATATCCCATGATGAGCTGTGTGATGACACTCTTTCTATGACAACAGTTGGTATTTGGTTTTACGTGTATGGTCTTCTTATCATACTCAATTTTTTTAATTTCTGGAAGCAATGTGACTTATGTCAGTGAGGTATTTTTGTACCTGTGTTATCCTTATGGTTGTATGGTTCATGTGTTTGGTTGGTTCAATTATGTTTTAGCCTATGTCTAGAGGTTGATGGTCTTGTATAGGATTCCTTATTACTATCTCCTAGCACGAGGGGTGAGCCTTTGGGTATCACATGCTTGGGTGGAACATGCACCTTAATTTCATTGGGTTGGCTTTTCTTTGTGCGGATGAGATTTCCAGTTGGAGAGCTTGTGGGATCCTATTCTTCCTTGCTTTAATTCTTTCAATCATTATTGTAATTTATTACCCCTCTTTGTATTGAGGTGAAAGTTGTATATTGTAACCTTGTATTTTGGAATTACCTCCTTCGAGGAATGAGTGTTGTAATCTTATTGTAAAGTATACTATTGGAATCATGTGGAATTACTTATTCCTTGATGTAATTTAATCTCGTTTGGAATGAATGTGTAATTAATAGGTTATATAATTAAATGTATGAGCATTTAATTGTTAAGTATTTTAAATGTTATGTTTAATTGATGTTCCTTGTTTGGGTGTAAGTAAGACTAGTCTCATTACCTTAGGGGTTGTTGGTAATGTGTAGTGAAGTTTCTTGCGTGTGTACTTAAAATAAATAATAATAAAAAAAAAAATTGTTGTGTTTGTGTTTTTAATTGCAACTTCCCCTAGGGTTACGTGGTGCGGCGTTACACATGGTACCATAGCCTAGGTTTAAACACTGGATACTATGGGATAATGTGGAACCTATTAAGCTGCTAGTTGCATAGGTTTATGCTCTATGCACTATGAGCCATGGCGTTGACCTAGACACTCTATTCGGTAGTTTATGTTTTCCTTTTGGGTTGATCTCACTTGTCTACCTAGAAGTTATTGTTACGTGGTGTAGGTCCAATGTTGCAAGAAACTAGTGGAAATGATAGGATCCTCGATGTAGTGTACAATGCATTAATATCCTTCTTCTTGGGTGAATGCACTATGGATATTTTTGTAGCATGTGATTTTTTTAGTGTGTATCTGTTACCTGGTTGTGTTTGCAGGCTTCAAGGAGTAAGCCTGACCCTAGGGGGGAGGATGTAATACCCCTCTATTTTTTTTATGGCTGGACAATATGTCCTTGTTTGCTTGGATGTGCTTTTTGGTTCTCGAGATACTTTATCAGGTGTGTGTTATTTGATCACTGTTTATAAAATGATATTTTATTGGTGTGATGTGACGTATCTTATTTGATGCTTTATTTGGCATGTTTAATTGGTGTAATGATGACTAGTTATTGTAACATGTAATTGCATGAGATATCTATTTATGATGGAACTGTTAGTCTATGATGAGTGTATTGGTGAAGGGGATGAGATTGCATCACTCGCTTCCGAGTGCCCTATGATTCTGAGATTTCATCTTCACGGTGTGTTTTATTTATCATATATATTGATGTTCGATATACTCTTTGTTCGCAGGTTCATAGGTACAGGACATCGTCTCCACCTAATTTCATAGGTTTGAGCGTGTCCACTGACCAACGGTAACCGATTGGGAGATAGTAGCTAGGTTTTCCATGCCAAGTTGTCACCCTAGTCATAGCATGTCATTGGGTTGTCGTCGAGTTTAGTTGTTTTAATTTGGTTCATTCCTCCTTGATTATTTATTTAATTTCATATTATAAAGGTTATTAAATGGTCTGTATAGTTAAAATGATGATTAAATATAATTAGTTGCAATGTTGAAATGTTATTTATTTTATTGATTAATTTGATTTAATTAATAAAATTAGATTTAGTTTATTGATTAATTAGGTTAATGGTGATAAATTAAATGAAGTAGTTGTTTTGTCATTATTGTATATTAAGATTCAAATTTAAAATGAAAATGGAAATCATATTGGATATTTAAAGTTAAATTAAAATAAAAATAAAAATGTGTGTTAAATTTCACTTTTGAAATTTTGGATAAAATAGATTCTTTGAAAACTTTGAAATTATTTTGTTTTTAATGAAATTTTGAAAAATACATGGAATCTCATTTAGAAATTAAAACTATTTTAAATTTTTTTTAAATGGAAATATCCTCCAAATGTGTAACGCCCATCGTGCAAACCCCAGAGAACACACAATATGCAAATAATTGTTTTTTTTTTAATAACAAGAGTGAAACATTAACCATAACCACATAACATATTACATAGCATTAACACACTTAGTTCTCTGGGGCATGCGAGGTTACATCGTAACAACTAAATAGAATAAAGCTAAAGAATATAGCATAACCATTAACTTTATAACAATCATAAACAATGTTACATCCCATAACCATGATGCGAGTATAGTAAACATCGCATAATTACATCCATGATAAATCTCTTAAAAGAGATACAAATGTTCCTAACTATTACATCATTGTTTTACAGTTTACATTACAATTTTTTGATAATTGAATTACATTGAGTTCCCAAACATGGGGAAAGATACAAGTACAATGAATTATGAAATACAAGTGATCACTGGTACAACTCCACTGCAGACTGCTGAGAAGACAAGACGCTGATGGGGAACCCAACGGGTGCGGAGCACGTTCCACCCAACCATGTGAATTACAAGTAACTCACCCCCCGTGCTCAGAGGTGGCGAGGAAGTGAACCCGACCATGAATATCAAATCGACTCAACAACAACATGATACAAAACAAGTACAACTCAAGGCATACAATGAGCAACCATCAACGATCACATAACAAGTTAAACTAAGAAACTCATCACAATCACATGAAGTACCACCAATTAACAATCATGAAACACATTCCCTAGAATCAAAAGCATCATAAAGATAAAATATCTAGAAAACACTTCTGAATAAAGCTAAAACAATAACCAGAATACAATTCCATATAAATATAAAACAATGATTCAATACATAATTCTAGAAGCAACAAGACAATAGGCAAACATGTGTTAAGTGGGAAGGGTCATCGCATAGCTCTCATGGGATCCCCTGGCACTTCCTCCAACTGAGGTGTCGGCACCCACCTATGGATCCCCTAGCCCTAAAATCAGATATGACATAAATATACAATACCCAAAAGCAACTACAACCAAGCACAAGGGTGTCAAGTGGAGAGTGTCATCGCATAGCTCTCATGGGATTTCCTGGCCCTTCCTCCAACTGAGGCACCGACACCCATCTACGGATATCCTAGCCCTTCCTCCTAACTAAGGCATTGGCACCATAGGGTAGCTAATGCGGAGCCAATAGTCTCTCGTGAAGACGAGACTATGACTATGCCGACCACGGCCTTCTCAGTCTATCACTAGTCTAAGGTAGCCCTAATGCATAGCCGAGGAATCCAATGTTTTATTATCTTGTGTTTTTAAACTACCCAACCCCCTAAATTCTATTATTTAGGTTATCACTTGTTTAACTACTCTTTCGTGGGTTATCCTGAGCCCTTCCTCATCCCGAGTCGCCGGTGCCCACAAAGAGCCACTCTCCCTATGACCCCTAACATAAATCAAAACTAGGCAAGGGTTGAACCAAAGCATAAAAAGCATAATATCACAACAAGAACATGCGAGGCATTAACCCTCTCGCAATAATTCATAATCCAAAAGTCTTAACAAACTGTTCAACCCTTCCTAACGTACCATTAAGTTTTCAACTTCAAAAGAAAAGATTCAAGATGAGAATAACATTCCAAATACACAAGCCTCTGAAACAGGGGTTTTCAATAACAATAACTAAATCACAAATTCACAAGGTTCCCACATCAAAGAGTACAGCTTACAACAACGACATGGAAAATGATAACCAAATTACGTAATTTTATAACTCAAGGTAAATGATTAACTCAATTACACAAAACACTCCAATTCAGAATCAAAATAAAAAAAAACACAACAAATTTATAATCCTACGGCAACCTACTTACTTCTTAACAAAGAACGTCCATTAAATATCTAAAAAATACAATAAAACCTCCAGCCCAAGAAACTCGAGAAGCCATTGAAATTAAAACATACCATATCATTTTCGCTAATATATATATAATTTGTTTTATTTAATAACGTATAAAATCCCCGCTTTGCAATTTTCACAAACACTTTCCAGTCAATAAATTTGTAACCTTACAAACTGTCTAAATTAATAAATACAATTTATTACGTATTTATAATATATATATTTAGATAAAGAATATATTTCTATTAACATTTTTATTTTTTTTCTTTCCTATAATTCTTAAATTTTAACAATTAAATAAAATGAAAGTAATTATACTGATATTACAAATATACACAATATATATATCAATATATATATATATATATCATTTAATTTAAATTTAATAAAACTTTAAATCTAAAAACAAAATACCCGAACCTCATAAATTGAAATGTTAGGTTTAAATAAAAACCAAAAAAAAAATTAAAAAAATTAAACAAAACATGATTTACAAAGAAAAGGTCGACGGCCTTTAGACTGCCCGCAGCAGTCTACAGACTGCTGCGCGCGACAGTCTTTAAGACTGCTGCGCTCAGCAGTCTGTCCGACTGCTGCGCGCAGTGCATACGCGGTAGGGGACAGGGGATGGGGGGTACGGCTCGTGCCGTCCCCCTCCTCTCTAATACAAAACAATGGGATATATTGTTTTTAAACAATTTTCATTTATAAATTTTATTTTATTCTTAATTTATTTTTATAAAATAAAATCCATCCTTTAGCAGGTACGGGCGGCCATGAACTCGAATTTAACAAAAATTTTAGATCAATTTCCATGCAAAGAATATATATCTATATAGATAATTTATAAAAGTTCGTATAGAATAATATTTCAGTCATAGGAACAGAAAGAAAGAAGGACAGGAAAATATTCACACACCTACATTTATATAAGGATAAATTTCAACTCTCATAAATAAATGTTTCGAGAGGTAGACTAATTTTTCCAACCAAATTTCAATTTGTAAATACAGAGTTTATTTTCCCAAACTCAAACAATCTTTTCTTCAAAGCCAAATTGAAAGAATAATTGTATAGCAACTTTCATAAATACCTAATTTGGTTCTTTCAATAATTTTACTATTCAATAATTTCTACCCTACAGGTTTTCTTTTTCTTTCATCAAATAATCATATTTAATCATTTATTTATCTAATTTCTTTTTGAAACAAAAAAAAATTGAAGAGAAATAAGAGGAACCTGGATTCCTGTGTTGTTGACTATTGAAGAAGCTTGCTTGACCCTGATGGCCTCCACGAACAACTTCTCGTTCCTACTTCCAAATCCCTTCTCCTAAATTTCGTGCTCGAACTCGAATCCACTCCTTTCTTCAGAAGACGTCTCCAAGCATCCCAATAACAGATTTCCCATTTCCTTTCAAGAACTCTCATCAAAATAAAACAAAAGAATCCCACATCCTTTCTAAATTTTCAGAATACAGAGCCAAAATCTTATTCAACTTCTCCCACAATCCTCCTCTATGTGTGTGTAAAAACTCCCCAAAAGTTCTTCATTAATTAAAAGATAATATCCCTCCTCTCAAAAACTCTAAAAATCAAGAATAAAAGAAAACTCATTCTTTAAAAGCTAGCTTTTTAATTAGATCTGTATTCTCATTGGTTCAAACAATCTTTTTTATTCTTTTATTTGCTTTATTATTTTAATTTCTATTTTTACCACTTTTCTTGCACATCACATTATCTATTTAATTTAAATAATTTATTCTAATAATTATCTTCAATTAGATAATTAATTAAAATAAATAACACACATTTAATATTTAATTATCATTTAATTGAAACACATGACTTTATAAAAATTAAATAAAACATTTAAATATTTTCATACAAATAAATCAACATGAAAAACACAATTAATATCCACATTTAATTAACTAATTCACAACTTATAAAATATCAACATCAATTAAATAACCATAATATATAAAATATCACATTAATCAAAATACGACGACACACAAAACACAAGCCACAAATGACGACAAAATACAAAAATGAACAATACCAAACAAACAAGACGATCTGACATCATGGGATGGGAGGACTTCATCGTCACCTCTGTATCAACATTTAACCGTTGGGTTATTGGTGCTCGCCCTGTCCTGCCGAAGCAGGTGGAATCGAGACTTGTACCTACAGTCCTGCATACAAACGAAGTTGTGTACATGTGCATATATACATATATATAAAACTAAAACATTAAATTAAAGTACTGCATTGTGAGAAGGAATTGCAACATAACAGGGCACTCACAAACGAGTGATGCCATATTGTCCTTCATCACACCTATTCTAACAATTATAATCAACTGATAAAATAACATTTCTAAACTAACAATTCATCTCATGACATATCTAGTTAAATCACTGCATCATAATATAATTCTAAAAATGAACTAACATCTAACCAACCACAATGTCAAATGAAATAATCAAATCCTCAAGTGCATAAACATAATCGCCAACAGTCTACTAATGGAATACAACATCATCAAATGTCTAACTATCCAACTCAAACAATATCACCATCGTCACAAGAAGCAAACAACCGCATTGATAAATACTAAATCCTACCAGTAAGAGGAGGGGTATTACAAAATGTTCAATAAATTTAGTGGGTGGGATATTTTAGGGGTTTGACCAAAAATTTGGGGAAAGCTCTTTGTAAGGAAAATGGGATTTCATTTTATTTTTCATTTGGAAAGTGTGGAAAAAAAAGGGGAGGAGCAAGGATTTGGATTTTGTTCTTGAAATCTTGAAGAAGCAAGGTGATTTGTTGGTGGAGTTGAAATCAGAACAGGGATTAAAATCACCATTGTCAAAATTTTCAAGCTTTGGGAGAAAACACCAGGTTCTTTGCTTGATTTTCTTTATTTTCATTTTGAAATAAATTTGTAAATTTTGTCATGCCTTTAGAAAATATTCAATCACTTTGAGTTGCTATGAAAACCCATCTTAAATCTTGTTGCAAAGTGGAAACAATCAATTGTTGAAAATATGGAAAAAACAATAAAAAAATTTTGTAGCAAATGAGAAAAGAAATCAATAGAAAGAAAGCTTAGACAATAGAAATTTCAAAAGAAACAAAAGAAATATGGAAACATTTCCTTTGCACTTGAAAACCCTAACAAAAATTTAGATCTTAAAGTTTTGTTTTGAAGAAGTTCCTCTTTGTTATTCTTTTATGTAGAAATTTTTCTTCATTTTCGCTATGAGAAAACAAGGGAAAAATGCATATATATAATTATATATTGTAAATATATAATATATATATATTTGGGTGGGAGAAATTTTGGAAAATTCCCATGTTTAATTATTCTCTGTGAAAGTTTCTTTTTTTTAATTTCTAGGAACTAGTGTTCACCATAAAATTTTTGCTCTATTTTCTATGAATTCTAGGCTTTTGATTTTTTTAAAATAAAAAAAATCATTTTAAAAAAAATGAAATAAAATAAAATTGTATTTAAAGTCTTTTTGGGGAGGGGGAAGCTATGGCTGTGCACCCCAGCCCCAATGGATGGTGCTGGGTTAGGCAATGCAGCCTCCACAGAGGAGGTTGGGCATTGCCATAGGCAGCACAGCCTCCACAAAGGAGGTTGGGCGCAACCTATGGCTGCATCCTCCTCCCATAGTGGGGGTCGTGGGCCATCAATTGGTAAGTCTATTTTTTAATTTTAATTTTAATTTTAATTTTTTATTTATTTTATATTATATAATGTATAATATGTATATATATTATATATATAATATTCATATATTATATATATAATATGTATATATATTATATATAAATAATATATTAATACTTTAAATAAAATTCTTTATTATTATTTTTTTAATAGTTGAATTTAAAGATATATATTTAAATATATATAATGTAATTATATATATGTTGAGTATATATTTTCATATGTATATTTAATATACATTATTTTGAGACGATGATGTTATTACAGCAAATGCAAAAAAAAAAAAATATTGATGTTGTAATAAATGATTGTATTTAAAATTTGATTTTGATCATTTTGGGTAATGAAGGAAAACATATAATATGCACATAGTTTAATAGATGAATATTTAAATATGAGAAATGGTTATTGGTTTTAATGAAAGGAATTTTTCTTAGGAAAGTGACTATTAATTATTTAGAATTCTTATTGGTTGCAATGAATGTATGATAAGATTGATTGTGTTCATGGGATGAAGTGAGAAACTTAAAATATTGTGTTCATAGTTAAACTATTAATTTGATTGTAAAATAGTATATTTAAAAGGACAAATATTTGATTTAAATATAAGGTGTTTAATGGAGAGGTTAATTGATTTCAAAATTATTTATTTTGCAAAGGAGAAATAGTTATTTTAAAATGATATGTTTTAAATTGACGAAGTAAATGTTTATTTTATTATTATTTAAACGAAATTAGGGAATTAAAGATTTGAGTTTAAATTTTATCTTTTTTTTGAAAGAGATGTTATTAAATCGGTTTTATTAAGACAATAAATTACTAAATGTTAATGAAGGAAGTGGATTTAGGAAATCCAAATATAGATTTAATTCCTATTGATTGCCCATCTTGAATGTACACTTCTTCTATTTTTGCTTTGGGGAATTTGAATTGAAAGGTTGTTAAGTCTTCCAAAAGGGTTTAAATTTTGGGGTTGTTGTATTATGTTAGTCAACTGTTGTATTGCCTTGGGTAGGGCATATAGTTTTATCCTGTTGTTTTACCCACTTTTCATAAACGAGGATGTTTTGTTCCTCCTTTGAATTAAGAGTGGTTTATGTGGTTTGTTGCCTCTAGTGTTTGTAGAGGATTTTTACCTTTGTTGCCTCCTATGTTTGGAGAGGGTTTTGACTTTTGTGCCTCTGGTGTTTGGAGTGGGTTTTCATTGTACATTCCTCCTAGAGTTGGAGTGGTTTTATCATATTGGTATGCACTTGGGGTTCCCTTGGTGATTGGCTTTGTTTGGTATGTTTTCAAGTAGAAGAGTGGCTTCTGTTAGGGGCCAGAGCCCAAAGAGGTAAACTAGGAAACCTTCAGAGGTCGTTTAATCAAGTGATAACTATTAAAACAATGTACTTAGAAGTTTAGGTAGAATTTCACATTAATTAAGATAATTGAGCCTCGCTCATGGACGCAAGGGCTTGTATAGACTTGGGATGAGACGGGAAGGCCTAGAATGGAAAGGTCATCTATCTTGTCCTTGGGTGCTGCCACAATAGTGGTTTACAATTTTTGGGAGATCCTGATTTTTGCTGAAATCACATATTTTTAACAAATATAATGATTTAGGCCTTGAAATGTTCCATTTAAAGGATTCCAATTGAAGAGAGTTTTATCAAACCACCTTAGAGCAAGCCCCTTTGGATAGAACACTGCTAGTTTTAAACCATACATATAACGAAGTCTCCTTTACACCTATCAAAATGCTGATAAAAAATCACTTTTGATTTGCCTTTTGGGGGATCAAATGAATTCATTTAAAATTTATTTTTTTGTAAGTATGTATTCCCTATTATAAGCTTCCAAAAAATTATAATTTTATTAGAATTTAATTTGATTATCATATTTTTTTTATTTCTTATGAATGTAGGTTTTTCACCGAAAATCAAACTCTTTGTTCTGCACATGTGGAAGAATAACAGATTATCAAAAGAAAATTGAAAAATATGAATGAACTAGATATTGAGGTCTTTGATCCAACAAAAAAATAAAAATTGAATTTTGATACATACAAAAAAAGTTACGCGTTATACGGTCGCGCTATGTCTGAATTGTAATTGGTTTGTTATTGAAACTTGATTAAAGAAAAAGTGTTCAATAAAAAACTATCTAACCAAGTGGGCATACTCGATGTCAGAGTTACAAATCTAAATTTGAAATAATTATAATTTTATCCTTCATGGAAAAAAAGTTGTGTTATACGGTGGGCGTCACTTTTTAAAAATGTTGTTTCTTGGAAAAAACTAGTTTTTGAGGGAGATAGAAAATGAAGAGCAATCTGATTCCAAATTTTTTGAAAAAAATATATTTAGAATCTACAGACAAAATTTCATGAAACTCTAGTTTGCATCATCTCCAAATTTCTCATGGTTTAGCCGCTATAGGTGCTCGAAAGTGCAGATTTAGCTTAAAAAATTATTTCAGTGTCCAGTTTGGCCAAAAATTGTAAACCACTATTGTGGGATCACCCCCTTACAAGAGGTATTTTATTCTGCATGAGTGAATATTGGTGTTGGGATTTGATTGAGGCCACCAGGATAACCCATAGTGGGGGCTGGAGCCTAGGAAGATTCCTAGAGGATATCCCATGACGAGCTGTGTGATGACACTCTTTCTACGACAATAGTTGGTATTTGGTTTTATGTGTATGGTCTTCTTATCATAATCGATCTGTTTTATTTCTTGAAGCAATGTGACTTATGTGAGTGAGGTAGTGTTGTACTTGTGTTATCCTTATGGTTGTATGGTTTATGTGTTTGGTTGGTTCAATTATGTTTTAGCCTATGTCTAGAGGTTGATGGTCTTGTATAGGATTCCTTGTTACTATCTCCTAGCACGGGGGGTGAGCCTTTGGGTATCACATGGTTGGGTGGAATGTGCACCTTAATTCCATTGGTTCAGCTTTTGTTCATGTGGATGATATTTTCAGTTGGAGAGCTCATGGGATCCTGTTCTTCCTTACTTTAATTATTTCAATTATTATTGTAATTTATTACCCCTCTTTGTATTGAGGTGGAAGTTGTAAATTGTAACCTTTTATTTTGGAATTACCTCATTCGGGGAAGGAGTGTTGTAATCTTATTGTAAATTATACTATCGGAATCATGTGGAATTACTTATGCCTTGACGTAATTTAATCTTGTTTGGAATGAATGTGTAATTAATAGGTTATATGATTAAATGTATGAGCATTTAATTGTTAAGTATTTTAAATGTTATGTTTAATTCATGTTCCTTGTTTGGGTTTAATTAAACTCAGTCTCGTTACCTTAGGGGTTGTTAGCAATGTGTAGTGAATTTTCTGACATAATTTGAAAGGAATGTTAGATGGGTAAAAAATCTAGAGTCTTTTTCCACAACAAACAGTTTCATTCAAATAATTTGCTGGAGCTGCTACATATTGAACATTGTGGTCCCTCTAGAGTTAGAAGTATTCAAGGAGAAATGTATTTTTTGTTGGTTATTGATGATTACTCTAGAATGATTTTGGTTTCCTTTTTAGGAGAAAAATGTGAATCATTGGAGAATTTCAAAAGTTTCAAGACTATGGCAAAGAATGAGAAAGGTTTAAAAATCAAGTGCCTGAGATTTGACAAAGGTGGTGAGTTCATTTCCAATTATTTCAACTCTTATTGTGAAGAGCATGTAATTAAAAGACAGTTATCTACTCTTTGAACCCCTCAACAGAATGAAGTTGTAGAGAGAAAGAATAGAACACTTCTAGATGCTTCCAAAACAATGATGATGGAAGTAAATGTATCTTAGATGTACTGGAGTGAAGCCATAAGCACTGTTGTGTATACCTTGAACCAAGTAAATGTTAATGGTAATTCTGGTAAGACTCCTTTTGAATTATGGTTTGATCACAACCCTACTGTTAATTATTTCAAGATCTTTGAAAGTAGGTGTTATATCAAGAGAGATGATGATATAGGAAAATTTGATGCAAGAAGTGATGAAGGAATCTTCCTAGGTTACTCCACTAAAATAAAAGAGTACCGATGGTATAATAAAAGACTGAGAAAGATGGTTGAGAGTGAAAATGTTAGAATTGATGAGGACTCTATCAAATCATCCATACATCATAGTTATGATTCATTCAAAGACATTACAAGCCAAGGGAATAATTCTCAAACATATAATCTTCTTTAGATTATTCCATATCTTCCAGTTAAGCAACCACAATTGGTTCTAGTAAATCAAGCCAATCAGGAAGCACATATAGGTGCATGTGTAGAAGAGAAATGAAAAGAATTACAAAGTCAAGAATGTCACAAAAATCCAAGGTATGTAAACATAAATCATTCTAAAAATAAAATCATAGGAGATAAGAATAAAAGGAGTGAAAAATAGAAGCAAGATTGCAGAAGAATATTGTTTGATTTCCAAGATTGAACCTAAAAATGTCACTGAAGCATATTAAGATGAATAATGGTTGGGAGCTATGAAGGAAGAGTTGACATAGATTGAAAATAATGACACATGGATACTATTTCCCAAACCTCAAGACAAAAATGTGATTGTTACTAAATGGGTGTTTGGGAACAAGCTGAATGAAGAAGGTGAAGTGGTATAGAATAAAGCATGGTTGGTATGTAAAGGGTATTCTCAAATGGGAGGTATTGATTTTGAAGAAACCTTTTCTCCTGTTGCTAGAATTGAAGTTGTTAAATTATTTCTTTCTTATGTTGCATACAATGACTACAAAGTCTATTAGATGGATGTGAAATCAAAATTTATGAATGGAGAACTAGAAGAAGTATACATTGAACAACTGGATGGATTTCAGCTAACTAAGTAGGAAGATATGGTCTACTGACTAAAGAAAGGTCTATATGGTCTTAAGCAAGCTCTCAAAGCTTGGTATGCTAGATTGGACAAATATTTGTTGAAGCTTGGATTCACTAAAGGTACTGGTAATAGAAACTTATACTTCAAATTAGATCATGATAAAGAGTTAATTATAGATTTTTTTGTTGATTACATCATTTTTAAAGGAGATTACAATCTATTTATGAAGTTTTCTGATGAGATGAAGAATTAATTTGAGATGAGTATGATTGGAGAGATGAAGTTCTTTTTCAGGATTGCAAGTTACTCAGTTAGACAATGGAATTTTCATATCTCAGTCCAAATATGTGAGAGAGTTGTTGAAGAAGTTTTCAATGGATGATTCAAATCCTGTTGGTCATCCCATGGTGATCAAATGTAAGATGACATAGAATAATTATTATCCCAAGGTGAATCAAACTAGATATAGGTTAATGATTTGTGGATCACTCTATCTAACTTAGACTAGAGAAAAAATTATGAATGTTGTATGTATGGTTGCTAGATTTTAGGCTGATCCAAAAGAATCATGTGTGACTATTGTGAAGACAATTTTTAGGTATTTGAAAGGAGTATTTGACTTTGGAATTTGGTATCCAATGGATGATGACCTTAATTTGAATGCTTATAATCATGTGGATTGGGCTGGAGATGTAGATTATAGGAAAATTACTAGTGGTAGTGCTTTTTTCCTAGGGAAAAAGTTGGTGTCCTGGTTGAGCAAAAAGCATAATTCCATTTCTCTATCTACTGCTATATAAAGCATAATACATCGCTACTAAAAATAACTATACTCAAGTGATATGGATGAAAAAAATGTTGAAATATATTAGGGTGGTATATGAAGAACTTATTGCCATATATTGTGAAAATTCAAGTGTAATAAATATCTCAAAGAACAAATTACAGATATATTTACTAATACATTGTCGAAGGATACTTTTGAGTATCTCAGAGCAATGCTAGGGGTGATTACCCCTCCAGATAAGAACTAAAGATGTATTTGTTTGCATCAATCGATGAGCTTCATTGCTATATTCTGATCTATATTGATGTTTTGTGGCTACTAGACTCAGGGGCAGTAGTCAGATGTGCATATATGTTTTTTAGATCATGTATGTGGAATGGTTATGGCTACCCTTTTTATTTATGTAAAAGGGGGAGAAGTGCTTTGTGAAAAATATTTCTAAGGAGAAGAGCCTTGTGATGCGAAGTGTAGTTGAGAAGAAGTTAGTGTGTTGGGTTGAAGTTATTTTTCACATCATGTGTTGCCATCAATGCCTAAGGGGGATATTGTTGGATTTTTTGGGTATGGTTGATGATATGTGGTTGTCATTGATGTCAACACTATTATCATTTTTTGTATTGAAGGTTGTATATGTTGAGGATATTGAAAAGATTGTAAGAGAAATTATTCTAGGTTCCCAGTGGAACTATGTAGGTCAAAAAGGCATTTTTTTTTGTATGTTGAAGATTAGCTAATGTGGATTAAAGGGTTTATTGTTAAATGTTTCTATATCATCTACCAGAATTTTTAGAGGTCCACATGAAGTTTTGAGTGTCTTGTGATCTAACAATGTTTTTGTAGTCTTTGTCAGTGTTCTTGAATGAAGTTTGTGTAATTATGTTAATCTTAGTTTTTGCAGATGCTTCTCTATTGTTTCTTGGTGTTCTTTGATGTCTCTAGATCATTCTCTATCTTTTTGGTATGCCAACCTTACTCGGAGAGCTTGTGGTTGAGGATTTTTTCTTATGCATGTTCTATTTTCATGCTCCTAGATAACATGTTGGTGGTAGTGTGTTGTGGATCTTCATGGTGTAATTAGTTAAAGTATTTATATGGTGGAGATGTTCATTTGGGTATCCCCTATGTTGTGGCTGACCTTGGTGGATTTGCATTGGAAATTTATTTGTAAATTTGGGCCGACATTGAGAATATTTTTAATTATTTTGGCCAACTAAGTTATGATGAAATCTCATGTTGTGGATATATAAGAGAAATTGGGTGAGTGAAGTTAGAGTGTGCATAGTGTGAATTTATGCTAGAGAAAGTGTAAATGTGTGAATAGTTTTTCTATCATTTGATTACAAAGTAGAGTATGCATAACATTGAGAAAAGTGTGAAGAAGGTTTTTTGATGTTTTCTCAGTTCATACCCTTTGTATTTTAATCCTATTATGTATTGTTTGATAGAAAGTCCTTTTTTTTATTTGAGTAGTGAGCTCTAGGAAGTGTTCCTAAATGCATGCACATTCCCCTTATTATTTCTCATTATACTTCTAACAAGGTATAATCTTGTTGACTAACATCCACCATGGTTTTTCCTCTAACATGATTTCCACACAAAAAATCTTGGTGTTATTTGTCTCTCTGATGTGTTAATTGTTTATGGTTAATTACTTATTCATCATATCTAAGATTAAGTTTCTATCAGAACTGATTCACCCCCCCTCCCAGTTGTGTGTCCTTGTTTTTCCAACAAGATGGTTATGATGATAATGCAAATGAGATGGTTTTAAGATGCTTAGAATAACCAATCTATATTATTCTAAACAAATTAAATGATGATGATGATGTGATATTGCCTATATGATTATGTGATGGATGTTTTATGCAAATGTATGATTTATGAGATGCTTAGACTAACAGATCTGTATTATGATGAAAATGCAATGCATGTGAATGATATGCAACATGCTGATTGTTTGAAAATGCAGGATGGATG
>VDFB02271358.1:422838143-423263840 GCA_007258455.2 Sequoia sempervirens | reverse complement strand
TTTATATATATTTGTGTGGGAGAAATTCTAGAAAATTCCCATATTTATTATTCTCTGTGAAAGTTTTTTTTTGTTGTTTCTGGAAAACAATGTTCACCAAAAAATTTGTGCTCTATTTTCTATGAATTGTGGTCTTTTGATTTTTTATAAAATCAAAATTCATTTAAAAAAAAATGAAATAAAATAAAATATATATATTTTAATGTCTTTTGGGGAGGGGGCAGCTATGGCTATGCACCCCAGCCCCAATGGAGGGTGTTGCCTTAGGCAGCGCAGCCTCCATAGATGAGGCCGGGCGCTGCCATAGGCAGCATGGCTTTCTAAAGGAGGCTGGGCACAACCTATGGCTCGTCCTCTCATAATGGTAGCGGGCCATCAATTGGTAAGTCTATTTTTTAATTTTAATTTTAATTTTAATTTTTTATTTATTTTATATTATATAATGTATAATATGTATATATATTATATATATAATATTCATATATTATATATATAATATGTATATATATTATATATAAATAATATATTAATACTTTAAATAAAATTCTTTATTATTATTTTTTTAATAGTTGAATTTAAAGATATATATTTAAATATATATAATGTAATTATATATATGTTGAGTATATATTTTCATATGTATATTTAATATACATTATTTTGAGACGATGATGTTATTACAGCAAATGCAAAAAAAAAAAAATATTGATGTTGTAATAAATGATTGTATTTAAAATTTGATTTTGATCATTTTGGGTAATGAAGGAAAACATATAATATGCACATAGTTTAATAGATGAATATTTAAATATGAGAAATGGTTATTGGTTTTAATGAAAGGAATTTTTCTTAGGAAAGTGACTATTAATTATTTAGAATTCTTATTGGTTGCAATGAATGTATGATAAGATTGATTGTGTTCATGGGATGAAGTGAGAAACTTAAAATATTGTGTTCATAGTTAAACTATTAATTTGATTGTAAAATAGTATATTTAAAAGGACAAATATTTGATTTAAATATAAGGTGTTTAATGGAGAGGTTAATTGATTTCAAAATTATTTATTTTGCAAAGGAGAAATAGTTATTTTAAAATGATATGTTTTAAATTGACGAAGTAAATGTTTATTTTATTATTATTTAAACGAAATTAGGGAATTAAAGATTTGAGTTTAAATTTTATCTTTTTTTTGAAAGAGATGTTATTAAATCGGTTTTATTAAGACAATAAATTACTAAATGTTAATGAAGGAAGTGGATTTAGGAAATCCAAATATAGATTTAATTCCTATTGATTGCCCATCTTGAATGTACACTTCTTCTATTTTTGCTTTGGGGAATTTGAATTGAAAGGTTGTTAAGTCTTCCAAAAGGGTTTAAATTTTGGGGTTGTTGTATTATGTTAGTCAACTGTTGTATTGCCTTGGGTAGGGCATATAGTTTTATCCTGTTGTTTTACCCACTTTTCATAAACGAGGATGTTTTGTTCCTCCTTTGAATTAAGAGTGGTTTATGTGGTTTGTTGCCTCTAGTGTTTGTAGAGGATTTTTACCTTTGTTGCCTCCTATGTTTGGAGAGGGTTTTGACTTTTGTGCCTCTGGTGTTTGGAGTGGGTTTTCATTGTACATTCCTCCTAGAGTTGGAGTGGTTTTATCATATTGGTATGCACTTGGGGTTCCCTTGGTGATTGGCTTTGTTTGGTATGTTTTCAAGTAGAAGAGTGGCTTCTGTTAGGGGCCAGAGCCCAAAGAGGTAAACTAGGAAACCTTCAGAGGTCGTTTAATCAAGTGATAACTATTAAAACAATGTACTTAGAAGTTTAGGTAGAATTTCACATTAATTAAGATAATTGAGCCTCGCTCATGGACGCAAGGGCTTGTATAGACTTGGGATGAGACGGGAAGGCCTAGAATGGAAAGGTCATCTATCTTGTCCTTGGGTGCTGCCACAATAGTGGTTTACAATTTTTGGGAGATCCTGATTTTTGCTGAAATCACATATTTTTAACAAATATAATGATTTAGGCCTTGAAATGTTCCATTTAAAGGATTCCAATTGAAGAGAGTTTTATCAAACCACCTTAGAGCAAGCCCCTTTGGATAGAACACTGCTAGTTTTAAACCATACATATAACGAAGTCTCCTTTACACCTATCAAAATGCTGATAAAAAATCACTTTTGATTTGCCTTTTGGGGGATCAAATGAATTCATTTAAAATTTATTTTTTTGTAAGTATGTATTCCCTATTATAAGCTTCCAAAAAATTATAATTTTATTAGAATTTAATTTGATTATCATATTTTTTTTATTTCTTATGAATGTAGGTTTTTCACCGAAAATCAAACTCTTTGTTCTGCACATGTGGAAGAATAACAGATTATCAAAAGAAAATTGAAAAATATGAATGAACTAGATATTGAGGTCTTTGATCCAACAAAAAAATAAAAATTGAATTTTGATACATACAAAAAAAGTTACGCGTTATACGGTCGCGCTATGTCTGAATTGTAATTGGTTTGTTATTGAAACTTGATTAAAGAAAAAGTGTTCAATAAAAAACTATCTAACCAAGTGGGCATACTCGATGTCAGAGTTACAAATCTAAATTTGAAATAATTATAATTTTATCCTTCATGGAAAAAAAGTTGTGTTATACGGTGGGCGTCACTTTTTAAAAATGTTGTTTCTTGGAAAAAACTAGTTTTTGAGGGAGATAGAAAATGAAGAGCAATCTGATTCCAAATTTTTTGAAAAAAATATATTTAGAATCTACAGACAAAATTTCATGAAACTCTAGTTTGCATCATCTCCAAATTTCTCATGGTTTAGCCGCTATAGGTGCTCGAAAGTGCAGATTTAGCTTAAAAAATTATTTCAGTGTCCAGTTTGGCCAAAAATTGTAAACCACTATTGTGGGATCACCCCCTTACAAGAGGTATTTTATTCTGCATGAGTGAATATTGGTGTTGGGATTTGATTGAGGCCACCAGGATAACCCATAGTGGGGGCTGGAGCCTAGGAAGATTCCTAGAGGATATCCCATGACGAGCTGTGTGATGACACTCTTTCTACGACAATAGTTGGTATTTGGTTTTATGTGTATGGTCTTCTTATCATAATCGATCTGTTTTATTTCTTGAAGCAATGTGACTTATGTGAGTGAGGTAGTGTTGTACTTGTGTTATCCTTATGGTTGTATGGTTTATGTGTTTGGTTGGTTCAATTATGTTTTAGCCTATGTCTAGAGGTTGATGGTCTTGTATAGGATTCCTTGTTACTATCTCCTAGCACGGGGGGTGAGCCTTTGGGTATCACATGGTTGGGTGGAATGTGCACCTTAATTCCATTGGTTCAGCTTTTGTTCATGTGGATGATATTTTCAGTTGGAGAGCTCATGGGATCCTGTTCTTCCTTACTTTAATTATTTCAATTATTATTGTAATTTATTACCCCTCTTTGTATTGAGGTGGAAGTTGTAAATTGTAACCTTTTATTTTGGAATTACCTCATTCGGGGAAGGAGTGTTGTAATCTTATTGTAAATTATACTATCGGAATCATGTGGAATTACTTATGCCTTGACGTAATTTAATCTTGTTTGGAATGAATGTGTAATTAATAGGTTATATGATTAAATGTATGAGCATTTAATTGTTAAGTATTTTAAATGTTATGTTTAATTCATGTTCCTTGTTTGGGTTTAATTAAACTCAGTCTCGTTACCTTAGGGGTTGTTAGCAATGTGTAGTGAATTTTCTGACATAATTTGAAAGGAATGTTAGATGGGTAAAAAATCTAGAGTCTTTTTCCACAACAAACAGTTTCATTCAAATAATTTGCTGGAGCTGCTACATATTGAACATTGTGGTCCCTCTAGAGTTAGAAGTATTCAAGGAGAAATGTATTTTTTGTTGGTTATTGATGATTACTCTAGAATGATTTTGGTTTCCTTTTTAGGAGAAAAATGTGAATCATTGGAGAATTTCAAAAGTTTCAAGACTATGGCAAAGAATGAGAAAGGTTTAAAAATCAAGTGCCTGAGATTTGACAAAGGTGGTGAGTTCATTTCCAATTATTTCAACTCTTATTGTGAAGAGCATGTAATTAAAAGACAGTTATCTACTCTTTGAACCCCTCAACAGAATGAAGTTGTAGAGAGAAAGAATAGAACACTTCTAGATGCTTCCAAAACAATGATGATGGAAGTAAATGTATCTTAGATGTACTGGAGTGAAGCCATAAGCACTGTTGTGTATACCTTGAACCAAGTAAATGTTAATGGTAATTCTGGTAAGACTCCTTTTGAATTATGGTTTGATCACAACCCTACTGTTAATTATTTCAAGATCTTTGAAAGTAGGTGTTATATCAAGAGAGATGATGATATAGGAAAATTTGATGCAAGAAGTGATGAAGGAATCTTCCTAGGTTACTCCACTAAAATAAAAGAGTACCGATGGTATAATAAAAGACTGAGAAAGATGGTTGAGAGTGAAAATGTTAGAATTGATGAGGACTCTATCAAATCATCCATACATCATAGTTATGATTCATTCAAAGACATTACAAGCCAAGGGAATAATTCTCAAACATATAATCTTCTTTAGATTATTCCATATCTTCCAGTTAAGCAACCACAATTGGTTCTAGTAAATCAAGCCAATCAGGAAGCACATATAGGTGCATGTGTAGAAGAGAAATGAAAAGAATTACAAAGTCAAGAATGTCACAAAAATCCAAGGTATGTAAACATAAATCATTCTAAAAATAAAATCATAGGAGATAAGAATAAAAGGAGTGAAAAATAGAAGCAAGATTGCAGAAGAATATTGTTTGATTTCCAAGATTGAACCTAAAAATGTCACTGAAGCATATTAAGATGAATAATGGTTGGGAGCTATGAAGGAAGAGTTGACATAGATTGAAAATAATGACACATGGATACTATTTCCCAAACCTCAAGACAAAAATGTGATTGTTACTAAATGGGTGTTTGGGAACAAGCTGAATGAAGAAGGTGAAGTGGTATAGAATAAAGCATGGTTGGTATGTAAAGGGTATTCTCAAATGGGAGGTATTGATTTTGAAGAAACCTTTTCTCCTGTTGCTAGAATTGAAGTTGTTAAATTATTTCTTTCTTATGTTGCATACAATGACTACAAAGTCTATTAGATGGATGTGAAATCAAAATTTATGAATGGAGAACTAGAAGAAGTATACATTGAACAACTGGATGGATTTCAGCTAACTAAGTAGGAAGATATGGTCTACTGACTAAAGAAAGGTCTATATGGTCTTAAGCAAGCTCTCAAAGCTTGGTATGCTAGATTGGACAAATATTTGTTGAAGCTTGGATTCACTAAAGGTACTGGTAATAGAAACTTATACTTCAAATTAGATCATGATAAAGAGTTAATTATAGATTTTTTTGTTGATTACATCATTTTTAAAGGAGATTACAATCTATTTATGAAGTTTTCTGATGAGATGAAGAATTAATTTGAGATGAGTATGATTGGAGAGATGAAGTTCTTTTTCAGGATTGCAAGTTACTCAGTTAGACAATGGAATTTTCATATCTCAGTCCAAATATGTGAGAGAGTTGTTGAAGAAGTTTTCAATGGATGATTCAAATCCTGTTGGTCATCCCATGGTGATCAAATGTAAGATGACATAGAATAATTATTATCCCAAGGTGAATCAAACTAGATATAGGTTAATGATTTGTGGATCACTCTATCTAACTTAGACTAGAGAAAAAATTATGAATGTTGTATGTATGGTTGCTAGATTTTAGGCTGATCCAAAAGAATCATGTGTGACTATTGTGAAGACAATTTTTAGGTATTTGAAAGGAGTATTTGACTTTGGAATTTGGTATCCAATGGATGATGACCTTAATTTGAATGCTTATAATCATGTGGATTGGGCTGGAGATGTAGATTATAGGAAAATTACTAGTGGTAGTGCTTTTTTCCTAGGGAAAAAGTTGGTGTCCTGGTTGAGCAAAAAGCATAATTCCATTTCTCTATCTACTGCTATATAAAGCATAATACATCGCTACTAAAAATAACTATACTCAAGTGATATGGATGAAAAAAATGTTGAAATATATTAGGGTGGTATATGAAGAACTTATTGCCATATATTGTGAAAATTCAAGTGTAATAAATATCTCAAAGAACAAATTACAGATATATTTACTAATACATTGTCGAAGGATACTTTTGAGTATCTCAGAGCAATGCTAGGGGTGATTACCCCTCCAGATAAGAACTAAAGATGTATTTGTTTGCATCAATCGATGAGCTTCATTGCTATATTCTGATCTATATTGATGTTTTGTGGCTACTAGACTCAGGGGCAGTAGTCAGATGTGCATATATGTTTTTTAGATCATGTATGTGGAATGGTTATGGCTACCCTTTTTATTTATGTAAAAGGGGGAGAAGTGCTTTGTGAAAAATATTTCTAAGGAGAAGAGCCTTGTGATGCGAAGTGTAGTTGAGAAGAAGTTAGTGTGTTGGGTTGAAGTTATTTTTCACATCATGTGTTGCCATCAATGCCTAAGGGGGATATTGTTGGATTTTTTGGGTATGGTTGATGATATGTGGTTGTCATTGATGTCAACACTATTATCATTTTTTGTATTGAAGGTTGTATATGTTGAGGATATTGAAAAGATTGTAAGAGAAATTATTCTAGGTTCCCAGTGGAACTATGTAGGTCAAAAAGGCATTTTTTTTTGTATGTTGAAGATTAGCTAATGTGGATTAAAGGGTTTATTGTTAAATGTTTCTATATCATCTACCAGAATTTTTAGAGGTCCACATGAAGTTTTGAGTGTCTTGTGATCTAACAATGTTTTTGTAGTCTTTGTCAGTGTTCTTGAATGAAGTTTGTGTAATTATGTTAATCTTAGTTTTTGCAGATGCTTCTCTATTGTTTCTTGGTGTTCTTTGATGTCTCTAGATCATTCTCTATCTTTTTGGTATGCCAACCTTACTCGGAGAGCTTGTGGTTGAGGATTTTTTCTTATGCATGTTCTATTTTCATGCTCCTAGATAACATGTTGGTGGTAGTGTGTTGTGGATCTTCATGGTGTAATTAGTTAAAGTATTTATATGGTGGAGATGTTCATTTGGGTATCCCCTATGTTGTGGCTGACCTTGGTGGATTTGCATTGGAAATTTATTTGTAAATTTGGGCCGACATTGAGAATATTTTTAATTATTTTGGCCAACTAAGTTATGATGAAATCTCATGTTGTGGATATATAAGAGAAATTGGGTGAGTGAAGTTAGAGTGTGCATAGTGTGAATTTATGCTAGAGAAAGTGTAAATGTGTGAATAGTTTTTCTATCATTTGATTACAAAGTAGAGTATGCATAACATTGAGAAAAGTGTGAAGAAGGTTTTTTGATGTTTTCTCAGTTCATACCCTTTGTATTTTAATCCTATTATGTATTGTTTGATAGAAAGTCCTTTTTTTTATTTGAGTAGTGAGCTCTAGGAAGTGTTCCTAAATGCATGCACATTCCCCTTATTATTTCTCATTATACTTCTAACAAGGTATAATCTTGTTGACTAACATCCACCATGGTTTTTCCTCTAACATGATTTCCACACAAAAAATCTTGGTGTTATTTGTCTCTCTGATGTGTTAATTGTTTATGGTTAATTACTTATTCATCATATCTAAGATTAAGTTTCTATCAGAACTGATTCACCCCCCCTCCCAGTTGTGTGTCCTTGTTTTTCCAACAAGATGGTTATGATGATAATGCAAATGAGATGGTTTTAAGATGCTTAGAATAACCAATCTATATTATTCTAAACAAATTAAATGATGATGATGATGTGATATTGCCTATATGATTATGTGATGGATGTTTTATGCAAATGTATGATTTATGAGATGCTTAGACTAACAGATCTGTATTATGATGAAAATGCAATGCATGTGAATGATATGCAACATGCTGATTGTTTGAAAATGCAGGATGGATGCATTGGTGATGATGATTAACTATCCTGGAATGATGTTAGCATGGAAAAGAAGAAATGAGATGATGACAAGAGGATTCAACAAGCCAACTTTGTAACGATGAGAGATGGATAATTTTCTTATTAGGAATTGGGACTTTAAAAGGGATACTTACCTTATGTTTGATAACACACATAGGAACAATGCATCAAGGTATAAAGAACTAGGATGGCATTGCAACTAGTGTGATGGAATTTGACTCGACAAACATATAAGAGTATTGTTGTTCACACTTGACTTACAAAAACCTTGCTAGGATGCACCTAGCAAAGCAAGTATTCACCAAGTTATATTACAAGAATGTCAAAAAAGCACAACATACAAAAAGATAATGATCAATTCCCCATTCCTTTCTCTCTAAATTTCTTTGATTAGATATCATTGAGAGGTCATTGGAATGAGCACCATAAGATAAATCAAAAAGAAAAGATCAAGCACACAAACAAGCCAATTTTCTTCATACCTCTAGCCAAAGGGATTTGTTTTGTTTAGGATGAGAACCAAAACAATTTCCAATAGATAATTACCATTGTAGGAAGGATACATCCTAGGGCATGTTAGTGGCTGGAGACACCTCATTTTGTTTATCCATTTTTTTTTTCTAAAAGATAATTCCCATTGTAGGAAGCATGCATCCTAGGACATGTTAGTGGATGATGGAAAGTTGATAGATTGTCTGAAAGGTTGTTGGTATAAGGTTGATTGACATGTTTTTGAATGATCAAGAGTTTGATTTTTTGTTTAAAGGTTTGTTCCTTTGATATTTATTTTGCATTTGATGTTTGTTTTTGTTGATTCTTGTGATTGTTTCTATTTGTATTGCCAAAGGATGAAGGTGATGATCAATTTATTATGGGTGAAGGGAACTGGGATGGATGGATTTTTTCAAATATTTGGATTTTTTTGAATTTTTGAAATGTTTTGAGCCCATTTTTGGTATTTTTGAGATGTTTTATAAATTTTTTTATTTTCAATTTTTCCAATTTTTTTGTGTTTCATGAGATTTTATGAATATTTTTGGATCTTGGTGTTTTATGAATGTTTTTGGATTTTGATGTCTCGAGGGATGACCAAAGATTAGCCTTGCCTACATTTAAGCTCAGAGAGGATGTAGTTCAAAAACCATGTTTTTGAAATTTCTTATTTTTATGAATGTTTTTGGATTTTGATATGTTTTGGATGTTTTTGGATTTTCTTGGTTTTTTTGAATTTTTTTGGATTTTCGCATGGTTTTGACATTTTGGATATGGATATGTGTGATGATATCAATGATCAATTTGGGATTTTGTTGAAAACCAAGCTAAGGTTGATTGATCGAATAAATGGGTTGATGATGATAACATTGTTGATGATACACAACAATGCAAGGATAGTGCCAAGAAAAAAAAGGGTTAAGATGGATATCCCAAGATGATAAGGGATTGATGATGATAACATTGTTGAGGATACACAACAAAGAAATGATTTGATTGATCAGGATTAATGATGATAACATTTTTGAGGATGCAGAACAATGCAAGGATAGTGTTAAGCAACATGAGGATTGGGAAGGATATCTCGAGATGTTGGATTGATTGAATTTGATTGATCAAGATTTTGAAGCTTGATTCGGAACAATTTTTTTTTGAATGATCGATGTGATATTTGAAGTGCAAATTAGATGCGATTGATAGTGATTATTTGGATTGATGTATGATGAAAGAGAAAGCTTGATAACGAACAACTTCTCAAAAAGTTGTTGCACGGGCTAGTGATTTGGTTTTTGGATCACAAATGCTTTGACCAATTTGATTTCATGTTTTTCAATGTTTGGATCATCACCACATAAGTCTGAGGATATAGATCAAGATTTATTCCCAAAGCAAGATGTCAATACCTGCACCCAATGTCTAGCAATGTATGGAATGCCATGAATGGATGCCTGGATAGGTGTATGGATGGATGGATATAGTAAGCATGCAAAGGATGATAAGGATTATCTTGCAATAAGATACATTGTTCAGATAAATAGTGATTATTTAGATAAGGCTTCATGGCTCAAATAAAGTTGGGTGGGATGGTATCAATGAAAATGACCCTATGTCAAGATGTTTACCATAATAAAGTGTAAAGTGTGCACCAAAGTTCATCAGGATCATGATAACATGGAAGGTGAATGTAGATGGGTTGGATAAACAGTTTATGGATGAATGGATTTATTATGGATAAGATGGATGGAATGTTAGATTTATTATGGATGAGATGAGATGCTCTCATCTGAACTAGTGCATGTAGATGCTTGATTCTACACATGATACCTCTTTTCTAGGTTTTCATCATGGTACCTATCCAAAGAGCCACTGTCGGGGTTCTCACTAGAGGATCATTTTATTTCTTTACTATTTTCAATCATTTTTCTATTTTTTTTGGATTTCCATATTTTTTTATTTTTTGTATTTTTTTGTGAAATATTTTAAGCTCATGTTGAACCACCTGGAGTTTTCGATGTAGATGCTTCTATCATAATGTGACATTGATATCTTGCTTGATGAAGTTGCTTTCCCAAGATACATGCACTTGAATACAACTTTTAAGATTCTTGATCTGCTTTGTTGATACCCGAGTTGACTTTATCTTTGTGCACACATCATTATAGAGTACCTTCTGAATCCTTATGATGAAGGGTCACTACCAATACCTGGTCAATGTGAGAATTGGATATCATGCATGGAAGCATGGATGGAGTGTGTTTAGGGATAAAATATGGATTGGTTGATAGTTTGGAACCTTTGAATTTCCAAACTTGGGAAGATGAGCAATGATGGATGGATACGTAAGTGTGCATGGAATTAGGGCCAATTGCTTGATATACTTTGTACATTGCTTTAGATGCTTGCTTTTGGTTTTGTGAACATATTTGATGGATACTTTCCCCTTTTTTAATTTTTCCCCATAATTTTCTTGACTAATGGAGTTTGATAGGGCTAATATTTCTTTGTATTCTTTGGTATCCATGTGTATTTTATTTGTCCATTATGCTTCCTTGCTTCTTTTTCTTTGATAACATTGCTTGGGCTTTGATTCAAATATTTATTTTGACATTGGTCCCAATTCATGGATGGGGTGTTGGGTGGATGAAGATTCATGACATGGTTGGTTGTAGTAATAGCATTAGTTTCCTCATAAGGATTCTTCATGCTTCCTATGTTGACATTTTCTTGAGACATAGTTGCCCCCAGTATGGTGGTAGTAGCACCTTTTCTCTTTGATTCTTCTTGTTTTAAGATGTCTTGCTTAGTAAGAATTGTCTGATAAATGATCACTACATATGATGTTATTTCAATTTGTTCCTCTACTGACTTTGGAATATCCTATTATGTCTAACCTATTTCCTTGAGTGGATAATATTGGATATCTTCATACATGATGTCCTTAGTTTGAATTTGGGATATATATAATCTTGATGTTGACAACTTAGTTTGACTATAGGCATTAATAACCTGCTCTTTTTGTGTAACAAAATCTTGTTCTGAATGAAGATCATCTATGTGTCAATCCATAAAAAGCATCTCATGGGTAGATGGAGGAGTATGTTCTATGCAGATATGATCATCTTGTACAGATAGGAGAGCTTCCATTAGATCATTGTAGCATCTCGGAGATACAAATTCTTGATCTTGAATTATTTCAAAATTTCTTTTGGCATGCTTTAGATCAATTTCAAGTGACATGGGTCAATTTCAAAGGATGGGTTTCTTACGAGGGGTTCTTGGACATTGTCATTAGGCATGGGAAATGGCTCAATATCCTCTTTATTTGCAAGTGGACCTGGATCAAACGTTGATTTGAGGATTCCTTTAGTATCTATAACCATGAGGTCAAAGGATGTGAATATGTCTTGGAAAGGACTATTGCGAGACCTTGGTGAAAGATGTTGATCATGATTTGGAATAAATGCTTGAGATATGTCCTCTAACTCATTAGATAATGCAGACATTTTTGACATGATCATTGGTCAATGGATTGTGGATTATGTCAATAGGATCAAATAACTCTAACACTCCTTTAAATAGATGTGACTAAAAAGTGGCTCTTGATATATGGTGAGTTGGTCATCAGATGAGGGGGAAACATCTTCAATGTCCTCATTGATGGATAGGTCTTGATCATTATTTTCAACAATTATGGTAGAAAGATTATTAGTGTTATCACTAGTGGTTGAATCTTCATCATTTTCCCCAATAATGATTGTCTTTTGATCAATAAGGTCTTGGATGAGATTTTTGAGTCGAATGTAACTTGATGTTTTGTGAAAATCACAAAGGTTGTTTTCACTCTACGATGGTGGTTTCACTAAGGGCTCTTGATAGTTTTCATAAATGGATATTTAGATGAGATTTTCTTGTACCAACAATTGAATGATCAATTCAATTGGTTTCCCTAGTGGTGTGTATTTTCATTTGTTACCCTATGATACTTGTACTTTAAATTGACATTGTGGTGATTGATTTTGAAGATGTGGTGATTGATCTTTGAGATGTGGGGGTTGGATTTTTTGATGTGGTCAATCTTGATATCTACCTTCTTGACATTGGAGATATTGTTCTTGATCTGGTTGTAGACACAACTCAATGTTTTGATGACATGGTTTAACCAATGGAAGAGTGTATTGGTTTTGGGGTGGAGATGTCTCTTGGTGCAATGAATCAACTATTTCAGTGAGTGTAGGAATTTGATCTCACAAACTTTGATCTTGATTTTGATCTTGAAACCCTTGATATAGTAGATTTGGTTTTTGTTCAAGTAGATTTGGATTGTATACTTGTGGTGTTTAAATGGGATCATGGAAAAATTGATTTTGGATAATGTTTTGATTTGGGATGATGTTTGGATCTAGAATTATAGGTTGAAATTGAGCATTGGTGTGGTTGGGAATCATATTTCCTTGATTCAGGTAACTTTTATTTTTCATAGTTTTACCTTGAATTGGATCAATAAATGGAATTGTTAACATTTTGTTTAGAATTTGAACAACATTTGTATGATTCACAAACATATCTATCCAAAATTTTACCAAGTTCGGATTTAATGTGTTCATGTTTGGTAAGGTCGTACATGGTATATTCACAATTTTCATGTATGGATTTGGTGGGATAATGTTGTTCATTTGAAGACTCTTGCATTGATTATTTGGTTGATATATTTGTAGGTTTGGTCTTGGATTTAAATCTACCATTGGGAAAGGTTTTCCAAAATTTTGACTAGGTATACTCACATTTTTTGTACCATTGAGGTTTATAGGAGATAATGATCCCATGTATGGATTGTATAAATTTGAGTTCTAATAATCAATTGGAATTGTCCGTCTTTGATAGTTTGGTTGACTTGGAGTAATCTTGATGTATGGATTAATTTTTTATTCCATGTTCTTGTGTTTTGACTTTGTTGCAAAATTGAACCTCTAACGTGTTCAAGACCAATGATGAGATGAGGGATGAAAGGGGTGAATGATATGGGTGTTGAACTTTTAGTAACTTTGGATCAATGTTAGACTTAGGGATTTGATTTTGATTGATTTGATTTGATTTGGATAATGGAATTGTAAACCATAAGATGTTAGATGTGATATTTAGGATAAACTTGTTCAAAGAGGTGATAATCTAACTAAGTGTATGACAAAGGATTCATCCAAACAAACTTAACTAAACAAGTGATTTTGATTTGTTTTAAGAATGTACCCAAGTCTAGATCATGATGTTTCCAAAGCTCTAAATTTGTTGTTGTGATGATATTTTGATAGATTTTTGGGATGGATGAAGTGTTTGATTTTGATCCTAAATGAACCTTAGAAGGACTTGTTTACTAGACCAAGATATTGAAGAACATTCTTTTCTCTAAGAGTAGTTCAAACCAAAAGACCAATGCTTGTATGGAAAACCAGAAGACAAAAGATAACAAGCACTCATGTGGGGTTGAATTGATTTAATCTTTCCCTAATGGATTATTTTTACCATAAAAACTTTCTTTATTATATTTTCAAACTAAATGTCTAATGTCCTAATTCTCTTTTATCCCACAAAGTCCATTATGTGGAAATCTAGAAAATAAAGGAAATTTTTTCCTAATGTTCACCTTAGTATGAGAAAATTGAGATGAAATCCAAATTCTTAGAAACCTCTAAGGATGAAAATCCCAAGGGCAAGCAATAGCATGTGAATTCATTCAAGGATATTTGCTTCTGCTAAAGGGTTTGAGATTTGATGCTCATGTTGAATGATTTTTTTCCATTGTTTTCGATCACATAATGTGTTTTGATTTCAAGAACAATCACAACCCTATGGATATTTGAGATAGTATTTGTTGAGTCCCCACTTGGACAAGTCTAGCTATGCCTACTTTTGGCTTCGAAATGACCATTCTTGCACCAACAAATAGATAAGTATTTTTTCCTTTCTAAAAGGGGTTTTAATGTAGGCATTCTATTCACGGGAGATCACCCATTTGGTGAGAGACCATTGCTTCCCTTCTCGTCAAGATGACCATCATGATTCTTTCCTTTCAACAAGAACCCACACTTATATACTGGTTGGAAGTCACTTGGATTTAGCATGTTTCTAGTTGGGTCATTCCCTCGGGTGATTACTTTTTACCACAAGGTAGGCCCTATAAGATAAACAAAATCAAGCAAACATATCTATAGTTTGATCAATCTTTGTTGAGAAAAAAGATATAATACACATTATATGTTTCACTCACACTCACAACATTTGTACAATTTAAAATCCAAATTGAAGTGTTTGGGTAATTACTTACACAACTTAGTGTCACTAAAAGGCCTTTTGATTCTCAAGATCACCTCGAGGTGTGAGAGAAGTGCATACATCATTTTAATGATATTACTTTGGTAAGTAATTGAAAAACAATGAAGCACTTGTTCATTTTAAATCCACAAAGAAATGATTTGATTTTTTTTTAGAGCACCAAAATGAAATATGGAGATTGCCTTGTTCAATTGTTATTCCTCAAACCAAAACTAGTAATTTTGTCCTAAAGTTCTTTTTAAGCCCTTTGAAGCAAAATGAAAGTTTTTTTAATGTTCTTTTTAGAGCCCAAAAAGACGTGAGTTGACCTAAAATAGAAAACTAAAGCATAAAATGGAAACTCTAAGCATTTAAAAATGCTTTGTGAATTTCAAGTTTTAATGCCTGATTTCTCTTAAACTCCTTGCCTGCAAAGTAAAAACACAAAATCAAATTTTCTTTAAAAATCACAACTATTTTTAAGATCAAGAATACACCACTATTTTCACAAAGTTAAATTACATTTGTCATGCATTTTTTTGTAAAATAAATAATTGTTACAATGTTAAAAATGTCATATTCTAAGCAATTCCAAGTTGGAAGTTCCAAGCAATGTTCAAATATTCAATACCGGCTAGCTATCCATTAATTGACTCCACAAAGAGTGATTAATTGATTATGCAAAGAGTGATATGCATTAATTGATCCCCAACAAAGATTTTCTAGAGGTATTAATTAATTCTGCAAATAGTGACTAGGTATGTATGGAGTTATTTTGATCAACTAGCTGAAGCATTAAGAACAAAGTAATAAGCTTAAGCATTCACAAGAAAGATTCATAATGTCCACAAAGATCTTTTAAATGAAGCCACCAAAAGTAGTTTAACTGTTAACAAGCAACAATGCTAATTATAGGAAGACTTCATGATTGCATCGCCACGGTTGTGTATGAATGCACCAAGTCTAAAACTCGATAATAGCCACATGTACAATGATATACCCTTTGTTGAATGACCAACCTATCATTTCACATCATGAGTATGATATGGCAATGTCTAGCGTGTAACAAGGAGTAGTTTCCTTGAAATATTAGACAACAAGATTATAATAAGCTTTTAACCATCACCCCATTTGATCGGCCTTATGAATGTAGACGTGTATGCAAAATTATAATAATAGAATAAGCATTAAAAAGCAACGAACATTTAAAGTAGAAATCACAAATCAAAAGTGTGCACAAAGTACGTTAGAAAAGCAGTGAGCATTCAATACCCAGGCCGCATGAAGAAAAAATAAATCAGATCCTAGATTTTAGCTTGGTCTACAATGCAACACTTTTTCGAAAATGATCTTTATCGATTTGCAGAATATCAAATGCATCTTGCAGGGCAGTAATCAACTAATATTTAATGCATTGATCAAAGATAGTAGAAATAAAGAGACCTGAAATCATTAATGAATTGTTGCAGTCATTCCAAACTCAAACCTATAGCCATTAAATCTCATTCTCACCTAAAAGATAAATGCTAAATCTGTAATGTAACAATTATATTAGTTGATTCCTAGTAGGCGGCTTGTAAATGAAGACAAAGGTAGCGCCCAAAGACTCATAGGTCCATCAATGATCAAGGAAATCCCCTACTGAAACTAAATGTAGATATGATGTATTTATGAAGCCGCATACCTGATGCTTTTAAAATCTAATGTTATGTGATGACGTGTATTTGAACATAATTTTTCATTGCTTTTCCATTTTTCGTTATCATCTAATCATATGCTTTGTACACACAAATTGCAGCTAGACCATTTAATGCTTCACCAAATTTTGTGTAAAAAGGTGACCTAGAGATAGAATCTAGGTGCCTAATCTCTCGTGGGGTACTCTTTTAACTCTTGCATGAGTAAATTTGTAAAGGGAAGAATGTGATAGACAAGAGTAGAGACAGACCCACAACTTTTTCCAATAGAAATTTATAATCAATTAGTTGACTGATGCAATCAGTGTTTAATAATCATTGGATTCAAAGCCATTTCTAAATTGAATCCCTAGAAATTGAAGATAAATATTGAAATAAGAATTAATATAGTGTTGTAAACAGGCTAATAAAGTGGTTTGCCATTACCACGACTCCAACTGGAAAACCATCACTGGTTTATACATTATTTACAACAACTGATTTAATATTTAAGACATGGACTAGAAATATCCCAAAATACTCAGTGCTACATATTTTGTGAGAAGAAATACAAGAAAAGAGTTCATGAATTAAATGGGAAAGATCTCTGGATAAATCTTCATTCATTCCATGACAGGCTAGAGAGGGGACAGTGGACTTGGCACATTCACTAAATAGATAGAGACAAATCTTTTTTAAATAAGACTCCTCCAATATTTGACGAATAACAATGCTTGCCTATGCTCCTTGTCCACATATTGCACCTATGTAGGTGGCACCTTGGAGGTACATAATGTTGAGTTACCACTTCAAAGAGTAATGGAAGTTGTTACAGTAGACATAAAAAGACTCCTCTTATGCCTACTTGCAACACCTATCGTTGGATTTGAACTTAATACATAATAGAGTACACAACTTCCTACACTACTATTGTTATAGGCTATCGAATTTATCCACACTACCCTTAGGGATACCAATATTTATGAGTAGAAGTAATAATGTTATTGTATTGCATAAGGCTCCTCATGGATAGAGATAATGGTAATGTACTAGTATTTTAATGGTGTAGGTGAGGTAAATAGATACCAAGAAAGAGACATTAAAATTCTTCGACATTCCATCTAATCACTAAATCGAAATGTCTCTTAGCATGCAAAATCTTTGTAGAACATAAAAATAGATTTGATGAAGAAGACTTGAAATTTTCAAGAAAAATGCTCTTGGTAGGTGTAAAACTGAATTCGTCAACCTTTGCCAGGAATATGCCAAAATGGGTGCTTTGGAATAGGTATGTTAATTCATCAAAACATTACAAAAGAGGGGAATTTAGTTGGACAATATAGTTGATTGTAGAGATAAAAAAATAAGAACATTGGAAGAATGCTTAAGGAGGTCTCATCTCGTGGAAATAAATGATTATGTATGCAATTGGTTTATCACAAATTTTTTGGATATTTTAAGGCAAGTGGACTAATAGATGGCACTCTCTATATAATGATATGAGATTGAGATTGAGATGAATAACAAGCATTTTATTGTTGTGATTGAAGTCCCCAAAATAAAGCACACAAAATGTTTAATTGAATTAACAAAAGAAATGTAACCTTATGGGATGCCCAAAATTATCTTTCATGACAAAAATAATTGCAGCATATACACATAATTGAAAATGTCAAAAAAAATTATTTGGCATATGTGATTCCAGAAATGATTGCTATTGTAAATCCCCTAGCCACAACTGTTTATTTAAGTACAACTTTGCAGGAAGTTTGTATATGAATGAACAAAGAAAACTATTTTCCTAAATAGTGATAGAGCCTGGGATTAAATCTTGTATAGAAACTAAAATCCCATCTATTGCAATAATCATTATCAAATAGAAACACAAAATTTAAATTCATGTCTAATGTATAAATTGAAAAAAAGTAAACAAAGACAAAGACTGTGGGTTTGAGCCCCATGGTGGGCACCATCTTTCTTTTTTCATATAGAACACTACCTTATTCTTCTATATTCATATGTTAACACCATAAATCTGCAAATTGTTTAAACTTCATCAGACATTAGCATAACGTTATTCTAAAACAAGCAAACAAAGTAGTGTTCATATGAAATATTTAATCATATTAAAATATGCAAATAAGATAAAAAGAAACAAAACAACTAAATAAAGCATATGAAAACATGATCAAACCCTTATCTCATAGTGAATTAGTGCTACTTTGATGCGGAAAGTAGCCCCTTCCCAATCCTTGAAGATGTTGAGTTGTGATGAAATGCTAACTTGTGCATAAGATTGTTGATCAAATGCCTAAGGTTGTGTATCAAGTTGTGGATAAACATACTAAGATTGTTGAGGATTCATACAATAGAGGAGACATCTATTTATAACCAAGAAGGATGGAAGAATTGTAACGCCCCGACTTAGTTACATTATAACTAAGAGCAAAAACAAAGTTAACAGAATTTTTTTTATTGTTTATACATATGTTATAAAGTATCTAAGATGTTATATAAACTTAACAAGTAAAGTAAACACATTGATCATCAACAAAAGTACAAATTTGATTTTATGTAAGATCCTATTTATAAAATTACATACAATTATATATCCCAAATGTCCATTTTACATAAAGCGAGATTTCAAAGAATCTCCATATAACAAAGGTGGTACAATCTGTACACTCTTACACAAGAGGTAAGTTTACAAAACATAAAGTGTTCATCTGGTATCTGGTACATAATCCACGAACAAGCTCTGCATCATCATTCACGAACAAAGTAGTAACTGGAAACTGCTGCAAGCTTAGGATCAACTGCAAGATAGTGCAAATAAAGGTGTAGCACGGTTACCTCCCAACCACGTGGAACCCAAAGGTCCACTCCCTCCGTGCTAGGAGATACTGACAGGTCCACAAAAAAATCAGATAGAACATCACGTATATGGGGTTTACAATTCAAAATATGACATAATGTTTACAAATCAAAATGGATAAAATCATAGTATCAAGTTACATTAAATTGAAATCTCAACAAAAGAAACACCATCATGATATAGACTAAGAGAGTGTCATCACATAGTCGGGATAGGTTACCCTGGTGAATCTTCCTAGACTACCGGCCCTCACCAAGAGTTACCCTGGTAGCCTCTACCGATTCCTGGCCCCTATGCAGACTAATGCGGTGTCGTTACATCTTTCAAGAGGACAAGATGGCGACTTTCCATTCTAGGCGTTCTCAGCCTTTTCTCAACCTAAACGAGCGTTAAGAAGTAGGCAAGGCACATCATTATCTGATTTAGTGTTTAGAACTACCCAACCCCTAATATATTAATTAGGTTATCACTTAATTAACACACCTACGTTAGGTTACCCAGACAATCACTATAGGATTTTGGCCCCTAACGCAAGCCACTCTCTCTATAACATGACTCAACATAAAACCAATCTAGGGGTAGCTATCAAACGTAAAGATTAAACCCACAAACATTTACATCCCCCTACTAGAGATAAATCGTAATCTCAAAAAATGTCTTAAAAGACAATAACACAAAGTGAAAAGTTATACTCTCATAATAAAGATCACCATAATTGAACTTTAAAATTTAAGGTGTTATAAACTTGTCATTATAATTTTCACTTTTCAACACTTTAATAAATATTTCCCAACATTTACGAATCTACTCATATACAATCTCATAACTACGTTAATACAATCTCTATGAATCAAAAATTCTTAATAACAACTATAGAGATTAAATAAATATTCTAATAATTTTAAAGATAAAACATTTATTAACATTATAAAATAAAGATAATGTTAATTCTTTGTTTACATAAAACTGTTCCCTTAAAAAGAAATTATATACAATCTGCAACTTAACACTTTATATATATATATATTCACCTTTAAAATACATTCACTTACTCTTAACTAATACTAGCTTTTGTAAAAGTCTAAAAACTGTTAGTTATCTAATGAAGTAACTACTGTTGAACTTTGCATGAGAAGATAAGTCGACTTAAGACAAAGTGTTAACCCATAATTAAATTTCACATTCTAAAATATTGAATAAGAAACCATGCATTAACCGAATTTAAAGGTTGCAGTCAAAGACTTAATTTAAGCCATATCGGATATCAGGTCATTGTGACAAAAGATTCTTATAATAGCAAAGAGTGTCAAACATAAGGAATTAACGTAGCAGGAGACAATGCGTGGTTGATTCACTAACCTAATTACCACTATACTTAATTTTTATAGTATAGATTTAATTACTTATAACAAAAATCTGCCATAACTAAGGGATGGCTATTGGTAGAATTTCATTTTAGATTAAAGACTCTAATTCATCTTCTTTTTTTTAAATCAAAGAGATATGTAATGAGGCATCCTTAAGGTAGAAATTTTTTTTTTTTTATTCACCCAGGCCTTAGTATTTGCTATTGAGGATTTTCAGACACTCTTAAGTTCAGAGAGATTATTTTATTCCAAACATTCATTCGTGGACAAGCGTAGCAGCTTTGGTGGATTGCGCAAGAAATTTAGAAAATTTATCTGATACCAATAACTAACTACTACTTGGGCGAAGTTTCAGGCAAGAGTTAACATATTAAACAGATACGGCTCTGAAGATATCAGAATACCAGAGAAATTTGTTTTCCATCTCTTCCATAAGCGCTAGGAAAGAAGAAAGCAACATGCAACACAAAAATATTACGTTTCAGGCATAGATTTAGATTAATTCTTCTATTCACAGTTGATGCAACAAGAACCACTAGAAAAGGTCTGGTGCCAACTTAAGCAGAAGGGGATTATGATATATATATATTCTAATGTTAAAGATATATATATATTCAACTTTTATAATTCGAACGTGATGGCCATAAAAATTTATCAAATGTTCAGACATGAACATGATTGAACTGGGTGCGGATTAATAGAATGAAAGATTTTGTTATCACGAGTTTGAATCCGCCATCATTAGTCCAGAGAATAACAGAAAAATAATACGCCTTTCCCATAAATAGTATAACAAAGGTTTATATGATATCTATTTTCTTGGCACACGAAATGAATAACGCTGATCGTTTTTAATAAATCATAAGATTAGAAACCATCAAAACTATCAACACCTATTATTTACAAGAGGCGAATATTCTAATTTCCTGTCAGCTGGGCCTAAACTCGTATGGCAGAAAATTTTAAATACAGTAGGAGATTAGACCAATCAAGCATAGAAACTAGAATATGACATTGCGTCCAATTTTATTCTATTTCTTTCAAATATTTTTCTTTACTTTGTCTAATTGAACTCTATTGCATGTGCAAGTTCAGTAAAATGGATTTTCTTATAAATCAACAATACCTACAATTAAATTTCTAGAATTCAACACAAGAAAAAGAATTCAAGAAGAGAACCTGTTAAAACTCGAAAATTGACTGATAAATGATCCTTCGAAACTTTTGTCAAACCCCAAGTCAAATCACCATATTCCAATGAAGAATATTGTAGTGAACTCAGCTTCAAAATTACGCTTCAAAAGAAAATCCTAAAGAAAAACTCTTCTGAAACAATTGCTGTACTGAAATTTGCTAAAAAGTTGCTACCGTAAAATTCTTCCCGTGAAATGTATGCACACTTTCCAAAAATCCCTCTTTTTGATATTAATTCATGCAATTTACTTTCAAACACAAAACTTAACTGGCAAATCAATTTGCATTGTAAATAACTCATTCAGTTCAACTCCTTAAAATATCAGAACAAACCTTTAACAGACAATCAGAGATTCGTAACTTGTCGAAAATATCTTGTTTTAAAAATATCTATTTCACACAATTCAATTTGCACAATTAAAACAACAATAATATTATTTTAATTAAAACATTGCAAAGAATTAACTTTCACTGATAAATTCAACAACATATTTAATTTAACTTAATAAATTAAGTCACAAACATTGGCATAAACATTAATAAACATTTAATAAAATCGATATTGAATACGCAAACACAAAACAATATATATTTAAACACGACAAGACAAATTGGGCTACACGGGGAAACACAGAGATACTCGTTCGAAAACGAACGATGGTTTAAAAGGACCTGTCAATACCTCTGACAACATATTTATAATGAATTAGGGTACACTCAGACCTGACAAGTAGGTGGAGCTGTTACCCGATACCTGTGTCTGTAGGAAAACATCAAAGTTAAAACATGTATATATAAACTCATGTTAGAAAACACACCGTGAATAAGAATTGCAGCGTAGCAGGGTACTCATGAATGAGTAATGCTACACTGTCTTCTCCACCGACACAAACGAGCAAGATCAATCATATCGACATGATAACATAAGCAATAATTAAAACCAATAAGCTATATCATGAATGAAACTATCACAGTATCATCAAACCAACATAATCCAAATAACCAGGATGTCAATGTATCAGCTGCAAAATCAAAACAACATAGTATCCAAAATCTACTCTGAAATGAAACAACATAGTATCACAATGAACTAAGCATCTAACAAGCAGAATCAAACTAAACAGTATGTCTAAACTGGAGGGACACTACAAGAATGAAAAAAATGGAGGATGTGTGACAAAACATGAGCCAATGACAAGATGCCACTTGTCAAGATGTGAGAGGATGAAGGTTGAGCACATTTTGGTCAATGTGCCAAAGAGGGGGAGATTTGAAATTCAAATGATGGATTGTTGGAGGGAGAAGAAAGAGTCTTAAATTCCAAGTGGGAGACATGTAATATGTAAAATGTAAGAGGAGTTAATGCTATGTTGGAGGACAAGATATTTGGAGGGTTTTTCAAACTTGGAGGAATATTCCCCTTTTTTATGCCATTTTGAAAGTAATTAGGGAATTATTAAATAAGAGAAATGATTTATTGGTACAAGTTGCAAAATCTAGAGGATTCAGGTGATTAGAATTAAATTAATCATGGTTTAATTAATTTAATGAGGGATTAGATGATGTGACTATTTGATTTAGATTTACGGGTTGAGTTAAATCAAAAGATGAGAAGAATGTAATCTAGATTTAATTAAATAAATATTTTGACTTATTTAATTGAAGAAGATGGTATAAGAATAAATCAAATAAATATTAATTTAGTTAATTTAATGGAATGAATTTAGAGATTTAATCAAATAAAAGATGATTTATTTAATTAAAGAGGGAAAATGATGATAAAGGGATGATTAAGGATGATATGGAATTAGTGAATCTGGATTAGATGCATGATGTCAACTTTGAATGTCTATAGATACACTAGTTGGTATGCATTCAAAAACACAAAAGTGGCTAAGGGGGAAAGTTATGCCGCTAGGTGGGCTTCCCGCCCAACATATTAAAGTTATAAATGTTGATAAATTTAACAAGGATCCACAAGGAAAAATGATTGTAAACAAAATAAAAGGTGCCACAGTCATGGAAGTTGTGTTATGCAAGGTGGAAAAAATGCAAAGATGTAAAATGAAAAAAGTGTAAAATGTAAAAGAAATTCAAAGGAGTCTTGTTCACTTCATGCAAGGTTAGTAACTTAGGGAACATTGTGCCTAATGTCTCCAAGAGAGGACCAGTCAAAGAATAGTATATTCACAACATAGGGGATGCATTGCATCGCATGAGGCCACCAAGAGGAATGTAATTTGCTAAGATAGAACACAATTTTTAAGGACATTACATCCAATGTCATCCACAAAATGACAAATTCATTACATAAATGACAAGGCTGCACTAGGAACCAAGAATGAAAATGAATTAATGGTAGGGTATGCCCCCACTTTAAAGGAATTTCTACACATCATTCTGTGAGAAATTAGTTTAAAGTAGTGAAGGAAAGAGAAAGAAAAAGAAAGCGAGACATGAGAGCCAAGTTGGAAAGCACTATGCTAAGTCATATGTTTCAAAGTTAGGTTGTGTCATGTCAAGGAAAATCAAAGAAAGGGAGTATGTCACATGTGAGTTGATCATAAAACATGTCGTTCACATCTCAAGCTTGCTCTTATACATTCAAGAAAAGTTAAAGAGTAGTCAAAAGAGACACATTTGACAAGTGACATACAAGGGATAAGGCTATCTAACTCTTTTCCCCCCACTTAGTGCAGGACAATGGTGAGCCTAAAGTGGATGATGGTATGCTACCCCTTCCAATAGATGAAAAACATGCAATAGTGAGTATGCTATGATCCTACAACTATGCAATGGCAAGGAGCAACATATAATGTTATTTATGTGAATAAGGAAGAGTCTTGGAAGAGTCTTGTGTGATAGTATTTATGTTGAGTGAAGGTTTGGTGATCTTGGTCAAAGGAGAATAACCAAGACACTGAGTTGTTTTTTGTGTGTTTGGCTTGATACGGTTTCAGATACCTTGCTCTCAAGCACCACAACCTTTTCCACTATACCCAAGTTGTTTCATGAGGTCATACCCTTTTCCATAAAGTTGTTTAAGTGCTTTGGAATCAAGTGGTTGTTTGGTGTTGTGTTTCTCAAGGGTTTTTATAGAGTTTGTGGCATTGTCTAAAGTGATTGAGGCAGATTCTTTTGAAATGTTATCCGAATTTTGCATTGACATGATGGTTGGTTTTTCTTGTTTCTCATCTTTCTTTTGTGTGACTATGCATTCGCCCATAAATGATGGTGTGAAGTATAAGGATCTAAAATCATCACTGAATCAATGTTTCCAAAGGACTTTTAGCTCCTTTTTCAAGGTGCAAACCACTTTCAGGCTCATGATCTGCTTCAACTTGATAAATTTTATTATTATACACATACTTCATTATACAATGAAGGGCAGAAGGCATTGAATTCATCTCATGAATCGATGGTATTCCTAAAATAATATTGTATGAAAGACCATAAGGCATGACATGAATAGGATTTTGCAAAGTAACCACCCCAATTGTAATAGGAAAAGTTATTACATTGAGTTGTTGCTTTGTTGAATTATCAAATCCTTGAATAGGTGTGGAATTAGGTATTATTTGTGACCTATCAACATGTAATTGATTAAGGATACTCACACTACACACATTAAGGGAAGAACCATTATCTATGAGAGTGCATTTTATACCTTTGCGATTGAATCAAGAAATTATCATAAAGGAACTACCATATTTTTGTGGATGAGAGCTACCACATCATTTAGAGTTGTACCAGGATAAATTATGGTTTTTTTTAAGGTTGTTTGAAGAATGTTGTAATTTGGTGAGTTTTGAAGTAGATCCCAAAGGGAGATCTTTTCAGGAGTATTCTTTAATTGTTCAGAAAGATCATACTACTTTGTGTGTGGGCTATACCAGGGAGTAATCAGTGGATTAGGTAAGGGTAAAGAGGGTGGGATTGGTTGCGGTGGTTGTGGATTATTTTGAGTGTTATATGTATGAGCAACGGTATTATAACTTGGTTGTTACAATACATTAGTTTGAGGTGGGCGAAGGGTGTAGTGAGGTTTATTGGAAGGATGAAGTGGATGTGAATGTGGGTAAAGGTTGTATTGAGTTTTATTGGAAGGATGAATTGGATGTGAGGGTGGGTAAAGGGAGTATTGAGGTTTATTGGAAGGATGAAGTTTATGTGACGGTGGATAAAGAACAAGCTGAGGTTGAATAATGTTCACATCTCATAACAAGTGAGATTGTTCATTGTATTTGAAGGGAATGTTATCTTTGTCTTGGGGTATAATATCCTCCCCATAAGGAGAGTTCCTAGGAGAACAAAAAACCACATGTTCATGACAATTAAAGTTTGTTTCATCCAAAATAACTTCATTGCCACTAAGGGAGGTATTAATGGTTGAATGTGTTTGATGATTGATAGTGGGGAGATTAGGGGAAGATTGTATTTGATTGTTGGTTGTTTTAAGGTCACATTCTCTCATTCCATATTGTATACCATACTAGGAGAGCTTGTAATATGTTCATCTAAGGTTGAAATTTGCAAAGTAGCTTCATCACAAGTTGGAGGAGGATCAATGATTGAATTGTTTTTCTCAATAAATTTTTTTATAGGTGAAAGGGGACAACTAAGATTCTCATGACTCTCATTGTCTATGCTTTCTAACAACAAAGTATCTTCGTCACAACTAGGAGAGATACTAGGAGAAGAAAAAATGTGATTATCATGATCATTTATGACTTCATTTCCTTTTTCCCTATTATCTTCCAAAATAGGAGAGGTAGGGGAAGGATCATAAAGAGGGTCATTGTAGACTAACATATCCTCATCATTTATAATCTCATCTTCCTCAAGGTGATCCTCAGAGTCGAAATTAGGTAAGGTGATGTTTAAGAAGGTTTCCATGATTTCATTATCTTGTCCTAAAATCTCTTTCCAAAGGGGGTGAGGAGAAGGACAAACAAGATCCGCATGATGCTCAATAATTGTATCTTCATTTTCCAAGATACCTTCATCACTAAAAGGAGAGGTATTGGGAGAAGAAAAAATATGATCATCATGGTTATCTATTTTTCTATGTGCTTCTATCAAATCATCCACACAAATAGGAAAGATAGGAGAGGGTGTGAAGTTAAGGTTATCATTGTCATTTTTACTCTCTTGTGCTAAGAGACTCGCATAACTAGGACATGTATTGAATGAATGATGATCATGCTTATTGATTAACTTCTTCTTTGAAAATTTAGAGAAGATTGAAACTAACATTGTAAAAGAAAAAACTATGCTAACCCAATATGCAATGTAAAAGGCTAAAACGAAATACAATTTTAAGATGATAATTGACTTATTATGATATGTAACAATATGATAATGCAAAAGTGAAATTTAAACCATGCATGAAAAGAGATAAATTAAGCTAGACTTGATGACATGCATGTTATAGAAATGAAACTAACTGATATAGATAGGTTAAGGCACCAAACAGAAGCTAGAAAATAGAGTTTTGATTTCTATAAAATGTTGTTTCAAGGGTCAGAAGGGACTGATTTGCCCAAGGTGGTGAATGAGTCTCGGTATGGACTTTTTTCAAAAAAATTTAAAAAAATTGACTGATTTTGATTCTTTCTAAGTGCTATGATGCAAACTTAATTGAAAAATGCAAAATTCCAGAGAATAGAAAGGATTTTAGATGCCAACAATGCAACCTAAATGCAACTTGACTAATGAAAATCCTAATATAAGACCAATGCAAGCTAGATGTCTGATGATGAAAGGACTCCAAATTAGACAAGAAAATATTCTAAAAAGTAGGTTCACCAAAATGAAACATAGATTTTTGTACCCAAGTCCTTCCTTGCTCTTTTAAGTTTTTTTGTTTAAAAGTGGAAAGATGGATCAAGATGCATAATGTTTCACTGAAGATTAATGTAAGGATGAATGGGATATCAATGTGAAATGTCTGTAGATATTTTTGAATTATTAAAAATTCAAATAAATTAATGTAAACTAATCTAATGCATGATGCTCGAAAACACAGTGTTGATTGCAAGTATGAACTAGAAACTTAAAAAAATGAAAAGAGAAGTTGATGAGAATGATCAAAGTGCACTTGGAAGTATATTACTATTACTGGAAGGTTCTAGAGTTTTCTAGAAGTCACTGCTTATGGCCACTAGGACTAATTTGCCATAGATGGCGAATCAACCCTACTTCTCATGAAAAATTCTAAAGACAAGTTTTTGACTGTTGAAAGTTGAATTATGAGAAAATCAATTTTCAGGCCTATAGGTTTGACTAATTCACCATGCATGGAAAATCAGTCCTCCTACAAGAATATGGAAACTCAGGACTTGATTTTGTAGGTCTAGATCTTCACTTCTATCTTCTACAAGTGTCTAGTTCAGAAATTGTCAGATTTAGTCCTAAAAATGATGTTTTGTTGATATTTTTGCTTGAACAATGAAGAGATGACTTGAATGAATTTGAAACTTGATCTTCAATTATTTCCAAGCTTTGAAGAGTCCTAAATCTACATATAAAAAAGACAAAAGAGAGATATGTTTAATGTTAGTGCATGGGGGTTTTCCTTGGTCAAACCCTGTTTAGGTAATTAAACAAAAATGGTGAAAGGAATTAATGAAACATGAAAAATGGAATTGATTATCCTTCCATGGTAATTTATCTTGATATTATACAACAATACATGAAGATTCAACCCTTGAATGCTTTAGAAAGCTAACTTGATGACTTCTAATGAAGAAACCCTAACTTGCTTGACTTGGATGAGAAGACAGATGATGAATTAATCATGAGAGATGTAAAAATGAGTTGTTATATGTAAATTGAGGATAGAAACACTTATTTATGGAAAATTGTGCCTTAGTATCTTGATTATGCCTCATAATAGGCCCACATGTAGTGAGATTAAACTATAAATTTCAATTTTTGCCACTCAAAGGTCAAAATGGGGCTAGATAGGACTCATTCGCCACACATGGAAAATGGGTCCCACGTAGATTAGACTGATTCACCATGCATGGTGAATGGGTCCCACAGGGGCCATTCCAATAGCTAAGAAGCTATAAGATAATGAAATAAGGTTTAAATTGTAATTTTCTTAGGTATTTGATCAATTAAATCCTCGAGATGCACAATACGGGTTAATAGGGGTCTATTAGTGATGATGTAAATGTTAAATAGGGCTTGGGACACATAAATCAATGTGAAAGTGTGAAAAATCCATAACTCTGGTGCTGAAAAATCCAATTCATAGCTAGGCTAACAAAAAATCCTGATGAAAACTTCAAAAAACAAATATAAATTAAAATTTTAGAGAACATTAGGGAGTTTCAACCCCCTCCCAAGTAGATGGGGGTTTCAGCCAAAGTAGGCTACCCCATCACCTATGATTGAGTCGATTGGGGAGGCCACTACCATAGCCCCCTCCCAAAGCTCATAATTAAACTTGAAACATAATAAAAAGATATGATAAATGAAGATAATGGATGTGTATAAGATTTCACAGATGTTTTGGTCTATTGTATGTTCTTCTGAGCAAGTCATATTCAAGTTTAATTTGTAGTATATTATATTCACTCCTTTTACCAAGTCGATGCCCTCATAAAATCAATGTGTGTAACTTCTCTTAAAAAATATGTGTGATTTATAAAATAATAAAAAATAACCATAACTATAAATGCTTACAAATTTAAATCTATAATAAAATGAGTTATTATTAGCTACATTTGCTTTTGGATCTTGACCTGCAAATATAAATATGCATATAAATCTACCAGACCATCATACTGATTAAAAAACCTCCACTAACCTGCATATTAATGAAAAAATTGTTGATATTATTTCCTTGCAACAAACAACAAAACTAAAAGTGAAAATCAATTTAATTTGGAAATTGACAGAATAAAATGATTGGAGAGGAAAGGAAATCATTGCATGGTAAATTTTGGAATCCTTCCATTTTTCAGCCCTTCTTAATCTTAACTTGAAATTTCACAAAGAAAATAATAATTGGAATAAATCTGAGAACATCAAGACTAGATGGTAATAAATCTTGAAACCATCAAAGAGAAAAAAATGGAATAGTCAAGGGTTTTAAGAATTCATAGTTGGTTTTAAAATTAATTTTTAGTTAAGTGAAATCTGAAAATTGAAGTTTCAGAACTATTAACTACTAAATTAAATGATTATCTTTGTTTGGTTTTACCAAGAGAAGTTTGAAATAATTGACAATTTGAGATTTGCTACCAAATATTTGAAAATGATTGAGGTTGGATTTGAAAGATGAATTCATGTGCAACAAATCCAATCTATAGGTTTGAAATTAAAAGAGGGTAAAATCAAATAACTAACAATTAAGGAAGTGTATTTAAAGAAATAATGGAAAGCTGAAGTACGAAATTGTTAAAGAACGAAATTAGTTTTAGAAATGTTTAAATTAAAAAAACAATTATAAAGTTAAAAATTAAACTAAACTTTGATGAATTATAAAAGAAAGAATAAATTTATGAATTTTAGCAAATAAAATTTCTTAAATATATATATGTAAAATAAAATATTGGAGGATGAAAAAAAAAGGTATGAGTTGTGTTAGTAAGAAAAATACGTTAAATAATAAGAATTAGAAAGTTAAGGAGATAGTTTTAGTTAAATTTAAGAGTTTCCTTAGGGTATGTGTAGGATCATGATGGGCCAAAAAGTGGCAATATGATGGGTATGTGTAGAGTATGTGGCTGACAACTTTTTTTTTAACCAAAATTGATGAAATTAATTTTTTTTTAAAGGAGATTCTCAACTTTTGACCAATATAAATTATGCTTTACTTTGAATTTAATAAATAACAATTATTTATTTTCTATTTGAATTATGACTAAATTCCTAATTGATAGGTTGATTGAAAAAAATCTATAGCTTTCAAATAGTATCACATTTTTTGAATTTGAAACATGCGTTACATTCTATGCTTTGCATACTATAGGATTAAAAAAAGAAAAATTGAATTTCATGAAGTTTTGACCAAGTTAAGGTGGTCAGACATGCAAGTTTTTATATTTTTAAAAATTGTAATAAAATATTCATAATTAATTATTTACATTGAAAAAAATTACAAAAAAATATGCATCACGTTGGGACATGATTCATCTACTTATATCTAAAATATTATAATTTTATTTTTGGTTAGGGTGGTCAGATACACACCTACTTCTTTATTTTTCCCTGAAATTTAACTGCTATTGCATTGAAATTTCAAAATTTCACAAAATTGGATTAAAAAAAAAAAAAAACTAGTAGTTTAGAAGCTACATTCAATTTTATATAGATTCTAGATATTCTTACATATTTTTGAAATAATATAGATAACTTATTCAAATTTTTACGTCAAGTTGCATAACTTTGATTTTTCTGAATTTTTTTGGCTTATTTTTTCCATGATGATCATGCACATACCCCTTAGAAATCAATATAAAGTTTCTAATTTAGAACTAAGTAATAAAATAAAATTATTTAAAACTATTTATTCATTATTAAAAATAAAATAATGTTTGAAACCTATCTCATTCAGTGCTTTTTTTGTTGTTGTCAATATTATTGTAGTGATTTTCTATAATAATAATAATATTATCATTGGTTAAGACTATAGAAATTGTGAATGATATTAAAATTAACATTAAGAGTTGCTAGTGTTTAATTGATGTTTTATAAGTAAGGATAATACTAAAATATATGGATACTTTTTGGGGATGGTATGGTAATGTTGGACATTAAAGATAATGTTATCATAATAGTGTGAATATTAATGTTAGTAATGTAAAGGAATTATAATTAAGTGTAGTTGATTATTATTAAGATTATTATTTTCCTTATTTCATGGACAATGTTATATAAAATTCTTATTGCTTATTTAGCATGATTTTTAGCACTATTGGTTAAGAATATTTCTAAAGGAGTAATGAGCACCATATCAACTAATGATGTTAGGAATTTATATGATATGAATATTAGCAATAATAGCTTTATGAGTAACATCAATATTGGATTGTTAGTTAGTTGTGAAATCCACAGTTGGCTAAGTAGTCATAATAGAAATTTATATATTGCTATGAATAATGATGTTAAATAAGTTTAGAGTTATATATGTAGGGTAAAATCATATAAAGATATTGTGGGTAGAATTAATTTATTACTTATGAGAAAGGGTTTGAGAAAAAATATTAATGTCATTTGTTAAAGGAAACATTAATATAATCATTACTTATCAAGGAAATGGTAGTGTCGATGTTAGTTATGTTACTATATGTAAATATGAAGGGGAATGTTAAGAATAAATGTAGATAAAATGTTGATGTGAAAATTACTAAAGTACTAGATGTATTTAATCTCCACCTTATCTTTATTGATTTTCTATGTTATGTGTGGTTAATAAATGTTGGTATTCAAGTGTTCTTGTTCAAAGAAAAAATTTGGTAGTTGTGCATTATTTTGTTTCAAAAAATTTGGGGCATGGCACATTTCTTGAAATTTGCATCTCATTCCCAAACTACTAAGACTCATACACACCAACTAGCATATGAGTCCCCCCTTAACTTGGACCTATTTTGAATTCAATTCTCAGTGGGATTCTATTCTCCTAGATCTAATCTCAACATGTAGTGTTGTAATTTTGGGAAATTTGTGATAAAGAAGTATAAATACAAGGATATTTCACAAGTTTTTCTCCTAGAAATTTTCATGAGCAAGTGTGAACCTAAAATTTCATAAGAAAGCAATAGTACTTTCATAAGAGTTGTCAAGACCATTCATGAGTTGATTATTAATAATTTTGGAGCATCAATTCTAGGATCAAGCATCATTTCAAATTCATCATGCACAATGTGTGTTTTTGAGCTAATATTTGTGATGTAGGGGTTTCATGATTCAAGCAAGCATTCAAATCAATATCCATAGAATTCAATAAAGAATCAATATCTACATTCATGCTAGCCATTTTTCACAAATTTGTAGCTTTTGTTACAATATTTTGCTGAGTTACAACATAGCATATTGGTTCATTATTCATTCATTCATTTTATTTCATTTCATTTTAAAGTTTGATTACCAAAATGGGGTTTGACCAAGGAAAATGCCTATCAACTAAAAAATAAACACTTTTCTCTCTACATGTGTGATTGCAAATCTATATGTTTTGACCTTGAAGAACTTATGAAGACTAAGTTACAAGATTGAAGAAAGTTGTCCAAGTTGTCAAGAATTTCTCATCTTCAGAGAATGTCACATACAAGCAAAAATTCAAAGTTTCAAAGTTTGAGATCGAAAGGAAGAGAAGCTACAAAAGATCGCTAGAGGACATTAGAGTTTCAAAAGAACCCTAATATTGGGACTAAATCACCACTTGTGGCATATGAGTCTTAGTATACAAAATTTTAGACATTTTCTATAGATCCTGGTTTAGCAGTTGTAGATTTTGGATCTAGCCCAAAACCCTAAATTGGGACTAAATCACCCAGTATAGCATATGAGTCCCAATGTGCATCAAAATACATAATTTTTGGATTGCAAACCTTATTTCAAGAGTCTCCAATTTTATAGGTTTCCCTCTATTAATTCTCATTTTCTCATTTTTTTTGAGTTTCATTTCCTATATTACATAGCTAGATTTGCATACTATTTTCATTTCCTTCTTTCTAAGCCTTTTCTTAGTGGTGAACCAAATTTTGTTTAATCACACCCAAGGATACCTTGTAACAACCACTTCTCTCAATTCAATCATTAGGTTGTTTCTCCTAGAGTTTCCTTGAATAAACTAGAGTGAAATGGGAGATAGGTGGGATCCTTCCATTCCTAACTCTTATCCCCATTTCCATGTGTTCATTTTATTGAACCTAGACTTTGGATACCTTATTTCTAATTTGGAGTTCATCATAGTTCTAGATCTAGCTTACATTAACTTTGCATTAGGTACTGCATTAGTTAATTTGCACTTAGGGATTTTAAACATTACATTAGTGAAAGTGCTTATAGGTTGCATTTTTGCATCTTGTATCATTGAATTTCATTTTAAATATGTAACTACACATAGTCAAGGCATCATACAAACTAGAAAACCTAACATTCACTCAAAAAAAATTGAAATTAGTGTCAAAACCCTAATCTAAGACTCATATGGTTGTTTGGGAAATTTAATCCCAATATAAGTTTCTTTACCTTATTTTTCAGAATTCTATGTTGAATGTTTTTCAACATTTGAACCCTTAAAAAACCCTTATTGGGACCTTTTGATCACCAAAGCTTGCACTTCTCTAATAGTCTTATGGGAAATTCAATGGGTGGGGGACAAATTGTGTCTCAATAAATATCTCCAGGTTTTTTATAGAAAGTTGGATCTTCTTTTAGGGTTTTGAGATTAGGGGGAAAGGAAATGTAAATATAAAACATAAAAGAAAATGTGCCAAAGCTTTTACAACATTTCAAAACCAAGTTATTCCTATGATTGATATAAAGGACATATAATGCCACAACCCCTCATTGTTGGAAAGAGAATGAACAACAAAGGCTAAATTCAAGCACAATCCAGACTTTTAGATCTTTTCATAGGTAGTGTTCATTAAGGTTTGATCAAACATAAAGATTCCTTAGAGTAAAAGAAAAATATTCAAGAAATTACAAGAACTTTGTCTCCTAATACAACATAGCATAACAAAATAATGACTTTAAGGAAAATAGAAAAATTCCAATGACATAGTCCAATTCTCCCAAGCTACTATTCAATCACATAAGCATAAAGCATAGAAATATGCTATTTAAAATACCAGAATATAGCTTCCAAGACACACTATTTCATTCAAAATGATAATATAAAGAAATAAATCTTCAATAGGGCCATACATGCACAATCTCAATAAATTCCCCACAATAGTTCATTCTTTAATTAAAACTGAACTTTGAAACAAAGGTTGGATGCCAATCTAGCAATAGTTAAAACCTTAATAGATATAATATGCTAGGATAAAGTAGTTCTATAACTTACTTCTAGAAAATAATTCTTAAAAATTTAAGAAAAACTAAAAAGAAACACTTATTTTGACAAAGAAAATGGTTCCTCTTAGAAAAATCATCTTTTTTTTTTTATCTATGTCGTAGCCCTCCTTCTATAGCCACCAAAGAAAGAAAAAACTACCTCAGTCTAGATTAATTTTTGCCAGGTGTTGACAGCCGATAGCACACAATCTGATCATTGACCTTTGGTTAGGCTACAAAAGATCTTTCCATTAACTCTTCAACTATTGCATTAATACCCTCTAGATATTTTAGCAAGGATAAGAAACCAAATATGATTAGATCCTAGGAATAATAGCCCAGAAAATGACCCAATTGATCAATCACATCATTCTGAGGTACTATCTAAAAACTTCCATCCCAAAAACCAAGAAAAAGAAAAGAAAAAGGCCATCCAACTTTGACAAAATCCTTAAAATATATCTTTATAGGTGATGCAGATAACTCGTGGCAAGGAGATGACATGTCAGCAGGGTGGAAACTCTCGAGCTCGCAAACATAGCTCCCAAGAAAATGTCCAAAAAGAAAACATGTGTGTCGAACCTTCTCCCAAAAGGAAGATGGAAAAATAAAGGTTGCACAACCACCACGTGGCGTAGTGCACACCTTTTAAAAAAAATTATTTAAGAACAAGTGGACCCAACACCAAAGACATTTATGCAAACAAAAATAAAATAACTAAGGAAAAAAGAACCTTTATAGTTCTGGTGACTCAGAAGGGTCTTCACTTCTATGGAGATTCAAACCTAGGTGCCTAGATGTTCCTAGAGTTTGATGAAAGAGGTGTGTTGAGCCTCCCAATTTGCATTAGTTTGTAAAATAAGGGTCTAGATCTGTTTGTATTTTTTTCAAGATAAAAAATCTCCTTGAAAGAGATTACAACCCATTTGGAAGAAATTGTACCCAAGTGATAATAGAGTTGACAAAGAGGGTAGATTTCATGCTCAACATCATCCACCATGGGTACAACACTCAAGCTTGGATGTTCAATAGTTGTTTGGGTCTTGTGTTAGATTTCCTCATTGATTTTCTCTATTGTCAGTGTGTCTTCATCTGGGGAGAGAAGAGGAGACAACCTAAAACAAATTAGGATGATGAAGTCCTTTTTTATCTCGATGACCCTTTTATTCAATACCATCTAGTGATATTTTCATTTTACTGCAACCATGTGGTAGTTGATGATCTCATTAGCTTTGATGGAGGTGACATGCTAATCGAGAATTCTTGCTTTTTTAAGAACCTAATCAGTGGTGATACTCAATTTGGATATAAAACTTTTGGAATCTTCCACCCCAAGTGAACAAGTTTGTATGAAGTGGTTAGTGATTAGACCAACCTTGGCATTCAATTCCTATATGTCCCTTAAAAATTGTAAGGCAGGTCCCAAGAAACACACGCAAGTCACTATCTACAACCAATACAAAGCTACCAACCTTCTCATTATAGGGAGGGATTCAGGTCCTCTTGCAGTAATTAACTCTTAGTTAAAAAAAGCCTCCCTCACTCTGATGTTTTCTTCTATTTGACCTTTCTCTCCAAGAGCATTTTCCAACTCAGAGCTTAGTCTTCTAACTTCTTGTCTTGAATCTTCTGCCTCAATCTAGATCCTCTGAATATCATCAATATTTAAGGATTTGTAATCACTTAACTCTTTCTTTAAATTTTCACTTTCACCAAGAAGTTGAACTTGCTCATTATGGGAATTTGCAAGCAATTTGGACATGTCTCCTTGTTGGCCTTGAACTTTTTTTATGTGGGTCATCTTAGCATCTTTGGCTTGGAGCTCATTCTGTAGCCTGCTAACTGTACTTTTCACATTTCCAACTTAACTTTCTGCTTCCTTAATTTCCTTCCCATTCATTCATAATCAACATATACCACCTTTTACGTGGCTTTGGATCAGACCATTTTATCGCACTGGTAGGTTTCACTCAGATCTAAACCCATGACATGAATGTTGTAGTATTCCATTTGCATTTTTCCTTTGAACTTGGAAATGAGCAGCATCATTGTGGTAATAAGAAGGGAGTTTCACTCTTCATTAAAAAAATCTTTAATCCTCCTAATGGTGGGCCTTTCGACACTATTTGATAACATTTTCAGCTTCCTATCCTTTTGGGCTTGTTTGGTGGTATCGAAATGACCTTGAAGAGTGTGAGGGACATTGACACTTTGAGTTGCTATGGGAGCACTAGGGGGTAGTCCAAAAAGGGTGATGGTAGAGGAGACTTCAGATGTGTGAGCATGGGGGGATGCAAAAGGAAGCATGATCATAGGTAAAGGCAAGACACCCAAATGAGTACAGCAAGAAATAGTAGGGGTAGATGAGGAAAAAGGCTAATGGAGAGGTGCTTTCCAAAAGGTAGATGGGTCAAGAGTAATGGGATAAAAAATAATTTTGTCAATTCCAGTGGGGGCCTTAGACAAAGAAACTAATGGTGCAATAGTGGCCGCAGAAGATAATGCTCCTTTAGTGCTCAAAAAAGTTTCAGTAGGTTCATTTTCAATAATAGGGGGTGTATTTAACATTACCATTTCAAAAACTGAAGATGGGGGATTACTTAAATCAATAGAAAAAGACTAGGGGTGTACCAAAGATGTAGAAATAAGAAGAAGAGGGGGATAAAACCTTACTTGATTTGTAGTCGATGAAAATTTTTGTAAGGTAGACTCAACTTCTTCTTCTTGATGGACTAGTATATCAGGAGAACCTAGGTCCTATATCCTTCTCTGCTTTGCTCAATTAGAGCCAACACATTCTGATCTCCTTTTGGAAGAGTCCTCAAAGATTTGGATATCAACAACTACTAAGGATCCTCTTGGGGATTGTCAGGTCTCTTTTCCTTTGCTTCGGGCTTGGGACACGGATGGGGTCTATGGACTCCCTAGCCCCGAATCTCTTCGGTTGTTAGTTTCTCGAGGTCTAGGAATTAGGAGTGGAACCTGTTCCTCCTCAACTTCATGGCTTGTCTCGATATTCCTATTGTTGAAATCAACCTCCTTATCATACATGTCCTCAAACTCTTGATCGAGTTGGAAGCTATCAAACAAAGTACCTAGATTTCTCATCTCTTGTCGAAACCTGCACAAGTCTACCTTCTTTCTTTTCGACCATCCTTTACACCTTAGTTATGCACTGAGAGATTTTTTCATTGGGAGATTCCTAAGATACTATAAATGTGGCTCATAAAAACTTATCCATTTTGGCTATTCTTCTGGTTTGTGGGCCAGGTCAATGTATATCTCCACACTCTCTTGAGAAAGATTTCTCATCCTTTGGAAATTCTCCCTAAACTAATGCTTTAAACTAATACGTCCATCTTGGTTATAATTCCATTTGTCACAAATGAGGACCAAACCTAGAACCATGAAATGATTCATGATCTCATCCTCATCTTGCTACTTGCTCATTATTACTTGAATCTTTTCAGTCATAAGGGGAAGATCAAAATTCTTTTCTTTATTCCCCCCAACACCATATATTCTATCGACAATGGATACTTGTCGGCAAGCCTCTAGTGCAAAAGTTTGGTCTGTCACAAATCTGGGGAGTCAGAAAACCTCCTCGGTGAAACAATAAAACCTGAAGAATGTGTTCAAAATCTTCACCAAAGAAGTAATCCATAGGGATAGGTGGATATTCCATCCATTCTATAACCTCCTGAGAAAAATGGCCAATGGGGTAAGGTAGTAAATCTTGTAGCACTAGTCTCAAAAAATAATCTACAAATTGATAATAATATCCTATTCTTGAAAACATAGGGGCCCACACATAAACTTGTTGGATATAGCCTCTCTCATCTATCCTAGACACTAGCATATTCCTCCCTAGCCACTCAAAATTTTGATGTAACAATAAATGAACCTGGATGAAAGAATACCTGAATTTTGACTCAACACTATAGTTTCTCAACTGTAACTTCATATTCCCAGCCATCACTTCAGAAAAATCATAGTTCCTCTGTACAATTTCTCTTTTGAGCACAAGGACTAGGGAAAAATGGAAAGAGTTAACCCCTTCATCATTGTCGAGCCCAAAAACCTAGACCAACATTGAGAACATATATTGCATATCCTTCTTGAATTTTCTTTGTGATAGAGGCCAATGAATTTGTCCTTGTGGCCTTTCCTTTGTCTCATCCTCATAAAAATTTGTTTTCTTGAACATAACTTCCTCCAAGACATCCATTTGTTCTTCATTGAAAAGGTTAGTACCCCAGCCCATCGAGATACATAGTATATCTTGAATAGCTTTGGCCGAAATGGTGATCTTGACCCCATGGCCCTTAATAGCCTTTGTATTTTTGTTAAACCTCTTTACGCATGCATCAACCAACTCTGGGCATGGATGTACAATAGGTAGCACAAACTATGGTAGGCCACTTTTTGAAATCCAAAATGTAAAACCCTCATCTAACTCATGCCCCAAAATCCTTTGAAAAGCACCTTCCCTAATATTTTTACGGTTGGTGGATAGTTGATGGTCATAGACATTGTGGGTTATATCTTGAACTGCCTCCTTCAAGATGTGTTTGTCAGATTGAAACTTCCTGTAGTGTTGAAATGGTCATTCTTATGGATTTGGGGCATTGGAAAATGAGTAATGCTCAAATATATATTTGTAACTAGGTCTTCTATTTGTAACTTCGTTCTACCTACCATAGGTAGATGCTTCCACCATGATTGTTTGAAAATGATACAAAAACTCTCTAGTTACAACGATAGTTTTCCCTTTGCTAAAACTTAACTTGATTTTGAGTACAATTAATTTTTGGGCTTTTTTATGTAGTTATGAGTTTGCTACTATCAATGGCTCATTAAATGCTGCCACTAGGGTAATAGATGTGGATGGGAGATCCCTATCCCTTGGGAATGTTGAGAAAGCCACGAAAACAAAATTAGTACATTTGTTTCACCACCTCTTCTTTATTTTAATTCATTGAGTTGAAAAGTGTGGCTTTTGTCATATGGAGCATGCCAAGATGACACAAGGTACTTTTGAAAAGATGTATTCATTAATTTTTCAAAGCCTTAGTGTGTTAATCCTTATCTTTTCCCATTATTGAAATAGTTGGCATTGATGATGGTGAAGGACACATGTCAACCATCAATGTATAAGGAAATTTACTCCCCAACACCCAAATTTATTTCTCAAGGTATTCCATCAAATCCTCTGTATGATTTTTCCACCCTATTACATTTTTTCTTAAAATTTCCCGTTGTCGTCTGGCCAAAAATAGACATCTCATTAGTGAAGTTCCCTAGTTAGCTTTTTCTACATATAGCTACACCACCTTTTGCAACATTCATTCAAATATATATTTATCTAACATAGTTGGCCTTCCACCTACTCTCTTTCCACCATAATTGACTAGTTCATCATGATGTCTACTTGTCTAGGTACCACTATTTGGCTCCTTCCATAGAGACCGCAAAACTACTTTGTGAGAGAGATTACCAACACTCGTATCAATTTCCTCATGAAGAATTATGACCCCATGATCATGATTGCATTCAAGTGGTTCATTGGCGGGGACTACCTTACTAATGACAACCAACTTCGAATTAACTATAATGTGCTCTCCCACTTCATGGCCTCACTGTTGGACCTAAGTGTGTCCAAGTCCATGATAATTGCACTGAGTTAGAAGATGTTCAACACCTCTCTGATGGAAGGGATCAACGAGATACTGTGAGTGGTCATTCCCAAAATTGTCATTCCAACCACCATGGACCTCCACAAGCATGTGGAATTTTGGAATGAACATGCCTTGGTTGCCCTTCCTTACTGAGTTTCGCATCATGGATGTGGAGATGCACTGTTGTTCCTCTCGGCCAACAACCAATTTTCTTCTATGGGAGTACAGTGTGGATAATTTTTTAAATATTTTCTAGAAAAATCACTCTAATTACTTGGTGTAACTTTGCAATGAGTAGACCCTAGGTATGAACTACATAGCCTGTGTGTGTTGTATGTTTTTCCCCTTCTTGCAACTTTTTAGACAAAAGAAGAAGAAGAAGAAGAAGAAGAAGAAGAAGAAGAAGAAGAAGAAGAAGAAGAAGAAGAAGAAGAAGAAGAAGAAAAAGAGGAGAAGAAGAACCCATTTTTTATTCCATTTTTTCTTTAGGGTATGTGCAGGATCATCATGGAAAAAATAGGCACTTAAGTGGCAAAAAAATAAGAAAAATTAGAGTTAGGAAACTTGACATAAAAGTTTGAATAATTTATCTATATTATTTAAAAGGGAAGAGAAGAAGAAGAAGAAGAAGAAGAAGAAGAAGAAGAAGAATGAAGAAGAAGATCAGGAGAGAGCGTAACCCATTTTTATTCCATTTTTCTTTAGGGTATGTGCAGGATCATCATGGAAAAAATAGGCACTTAAGTGGCAAAAAAATAAGAAAAATCAGAGTTAGGCAACTTGACTTAAAAGTTTGAATAATTTATCTATATTATTTTAAAAATATGTAAGACTAGAATATGTAGAAAATTGAATTTAGTTTCTAAACTACTAGCTTTGTTTAAAAAAATATATATATTTGGTGAAAATTTGAAATTTCAATACAGTGGTACCTAAATTTTAGGCAAAAAATAGGAAGTAGGTGTCCATATAACCACCCTAACCACAAGAAAATTATAATATTTTTTTATAATATTTTAGATATAATTAGAGGACTCATTCCTCAATGTGATGCATTTTTTTTTGTAATGTTTTTCCAAGTAAATAATCAATTATGATTTTTTTACTACAACTTTTTAAAAAATATAAAAACTCGTATGTTTGACCACCTTAACTTGGTCAAAACTTCATGAAATTCAATTTTTATTTTTTTAATCCTATATTAGCTAAAGCATTGAATGTGAGACATTTTTTGGATTTAAAAAATGTGATACCCTTTGGAAGCTAGATATGTTTTTCAATCAACCTATCAATCAGGACTTTAGTTGTAATTTGAATAGAAAATGAATAATAATTAGTTATTAAATTCAAAGTAAAGTATAATTTATATTGCTGGAAAGCTGAAAATATCCTTTAAAAACCCTTTTAATTTCATCAATTTTAGGTAAAGGGTATATGTAGGATCATCATGGAAAAAAAAAGCCCTTAAGTGGCAAAAAAATAAAAAAAATCAGTGTTAGCCAACTTGACTTAAAAATTTGAATATGTTATCTATATTATTTCAAAAATATGTAAGAATAGAATCTATAGGAAATTGAATGTAGTTTCTAAAATACTAGGTTTATTTTTTATTTTTTAAATGTATGTGGTGAAAATTTGAAATTTCAATGCAGTAGTACTTAGGTTTCAGGGAAAAAATAAGAAGTAGGTATCTATCTAACCACCCTAGCCACAATAAAATGATAATAAATTTTTATAATATTTTAGATACAAGTAGAGGACTTATGTCTCACTGTGATCAATTTTTTTTTGTATTTTTTTCCAAGTAAATAATTAATTATGATTTTTTTATTACAACTTTTAAAAGATATAACAGAATCATATGTCTGACCACCTTAACTTGGCCAAAACTTCATGAAACTCATTTTTTTTAATCCTATATTATGCAAAGTATAGAATATGATGCATGTTTTGGATTCAAAAAATGTGATACTATTTGAAAGCTATAGATGTTTTTCAATCAAGCTATCGAACAAGACTTTAGTCGTAATTTGAATAGAAAATGAATAATAATTACTTATTAAATTCAAATTAAAGCATAATTTATATTGGTGGAAAGCTGAGAATCTCCTTTAAAATCCTTTTTATTTCATCAATTTTGGGTAAAAAATAAGTCGCCAACCACATACCCATCATATTGCCACTTTTTGGCCCATCACGATCCTGCACATACCCTTCATTGTTGGAGGTGGAAATTTAATATTTATCTAATCATCGCCTCCCTTTTAACAACTTTTGCATGCTTCCCTTTTTGGGTTTTTCTCAAGAGAGCCTTATGTAATATTCTAAGCCTTGGTCTATATACTATACTATAAATTTTGTTGATAAACATAATATAATATAGCTTTTATTTCTTCTATCTTATTTTGGGCTTTATTATCAAAAACTTCAAAATAATTACAAATTTTTTACATATAGTACATAACTGTTAAAATTTTTAAAAGAACTGTGTGTTTAATGGAAAATTCTTAGATAAATATTGTTCACTAGTACACCTAAAACCATCTCTTTGAGTTCGTACACTTTCTTTCTTTTGCATGTATTTTTTGTGAAAGGTCCTTTCCACAACACTTTGAAATTAGTATGTTGCCCTAGCTTCGTAGCATGCCTGTAGTACCTTAGCACTAAAAATTCTTCTCTAGAATTTGGGTAAAAATTTTCTTCATCAAAATATCATTTGATTTTCTAATGATGGTTAATTGTAGCTCCATGGACCTTTTCTTTGTCTGTTTTCAACCTCTTGGTTTTTTCCAAATTTTCGTACATCAATTTATACAAAGAAAAATTCAGAGCCAGCTTGAGGGTAATTTGATTTATTAACAAGGTATATTTCTCGTAACTATGCCAATCTATTTGAGTTGTCAACCCAACACATTTGATTAACCTAGTTAGGCTCTTGTTGGCTAATTTGGTTATCCTGCTCCCTTGCATATAATAATGTGATGAGGTCTTTAGGAAAATATTTTATTTGGTAACAAAATTTGGCCCTTGTGATTCCATCAAACCTTGGGCATTAGTAGGTGTAATGGTCTTGGGTAGGCTTTGCCCGACTTTCAGCTTCTTTAGATACTTGTCAAATCTTCCTTTTGTGATATGTTCCTACACACCAATTCTCCTTTGCTTCCTTGAAGGGAGTGTAGTAGGATGCTTTTCATTTTCTTCCTTATACTCCTCTAGCTACTTAATAACCATTATGCCCTTGAGAGATTGTTGGAAAGTCATGTTCTCCTTAATCATCAGGGCAGTCGGGGTCATAATGCTTGTGAAACCTGGCATGAATCCTTGGACAAGGCCAAAATTATCTAGAAAAGATCTCATGTTCAATTCTAAGCCTCAGACCTTCTCGGGACTTATTATTATTTTCTTGTGCGACACTATACAACCAAGAAGCTTTCCTTTGGGTGCTCTAAGGAAATATTGTTTTGGACCAAGAAAAACCCTAGACCACTCATCCTTCAAAGAAAATCTCTTTATATCATCAGGATGATCACATTCACCCAATGAATCACCTAGGTATATGAAAATAATTTGGTTGGGCTTTTTTTTAAAAGTAATGCCCTTTTCCCTTTGAAAAACTACAACATCAAAGAGCTTGGATAATGTTCTTTTGTATACAAGCGTTTCTCATTTGGTGGTAGATGTCATCCTTTGTCAATCAGATTCCATTATGAAAAATCAATCATTCCTTGGGGAATCATCTATCAAAGTGGAGATCTCAATCCTAGTTAGGATCCGAGAGAAATTTTGCATTAGTGTCGAGGGATACTGATCTTTCAGCAAAATCCTTCTCGATTCTTGAAAGTCAACATAAAGTTAGATATCCCTATCCCTTTCCCAAACTGGGACCAGATTTGATAACTAAGCAAAAAAATTTGATAGGACATAGACCTCTATCCTGCCCCATTTGATGAAATCTTCTGCTACTAGAGCTTCAAACATTGGGTGGGTTATCCTTTGTTTCTACTTGACGGATTTGGATTCTTCATCTAGGGAAAACGTTGACTACACTATACCTGGGTCATAACCTTTGAGATCATACTTGTAGCATAATTCCTTCAGCCTTCTTTTATTCCTATGAGGGGCCTTCCTACTGACCGCTGGTGTTTTTCCTTTTCCAATATTAAGCTTATTACAATCTTTTGAAATTGTGGAGAATCTTTGCTTTATGAGATTGAAAATTGATTCCAAATGTGTCTTGATAAGAAACATCTAATGGACAATAATATCTTAAGGTCAGGGATTCCTTTGCATATCAAAAGCTTCAAATATTTTGATGAGATCCCATACATTATGTACTTGATATCTTAACATTGTATTTATTGTGGTTAGTTGCCTACAAATCCAACTTACTATCGATTCTGAATTTTTGAGTTGTTTCTTACTTGCATCTATTTGTTCTGTTGGACTCAATTTGTGGACCAAAACTTCATATTTAGTATTATCGCCAAAGCATGAAGGTTGAGAAAAATAAGCTATGGGGTATTCTGATCACATCAGGAATACCAATCAGACACCTACTCTAGGACCAAATTTGCACCTGACATGATTAAAATGTACAGTCCATACATGATTATTAGATAGATTGTCAAACTCGTGACTCTTTATTAGTTTTGAAAAGACCTGATCTCTTTTGAAAATCACATAGGTTTTCAATCCTGCACCATGGAAGTTTCCAAATGGATCAAAATTAGCAAACTAATTGAGCAACATCTCTTCTTTTGGAATTCACTCGTTTGTATCTTCTTCTCTAGAAATTTCTATGAAATATCTCTCCTGCTAAAAAGTAGAGGTGTCAGCATCTCTGAAGCATAGATTTACATCATCCACAATATTTTCAGGATGTGAGAAATTTGATAGAATCTTCATCTTCACCCCATGTTTAGTTCTCAATATCAGGTGGGACCAATCAAGTGCCAAGTATCTACCAAATTTGGTAGTGAAATTTCTTGATAGACACATTCTAAAAATTGGTGGAATGTCTATTATTGCTACTTCCTGAGTGATTTTTTGGCTTGGGAAAAATAAGAGGGTAAGGGATATATCCCTTAACCAACCAATAAATGGGACTTTCTTTATGTCTAGTTGCATAATTCCCTTTTTAATGGGTCCATACTTAAGTTTTAAAGCATCCACCACTTGTTTTGCCATAATAGTTGTGCTAGCTCCCAAAACAATCATATTATTATGCAACAATTTATCTCCTACTATAAGTGTTAAAAGAAAGGTGTGGGCTTTATTCCACTTACCTCTTTTTCCTTGATGCTATCCACATTATTTGCATAAGCCATTGATTTTGAAGCCTAAAGGGGAAGCGTGGATCTGTTATTTCTTCTTTGATTGTTCAACTGAGTCATGCTCTCCTACAAACTTTAACCTTCCACCTTCAATGCTTCTTGAAGTAGGGTATTTTTCTCAGGATTGATATGACATCCCACAATGACACATTGATAGGTTCCTTCTTTAATTGCTTCACTATGTTAAGCATCCCAACTATTTGGGTCTTTGGCTTAAATAGCTTGGTATTTCTTTTGTTTTTGGGAGAAAATTTTCCATCATGGTTGGGCCTGGTACTTTATTCTCCTCCTTTTCCACTAATGGTAGGTCATGTTTTTTGAAAAAGGTTGAATGATGGGTAGTGAAGCCTGCCTCTCTAGGGATAATAGTTGACATGGTTGTAGATGTGGTAGATCATATTGTACATGTTCCCCTATGAGCCTTCTTTTTGATCTTGTATTGTAATCTGACTGCACTTGCGAAATTCTAGTTGTCATGGATTTTTTTGTGAACATAGCTTCATCTTCCACCAACCATGAGAAAAGATCTTGGCCAAGCAAAATGCCTAATTCTTGTTCAATGGACATCCCTTGCATCTATTCCTTAAAACAATCATTCTCCATTTTGGGTGACCTATATTCATCTGCATTTTGAAACATACCCTTACTCCTCTTTTTTGCCACCTTTTGCTACATATTTCCCCTTGGACAGTTTTGGGGAATGTGGCTACCATTGCATGGGAAGCACCAAACATTTTCATCCTCTGCCGATTTTTTTTTTCTTGTGACTATCTCTTTATTCAGACTACCCTTTACTATTTCTAATGGCATAGTAACCAGAACTATCTAATTTGTTGATGATATTTGTTGACCTCCTCCTCTATAGGATCCTTGATATGAATTCTATTGGTAAGGTGGCCTTCCTCTTCCATAGACCTGAGTGGTAATTTTTAGAGGTGTCACTTGTCATTTGGTAATGACTAATTCATTAGAAAAAGGCCATATAAAATATTTTATATCAATGATATTCACTACCATTGTTGAGAGACCTAATCTGCTTGGTTGAGAGATAGGATACTTGTTGGTAGGTTGTGGGGTGACCAGCTTCAATTGTGTGGTAGTATTGTTTGGATTAGCTTCCTCTTGATGTCCATCAAATATTTATGCAAATATTGGCATTGGTGGCCAAGGTAGAAGTTTCCCTGCATCGATCAGGTTATTCTTTGCACATACTACCACCTCATATGCATTGGGAGGATGTTCCTTCCCATGGAGGTTATCATAATTGTGATGTATGGATTTATAGCCTTTAGAAATAACATGAATGCCATCACATTCTAAGGTCGAGTAGTGATAGGGATCCTTTTACAGGTCTTGTGGATCCCTCTTGATGGTAATTAGTTGTTGCAAAAGTGGGGAATAGTATCCCTTTTCTAAGCATCATTCAAATTGGATTTTTCTGAATTGGTCCCAAGAAATAATGGAACTCGAGAACAAAGATCTATACCAATCTTGAGCCTTTCCCTTAAAAGAGGTAGCTAACAGTCTTAAAGTGATGTTTTCCTCTGATATGTTGTGTACCCTTCATAGCTCTGCTATATCTTGAAGGTGTTCAAAAAGAGGTTTTGAAATCCTCCCAAGAGAATCTTAGATTAGCCTTTAGGGCATTAGTAGGTATGGAAAGCCATACACCTAGGGGTGTGTGTGGTTGTAGTGGACTACAACTATCCCATGTTATGAAATATCTAGGAGTAGGAGGAGGTACATGAACCATGAGGAAAAGATTCCTTTGAATCAGATATACAAACAATCTTATCTAGAAATTTAAGCCTCTAGGTAGAGTAGATAAGGCTCTAGATACTAGGCTATAACTTATCACTAATTTACTCCTTATAGGTGATACTTTTTATGTAGTTCTTCTCCTTATAGGATTTGGGGTAGGTAACTAAGATTACTAGAAGTTTCCTCTTGAGAATGCTCTCATTTGGACTTTGGGCATGAAACTTCCAGTTTCATTCCTTAGCTTAATTTGAAATATTTTGACTTCTAATCAGACATTTGGAAAAATGTATGTCTTACCAGGCATGCTAGAAAAATAACTATTGATCACCAAAGCTTACGCTTCTCTCATAGTCTTATGGGAAATTCAGTGAGTGGGGGACAGATTGGGTCTCAGTGAATACCTCTTGTTTTTTATAGAAAGCCAACTCTTCTTTTGGGGTTTTGAGATAAGGGAGAAAGGAAATGTAAATATAAAACATAAAAGGTAATGCACAAAAGCTTCTACAACATTTCAAATATAATTTATTCCTATGATTGATATAAAGGACACAGAATGCCACAACCCCTCATTGTTAGTAAGAGAACAATCAAGAAAGGATAACTTCAAGAACAATGCAGAGTTTTAGATCTTTTCATAGGAATTGTTCATTAAGGTTTAATCAAAAATAAAGATTCTTTAGAGTTAAAGAACAATATTCTAGAAATTACAAGAAATCTATCTCATAATACAACATAGCATAATAGAATAACAAATTTAAGGAAAATAGAAAATTCCAATGACATAGTCAAATTCTCCTAAGCTACTATTCAATTACACAAGCATAAATAATAGAAATATGTTATTTCAACTACCAAAATATAGCATGGAAGAGATTTTTTCCTTCAAAATGACAATATAAAGAAATAAAGCTTGAAAAAGGCCATACATGCATTGTCTCAATAAATTCCCCTCAATAGTTCATGCTTTAATTAAAACTAAACTTTGAAACAAAGGTTGGATGCCAATCCGACAATTTTTAAAACCTTAATGGATATAATATGCCAAAATAAAGTATTTCTATAACTTGCTTTTGAAATAATTTCTTAAAAAAATTTAGAAAACTAAAATGAAACACTTCTTTCGACAAAAAAAAAATCTCTTGGAAAATCATTCCTTTTTTTTTGTATCGTGCCCTCCTTATATAGCCACCAAAGAAAGAAAAAACTACCTTAGTCTTGATTAATTTCTACCAAATGTTGATACCTAATAACTCATGATCTGATTTGTAAGCCCTTGGTTAGGCCACAAAATATCTTTCCATTAACTCTTTAGCTACTGCATTAATGTTTCTTAGATATTTTAAAGAGACAAGCCTATACCCAATCAAATCTTAAAAACAATAGTTTAGTAAAAGAATCCTACTAAGTAATCACATCACTTCAAAGCATTGACTCAAAGCTTCCATCTTGAGAAACAAACAAAGAGAATCCAACAAGCTCTCTTAGTCTTTAAAAGATATTACTTTAAAAGACATAGTCTTCCTTTGATAGAGAGATGACATGTCATGTGGTTAAAAACTTATGCTTTCTAAAGAATTATTTTGCAATAAATTTCTGAGATCTTGACGAGTGTCTTGGGCACTCCTCTAAAGTAAAATGATAAGGGAAAGTCATGCAGCCACCCTGTAGCTCATTTCCCATCTTCCTTACTAGCCTTACATTATCCTGAACACTTCTGCAATTAAGAAGGGAGCGAAAAACTAGAAGGCTAGGGAAATAATAAGAAAAACCACTCTACAAGACTCATACACCCTTCTAGACAATTTAGTCCCATGTTAGATCGGAAACTGCATTTTACAGTATTTAAAACCTTGTTTTTGTGCTTTTTTTCTATTTTTAGATTTATATTTCAGCTTACTAAGTTTTTCTTTCATTCCTTTCATTGGATCTAGCTTAATTTTATTCATTTGTGAATTTTAAAAATTTAAAATTATATTTACAATATTTCATTTTTAAATTGTTGCATAGTGTAATGAGCAAATTACCTTGTTTAGAATCTATAAATTGAATTACATTTCATAATGGATATGTCATTTGGTAAGATTTGGATATATTTTAAATCATTAGTGGGTGCACATCAAGCTATGTCTTTGGACTGATCCTAATGAAATTGGCCTCAATCATGATCACTCAACTCCCAATGCATGTTCTCCTCATGATGTTGATATCAATGGAGAAAATGATGATAGCATGAACAACCTCATAAATGATTGCATGCATAACCTTGAGAAAAATGTTTCCTTTTATCCTTTTATGAAACAACCAATGCAACTTGAGATGTTTGGTCTTTTACACCTTGAGATTGAGACACAAATTGAGCCTAAGATCCCTACAATAGGTGATCCTAGCACCTCTAACCAAGTATGCATTCAAGCATCCTATGTTAACAAAGTAACCAACACATCAATCAACCTAGAAGAGACATATATGAGAAAGGCTTCACAATCTTTAGTTTACAAGGATGTGATACAAAAAATAAACATGAAATTCATCAACTCTTAGAGAAAATACCAAATGAAGATACCAAAGGGATAAGATATCAAGATCCTCCCCCAAATATAAGTGTCCTCCTTCCTAAAGAACAATCAATGTATTGGAACAATTATAAGGATGATAAGATCATCTTAGGTCCTCCTCCTCAACATCTAACTCAACAAGTTCTAGAATTTGCCAAGAAACATAGACTTTACAAACTTAAAGACTTATCATTCCTAAAAAATAAAAATAAAAATTCAATGGAAATTGAAACTTGTTAATAGAGGTTGGATTGCAATGCCACCTCATACTAGAATTAGCGAACCTAAAAAAAAATTCTAAATTGCATATCATAGAACTGTTGGGAACCTCACTAATGAATTTCATTCTTTAAGAAGGATACTTATGAAAATGAATATGATAGAATAATCCCTTAAAGCATGTCCTTCTACTCCTTACCATGTAATATTTGTATGGACATAATATTCTCACTATTACATGCTTTGCATTCATTTCCAATCATTTTAAAATGCAAGGAACTATTTGGTCGCGCCCACAAAAGGATATGAAAATCATGACAAAACCTTCCTGGGAATTGGACATTCCAGCAGGCGACTAATATATTTTCATGGTCGTTCATTTACTTGTCTAACTAGGGAACGTATACTTGAAATGGAGTGGCACTGTATGTGCACTAAGAACTAGTTGTAGTCACAACCTATTGAAAATAAATACTTGGAAATAATTCTACCTACGTTACAAGAAGGTAATGCAAAGTTCTCTTAACTCAACCATAATTTAACCAAAGCAGAAATCATAACAGCTACGACTGAGAAACAAACTATGAACTAGCCTTATGCTACATGAACAGACACAGGGATGGATTCCCGATGCTTCAGGAACAATATAAGACTGAGTTTGCACAAAAACTTCAAGAATGAAATCTAACTTATGATCAACAGAAAATGAATGACTAACTAACTAACTACAGATACTTAGTAAGTCGCCCCCCTTAGCAAGCATCGACTAATTATGCCAGTATTGTACTCAGAACTTCATCAAATTTTATTCATAAACTCAGAATGGTGTACATTGTTCTGTTCATATGAAAACTAACACAAAACTCTATCTCTTATCATACATACTCACCTTTTTATTATCATACTAACTTTTACATGATATCCTTTCTATCACGTTATGCTTGCTCACTCACGCAAGACAAACACTTATTTAAATCAGGAAAAAAACTAACTAACTAACCTTAACAGAGAAAGAAATGGATGTAAATGTATCCTAGAAATGAGGAAAAGACTAAATAAATGAACTTATCTTCTCAACATGGTTTAGAGAGAATTCAGCATTCCACTCTTTCCAAATTAATTGACATTTAAATTCCTTCCTACCAATTTTGGTCAAAGAGTCTTCACCATAATAACTTCCTCGAAGTCGTGCAGGAAATGGATTTTACTGTAAGGCCGAGATCAGCTGCGCTTGACTCCTTCATACTTTCTTCAACAACCTGCGAAACACAAGGCAACACAAGTGAAAGGATACATGCATGGCAACTACACGATATTCATTTATTAATCACATATCAAATTTACTTCATTATTCAAAAACTACATGTGTTATACCAGTCATTTGGGAAGTCAAATAGGGTAATAAATATAGACATATCAACATGATAGGCTTTAGGAATATAAAAGTGTATTGCTACAGGATATCCCCCAATAAAAGGTTTCTAAAGAGTTAAACAACCATGAACAACAAAAGTAAGGGTGTTAAAAGTACACCATGATACCCAAATTATGAGCATATTTTGGGCTCATCATTTGCCCCCTACTTAACCTAATGCTGGTCCTCCAGCATTAAACTTTCTGGTGGTCTCTTTAAAATCAGTGGTTGAGGCATGACCTTGAAATGAAGTTCTGAATTTGTAATAAAAACCTCTGAAACTCTACCACCTTTCATAACTATGAGCTTCTGTATCTTCATTAATATTTGTACCTTAGTAGGGATAAAGAGGCCACATTAGCACAGGAGGTCTAAATTTCAAGGGGAACCACAATTAAAACCTCTTTTGAAGGCCCAACTGTATCTACCTATTTGATCTTTTGAGAGCTACCGTAAAATTTAGGGGACTGTGAGGCCCAAACCTTCTTAACCCAATAGTCAATCTCTCCCATCTCTTCTCAATTCTGGAGTGTGACAACTTCCAAAATGAGTATGTCTATTCTTGAAACTCATCATACACCTATTTTCTGAGATCGAATATCTTCATCCTGATTGTATTATTATTATGGCCATATGCCATAGTAAGCTAGGTTTTCAACATTGTATAGGGGTTTGAACTCTCAGGGAACAATGGAATAGGCTCATCCCTTTCAGCTTCCTCGTATGCTTCCAATTGCCTGCCATAATTAGCTTCGTTTGCCACCCAAGACATCAGTGATATTAAATGAATGTCGCCAATGTATAGAAGTGGATTCCACTCTGTTTCAGAGGGAATTATAAAGCCATGTAAATAAAATTTGCACAAATAATTCCTTAGCTAATTAGGAGCCACTTGGTATGCATCATAGAATTCTTTAGCAGTGTGAATAATAGGATCTAGATTCCTGGAAATTCTTATTAACTAGAACCACAAAAATTGTTCCTTGAGACACAAAGCATAAACTCTAGGTGGTGGTCTACATTCCATGATTTTACTAGTTACCTTCATCGTTTCATCCATTTTCTCCTTTAACTCCTGAATTTCCTATTTCTTCCTTTTAATTTCTCTTTTCAGTTTCTTATTTTCTTCCTCCCAAAGACTTTGTTGCATTTCAGTCTTGGAAAGGTGGCAGAAGCTCAAGGTCTACAATGTGACCGGTCTCCATGTGTTTCTAAGATATTCCAAGAATTCAATTAAAAATGTCTTTTTGTAGACAACCATGGCTTGACAAGTTTCAGGGGGTAACGAAGCTTCATTGGCCACTTCCAATTCTTCAGGTTGTTCTTCCTCTTGCTGTAAGATGAATTCCTATTGTTGTAGTGGAGAAAACTGTGCTTTCTCCCAAATCTGCATAGCCGCAGCAGCCAAGTCATCGAGACTTGGTACCCCCCTTTCATTATGCTCAACTTCCCTTTTCTCAATTTTTTCTTCTTCAAGAATAAAAAATGGACTCTATGTAGCATTCTCAGATACATCCAAAGAGACATTATGTTCAGAACCTACAGATTATTTTGAAATTATGATAACTTTAGGTTGAGGTGAAACAGGGGAGACTTTACATTATTTTCATGTTGAAACTCTTCTTGGCAATGTTGCAGCTACCAGAGGTGCTCTCGTAGCTTTCCTCTTTCTAAATTTCCTAGAGGGCTCTACCTTATCAGAAGATGATGGTGAAATTCTGGTGGCAATAGGCATTGATGTAGGAGAAGTTGCTGCAAGAGTAGAGTGTTTCCTTTTTTGAGGATGAGGGTCAGATTCTCGAGTTTGTTCTGCCCTAGATGACTCTTGACCTGCTTTTGTTTTTCCTTTTTCTCTCCTACTGGTAGACCTAGTTTTCACCTAAGCAGAGGACTCTGGTGTGAAGGCTGTAGGACTAGGTGCTATAGGAGCAGATGACCCTTGCCCTGCTTTCCTACTAGTAGATGCTATTTTCTCTTTCTTTTTCTTAGGATGTGGAGCAAGTGCCTTAGGGGTTTCTAGAAGTTGCAGGCTCTTTTGGGCAACAAATTCTTGCCAGGAAAGAGGTGACACATCCCTCAAAGAATGTTCAATCAATAGTTTTATAAGGATATGGTGGGAAATAGAGTTATCCATCCCCTTTTAGGTTTCATGGGCACATTGTTTCATAAATTTTAACATAAATTTTGGGAAATTAATAGCTAACCCATGCCTCATATGACTTAGCAATTTAAAATGGTAGGAATGTAGGTAGGAAAAATGGCCTTCACATGTTAAGTACCTGATTATAAAAGCAACATATTCTGGATATGGGGGAGGCAACGACACTCGCTTGTATCCTTGCTTAGAGACCTCTAAGGGTCCATCAGTTGGTACTGTAAATTCTGCCCTAGCAGAAACATCTGAAGAAAAATTCTCTCCTATAGCTAGAAGCCCGGTTACCTCTGCAGTTCATTCCTCAGTTATACCTACTGTTAAACCACATACTCTAGCCTCTCCTTCAGAAAGGGTTCTTAAAAGTTTGCCTGCGGCTTCCTCATTGAAATTATCTAACCTCAAAAAGTAGTTCAACCAACCACAGAGGCTGAATGCTTGAACTATTTGTGGATTCTATGTCAATATCTCATAAGCTATAGACTCATTTCTTACCAGTTAACCACCCATATTCACAATTGTCTCAGTTGAAACTTATACTCTTTTCTAAAAATCCAAAGAAAACTTTTTACTTTTCTGCTCTGCTTTTTCTACCTTGCCATCACTTTCTCTTCTTTTCCAAGAATGAACTCAAAAGATATTTTCATGTAATGATGGTTACAACTACTTAAAAAAGTAGTTTTAATTGTGAGTTAGGATGAAACATGCAGTCATATTTGGAAAGTACGAAAAAAAAAATAAAAAAATCTGAATAGTTGTGATAGCAGCATAAGTGAAATGGATTATCCCACCCCCTACTTAAAATATGACATGTGTCCACACATGTTCTAAAGAATAGGGAAAGATTAGGAAATAATGACTAATATAGACATAGTAGTAAATGAATAAAATGAAATAAATCAATGATGTGACAACAAAAGATATCATGTACCTTTCAATAAATGTGCGTACGTGCTGAGAAAGATGATGGCTTCAGCATGAAATGACAGTTGGGAATGAAATCATAATTAAGGGTGGTTTAGATGAATGAGGTGGATGGGTGACGTGGAAGAATGAGATGTATGGATGGAATGGATGGATGGGATGGAAGATAAAGAAGTGAGATGTGGCGATGAGTGGAAACAAAGAAAAAGGGTTTCCTTAAAAAGGAAACCTTTATTATGAGCATGCATTGTAACATTATGGTGAAGCTGTAGGAGAAAGGCTAAAGCCTTTTGCTGTAGAAAGATTAGTGGTAGGATCTTAAACAAGCTGCTACATAAATTCTTCTTTTGAGACTGGCTTACGATACAACAGAAGATGGTGTCCATTAACAAGTAGCTTGAATCGAACAAGATCAATTGTGACTAATTGAACTGAACTATTATCAAATACATTCTCAATTTCATATGGGCCAAGCCATTGGGTGGTGAGTTTACCTTGATTTTCTTTATACCTCGAGTCATAGAGCAGCGCCCAATCACCGATAGAGAATTGCTTAGTTTTGATATGTCAGTCATGCCACTTTTTCCTTTGGTGTTGTATGATTTCAATATGCTGCAAGGTTGCTTTTCTGATTTCATCTAGCACATTCAGCTGCAAGAGTCATTCCTTTTGGGCTTCAAAAATGTTAATATTAAGCTCTAAAGCAATCCTCAAGGTCTTGTGCTCAAATTCTATTAGCAACATAGCAGTCTTTCCATAGAGTAATTCAAAAGGAGTAAACCCTGTCGTTGTCTTCCACATTGTCCTATAGGCTCAGATGGCTTTAGGAAGTCGACTGCTCCAATATTTCTCGTGTAGCTGAACTGTCTTTGTATGTAGTGCCTAAATTTCTCTATTGGTAACTTATGCCTGACCATTGGCTTGAAGGTGATAGGGGCTAGACTTCCTGTGTCAGATCTTGTAATCATTCATCAGTGCATTGATTAAATTAGATGTAAATTGAGCTCCTTGATCTGTGACAAGTTTTCTTTGGACTCCAAATCAAATAAAGATCTGCTCATATAGGAATTCAGCAACCTTGTTGTCACGAGCATGAGTCATTTCTTTCACTTCCACCCATTTGGTTACATAATCAGTACAAACTAAAATATATGATTTCCCATTGGATGGAGGATCAATGGGTCCAACAAAATCCATGCCCCACTTATCAAAGGGACTGACTACCACTTGAGAATACAAGGGCATTTCATTAGACCTTGTTGGTCATCCCATGCATTGACATCTGTGGCATTTCCTAGTATAGGCTGCAACATCTATGTGTAGTGTAGGCCAATAGTATCTAGTAGTAAGCACCTTCATAGTGTTCTTTTGGCTACAAAGTGCCCACCGCATGGCTCATCATGACAAGCATGCAGTATGTCATAGGTTTCATCTTCCCTTACACATCTTCTCATGACTTGGTCAGGTCCTGTGTAGAATAAACAATCTGCAATCCATGAAAAGTGAAAACTTTTCTCCACCAACAATTATTTTTCCTTTGGGGAAAAATGGGTTGGAATCTGGTTGACTACCAAGTAATTTGCAATATCTACATGCCATGGGGTGCGAGCAATAATGAAAAATAGATGTTCATTAGGAAATATATCATCAATTACCTCTAGTGTGCCAGGTGTAGTCGTTTGAAGCCTTGATAAGAAATCAGCCACTACATTAGCCCGTCCTAGTTTATCAAAGATTACGATATCAAATTCCTACAACAATAAGATCCATCTTGCTAATCTGCAAGCTATGGCAGGCTTATTCATGAGGTACCTTATTGTTGCATGGTATGTATGAACAAAGACTTGGTAACCAGTGACATAGTGTCAGAACTTGTTTAAAGCATACACAACTGCTAACAATTCTTCTTCTATGACAGTATAATTTAATTCATGACCTTGCCAGTTTTTGCTAATAAAATATATAGCATGCTCAATAGAATTCTCTTTTTGTCCTAAAACTACCCCTATTACATAATCAGAAGCGTTTGTGTGTGCATATGGAAATGCAAACTCCACTTCAGTCCTTGAAGAACAAATGCCTAAGTAAGTAGTTTCTTAAGCTACAGGAAAGACTTGTCATAGGCTTTAGTCCAACTAAATTCATAATCCTTAATCAATAAGGCATATATTGGACTGGCTATCTTGCTAAAATCTTTCATGAATCTTTTATAATATCCAGCATGTCCTAGGAAACTTCTAACATCCTTTTTTTTGTAGGTTTTTGCAAGGTTAGAGTAACTTCTATTTTTGCAGAATCAACCTGAATTCCTTCTTGAGAGATATGATGGCCTAAAACAATTCCCTCTTACATCATCATAAAACACTTCTCACTATTCAAAGACAAATTTTGCTCCTGACATCTTTTTAACACTTTTTCCAAAGTGGCTAATGCTTCTTCATAAGTAACTCCATAGGTAGTGAAGTCATCCATGTAGATTTCCATAGAATCATGAGAAATGTTAGCAAAAATACTGATGACTGCCCTTTGAAATGTTGCAGGTGCATTACATAGTCCAAAAAGTAAAATAGAGTAGGCAAAAGTGCCCCATGGACTGGTAAAAGTTGTTTTGTCTTGATCTTCAGGGGTGATTCTTATTTGATTATAGCCACTATATCCATCAAAAAAGGAGAAATACTTTTTCCCAGACAACGAGTCTAATACTTGGTCAAAAAATGGCAATGGAAAATTATCCTTTTTAGTTGTTATGTTCAACTCCCTGTAGTCTAAACAAACTCTCCATTTTCCATCTTTTTTAGGGACAATCATCAATGGAGATACTCATTGAGTGTCTGAAATGGGGTAGATAAAACTAGCGTCAAACAATTTTTGAAGCTCTGTTTTAACTATTTCCCTAAGTGGCAGATTTATCCTTCTTTCAGGCTACCTGATAGGTGAACAATCTTCCTTAATATAGATCCTATGAGTACAAAGTTGAGGATCTATTCCCTTCATATCCCCATAGTCCCATGCAAAAGCTCTGTGTTGTTCTTGCAACATTGTGACTAGGGTAGCTTGTTGAGATTGAGGCAGCTTATTATTGATATTCAGACAACGACATGGAGACACTTCTACTTGTTTGATAAGATCATTCATGGAGGATACTAATAATGGCGGTGACTGTATTTCATACGGAATCAAATTTTGATAAATGACAGGAGATTCAGGTGACAGGTTCTTAGAATTCAGTTGTTGCAGGAAACACAGTTGAAGACAGCTATCTGTAGCAAATGGGCAACTCAGACCAGGATTGGACTGTAAAATATTGAAAATTCAGTCATCCTCACTCTGAAGCTGGGAAAACAGATTAGTTTGCAACATCATTAGCTGAGCCAATGAATTGACTTCTTCAGTTTCCTTTCCTAAATCTGGCCAAATTGGTTGAGACAAATCTGGCTGAGGCTGAGCAAGAGGGTATAAAGCCAATTTCTTTCTTGACTGGCCATCATAAATTGTCATGTCTCTAGAACAACATCCTATAAAAGCTTCAGTTGTGGATAACCATGGTCTTCCTAGGATGATAGGATATCCTCCCAAAGTATCCTTAGTGGATAATATGGTAAAATCTATTGGGTATTCCCAAGACTCAAGAATGACAATAACATCTTCTACCATTCCATCAGGTTTTATTGTGGAACTATCAGCAAGCTATAGGATGGTAGGTGTAGACCTAATACTTACAATATTCAAATACTCCATTGTATTCTTGGTCATCACATTGATTGTTGCACTAAGGTCAATCAAAACATTCTTTACTATTTGGCCATTAATATTTATTTGTACCAAAGGACTCTGAGGATCAGTATATTTTTGAATGACTACCTTCCCTAACATAATATATGCCAACTATCCTAAAACATGGATAGTTTGGGGATCCTTTTTCTTTCTTCCTAGTTTCTTCAAACATGCCACCTTAATGGCTTTTCCATAAATTGGGACATCCTTAATGGATCGAAAAGGGGTATTTGAATGTGTACATTCTTCAACTGATCCAAAATATCAAAGGTAGGCTCCTCCATAGAATTTTATGTAGTAATTTTCAATCTCTGTGGAAAAGGCAGTTTGGCCTGATGCTACAGGATAGGCTCCTTAGAGACAATATTTGATACAGGTATATGTTCTGCATAATCATTTGGTTGTTTAGAGGTAGAGTTTGGAATCTCTGTAATTACAGGTGACTGTGGAGTAGGAAGTGTGGTTCCAGATCGGAGATGGATATCATGAATATTCAGGGCATAAGCTGGATACTAATTAACTTCTACATAATACATAGGATGTTGTTGCTGCTGCTTATTATTAGGATTTGGAAATGGTTGAGTAGGAATAGGCATTTGTTTTGGAGGGTTAGTATTTTCTGTAGGTGTTATAGGAGGTGGCATGAGGGCCTATGGTTGTGGCTGTAGGAAGGCAGGGGATTGGTTCTACCATTGCTGTGGACTTCTCCATTGAGGGTTCTGCTGCCAGTTACCTGGGGGTGGAGTCCATTGTCATTGTGGCTGCTGCCAACCTCCTTGAGGAGATTGCCATTGAGGATTTTAATAGCTTTAGAGGCTAGTGAGGTTGAGAAGTATTTCAAGGTTGTGATGGGCCATATGTAGGTTGCCACTGGTTATTGTAATTAGAATAAGGATTACCAAAAGTCAAAGGATCTTGAGGCATACCTTGTCTTTGAGCCCATGGTCACCTTTGTGCAACAAAGAATACTTGGTCATCATCACTTTCTACCACCTTAAAGTTAAGTGGGTAGCTGCTTAGCCTCCAGGTTAGCCACCATCTTGCATCTGCAGTCACATTTCTTTTGTCTGCGATGTGGATAGAACTCATCCAAGATTGCTTTAGCTTCCTCATGATTCTTTTGAGCTTGCATAGTATCCAACTGTGTCGCCATGTTGTCTATGATATCCTGCTTGAAACTAGATAGCAAATTTGTGATCTCCATCCATGAAACTCCATTAATGGAAGACTTTCTTACTGTGGCCTGATGACCTCTACCTTTCTTAACAATTGCTCAAGAGTAGTTGAGACATATCTTCTTGATATCATCTCAAGGCATTTGGGTTATATCACTTCCTCCCATCAGGTCCAGGGCATCTATACAGGTATCACTGATTCCCCTTAGAAAAAGTAGTTTATGAGATTCTTCATTGAGAGTATGGTATGAATTCTTTTTCAAGGAAAACAAGAATCTTGAGATACAGTCTTCCAAGCTTTCATCATCCTTTTGTTGAATTCTGAATATATCATCTCCCTTACTACCACTTTTACAATATTCCTTGTATTTCTCAAGAAATTTTATTTGCATGACTTCCCAACTATTGACAACATCCCTTCCTAGACTTATGAACCATCTAAGAGCTCCTTCCTTCAAAGTAGAAGGAAACTACTTCAACTTGTGAACATCTGAAGTGTAATCATACCTGTGATAGAGGATGTCAAACTCAAACAAGAAAGTGTTTGGGTCCTCTGTAACTAGTCCATAGAACTTGCGGATTAATGAGGGAGGAATAATTTTAAGGTTATCAGTGTCTTACTGAGCAATGATGGGAAACTCAGAAGAAGGAGGTTGGTTAGGTGGATTTTGTGCCATATTTTTTTGATGGAGTATCAGAGCAAATGGATTTTCCTCAGGTTCTTCGTGAGCTGGGTCAAATGGAAATTCAACAAATAGGTTTTAAGCGAATGGATTGATATATTGGTCACCTTCTTCCTCAAATAGATTATAAGCTGGTTCAAAATTATTATCAATGAATGGAAGGTCAGGAAGGAATCTTCCCAAAGTGTCTCTTCTTCTATGCATGCAATAGAATAAATGGTGAATTGAAGGATTTTGAAAATGCTTGAATAATAGACTAAACTATTGCTAAAAAATTACTTCTGACAAGTTCTTAGCTTAACACCATCCCCGAAAATGGCGCCAAAAATGGTCGTGCCCACAAAAGGATATGAAAATCATGGCAAAACCTATCCTGGGAATTGGACATTCCAGCAGATGACTAATATCTTTTCATGGTCGTTCATTTACTTGTCAAACCAAGGATCATATACTTGAAATGGAGTGGCACTGTATATGCACTAAGAACCAGTTTCAGTCACAACCCATCAAAAATAAATACTTGGAAAGAACTCTACCTACGTTATAGGAAGGTAATGCAAAGTTCTCTTAACTCAACCAGAATTTAACCAAAGTAGAAATTATAACAACTACGACTGAGAAACAAACTATGAATTGGCCTTATGCTACAAGAACAAACACAGGGATGGATTCACAATGCTGCAGGAACAATATAAGACTGAATTTGCACAGAAACTTCAAGAATGAAATCTAACTTATGATCAACAGAAAATGAATGACTAACTAACTAACTATAGATACTTACTAAGTGGCCCCCCTTAGCAAGCATCAACTAATTATGCCAGTATTGAACTCAAAACTTCATCAAATTTTATTCATAAACTCAGAATGGTGTACATTGTTTTGTTCATATGAAAACTAACACAAAACTCTATCTCTTATCATACATACTCTACTTTTTATTATCATACTAAATTTTACATGATATCCTTTCTATCTCGTTATGCTTGCTCACTCGCAGAGGAGGAACAATTAGTTAAATTATGAAAACAACTAACTAACTAACCCTCACAGAGAAAGACATGCATGCAAATGTATCCTGGAATCGAGGAAGAAACTAAATAAATGAACTTATCCGCTCAACATGGTTCAAAGAGAATTTAGATTCTACTCTTTCCAAATTAATTGACATTTAAATTCCTTCCCAATAATTTTGGTCAAAGAGTCTTCGCCAGAATAACTTCCTAGAATTCATAGAGGAAATGGACTTTATTGCAAGGTTGAGATCAACTGTGCTTGACTCATTCATACTTTCTTCAACAACCTGTGAAACACAAGGCAACATAAGCAAAAGGAAACATGCATGGCAACTACACGATATTCATTTATTAATCACATATCAAATTTACTTCATTATTCAAAAACTAAGTGCATTATAGCAGTCATTTGGGAAGTCAAACAGGTTAATAAATATAGACATATCAACATGATAGGCTTTAGGAATATAAAAGTGTATTGCTACAGGATATCCCCCAATAAAAGGTTTCTAAAGAGTTAAACAACCATGAACAACAAAAGTAAGGGTATTAAAAGTACACCATGATACCCAAATTATTAGCATATTTTGGGCTCATCACTATTTACCATCACCTATCTCAGCTCATTCTTATATTGCATGTAGTGGGAGCATGAATTAGATAGCCTTTGTCCTAGTCATGCATTTTTTGTCATCTGTTTGGGTAGTTTTCTGTCTTCCATATACGATGAACAAGATTGGGATGTAGACGACCTACTATAGGTTGACTTGGATGTTCCTTAATATTATTTTTCATTGTTTTCTTTCAATGTTATGTGTGTTATTGCATGTGTGTAATGTGATCTCCCCGTACTATTATGTTTGATTTATCTCTCTTTGTGACATTCCTCTATTTGTATCTACATTCTTTTATATGTCATACAACCTTTACCCTTTTCATGTGTCTTGTATTTTTATTTTGGGGATGATACAAGGTGTTGGTACATTTAGGACTATTCCTTGTTGACCCAAACTATTTTTCTTTTCTTTCACTCTCTTTGTGTCATTTTTCCTATTCCATGAGTATTTGGGAAATGTTGATTGTTCTGAGCTCTATAAGAACATTGTAGCAAAGACATACTAACCTTAAATCCATGGATCCCTCATGTGATGTCGGGATTTCATCTTGGGGGAAACCCCCTTTCACAATGTAGTTTCATTTGTAAATACATGACTTGGCATAGGGCTTTCCAAATAAGCTCTTACATCCTCTTTATTGTTATAATTTATTTTTCTACTTTAAAGTAATTTCTCACAGCATGGTATTTAGAAATTTATTTATAGTGGGTGCATACATTGTCATTATTATTTTTCATTTAAATTACAACTCATGTTACATTGTGTAGTATTATTATTTCATGTGATGTTTCTTTCACTTTGTGGTGGAATTGGTTATAATTTCCTTCAATATCATGATCTCTCTTAGTGTAATATACTCCTCTTAGTGGCTTGATGTGACACACTACATCCCCTAAGTTGTGAACCTTCTATTCTTCGATTGGTCCTATCTTGGAGACATTAGTCACAATGTTCCCTAAGTTAAGATCTTACATGAACTAAGAAAAAATACTTTGAATGTACCTTACACTATTTAACATTTATAATATCTATTATATGGCCACCTTGCATAACACACTTTTCTTTCCTATGAAGACATCCTATTTGTTCATGCATGTCAAGAATACAATGTTTTTCTCTCCTCATGAGTCATGATGTTTATTTTGTGGCCCCTTGTCAAAGTTATTAGGAGGTATAACTTTAGAATGGTTATTGTATGGGATCCAAAGTTAGGCATGACTTTCCCATATCCACTTGCATGTGTGTGTGAGTTCATATTGGCCACCTGTGTATGTGCCTCACCTCTCTAGGGGCTCACCTAGTGGATGGCCTAAGTTTCCACTAGCCCTTGTGAGTGTCTATTGGTTTGCATAGTGGACATCATGTTCCACTTGTAAATTTTTTTTGACAAACAACTTAGATCTAATACACATCGCATCGTACAAATGGTCGAGGCTTGATCCACTCATTTTTTTTGGTTCTTTTCTTTCTCTTTATGTCTTTGGAAATGTATGCTTGTATCTTGTTGTTGTTTTGTACATATTTTCATGTGTTTTCTTTTTTTTCTATGTTGGTTTTTATAGTATCCTGATACTAGGGGCCTGGACAATCCTCTTGATCATTGTCATCTTTTATCACTAGCATCGGTAATTTGGACCCCTCTTTATGTAAATTTTGTCTTCTTTAGTGTGAGTTTCAAGCAAGTTCCTCCTCTTAATAAAGTGGGGGATAAATATAGTGTACAAAAATGTACCCATTTATAGTTTCACACTTTTTTCACCCCTCACTACAAAAATTGGGATTCTTTATGCCTTATTTGGTCCTATTTTGCATCCAAAAGCCTTATTTAATGCATCTTTCAAAGGATAATCCCAACATATATCTAATGACCAGTCATAATTTAATGTTTTTCGGTTGTTTTTCTCAAATTTAATGATATAAGACTCAAACACCACCTTAGGCATATGGGTCCCACCTACGTTTTGGGGCATGAACCTATATTTGGCATAGAACTTAACATTTCTTGAAATTTGTGTCCCAAGACTAGGCGACTAGGAATCATACACCTCAACTAGCATATGATTCCAAACATAGCTTGGATCTATTTTTATTTCAATTCTTGGTAGGATTTTATTCTCCTATATCTTATGTTGGCTTGTAGTGTTATAATTTCAAGAAATTTTACATAAGAAACTATAAATACAAGGTTATTTCACATATTTTCCTCCTAGAAATTTTCATGAGCAAGTGTGACCCTAGAATTTCATAGGAAATCAAGAGATTTCACAATACTTGATAAGAAAATTCAAGAGAATTCAAGAGTTGATTATCAAGCATCATTTCGAAATCAACATGTATCATGTGTGTTTTTCAACTAAATTTTTTGATGTAGTGTTTTTATGATCCAAGCAAGAACTCAATTCAAGATCCATAGCATTCAATCAAGAATCAAGGTCCAAATTCATGCTATCCATTTCACACAATTTTTTATCCTTTGTTACAAGGGTTTTGTGAGTTGCAACATAGCATTTTTGTTCATTCATCATTACTTCATTCTATTTCATTTAATTTCAAGGTTTGACTACCAAAATTGGGTTTGACCAAGGTAAACCCCTATCCACTAAAAAAAAAAAATCTCTCTACATGTGTGATTGTATATCTAGGTGTTTTGAGCTTGAAGATCCTTTGAATACAAAGTTTCAAGATTGAATAAATTTTTTAAATTTGTCAAGAAGTTGTCTTCTTAATGGAAAGTCACCTATAGGCTAGAATTCAAAGTTTTAGACTTAGGGATTAAAAGGGAGAGAATAGACAGAAGATCGGTAAAGGATATCAAAGTTTCAATATAACCCTAGTACGAGGACTAAATTGCAACTTGTGGTGTATGAGTCTCAGTAACCATTTTCTAGACATTTTCTATAGATCTTGATTTAGCAGTTGTAGATTCTAGATCCAACCCAAAACCCAAAACTAGGAATAAATCCCCAAGTCTATTATATGACTCCAAATGTGCATCAAAATTCATAATTTTGGTAGTGTAGACCTTTTTTCATGTATCTCTATTTTTCAAGGTGCCCCTTTGTTCACTCTTAAATTTTCTCATTCTAACTAGATTCTCATACTATTTTCCTTTCCATATTTCTAAGCCTTTGCTTGTTGGTTAACACCCTTTTTTTTAATCACACCCATGTAGACCTTGTAACAACCCCATCTCTCAATTCAATCATTATATTATTCCTCCTAGAGTTTCCTTGAATGAACTAGAGTGAAATAGGAGATTGGTGGGATCCATCCATTCCAACCTCTTATCCCCATTTTCCATTGTGTTCATAAAGTTAGAAATAATTAATGAAGGATGTGATAAGTTTAAGCAAGATAAGATGTAGAATCTAAATATCATGTTTCAAACCCTATAGATTTCTAAGAGTGAAGAAATCACAAGATACTTGTTAAAGGTGGATGAAGCTCTCAATGGCATCAAAGGTCTTGGTGGAGAACTAAAAGAGGAAGAAGTGGTGAAGAAGGTACTAATAACTCTTCCTATATATTATAGTCATAAAGCTTTTTCTCTTGAGGGATTTAATAATTTAAACAAATGTATTTGAGATCAATTGTATGGTTTTCGACTATTTTTTAAATGAGAGAATTATTGGTTATTTTTAGAACCAATCTAATCTCTATAATAACCTATGGATTTTTTCTTTTACAATAATTAGTAACTCTAAAAGGATTGGCTAATGAACGAGTAAAAGTTTCAAAACACCTACTCCTACACTTTGGGATTTGTGAAACCTGGGAGGGTGATCCCGCAATGTATATTTAAGGATTGATGTGATATATATTTAGAAACATTATAAAAAATAGATAATCCTCTCAAAAATATAGTGTATCAAAGAGTTGGAAGTTCTTCTAGATAGCACACTATATATGGTGAATGAGAGAAGGAAAAATCATCGTAGCATGACTACAATGGTCACCCATCTGAAAGGTTTGTAAATAAAAAGTGATTTGTTCATAAATTGACCTAGGAACTAAATTGTGAGTAATCTACTAAAACTAGTGCCTTTTCCTAAATACGAAGTTAGTTTTAAACTATGCAATTTGATAATAATTCAATAATAGGAACATGTAGCTTAATAAATATTGCATTACAATTCTTCCCTCTAATATCCTTGAGCACTACTTCTTGAAGATATCCTTAGCACATAATTCACATGAGTCAGCAATCTCATTCAATCCATTACACTAAATCATTGAATCAACAAGCAAGAATGAAACTATACTTCCATTGTAAAGAAATGGAGACAAATCAACACAACACTTGATTATATTCATTCATAACTCATATAACCATCACAAAGGATAAAAAATGGCCATGAAATTTGAATCATTCTGTATTGTATTTCTATCCTATTATCAAAATTACATACATGACTATAGAATCAAAACTTAAGACAAAACTCAAAATATTCTCTTTATTCCCTATACAATTCACTATGTCAATTTTATATTCAACGAACCCCCTTCTTCTAGTCCTAAATTCTTTCTTATATAAACAAAAAATAAAACAAGCCTTAGGCTAGAAAGCACAAATGTCAAAACACTATTAGATCACTGTAACAAATATTCCTTTTTCAATTACACTCAAACTCTTAGATGGTAGGAAGAAACATGAGGAAAAACAACCTTCATTTGTTGTAAAGATCTGGTCCCTCCTTAAAAAGGTATCATTTTTTTTACAAGAGCTTCAAAATATCCTTCATGCACTCAAAAGTGTCATCCACAGCAACCTAATCAACAATATTTAGAAAACATGAAAAGTATAAGAAACAAATACTGATTTATCCACATTAGCACTTTGTTCCACCCATTTTATGTTGGGGAGAGAACAATTTTTTTCAATACTTTATCAAAAGCCTAATCTATACTATTTTTAGGCTATATATTGTTTCTCTCCTATTTTTTATTCACCATGTGCATTAATCATCCCCATATAGGTTCACTCAATGTAATTTTATAACCAAATGATGTATTCCTCTTCAGTTGGCCACTTCACATCCAATAAACCCTACACCTTTGCACTATGTTGAGTGTATCTGGCATCAATTAAGGCTATGGCCTCTCTAAAGTATTTGTTTTTGTCTAAATCTCCACCATTGTGAAAAGAGTTGAATTTAGTAGGATGTAATTAGTTATATTTAATTCCATCATAGTTGTTATAAGTATTCCTCCCAAACTATTCCTCCAAGTGTCAAATTTTTGCAACTCACCTTTGTGATTCAATATCAGAGGCATACCACATTCTTCCATCTCTTTGAATAACTTCAACTTACTTTGGAGCTATATACCTAGATTTCCATGAAAAGTGATTATCTCATTAACTCATTGAATAGTTTGTAAGATTTTAGGAATGTTATTAGGTTCCCCAGGATCCTCCTATTGAGAAGGTTCAAATCTAGCTCTTGCTTTTTCAAGCCTTTCTTTTGTATCTTTTCTCCTTTGTTGGATCATAAATTCCCTAAATTTTGGAGATTCTACAAAATTTTCATTTGCAAGGAACTCATCACAATTCTTGATCCTAGGGTCATCATCATTCTTTTCATCATATTCCCATTTAATAATTCTATCTAGGGGTATCTACGAAACAAGAGTTTCTTCAATATTAGGGGGAGGGAATTTCTTATGCAATTCCTCATCATCGGGCACATTTTTTGCCAATTTTTCCTCCCTAACTTCCTAAACATCTGGAGGCTACTTTTGAACATCCATGGCCTAAAATTGTTTTCCAACTAGAGCTTGTGCTATATCAACAACTTCTTTCATGTTTATTTTGAAATCACTATTATGTAATCCCTTAACTTTGTAAAAGATCTCTCTAGAGAATCTATAATTAGATCATAGTGGCTTTAATAGAAAGCATTTCTCCTTATGATGTTCTCTTCAATGTCCATAATGGATGTCCATTCTTTCTTTCTAGATTTAACACCCTCATCACTTTTCAAGTTTCTCAGTACATCATCTATGCAGAACAAATGATGAGATATTCCCGATAGGTTTTTTCTCCTTTCTCTTTATAGTTACAAATCCTTCAGGTTCAAAAACCCTAAACTCATTAATAGGTAACTTGATGTTATTCACCATAATTCAAAATATCTCATATCCTTCAAGGGAAATAACCTTAAAGTAAGTAAAAGAACATTGGGGACTTAATACAATACCTTTCATAGGCTTTCTGAACCATTCATAATCCATAAAATCAATTTTCCACATTATTTTGATACAAGCCAATCAATTTGAAACTTACAAGGGCAAGCAATGTGGTGCCACCTTAGATCCATAAGCTCTGAGCAAAGTATACTTTGAGTGTAGAAATCAATCTACCCAGTTGTGTTTAGTAGTGGATCCCTCTATATCCTTTGGGAACATGATACTTTTGATTGTGGGAGATAGTCTGTGAATAGGTGCTACACCCAAACTCTCAAAGATAGCATACCTTATAACATTAGCAATCATGAAATAGTTGGAATTAGGACAATCCTGGTCCAAAATATGTGTCCACATTTTTATCAACAAAGCACTATTCTCCTTATCTCTCAATCTCAATTTCAACATTCTTTTCCAACTATAATCACCCTCATAAAAAAACATATGCATTAGAAAAAAATAATGTGGGAAATGTAGAGGGAGAATCTCTTTCTTTAGATTAATGAAATTTTGATGCATTCATTCAACCACATAGGAGGCATAATAAAAACCAGTGTTTTAATTATCAGATTGTGTATCCATTTCCATCACCAAAAGCTTTGGGGCTATCATCGCCTCAAAATTTTGAGCCAAAACTTGATTTAGGAAATAATAGGTATTTTTGAAATAATCCAAAAATTTCTCACATTCAAAAGGCTCAATATCCTTAGGGAGAATTTTTTCATTACTTCTTCTATGGCAAACAACCAGTCTATTCTTGTATGCAAATTTTTTATACTCATATTCCCCATATAGCTTTGGGTGCTTGATTTCTATAGTATAGTTGGGATTCAACCCAAATATCTCAACAACCTTGTTGCTTGTCACCTCAAGGACTACCTCCCCATTTTCACTCTTCATTGTTTTTTCATCAAGGTTATATTTCCTGGCCAACTCCATCATCAAATCCACCTCCACAAATACATTGGTACCACCAGCTTCCTAAGATTTAACCCCCATAACTAACATGTTAGCTTGTTATAATACTATCTATTGAAAGCATACAAGAATAATTTCCATCCACTGTAGGGTTGGGCCAACTCTCCAATTTCACGTACAATGTCAATTAGTATGGTCATCATGACAACCTAACTCATAGGTTTCTTACAAATTCATGACCCTCCCTCTTTTACTTTTCTAACAGTCCCTTCCATGAGCCTATCTTGTTCCTTCTTTGCACTTCATGACCTAGTAGATGTCGCAAGTGTATGTGACATAGGGTTTGATGCTGCAAGTGGCTTAGGCTTAACCATGGATGAAAAATCCTCAAATTTATGCCTTTTAACCCTCTTTTGCTTTGTTTTCCTCTCTAATCTAATATTGGATTCACCAGGTTTTGGCTCACTCATGTTTGCAAACTAGCGAGACAAGGGTTTACAATTATCTCAATCAAGAAGAACTATAAAGTTTTAAAAACTCAAGACATGACTCACATAAAAACTTATGACCAAATTTTACACAATATCGATCACCCCATCTGAAGATACTCAAATGAACAACTCATAAAAAATTTACCTCCCAAATTCCCTACCACCCCTTACAGAATAGCATAAATTAGTACTTTGGACAAGAAGAGGTACAAAAATTTTCTTACTAGAGTGATAGATTGATACAATTGTTGTTGTAATTGCATGTAGGATCCTCCCACACTACTTCCTTAGCTTCTAGTTTTGTCATCTTCTCTAGAGTAGTTCCAAAAATGCAAAAAACAAGCTAGCTACCTTCTATATGGCTAGGATATGGAACATATCACCATTAATGTTTGATAGAAAGGTCACACAAGTGAACTAAAATTTAGTTGTTCAAATTCAAAATGTGGTTGTTGAAGATTTTATTTTAAAACTACATCAACTGTTCCCTTTTCAGCTCACTAATTTCTTTATTTCTTTAGATGATATTCTTAGGATACTACCATATTTTCCCTTATTATGTATCCATCTCCAATCACTAATAATTTTCACTTTTCACAAGTCCAATCAGTGACAGTAACATTTGTGTGATGAGATATGAGCCATTGAATTTACTACCCATCCATGATCATGCTCATCCTCCATCACATATCACCAATTCATTCTTCAAACTTTGGAGCACATCAGCAACAAGAGATAAGGAACCAAAATAGGATTGGAACATTGCATATGCATGGAAATCAAAGGCACAAAATACATCACTGATGAGAGGAATTCAAATTTTGGACCAAATCTATGATGAGCGATAGGAAAGATTTTGAAGAGTACCAAGGGTTATTGCACATCACTAATTATTAACCTAATATACAAAACCTCTCTACTATATGCAAAAAAAAGAAGTGAATACTGCTCATCACTCATCATAAATTTAAGCAAGACAATCACACATACATCTATGATGAGTGATAAAAAAAATCCTAGAGGTCATCACTTGTTGCAATTCAATACACAAAACTTAATAGCCATTAGCAATGGGTGAAACCTTTAGAGAAAAAAGAACATTGCACATCACTAGAATACAAATAAATATTTCTCAACACCATCCACGATGTGTGAAACCAAGGGAACAATGCTCATCACTCATTTCCAATTTACATTTACATTTCAAAAACTATCTATGGTGAGCGATAAATGGAAGTGATAGATAGGACATAAGTGAAAACAAACTAGCATGTACCCGCAAGTTGTTTCAGGATGGGGACCATCTAGGAAAATGAATAAAAGGCCTTAAGGACTTAGAACATAATATTTTCAAAGGATGTAAAGACCAAAATAAGGTTAATCAATTAACTCTATAAAATATAAGGATAGTGGAGGCATAAGAGACTAGTTACTCCATTAGTTCAAATGACATAAGATGCTTAAAGACAACCATAAATGGGTGGTAGTGGTTCAATAATAAAATAGAACCCCTAAAAATACATGAGCTTAAGGATTATTAAAGAAGGGTCCCAAGGAACATAACTACAACATTGATCACAACAAAAACCCTAAGCCTTGAAAGGAAAGAAACAAGAAAAAAATTTACAAGATGACAAATGGAACCAAGATAAACCTAGGGGTTCCATGAATAATTTGATACACATAATGCAAAAATTGAGACAACTTTTTAGGGAAAAAAATCAAAGAAGACTATGAAATCAGATCAAGAGTATCTTGATGATGTGGAAGAAAAATGTGTAAGGAGAGTGAAAAAGGGTACTGGTAAGTATAGAGGTAAGTTCCCTTTTAAAGGTTTGAGTTGTAGAAAGCTAGGTGGGTATGTGCAAGATCATCATGCAAAAAATAGGCCCTTAAGTGGTGAAAAATTCAAAAAAATTAGAGTTAGGAAACTTGACGTAAAAATTTGAATAAGTTATCTATATCATTTAAAAAATATGTAAGAATAGAATCTATAGAAAATTGACTGTAGTTTCTAAACTACTAGGTTTATTTATTTTTAAATGTAATTGGTGACAATTTGAATTTCAATGCAATAGTATGTAAATTTTAGGGAAAAAATAAGAAGTAGGTGATAAAATGATAATGTTTGTTTATAATATTTTAGATATAAATAGAGGACTCATGTCCCGATGTGATGCATATTTTTTTGTAATTTTTTTCCAAGTAAATAATTAATTATAATTTTTTTATTACAACTTTAAAAAAAAAAAAACCTCATATGTTTGACCACCTTAACTTGGTCAAAACTTCATGAAATTCATTTTTTTTAATCCTATAGCATGTGAAACATATAATGTGGCACATGTTTCAGATTCAATAGATGTTTTTCAATCAGCCTATCAATTAGGACTTTACTCATAATTCAAATAGAAAATTAATAATAATTATTTATTAAATTCAAAGTAAAGAATAATTTATATTGGTGGAAAGTTGAGAATCTCCTCTAAAAACCCTTTTCGTTTCATCAATTTTGGGTAAAAAATAAGTCATCAACCACATGGTTCATAATATCACTTACATATCACCACTTTTTGGCCCATCATGATCCTCCACATACCCAAGTCATTATGCCTTAAGATATCTAAATCAAGCTTTGGCTAAAAAATATAAGGATAACAAAGGAAATATGCTAAAGAAAAGTTATTATGTTAAAGAAGATGCAAGTATAGTCGATGATGAATCTGATTATGGGGAAGATGATGATGGTGAATAATTATTCATGGATTTAAAAGATGAAATTAATTTAGCTAACTTTGAGAGATGTGTGAAAGAAAATGCTCAAAAAGAAGGTTCTTTAGTAAAGGTACTATGGTGTCTTATTTTTAGGCTAGAATGGAGAAGTATTGGATCATTGATAGTGGATGCTCTAATTGTATGACTAGTTAGAAGAGTAATTTTGTTAAAAATTAAAATTATGAAGGAGGACTAGTTAGGTTTGGTGATCATACATCAATTAAGGTATGTGGAAAAGGTTCAATCAGTTTTGATAGTAAGCATATCAATGATGGCGTTATTTATATTAAGGGTTTAAGACATAACCTCTTAAGTGCTGGAAAAATATCTAGAAAAGGATACAATATTATGTTTCAAAATGATGGTTGTGAGATTAGAAAATGATATAAAACTATGGTCATTGCTAGAAGAAGGATAGATGGAAATATTTATCAACTCAAAGGCGTTGATGGAAAGATATCCTAGTTAGGATAAGCATAGTTCAATTTGTTAGAGATCTTCCAAGGATTACAAATCCTATCAATGTTGTCTATAAGGAATTCCAAGTTGGAAAGCAAGCAAGAAGAAGTTTCAAATTCAAAAAAAATGGTCTATTGAACTATTGGAATTGGTGTATAGAGATCTTTCTTGTCCTACAATAGTAAGAAGTCTTCAAGGTGACAAGTAATTCATGATATTGATTGATGATTACTCTAGAAAATTACATGGGTTAATTTTCTCAATGAAAAATGGAAAGATTTAGATAAGTTTAAAGAAAATTCAAAATTATGGTTGAGAATGAAATAGATATGAAAATAAAAAATTGAAGGAATGACAAAGGTGGAAAGTTCACCTCAAATGAGTTCAACATATTTAGTGAGAATCATAAATAAAGAGGAACTTATCTAGCCCTATGAATCATTAGAAGAATGGAGTGGTTGAAAGGAATAATATGACTGTTTAGGAAGGTTCAAGGACAATGATGAATGAATAAAATATATTGGAAGTATACTGGAGAGAAACATTTAATACTACTATTTATATGCTCTTAATAGAGTTCAAGAAAGAAAAAATAGTGTGAAGACTCCTTATGAGCTATTGTATGGAAGGATCCCTACTATAAAATACTTGAGAGTGTTTGGAAGAAAATTCTATATCATAAGACATGAAGAAAACTTAGTAAAGTTTGATGCATAATCTAATGAAGGTATCTTCATTGGATATTCTACTAGAACCAAATATTACTAGTGCTACAACAAGAGGATAAGAAAGAATTTTGATAGTGAAAGTGTTAAGATTGATGTAAGAAAGGTGGTTAAAACTCTTTCCCCAACTCAAAAAGACCAAACTCAATTAGGAAAAAACTCTTTACGACACAAACCTCTTAGCTTGACTCAAACACTCTTCTTATGGCTTGTAGTCCTCAATAACCAATCAATGGAGTTATCTTTTAGAGAAGGCCATAAAGTGGCCTATAAAACACCATAAAGATCAACCAAAAAAATCCTAAACATCATATCAAAAGATCCCATAGGGTTTCTTTGACCCAACATCAAGAACCAATAAATTTTCTTACTTGTAGGCTACTTAATTAGCCCTATTTTCCAAATGAACTACCTCTTAAACACTTTCCAAAAACTAAAACTCATTGGAAAGTCATAAATTGTGACTCAAAACCACAAAATTTCACACCAATATTCAGATTCAAACCTTCTAGTGTGCTACACCATGAAACCCTTATTTCTCTTACAAACGACAAGGGTTTATTAAAAATCCTAACTCCTAGGCTTATCGTAGCTCAAAATTACATCTAACGGACCCTAAATGGTCTAGGAAAACTAAAAATACCAACATATAAGTAGCTTCTTTACTATTTTTTCAAAATCATTCATAAGTACCTCCCTTTCACATGAAAATATAGTTACTAGCCCTAAGGCATCCCTCCATTTTACACAATCATGTCTCCCTTGCTTTCTAAAAAAAATAAACATATACTCTAATAGGTAGCATGCCATTCCTCCAAGAAACAAGACTGAACTATAGGAGGAATGGCTAATTCATTATTTAACTTACAATCAAACCCTCTAAACTATATTAATAGAGAATACTCAATAAATTGCAAAGGACTCCTCCAACTCTTAATGGAAAAACTTCAAACCTATTCCAAATGAATGCTAGAAAAAACCTCCTCTGATTTAAATGAATTTCAAATCACGCCAAAAACTATACGGGCCATACAATAGTTGAAAAGTTCAAAAAACATAGAAATAAGTAGAAAGAATGTTGTTTATTGATTGGATTTCAACCATACGAACTTCAAAAACCTAACTTCAAGCCTTTTCAATTCCTTTTATACATACTCTATTAAAAAAATACCTTCCCAATTCCCATAACTACTTTTTAAACTTCTTTGTCACTTCAAATTCCCTAAAAGTTGCATTTTGACAATTTTGTCTATGACAATATTTTCACATTTTGAGCAAATTTTCCCTAATTTGACATATATTAACTAATAAAACCCAATTATATATAAAATGGTCTTTTAGACCTTATTTATCATATTAGACTCAAAACTTAACAAAATCTTAAAGCCTACTTGGTACCTTAAATTGAAAAAAATTATTTAATGGTGGTCTTGCACCATACACCCCAACATGGAACTTTTCTAGGTTCCTTGGAAATTATCTTGCAATTTTTCCTCCATTAGTCTTTACTTGTCTTTGACCTTCATGTTGGCCTTCAACAAGTTCACCTTGCTTTGATTCTTCACTGCCTTTAGCATATTTTCCATCTCCAACCATTGAATCTCACTCCAACTATGCACTTTGCTCTATGTGGTGTTCTCCAACTTTTTCATCCCTTCTTCGTTGACATCTACACACATGCTTTTACCAACTTTCATCATCTTCCTCCACTCTTCATGCATATTTCCCCACTCAGTATGCTTCCTTTCATCATTCTTTTATATGCCTGCCTTACAAAAGTCTAAACTAATGCATGTAGTGGTCTCTATCAGACTTGCACATTCCTTTTCCACTGTCAAACCAAGATCACAATATTTTTTCTTCTTATCCTCTATCCTTTCAACTTTAAAAAAATCTGGTCTTCTTATTCACTACATCATCAATCTTTGTCCTAAGAACCTTTCTCATCCCTTTATTTGGTACTATAGGACACATGACTATGCCAATTAATACCCAATCACCAATTTATTTCCTTTCTAAGGGTTTTCCACTCTCATATTGCTTTGTACTAGACTGAGACACATTCACTTTCTTTTTCCACACAAAATAATTCTTCTTCCTCTCTATCTGCACATTACCTAGATCCTTCCCATTCGTTTTACTAACAATATCAGACTTGTACATGGCTACAAACTTCATGCTCTCACCTTCTTCATTGTCCACATATTATTTCCCCCCTATCATTATAATCTCACATTGCTCACTTTCCTCTTCAACCAATGGAATTAAAACAATTGTCTTCTCATCCTTCTCAATTCTATATGTGTTTTTCCTTCAATGATAAACTCTAAACCTATCAAATTTCTAGGGTGTCCCAAGTAAAACATGGCAACAAAAACATTAACTCTATAGGGACCAATTTGAAACTCCACAATAGCTTGTTTATTCATTGGTAACATAGTTTTTTTTTCACTAACCCAAGACACTTTATATGGTTTTTATTTAGGTACTCTTTGCAAGTTCAACTTGTCCACCATATCACTAGAGACCATATTGTCAGTACATCCGAAATCCACAAATACTCTACATACCTTATTTTTGAATCTACAAGTAGTCTTAAAGAAGGCTCTTCTCTAAATTTTCTCTTTCTCCATGGACTTCTTTAAGTTTTGTTTTCTCATCATCAACATTTCACCAACATCTATAGTAGCATGAAGAGTAGTGGAACTAGAGCTTTCAACTTCATCTTCATAAGAAATTTTGTCTCTCCTTTTAGATTTCCCTTCTCCTCCACTTGATGTGGTTTTAATATTCTTTGGACATTTGAGGAAAGGGTGACCAGATTCACCACACTTGTAACATCTTCCTAAAAAATTATTGAAATCTCTCCTTTTCCTAATGCTTGTTCTTCCACCTCTCCATCCTCCTCTTGATTCAGTTGCTTTCTCTTTATTCTTATCAACATCTTCACAGTCTTCTTTGGTCTGCCTTAGTGTTGAAGATGTTCCTCTAACCCTAGAAGTATTTCCTCTTCCTGTGGTTTCCTTCTCTTGTCTCCTCTTGAGTTTTTCCTCTAATGTAATTTCCATTTGAAAACATTGTTGCATAGTTTTTGGTGCCAACAAGCTAATTTCATCTTGAATTTTATACCTTAGGCCATTTAGATATCTAGCTACTCTTTATTCCTCATCCTTGTCATGCTTAGTTCTTATACTTAGCCTATAAAATTCTTCAGTGTATGTTTGTACATCTTGTTCTTTTTTCCTAAGATTTTGTAACCTTTTAAGTAATTTAACATTATAATCACAAGGAAGGAACTTACCTTTCAATTTTTCCTTAATTCATTCTCATGAAGTGATTTTGTTCTTTGCTTTTCTCTCCCTTTCATCATGCACAAAATTCCACCATAGCAAAGCATGTCCTTTCAATTTTTTTTTGTCCTTCCTCACTTTTTGTTCTTCATCAATCTCCTCACTATCAAAATAGTTCTCCAAAGCTCCTATCTAGTCCAAGAGCTCTTCTCCATCTAAGTTTCCCCCATAAATAGGAACATCCATTTTGCTATGTCCATCTTTCTTCATATCTTGCAAAAGCTTCATCATCCTCACATCATCTGGGTCCATCTCTTCCTCTTCACTAGAAGTCTCCTCTTCTTCAATATCACTCTCATCCAAATCCACACTATTCTTTGACTTCAATGCAACCATTTCTCTTCTCAAGGCTTCTATTTGTCTAGCCTACTCATCCATCTTTCTTGCAACTATGCTTCCTTTAGGAGGAATATTGATAATAATGCATCTTCACCTTCCAAACTACAAAAACCGACCAAATCACCAACAATGGATCTATTAACTAGGATTTTATACCACCTAATTCAATAAAGGTGGTTAAAACTCTTTCCCCAACTCAAAAGGACCAAACTCAATTAGGAAAAAACTCTTTACAACACAAACCTCTCAGCTTGATTCAAACACTCTTCTTATGGCTTGTAGTCCTCAATAACCAATCAATGGAGTTATATTTTAGAGAAGGCCACCACATAATCCTAAACATCATGTCAAAAGATCCCAAAGGGTCGGCCATGTAATGGTTTTGCAGCAATAACTCGGCACAACAACCCGGCCAAGAGAGTCTTCAAAATGGGTCAAATAGGCATTAAATGCACATCTTGTCCAAGTCGGCTTGAGATCTACAACACAGTTTGGATCAATGTGCGGGAAGATAATAGGGAAGCACAAATTGAGTCGCAACCTATTGATCATTAGCTCTCTTCCCTATTATATTTTTTATGATCTGGCTCTTCATGTACTTTCAAGAACATCGCATCCAGGTTGGCCACAAGTGGCAGGCGGAAAACCCTAAGTTGATAGAACTGAATGGACTCAATCTCTTCTCTTGACTATTTGACCGACTTATCCCAATCTACCTTATACGTAAAATACTTATCAATAACTACAAGGTGGGTGGCTACATCATCCAGCTTGTACTCAAAAATAGAACCATCATTAGGTGGCACATAAACATCCTACCACCATTCTCTCAAGTGCTCTAGGCTCAAATACTTGGGAGTAATCTTCCTTCTTCTCATCATTATCTTGAAAAAATCAATGCAACCATTGTAGACACTAGCTAGGGTGTCATCAATGTGTCTTCTCTATTTGTAAATATTTTTTCAATACTTTTTTCCTAATTTGCAATACCTCGAACCACTCCCATGGTTCAGAAGCTCCAGAAGAAGGAAGGATCCCATCACTCACCAACCTATCCAGGGTGTGCTCCATAATAGTCTTGGTTTTTCATAGCAGAAGGTTTATCTTGTGCTATTACCTGCTTCATCTAGTCCATCATCCTCATAGCATCCTCCCCAGTTGACATGATTTCTTTAATAGCTCCATCACCTTTTACCTGCACTCCTTTCAACCAATTCACAGTGGCAACAGTGGACGCTTTCATCATTTCTAGCTCAGTTATGGTCTCCTGAGGTAGAGGATTTGTAGCAGAGGAAGAAGGATTGATGGACTGCAGTGGCTTCATTAATTCCTCCAAGCACTTCCTGAGATTCTCATTTTCTCTCTTCAGCTCCTGCTTGGTTTTCATTTACCTTCTCAATCTATCCACAATAACTGTACTAGAGACTTCATAGTCCTCAATATCCTACTCAACTGATGTAGGTCCTAGATTGAAAGTCTGAACACTGTAATATTTTCTAACCACATCATTTCTATCTTTGTCCAGAGCAAGGGTGGCGATATGAACAATTTTGTTATGTGCTTCATCCTTTTCAACCTTTGAGATCACTTTAGCCTTCTTCTTACCTTTATCTTTTCCAATTTTGGCTAGCAGTGCATCCCAATTCGGTGGCGTGTCTTCTACCACAACTTGTTTTCTCTTTATCTCTTTGTCTAGGCACTCTGGAATAGTGGGCTCCAATTGTGAATCAGTTTGCATCTCTCCCTGCTGATCCTCTGATATATTTTCCTCCAAATTGTGCTTCTCAGGGGTCTCATCCATCTTGCCTTCCTTTTCAATATGCTCTTCCTTATGTTTTGGTGATAGGACCTTTTCTACTTCTTCCTCCCTTGGAGGAGATTCAACTACCTCATTTTTGACTGGTGACTGTCCATATGTAACTGAGGGAGATTGTATTTCTTTTCCAATTTCGGCCTTTGCACAGTAGAGTTCACCTTCATGAAACTCTTCTCCTTCAGTGTCTAGATGTTCATCAACCTTTTCAGTTTAGCTAGGTTCACTTTGAGCTTCATGAGCAGGAGGGATCTCATCCTATTGTCCTTCATGAAGAGTGGCAGGAGGAAAATCTACCTTAGGCACATCACTCTTTGGAGAAGGAGTACTAGACCTCCTTGTATATACCTTTGCTCTCTCCCTTGAACTTTTGACATTTATCACTGTTGGAGTAGCTTCCTCCTTCCCTTCATTGGAGCTAGCCTTCTCTGACAATTTTGTAATCCTTCTCTTTTTGGTCACAGAATCATCAGCCTCAGGATTCTACTTTTCAGTCTCTTTCTATTCAAACTTTTTAGTCCTTTTCCTCTTTTTAGCCTTAGGCCTCCTCTTTTTTTCTATCTTTTGGACTTCTTCCTCCTGAATACCTTTTGTCTTGATCTTGGATGGGGAGTCCAACTTACCTTTACCCTTAGGATCTTCCTACCCCGTGTACTCCTTAGAAGTAGAATGGGCATCTAAGTCTCCCATCAGGTTGTATGTGCATTTCACTCCTTTATTCTCCAACTCCCATATAGTGTGTTTGAGCCACATCTTGGTAACTTTGATGACTAGCTCCATCAGTTGCTTCAGTTTTGTTTGCTCCTCCTCTAACCAGTCTATATCACCAATCAGCCTATCTTTTAATACCCCATAGGCATGATCCTAAATTAAGTTCTCATCATCCTCCAATTGATCAGGCAATGCCCTTACATTATATAATCAGACTGCATCCACTAGAATCAAAGAGAATTTCTTCTTACTGACCTCATATTCATCACCACAATTGGCCTAGTAGTCCTCTAAATTAACCTTATGGCCATATTCTCTACTGGCCTTCTTCTGAGCCTCGCCTGTGATATCAAATCTGGACCTCTTGGAGTGGAAGGACAAACCAAGAGTACTCATTTCTTCTTCTGAAGCTTGGGAAGAACCAATGGAAGGGAAAACCTCTCTAGTGCCAATCCTCAAGGGAAAGTCTCCACCAAATCGAGTCTTATGTTTGTCCTTCTTGAAAATGGCATCAAAATCACAAATCTGTTTTGTTACTTCCAACAATATAATGTGGTTAGTGGGATACCTTGGAAGTCTGTATGGGGCCCTTTGGAAGCCATCAATCCGAATGTAGGAGAAGGTTGGGAATTGAATAAACCAAACTCCATATTTCTTGATGAGCTCCTTTGCTTGATCTGAAATTCTGACATGCTCTGCTTCCTGAAGCATTCTGGTAATATGCATGGTAAATGCATCATTTTCCCTCCTGTAGTCTGAGCTTCCTAAATACAACTGAGGGAAAACTTCATAAATGATATTGTGTCCAAAAATTCCCTTTGTGTCCAATCCTCTATAGGGATGGAATCTAGCAAGTGCATAGACCAAATATGAGGTCATTGTGAAGGTCTTTGTTTGCAACACATTAGACAATTGTTTGTGAATTACTTGGTTGATGACCCCTGCCCAATGGTAATTAATCTTTTCTTATTCCATCCTCACAATCGCATGGCACATCGAATTCTCAAATGTACTAGCACTCTTCAATCCAATCACCCTGCTAAAAAAGGTGATGGCATCATAGTACTCCTTGAATTTTGCTCTGTACAGCTACTTAGGTAACTTAGAATAGTGGGACTTGGGCTTCTCTAGCCATGAGTTGATCAGCTGCTATGACTTCATAGTTTGGTCATCATAGAATTCTTGAGCTGCCTCAATGGTGAATCCCACAACATGAGATCTATCTAGCATATCAAATGTTTGGGCTATGGAGACCGGGTTGAGATTTGCAACAACTCTCCCTTAAGGTCCAATAATCCTCTGTGTGTCCTAATCATAGTGCTAGGCACAATCAAGGACCAGCTCATAACACTACACCATGGACGGGAAACCAACTACATGTGACAATCCTGATTCCATTATTCTTCTAGTCACCAAAGGAGGATCTTTGGATGCCATTCTTGCTTTAAATTCCTCATAGTCCTAGAGGCCAACATTTGTATCAATGACTTCTGACCAGACAGAAGTGATCTTACTCTCAGGTACCTTGCTCTTGATGTCCAGCTTAATCCTTTCTGCATTGGATAATGAGGAACCAATTACTGATTTGCTTGATTCAACCTGCACTCAACATGAAAAACATAGTAAAAAGCACATGAAAGCAAGGTTAATCTATCATAACACCATTCAAATGCATCTCATATGGTCAAGGTGTTATTAAAATCCATATAAAATGACCACAATAGATTTCAGGTTTCAAGGCCATCCGCAGAATCTGAGCTAGAGAGGAATTTAGGGAAATTCTAGACCGATCAGATCCCAACAGAATAACCAGGAAAAACCTACTTAACCATTAAACCTGATCATTTTCTATCAATAAACCACATGGGAGATCCAAATATGACATGAAATAATCATCAAATGCATCATGAATTGTAAACAGATCCAATTATCTCATGTTCCTTTATGTTTCATCAACTTTTAGGAAAATCCGCTAGAGATGGATTCCCGCAAAGACTTAGCCAAGAGGAGACTTCGGAAGATCGGGGAGATAGCAAGTTTTGGAAAAATCTGGACTCGACGAAAATCCATGGATAAGGAAAAATCCTAAACCAATGGAGACTCCTGAAACGAAAGTTTTGGCAAGAGTCAATCGTTTCGCTGAGAAATCTTGGCAACTTCTGGGAGTCTCGTCGAAGGAAGTCACTAGAATAGGTCTCACTAAGAATTAGTGGTTTCGGTATAATGTCCTGGAGACTAGGGGGAGTCGTAGTGAAGCAAATGAGTGTATTTTGGCCAAAAAAATTTCATTCAGAAAGAAGTCACGCCGAATGGGGCATGTCTCATCAAAAGCGAACGTGGTCATGTCGATGAGAGATTTTCTTTGGTATAAAGTCACAGTGAATCGCCCTTGTCTCACTGACCATTAGAGTTTAAGTAATCACTTCAGCTAGACTAAAGTTTATCTATATGATGTCTCAGTGAACTTACTGAGTCTTGTCAAACGTCAATGAGGAACATCTCGATGTGACTAGCGGGTAGTCGGGGTAAGGTCTCAACGACTTCTCTTGGTCTTGTCGACTAGTGATAGAACATGAGAGATCTTCAGTGTGAGAAAGATATAGTCACAGTGAACATATGGAATTAGGAGGACTTTCAGTGAAGCATTTGAGTTTGGCTAGAGGTCCCAGCGACTATGTTATGTCTCTTCGATGAAAAGTTCCATCGGCATAACCTCTTGCCGACATTGTGAAGTCACCCCGATGGAAGATATAGGATCGCCAAGAAAAAGGTTTCGCTATGAAGTCTTGGCAACCATCAGGAGTCTCACCAGAAGCGAAGGTCTCGGCAAGAGTAGGGAGCTCGCGGTAAGGTCTCAGTGAAGCACAAATGTCCCCCCGACAGAAGGTCACTACACAAGAGCAGGATAGGTTCGGTGAAAGGTCTTGCCAAAAGGGGGAGGTCTCAGGGACAGAATGAAGGTATTGACAAGATGAAAGGAGCCCGCTATGAGCTCTTGGCGATGAGGTTTTTCCTACCAATAGAAATACTTTCGGCATGAGAATTACTGTGTCCTAGCAATCAAATTATACAAATGCACAAAAGGCTTCAGCGAGACATAGGATGACCATTGTGACGTCTCCCCGACTTCGAAGGGTTACAATGACTGAAAAGAGTAGAGCTCAATAAAAGAAAAAGTGATTGATGGGAGTTCTCACCGAAGCATGAATGTCTTGGTGAAGCAAATGAATATTAGTAAGACCACCAGATCCCACTATGACCTCCTGCTGACTTTATGAAGTCTCCCCAAAAAAGATCTGGGTTCGCTAAGAAAAGAGGCATCGCCACAAGGTCTTGGCGACCGCTCATAGTCACGTAGATAGGGAGAGGTCTCGAAAAGAGTTGGTATCTCACTGAAAGGTCTCATCAAAGCATGAATGTCTTAGCAAAGTATGAATGGATATCGGTGAAGCTACAGGAGCCTGCTATGAGCTCTTGGCAAATTTGGCCTATCCTGCCGAAAGTGAAGGTGAATGAAGCATGTTGATGAGACATTTTCTTACAGGGTGAGGTCTCGGCGAATCCTCTTTGTCTCACCGATAGAAATAGGAAACTTTATCGACGTGAAAATGATACTATCACAACGATGACATATGAACTCAGGAAGGTTTTCGGTGAAACATTTTGGTGATCGGTATGATATCTCTCTGCCTTTGAAGAGTCATAGCGATGAAAATTTAGGAGGGAGAAAGAGTCGCGATTTCACCCAGACACTAACCCAACTATGGATTTCAAAAATTTTAACTTAGGGAAAGTCGAGGATAGACCTTTCATGAATTTTCTTTGCATTCTAGGCCAATTTTAAGACAAAATCACCTGATATGGCACTGCCCTAGGTCCAAAATCCTACTCATCCGCCATTAGCACATAGAAAATTTATGAACTTAGTCTTTTCCACTGTTAATTCATCACTAGGGTTTACTAATTACTCTTAGGAAAGATTCATTAAAATGAAAATGGACACATGAACTCAAAACTTGCCTAGGAGATGGCAAAAGATGCAATACTGAACAACCCTAGCATGACATAAACAAATACATAGGAATTCAAATCCCACAAGCTCTCACAATACCAACGTGCCATTCATAATTCAATTCAGAGCAGAGCAATCAGAGACATACCATTATAAAGTGGGAACTGATCCCACAAGTAGCAAACGTGAAGCTCAATGGGGTCTACAACGAACACAGGTGATAATGCACAAGAAATCACCACCAAATGAGACCAATTCAAACCCAAACGCCCAAATCAAACAAAAATCTCAAAGAAAAAAATCTAAGGATGCGGCTCTCAACTCAGACAATGGAAAATAGTGAGCATAATGGCACAAAAGATCTCAGAAATCGAGTGAAATCTAGCCTTCAAAGAACTTACGAAGCCATTAATACAATTGATAAGACAACCAGAGAAGGAATTTGGGAGTTCATCCACAGGGCAGAATCCAAGGAAATCTAGCTCATGCAGAAATCCATGAAGACCAAAAATTCTCGAGCAACAAGATCCAACTAAAATCCAAGCAAGATCCTGGAAAATCTGACTAGGGTGGGAAGTCCTGAATCAGGGAAAAAGCCTAAAATTCATCCAGAACTTAAGATTTTCAATGAATAACCTAGGGGAAAAACTTAGGAATTCATAATAAACAATTTGAGCACATGCCTAGGTAAGACAAAAACTCAAAAAGAAAGGGCCAAAACACCAAAACCAGAGCAAAAGAGGGTCCCTGCTTTCAGCGGGGCGTGTGTGTGAAAAATTGCACAACATAAGCAAAGTGAAATGGTGACCAAGAAGTGCCTTAAATCTCCCCTTTAGCATCACATACCACATCATCACCTCCACAACCCTAGCCCATATCTTCTTCAAGGACTCTCTATCATAACCCCAATTCTCCAGCTTAACTATTTTTTTTCTTTCACCATGCTTAAAAAATTAGGTCATGGTCTCCTCATTACCCTTTTTGTCCTTAAACAATTTCCTACCCATAGTCAGCAAAACTGTAACAGAAGCAATAAATTCCTCATTCACTTCCACCTCTAGTCCCTTAATCGCAAGTTTTTGATTCTTCCAAATGGAAACAAATTTGGCTGACGAATTTGGGTCATGCCCGTGTAATCTCTCCATAAATGGAGTAAAATTTCCATGACTAAGGATGTGCCACAATTTCATCCTCCGAATATCACCACATAAGTCTAGGTCAACATGACTCTTGTCTCTTCCCATGGATCCCCTAGTAGTCAACACTGAACTTCTGTAGAAAATAACCAAATACAAACCAAAGAGCCAAACAATACCCACAAAGCATGAAAAATAGGGTGAATTAAGAGACCATAAAAGTTGTATCAAATTATCCAATACCATCAATTCTTAAGATGTTCCTAGCATTCTCAGGAATGATATACCCCTCCTCCCATGAGCAAAATTCTCTTAGACTGGCAACCACATTGGCAAAGCAGTCAGCAAGAGAGTTTCCTTCCCCATGCACATGAGATATACGGGTCTCAACACATGTTTAAAGAATAATTTTTGTATCTTTGATTAGCTGATCCATGTTCCAACATGAGGGATGTGTCCCATTCAGATAATTAATGTCATTCATTGATTTTCCTTCCAAATAAATTTTTGAATACCTTTTTCTAATGGTATAAATTATGGATTCATGAAGTTACTATAGATTCATAAATGATTTTTTTTTAGTGGCTTTTGGGGATTGTGGCTAGAAACCTATAAACAATAGATTCCTTGTGTTACTATAGAGGCATAGATGATTTACATCAGTGGCATGTGGGTATTAGGGCCAACATCATGTAAGTGATGGTGCCTAGCACTGAGATAGAGGGATCTAGTTTATTTGTGTAAGTGGTATGTGGGCCTTACAAATAATAACGTGTAGATGGTGGATACCAAGATCTACTCATCTAAATATTTCAATGTAGGCTTTGGTGTATTAGGAAAATTTGTGTATGTTACTTATATAGTTTTATATACTTAAATTTTACCTAGTGATGATCATAATTAATATGGTATTACTTCCATGATCTCTATTTATACAAAATATAGAGGAAAAGGACAAGACCAACATTGTGTAGGAGTTTATGGTGAACTCCTCAAGCACCCTAGGATCATGTACACAACAAAACAACTTTGAGAGAAATAGCAGAAATATCATGCTATGATTAAAAATGCAAGAATTCCAAAATGGAATCCATTGAGTATGACAATATAAATATGATTCATTTCTTATATAGGAAAGGTGTGAGATAGGATTAGACAATGTCATGAAAATTATTGTAATCCTATCACTTGAGAAAACTAAGTCATAAAAACCTAGGATAAAATATAATCTAGAAATAACAACTAAAACTATTATTATGCAAATTATGTAAAGATGCAAGTATACAAAATATGGGTCCCAACAACAATTCCATGTTATGTACCCATGGACAAATGCAAATGCAATCTCTCACAAGAATACAATAGGAGAAAACCTAGTGGGATAAAATTCCTCCCAAAAAGAGACAAATACAATAATTATATTCATCTTAAATGAAATCAATCTCCATCCACACAAAGGATGATAACAAAGATCATAAAATCCCCCATAATGAGATAGCCTACTCCAAAGAAGAATTGGAAGCACATTTATAGTGTAAAATTTGAATCCTTAATCTAACAAGCAAAGGGGAGATAATTTTGTTTTCTAGAATATTTCTTAGAGTCACTCAAAGACTCTAGTGAAAATAATGATAAAGAAATAGTAGACCTAATGCTAAGGAATAGTGGGAAACTCACAAACTAACATAACTCTAGAATATATGAAGCAACAATTGATTGAGAAATGATTTGGAACTGAAATAAAGTGTAGGGATAAAAATTGCACCCTACTAATTGTCAAAACATCTAAGTAATATCTAGATACAAAAAAAAGTACATGGATGTCAATGTAGATATCCTCAATACCTTTCCAAAGTAACAAGAATCACAAAAAATTAAGATCATGGTAAAAATTTATGAGTTTGGGAGCCGTAAAACAATATCTAACTTCAATGAGCAATAAATTCCAAAAAAAGCTAAAAATATTAAAATAACCTGTACCACCATAAAATCCATAACACCAACTTTTAGAAGATATCTCATTTCAAAACTTTTTCCTCCTAATTTGAAAGTTATGAAAAAAAAATCCCTAATTTGAGATATATGAAGACTAAAATTGAGCAAAGATTTGGCCCCCTTAGGGCTAGGTCATGGTCCTCCATGTGACCAAATCTAGAACTATTATTTTTTAAAAATGCTATCGCCATCCGACCACTATTGGAGTGGTGAGTTGAATAGACCTAGGTGGCCTAGGGGTGGTGGGCCATATAGGAGTTTATGTGAACTCCCTAAACACCCTAGGAGCACATAAAATAAAAACTAACTTCAATAAGAGAGAAAAGCCATAAATTTATCACTAAGGATACAAGAATCCCAAAATAGAAGTCACTAAATATGACAATGTACATATGATGCCATGCTTTTATAGGCAAGGTGTGAGATAGGATTAGCCAAGATAAGGACAAGTGTCTTAATCATTATGCTGATCCTCAGGAGTCCACCCTTCAACCGATAAAAATCATGGAGGCTGCCCAACCCCTTGTTAGGATGCATCTTCTGGTTCTCATATATAATACAATAAAATTGCAAGAGAGAGTAAGCATTAGCATAAGGCTTTTTAAAATGAGCATGTAACCTTGTAGGTGGTTGAAGAGGATCATTCCACATCTACATCTATTGCTGATGTTCTCACTCCACCTATCTTTGCTTCTTATCTTTCCCTAATTCCCATCACCTTAGTGCTTCCCTCAGCATTATCAAGGGACCTTGATGAGCCTCACCCCAAAAGGGTGTAATTTTTCATCACTCCCTTTTAGCACATCTCATGTTGACATGCCTCATACCAAGGTGTTATCTTCTTCTACTCCTTCTCCTACTTCCATTGATATAATCACAAATCCTCTACTGAAGTGGAAGTTGGGAACCAACCCCACCACTATGGGGGTTGTAAGAAGTCTTTTGTGCCTCCTTCATCATGTTCTACTTTAGCTTGCCTTATTCTAGTGAGAGATAAGACACCTCCCTCACTTGATTTTGTCACTGCACTTATCTAGGAAGGTGGCTTTGAATCTTGAGTCTCTTTTTCATCCCCTTCTTATTCTCCATAACTCACCTCACTGAAATGTATGTTTCACTCATTGGAGGATATTCTAACTTTTTACTTGACCTTTGCAAGATCATGAAACATAGAAAAAGAGGAGGGATGAACCAAAATGTTTTCAAGATAGTTAACCTCTATTTACACTATTTATTTCATTCAATTATGCCTAGATGAATAATAGAAATCAAACCTAATCAATATAACATTAAAAAAGAAAGTTTTAAGAGGGTCAAATGTTATGTACGTATTGCAAAAGTTCTTTTTTGGGCATCATTAATGACTCATTCTCCCAGTGGTGAATGGATCACTACTAGGGTTATATAAAAACAATTTTTGGGTTCTATTCTTCAATGTCTACACTCCAGGATCCTAGGTGTTCAACTCCCAAAAGTTGGAAATAAATCCTATAGAAGACTTTACATGATTTTGTAAGAAAGGTGACAACTTTGACAACTTCGCAACTTTGAAAACTTTTGTTCTCCAATTGATCTTCAACCTAAAACCTATAATCACACATTAAAAGAGAAGAAAAATGATGACTTGTTAAGGAATAGGAATTTACCTTGGTCAAACCCCAGTTTGGTAATTAAACCTTGAATTGAAAAAATGCATAAAAGGAAAGATGAATGAATAATATAATGCCACAACTCACAAATCCTCAATTGAACATTAGATTTAAAGTCTAAAACTTAGGATGGAATGGCCTTAATGATTGTAGATGGTTATCACAACACTTTATTAGGAACAACACCTTGAATATGCTTGAATTGGATCCTCAACACTGCATCATCACATTAGCTCAACAACATGCATGACTTTGACATGATGAATTGGATTCTTTAATTCGGTAATAAAATTTAATAACCTGAATTTGAATTCCTTCTTGAATTCTCTTGAATTATCCTATAAAATTCTCACTTGAATGCTCATAAGATAGCTTGAATTTGCTTGGTGAAACTATCTGAAATAGCCTTGTATTTAACATAACTTACTCCTAATTCCTTAAATTCAAATAAAAAAATACAAAATAAGATCTAGGATTCAAAATCATTAAAATATTCCCAAAAACATATCCCAAGTGGGGGCCCTTGGGGAAAGTGAGTACCCATTTTCTATACAATGAATGGATCCTAGCATACTGAACTCAAAACACTTTAGGAAACATGAAATGATATGCAAAAATAGGGTCCTAAAACCTAGTGAGGACCCATTCACCAAGTGGAAAATGGTTCCTAGGTCACTATCCTAGGATAGATTCCTTGTAAAATTAAGTGTTGAGAAATATCAGTTAAGAGTTTCAAGTTTTATCCCTCAGAAAATGTAATTAATTAGGCTTGGATTTGAATTAAAGAGGCCAATTAACATCAATTTTATCTCAATTAATTAATAAATACCTAGATAAGTGTGAAAGTGTAAAGATACTCTTTACAAAACCCTAAATAAGGCACCATTAAGTCCATTTTATTATTAATCATTCATTCCCATATTAAGTGTGAATAAGGGATACTTTTTTCTACACTCCATTTTCCCCCACTTTAGTGAGAGCATGACCCCATCTAAAACTCACACTAAATTAGACATTGAAGACAATTATGTATTTAGCAATGACCAAGATACATAATCATATGTTGTCAAAGACCAAAAAAGATCAAGCATAGACCATCCAATGAAATGTGGAACACATCTAGACTATCAGTTTTAACCTCAGGCCATGTACTAGGTGAGTATCTCTCCAAGAAGGTGGCTTGGTGATAAATTAATGCATGTGTCATCTCTCACTATACTTACCATACTAAATCTCCCCCTCTGATAACTCCAATAGGGCAGCACTAACAATTTTTTCTCTTCTTAACAAGCCACATTATACTAAGCACTAATGCACATGGAAAGGCTCTATAGGAAAGCAAGGTGTCTTGTTCTAGGTGGAACTAAATTAGGGTTGCATTAATGCTTCATAAGGTCAATGAGTTGTGGTACACCAAACAATTATAAACAATAATTTTTGGAAAAGGTTTTTGTTCGTAGAAATTTCGATTCATTCGTTTAAGGAAATATTCTTAGTAATCATCGTGTCTAACATCTCTAAGAGATAAAAATAAAGAGTAACAAATTGCAACTTAAGGGAAGCCTCATGTCACATCAAGCCACTAAGAGAAATTCATATGCTAAGAAATATCACGCTCTTGGAGGACATCAAATGAAATTAAACTACCAAGGAAAAGAATGCATCACAATAAAATTACAATCACACCATGAAATATGCAAAAATGTCATTTGAAAGATGTTATCGATGTATGGTCCCACTTTAAAGAATTTTCTAACACCATTGCTATGATAAATTGATTTAAATTAGCTAATATTATACCCCAATACATGAGAGCTTACTTGGAAATCCCTATTCTAATTCATATGTTCTTGAAATAGAGAGCTATTCCATGAAAATGGAAGGAGGGATTCCCCCCAAAAATACAAAATGGATCTATGGATTTAGGGTCAAAATATCTTTTCTATTTAATATTTTCATAGAGCTTATAAGTTACATCACCATTGCCCAAATACTCATAGAACTGGAAGAATGACACAAAGAGAATGAAAACAAAGAAAATTTTGCAAAAAGAATGTTGGTACATATAGAGGAATGCACAAGACAAAAAGGTAAAATGTTTATAAAAAATAGAAGAATGTAGGTACATATAGATGAATGCACAAAAATAAAGAGAGGGATACATCAAATGAAATAGCATAGGAGATCACATTACACACATGCAATTGCATAAAGAAACATGAAAATAATGCAAAGTACTAGTAAGGCACATGTGATTCAACGTATAGAAAGTCATTTCAAATCCCAATATTGTTTGGTATATATGGAAGGTAGACAAAAAGCCAAAGGGACCACAACACATGCCAAAACTAGGACAAGGCTAGCTAATTACTTTCCCCCACTAAGTGCATGACAAGGATGAGCTAAGAATGGATGATAATATGCCACTCCTTACAAAAAGGAAATCATAAATGAAATGAATGTAAAACATGCAATAGTGAGTATGCTATAATCCTACAGCTATACATGGCAAGGAGCAACAACTGTTGTTATTGATTATGATGAGTAAACAAAGTATCAACTTGATGCATATCTAATGAGATATCTATTAGTTTAGGATGCACCAAAGTTAATGTTTTTATGGAAGAATATTTTTTAAGAGTGTTGACATTGATTGAAGGCTTGTTTGTTACTTTCAATGGACAATAACTAAGACCATTAGTCATTTCTTGTGAGTTACCACCATATATATTTCCACTATATGGGTATGTGCAGGATCATGATGGGCCAAAAAGTGGCGATATGATGGGTATGTGTAGGGTGTGTGGATGACAACTTTTTTTGTACCCAAAATTGATGAAATGAAAAGGGTTTTTAAAGGAGATTCTCAGCTTTCCACCAATATAAATTGTGCTTTAATTTTAATTTAATAATAAATAATTATTATTCATTTTCTATTTGAATTATGACTAAAGTCCTAATTGATAGGTTGATTGAAAAAAATCTATAGCTTTCAAATGGTATCAATTTTTTTAATCCAAAACATGTGTAACATTCTATGCTTTGCATATTATAGGATTAAAAAATAAAAAAATGAATTTCATGAATTTTTGACCAGGTGAAGGTGGTTAGACATACGAGTTTTTATATTTTGTAAAAGTTGTAATAAAAAATTCATAATTAATTATTCACTTGGAAAAAAATTACAAAAAAATATGCATCACATCCGGACATGAGTCCTATACTTATATCTAAAATCTTATAAAATGATATTATCACTTTATTGTGGTTAGGGTGGTCAAACAAATACTTATTTTTTTCCTGAAATTTTAGTACTAATGCATTGAAATTTCAAATTTTCACCAAATAGATTCTTTTTTTCTTTAAATAAACCTAGTAGTTTAGAAACTACTTTCATTTTTCTACAAATTCTATTCTTACATATTTTTGAAATTATATAGATAACTTATTCAAATTTTTACATCAAGTTTCCTAATTTTTATTTTTTTTATTTTTTTTGCCACTTAAGGGCTTTGTTTTCCATGATGATCTTGCACATACCCATACCCAAGTTTTTTCATAATTTTATAACCATTACCATAAATATTTTCATTTCTTTGATATTCAATGGTTGTTTATAATCAACTTCATCAAAGTCTTTTATGTATGTTGCCACATTTTCTAAAATGGTTGAAGTGGATGCTTTTAAATTTTTTATTGAAATTACTACTTTTTGTTTTCCCTTTTTAGACTCTTTTGTTATGATCTTGTATTCTCCCATAAATGTAGGTGTCAAATCAGAGGAACTCCAAAAATCTTCCAATAGCTTTGTGACTTCTTCAATATGCTTTTATTTTTCTTTCTCAACATTCAAATGTCTTTTAGATTTGGGTTTGGCCTTGATTGTATACACTTTGTTTTTAAATTCTAAAGTTTGAGGTAAAGGGGAGTATTTTGGGGTTGGTTATCTTTGTTGTGAGTTTTCCGTAGAGTTGTATGTATGAGAAATGATATTGTAAATCGATTTCTAAGAATCATTATCATTTTCAAGTTTCCTTTTAGGTGCTTCTAAGATAAGCACATTTTTATTTTAAATTTGAGTTTGTTGTGAGGGTAGGTAGATGGTAAGTTGAGGCTTACATGGTTCAATAATTAAACTATTTTTAGGAAGTTTAAGAATTAGAGGACTCAAGGGACTCCTGATGTTCATGACCTCAACACACACTTATCCTTATTTTAATGATTTCCTAGGGAAGGGGAGTCTAATTTCACTTCATAATCTTCATCTAATGAAGCCACATCACTATTATTTGAAATACATGTGTCAATTTTCTCATTTTATTGCACCATGATACCTTCCCTAGTAGGGGAATATTTAGGAGAGAAAAAACTAGACATTCATGACATTAAAAGGTTGGTTCTTATTAACTGACTTCAAAACAAGTAAGGGATTTATCAATGGCTATATTTTCTTGCTTATCGATGATGTCAATCTCTTGTTAAATAATTTTATCCCTAGGGGAAGAGATATGAATAGGAATCTCATAAATTTTATTTGTTTGATCTTCTAACACCAAAATATCTTCCTCACAACTAGGAGAGATATTAGGAGAGGGCCAAATATGATTGTTATGTGTGTCCATGATTTCATCCTTTTTCTCTATGGTCTCATTTTCTTGTTCCATAATATCTACCCTAGTAGAAAATCTTTTAAGATAGTAGTAAACAAGAGGTTAATCACAATCCATGGTTAGATTTTATATAGTAACTTCATCAAAAATAAGGGAGGCATCAAGAGAAGAACAACTATGAGTTTCAAGCTTACCAATTATTAGAATTTTTTTTTTAATTGACCTTTCTAAATGTTATGGATATTTGGAATGAGATAAATAATTCTATAGATTTCAATGATTGGATCTCTTAACACCAACATAGCATCTTCACAAATGTGATCTTCATGATTGTCCATGATTACATACTCTTTCACTAAAGAACTTTCACAAGTAGGGGAGGTGTTGGGAGATGAATGGAGACTAGGTAAATTAGTGTCAATGATCTCATCTTATTGTGTCATAATTTATTCCCAAGGGGGAGGAGGAGTGGTACAAATAATAATTTCATGATTCTCAATGATTGTATCTTCTTTCACCAAGATACCTTTGTCACTTATAGGAGAGGTATTAGGAGAAGAATAATTATGGTTTGCATGATTGTATATGATTTCATCCTCTTGTGTTATGAAATTATTACAAATCCAATAGATACTAGGAGAGTGACCAACATACATGTCAAAAGTTTTATTTTATTTTCCTAGATTATGCCCATGAGTAGTGAAAATAGAATCATACAAGCCATGTGATACTATATGAAAACTAAATTCTTGAAAATAAAACATCCTAACATGAAAAGGAAAGATATATAAATTATGCTATGCTTAAAAAATGTGAAAAAATGTCCTACAAATTTGAATATTTTCAATACTAAAATAATTTTTGAAATTATTTAAAAATAACTACACTAAATGGATGATTTGACATAGATATAAAAAGAAAATTCTTGGAACATTCCAAACTAATATATTAGGTTACTAGAAAGCCTAGGAAGTGTAAAAAACCACCAAAAAACTTAGAAATTTTGGTTTCTATAGGCCTCCAAGGACTCATTTTCTAGTGGTGAATGGGTCCTGGTATGCTTTTTTGAGAGACTCTAAATAAAGAACTGTAGCATATGAACTTTGAAAACTTGCTTCCCTTGTATCCCTAATAGGGTAATTCACCCTATGGTGAATGGATCATGGTTCAAGATTTTTCCTAAATTTGATGTTGAAATGCAAGTAGAACTAATGAAAAATGATGAACTATATGATAATTTTTCAAATGCAATTTTGATCTAATTTTTGGATGTGGATGATGAAAAGTACACTAATATGAAAAAACTATATAAAATTAATGTAATATGCATGCAAATTTTAGGATTTTTTTATTTTTTTATTCAAGTGGTAAATGCTTTTGACCAGAGCTATGAACCGAAATACAACCATTCAACAATACCACCCCAACAGGGTTTGAACCTTGGTGGCAAGAACAACAATTCCACCTATAAACCATCACACCATGCCAATACCAACAAGATTTTTCATATTTAAACAATACAAAAATTCAAATTTAAACCCTATATGAAATGAAAACTAATGTTATATTGACAACCCTAGACAAAATGTAAAAAAAATCAATTCAATGCAAACTAATACAAATCCTAGATATAGGGTTTGAATGGAATCCAAAATTTAGAATTTTGATGTACAAGGTTGGGTTCACCAAAATGAAACATAGAAAAAGAGAATGGATGAACCAAATTGTAATCAAGATGGTTAACCTCTCTTTTCACTACTTATCTCATTCAATAATGCCTATATGAATATCAAGAATCAAACCTAACCAATATAGCAATCAAAAGGTAGAATTCAAGAGAGTCAAATGTTGTGTACATGTTGCAACAAAAAGTGCTTTTTTGGGCCTCACTAAGAACTCATATTCCCAGTGGAAAATGGGTCCCTTCTAGGGTTCTAGAACATCAATTTTTGTGTTTTTCTCTTCAATTTCTACACTCATAGATTTTTTTTTTCTCTCAAAATTTAGAAACTAATTTTGTAGAAGACTTTCCCTAATTTTGCAAGAAAGGTGACAACATTGAAAAATTTTCAACTTTAACAACCTTTAATCTCCAATTGATCTTTAACCTAAAACCTACAATCACACATTAAAGGAGAAGAAAAATATTCTTTTGTTAGGGAATAGGGGTTTTCCTTGGTCAAACCCGATTTTGGTAACTAAATCTTGAATTGAAACAATACATAAAAGGAAAGATGAATGAACAATAGTATGCCACAACTCACTAGTCCTCAATTGATCATTTAATTTCAAATATAAGACTTATCATGAAATTGCCTTAAAGATTGTGGATCTTGATCAGAACACCTTGAATATGCTTGAATTCGATCCTCAATGCTGCATCATCACATTAGCTCAACAACATGGATGACTGTGACATGATGAAATGGATTCTTGATTGTAGAAATAAACTTTAATAATATTACTTTGAATGCATTCTTTAATTATCATGAATGCTCTTCTAAAATTCTCACTTGAATGATCTTAAGATAGCTTGAATTTGGTAGGTGAAACTCTATGAAATATCCTTGTAGTTATACATAGCTTACTCTTAATTCCTAAAATTCAAGTAACACAAGCAAGCATTAGATCTTGGATTTGAAATTATTAAAATACCACTCAAAACATATCCCAAGGGGGGGTCCTTGGGTTAAGTGAGGATCCATTCACCCTATGGTGAATTGGTCCTAGTATACTTAACTAGGACACACTTTCAGGAATCTGAAATGACATGCAAAAAGGGGGTCCTACAACCTAGTGATGACCCATTCACTAGATTGAAAATGGGCCCTAGGTCACTAGCCTAGGACACATTCCTTCTAAAATTAAGTGTTGTGTAATATTATTTAAGAGTGTCAATTTTTATCCCTTGGAAAATAAATTTGATTAGGCTTGGATTTAAATTAAAGAGGTCATAGATTAAAATGAAAGTGTAAAGATACACTTTACAACACCCTAAATAAGGTACCATTAAGTCTATTTTATTATTAATTATTTATTCCCAAATTAATTGAGAAAAAGGGATACTTTTTATACACTATAGATCAATGACCTTAGTCTCATAGGAGATCATTGAGAATGACCTCAAGGGGCCTTCCACCCTAACTATTTATATAGGTGAGTTGAATAACACCATCCTATTTATCTCACCTATACTCCCATCTTCCCTCACTTTACAATGATCTAGATTGGGAGTAGGACAATTTACTAGTAAAGTTATACTAGGGAAACACATTCTTCTACCTATTAATATTAGCCTTTTATGTGTGTTTTTGCTTTCCTATTTTTGTCTATTTATCTTTGTGCTCTCACCTAGAGGACCTCTTCTACTATTGTAGGAACTTGGATATGTGAGAGAAACTTTATTCTACCCTTCTTCTGTTTGTATCATCATTCTTATATATGTATTAAATTTCATCTTTCATGTCAAGAATGATGCAAAGTGTTGATGCATTTAGGCCTCTTCCATGTTGACTCAATTTTTATTTTTACTTCCTCTTTATTTTAACTTCTTCTCATTTTAATACATTTGGGGTGATGAAATTTCATAAATATATATACACCTTTAATAATTAAAACCCTTTTTGATATTGATTTATTTGTGTCTACTTTTATCTCTCTCCATTTTATGGATTGGAGATAAAGTTGGATACAAAAAGCACAAATCTTTCACTTAGATTAAGTATGTAAATTCAATTTTAAAAAGATTGAATACATAGGATTTTAGAGCATTATGTGTTTCTTTTTATTTTGGAGTAAAAAATATTTGTTGTATAACATCGTAATTCTCATTTAGAGATGAAATACATGAGTATGTTACCCTATCAAAGTGTATCCATAGTATTGTGTGCTATGGTCTTCATTAGACTGAAAATTAACCATAGTCTAGGTGTTTTATGTAGATTTATATAAAATTTGAGATTGATACTTTGAAATTAAATAAAAAGAGTATTTATATATTTGCATAATAATATAAATTATTTTATATGCTAACCCGCTATTATGATAAGAAAGAAATTATTAAATACTCCTATGCATATGGACTCTGATTAGGAGAAAGATGTTAGTGGAGAATCCACTAGTGCACATGTGATTTCTATATTTAGTGGTACCATTAGTTAGATGAGAAAGAAATAGGATACATTCACTTTATTTAATATTGAGGTAGAGTATATAATAGTGATTCATTCTTATAAAGAAACCATTCATATTAAAATATTATGTTAAGATCTTGGCTTAAATTAGGAAGTAGCCAAAAAATTTTATAATAAAGTTAATATTTTTATCATTTTTAGCATTAGAATATCTATGTCATTCATGTTTAGATAACTGTACTTTTTATCTAGTGATCCATATTGTTAATGCATAATATTTTATGAAAATATGATTTCTTAAATTCATGATCATGTTTTGAAACCTCTATAAAATTTTATAAAATAATGTTCAAAATTTTTGAAAAAAATTGGGAGATGATAATGTTCTCAAAGATCTCAACATCCTAAAAAATTATCTCTTCCAAGATTTTTTGTGACATTTAAAGTTTGAAAAAATTATAAGTTCTCAAAAAAATTCAAAGGTATACAAGTTTGTTGGTGTAATTAATATTTAATTACACTTTACATAAGTTTACTTAGGTAATTAATTAATTCCTAGGTTAATTAGTTGTGTTCCTTATCTTGTTGAGCTATCTTGTTGCTCAAGATAACATTAGGGTTATGCATCTTTCTTTTATAAAGCAAATCTTTATCATGTAATTATTGAATTCTTGAATAATATTATGTTGCACATTCTTTTGCAACCTCACTGATTTTTCTGATTTTATCTTATGTGGAAGGTCTTTTCGGTTTGAAAATCTGATCTTGGTTTCTAACATGGTATCAGAGCCTTGATTTGCAGCCCCTTCTCTGATTTTTGAGAAAATCATTGCACGGTTCATTCGGGATTCCTCAAGGGTATCATGCCTTGAGTTCATTCATGAGGCATTTTGGATCAGGTCAGGCTTCACCATTGGATTCAGAGCGCTAGAAAAAGTCAGGATTGGCTTTTGTTTTGCAGATTTTGGGCATCATTTTCCAAATCTATGAGGGTTTCAAGCTCAGAGTTTTTTTGCAAGCTCTGGGGGTAGCCAAATTTTTGGAGTAGTTTGAGCACAAACGGACGTCACCATCATGTTCGCAATGGCCAAAAACTCTAAGATCACCTTTCGTTTCATCGATTTTGGTGAAAGTTGTTTCTGAGGCAAAAACATTTTCCTAGGGAGGCCATACGGCCTCCCAGCACGCTTCCCAATGCAAGAAAAATGCATTTTTTTCAAAAAAGTCACTTTTTCAAGATTTGGGCCGATGCTTGCAATGTAAAAGGCTTCTGCTACCCAGCAGACACCGAGTGGCCACCAGCCCATCACCGTCGCTGGTCTCCACCGCACTCCAACCACTAGCTCCTCCAGCCCCCATGGGCTCTATCCTCTCCACCCCTATCTCATGGAGGACTGCGGGCTACCCACTCCATCCCCATGGGCCCTTCAGCGCCTGCCATAGGTCATATACGTGACTAGAAGCCTGACGAATGTCAGTCAATCTACCGCCAGTGGAATATTCCACCGATATAGGGAATATTCCCTCTTTCGAATATTCTGATAGATTTCAACATATCCTGGCACCGAAAAACTTTTTCCGGCAAGAGGGCATTTTTTTTCCCTAACAGCCACATGGCTATCAAAGTTTGTCCAATGAAGTGTTGACGTCAGCATGACATCACCCGGCCGTACGAACCTCTTTGCCCCTCCTAGCCCTAATTTTTCCTAAAGAAGCAATTTTTTTCTTTTTGTCATAACTTCGGCATATGGTATCGAAATCGGGCAAACAAGATATCGCCAGAAAGCTAGTTTCGAGCAATTTCTAGTGGTGTAGGTTATTTTACATAATTTTTCTATTTATATGCTATTTTTTGTGTTTCAAGTTAGATTTTTATTTTGGACTTCTGAGCTCATAACTTTTTGCCATGATCTCCAATTTTCATCTTCTTTAAGGTGTTGGAAAGGTATTGAGGAGCTCTATCTTGCTGTCCATGCAATTTTTTTTGTATCTATCCAAAGTTTATCATAATTCTATATTTTTCTCGATGGGTGTTTTGGAGATTACTTAGATGTTTTGGAAATTGGAAAGGTGAAACTTGAACATTTGTACTTCATTTTAGTACCACATCATATTATTTTTTATTTATGCATATTTAGGATTCTCTCCTTTTACAATCATTGGGTTATTGTAATAATTGAACTGAGATAAAGTTCCATTATGGGGGTTTCTTACATAATAATCTGATTAGAGTGTGCATGCACTTTGATCTCCATATCCATTTTGATTTGTTGGCAGCTCGTATGGGTTATTTGGTTTCCTAGTTTCTTTTGGCCAAATTTTTGCTATAGCTTGACACATATCAGATTCATCAGTTCACACTTCAATTGAGATCCTATGGTTAATGATCCACATTGGATCCTTCTCAATTTGAGGGCCATATTTTTATGGTTAATGTTCCAGATTCTTTATGGTACTCCTTCCCATGGAAGAGTTTCAGTCACAGTTTGGCATCGGCATCGAGATACATGGCTTCCAAATTTTGTCATCATCTCATCTACTGTTGCTTCATAGATTCTAGGGTTGTTCCATTCTGTGAGTTTTTGAGTGTTCTATGGCATCGGGTTTGCTATCACATTATCATGAATCCATTTTTTTTCTTGTAGATAGAAGTATCTTTCCTTGCTTGTCAGGTTGCGGTTCTAGTGTTACTCCACGATGTTCTTCCAGTGCTTCTTTATAGTAGTCATCTCATTGTAGGGGGGTTTTGACCCATTGGGTTTTCCTTCTCTACCTCATATTTGCATTTGTACATGAGTACCTGACTAGGCCTTGTTGTCGGGACTCATCTTTGCATAATAATTTGCTTCTCCCTAAGTTGCACTTATGGGGGGGTGTTGGTGTAATTAATATTTAATTACACTTTACATAAGTTTACTGAGGTAATTATTTAATTCCTAGGTTAATTAGTTGTCATCCTTATCTTATTGAGCTATATTCTTTCTCAAGATAAGATTAGGGTTATGCATCTTTTCTTTTATAAAGAAAATCTTTATCATGTAATTATTGAATTCTCAAATAATATTATGTTGCACATTCTTTTGCAACCTCTCTACTTTTTTTGATTTTCTCTTCTATGAAAGGTATTTTCGGTTTGCAAATCTGATCTTGGTTTCTAACAAGTTCACTAGAACACCAAAATTGTAAAAAAGAGATTGTCCAAATCTTGTAGAAGAAAAAAATTGAGTTAGAAAATTCTCAAAACCCTTGAAACCCTAAAAATTATGTTAAAGGAAAGCGAAGAAGTGATTAGATATTTCTCAAATCCTAAAAGTAATTTTTTTTAGTCTTTGTTAAGCTCTTATGTTTGTAAATTTTCAAATCACTAAAATTATCACATTTTGAGGATAGCTAAGGTTTGACAACTTATATTTTTTCTTATAAATATAGCCATGTTCCTCCTATTCTAGACAAATAAATGTTTGCATTATTAATTATATCCTATGAGAAAAAAACCTAAAGATTTAGATTATTTCAATGCATTAATTGGTAGTGTGGAGGAAAGGGTTGGTTGCAGAGAACTCTAGGAATATGAAAAATATCTAATAATAAATGGTTTAAGAGTAATCCCCTATGTGAAATAAAAATATGTGCAATTTCCCAATAGTATTGTAGGTAGAGTACATGGGATAGAAAAATTATTTCACCGTAGTTGAATAAACAAAGAGTAAAGAAATCAATAAGGGTTTTAATGTGTTTACAACTAGGGTATATATAAATCACTTTTCTTTAGTTTTTCTCTTTCTCTATTTAATAGTTTTTGTTTAAATACCACCAAACCAAAAAATAATCATACAATGCATCTACCCTATCAAATATACATAAAGATCATCAACCCATGTAGATAAGGGGGGTTCACTACTCATGAGTCCCTTTCTTCCCAAGAAAATCCTAGGGAATGAACTAAAATAAACTACCTTAAGGAATAATGCTCAAGTGATAGGGTTAAAATGCAAGAACTACATAATTAGAAAGAGTAGATCATAGACATCTTCTGGGTAGACTGACAAATTCTCGACCAAAGGAAAAAAACATAGAATGCAAATATCAACGAGGCATGCTAGTGTCCCCAAGGTGCGTTGGCATCTCATATGGACTAAGAATCAAGAATGCAATAGAAAACAACAAAGTGAATACTTTTGTTCTAACTACTAAGAACTCTCAAAATATGGGAAAATAACAAAGAATAATAGAACTAAAATAAAGTATATTAAACTGAGTTAAATATAGATGACAAGATGAAAGAAAAGATAAAGAAAGTACTTAAAACTAACCAAGCAATGACACCTCCAACAAAGTAATGTCTTCAATACTTGCACACATAAGCCTGAGGGAAATTTTTGGGGCTATTTGGAGACTTACCTCAATCAAGCGTCTATTTTTGTGTTCCCACCTCCACAATAGCTAGATAAATACAAAGTACAAATACATAAAGCAATTATGAAAAAAATGAGAGATAAAAGAAAACCATGCTCAAGGATGATAATTTGTATCATGATATAGATAAATAAATGAGATAATACAATTCATAGAAAGGAGATGTCAAAAATCCCAAGATTCTCAAAGATGCAAGATAAGAGAGGTATCATCGGTAAGGATTTAGGAACCCAATTGAGAGAGGGAGATAGATAGTTTTGAGAGGAAAGAGAGTGGCAATGAGTGTTGCCAAGAGAGTTTGAGAGTGTTGTAGAAATATTTAAAGAGTTGTTCAAGCAAGAGAGTGAGAGAAAGAGAAGAGAAAAGAGACTATATCCCAGAGAAAGAATTTGAGAGAGCCATAGAATGAAATAGAGGGATTTAAAAGAGATAATGGGAAAGAAACAAAGGTTCTCAAGCTATTACAAAGTTTCTTGAGATGTTACCACTAACAAAAGGAGGTGATAAGTGAAACAAATTCTTGGCAATAGTCATTTGAATGTTGAAATGTCATGGGATAATAGCACAACATGTAGACGTTCATGTGACACACTAGTGTCTAGATAAATAATGCTATAAATAATAAGAACAAGAAAAGCTAAAGGTTTGACACAAAGCTAATATGCAAAGGTAGCTACTTAAAAAGGGGTCCTGAGCATCCTAAGAGTGGAAAAGGATAATGCAAGAGATAAAATGGCCTACAAAATTACTATGGTGATGGAAACTAAAGTGGATACAAGAATGATTGTGAAATTACAAGGGGTTTAATTTTAAAAATTACAATTTCCCCAACTTTAGTGAGCATATGAATCTACATGAATATGCATGCTAAAGGAAATCTACTAAACTTAAATAAAATCATGATACAAAAAAATTGGCCTTACTAGATGTTATATTACCTTATTGATCTTTATTATATAACATATGTTGTGTATATCAATAATTCAAGTGGACTCCACCAACACCATATTTGGAGATCTTGTTGTTTTTATTATGCAAATATAGGGTAAATCTATCTAAAATGCACTTTCAAGAGATAAGAAGAAAATACCAATTGAATCAAATTATATAATGTGAAACTTGAATCATTAATTTAAATTATAACAAAAATATAAACAACCAGTTTTTTGACAAACTTGAGAAGGGAAGCATTTTATGCACCTATCACAAAAAGCTTTTGTTGAGTGTCCTCTTGGGATGCATTCATCCTAGGGTGATTAGGTCTAGGTATGCTTTTCTAAAACTTAAAAGCTTGAGTTTGTATCTGTTGATCTATAGTTTTTACTTGTACCTTTTAAGTCCTGCTTCCCGATATAGACTTGCAACAAAAAAAATAAAATTGGTTTGTTTGTATGAGGTTTTTGTCGATCAAACCCCAAGTTTGGTATTTAAACCTTGATGAAAAATAAAGATCTAAAACTTAAATATGCACATGTGAGACCTAATATTAAGTGTGTTTGAGATTGTTTAGAGCTAAAATACAAAGAAAACTTATTCAAGTGTGTTAAAATAATCCCTAAATTATCATGAACAATGAAAGAAAGACCTAATTAGGGAGAAGTCATAACAACCTAATAGATCCAAAATCATATTATATCTTACTTTAGGTGACTAGTAGAATGAAGATATAGGATAGGAACACTTAGGAAACAAGTCATTATATTGAGGAAAAATGATAGTTGCATGTCACAAAACTTAGAATTCATCATGATCATCCATAGGAAACAATCTTCAATCATGAACAATTTACTTGATCAATCTTGACAAAATGAGCTTGAAGACCTACAAAAACAATTGAAATGTTGCTCCAAGACTTCAAATTCACTTTCTTAAATATTATCCTTGCTCTTAAGTGTCAATCTCGTGAATATCTTCTCAATCTCTTTCTCAACATAGTGTAAAATGGTGAAAAGACTAGGCTTTATAGGCTTCCTTTCTAATTTCTTGATTATTAAATCATGAAAGCTGGCATTTGAAACTTGAACTTGGTACTTCAAAATTCCATCAAAAAATTGTTTAAATTTTGAATTTGGATTCTAAAGGGGACCCATTCACCCAAGAGTGAATGGCTCATGGCTTAAAAATCCAAGATTAATGTTTTTTGGGGTTTTTAATTAATTAAATGCATTTATTCAATGCATGTTGTAATGTTAGAAAATTATAAAAATAGTCCTTGTTATGTACAATAAAGTTTGGTTTAAGGGCCTATTTATTAAGGATGAAAGTGCATAAATGTGAGGTCCCTAAAATGGGACAAAATTAAGTGTGAAATTATACTATCACATAAAATGAATATAATTTTCTACACTACATTTATGTGTCTCCTTCATTTGATCATCCTTAGGATTCCACCCATTCATGAATATCGATAGTGGAGGTTACTACTCTAGTAGAGTAGGATCCCCCAACATCTTCTTATGATGCATCTTCTAGTGCTCATAGTTATCACAATTGACCTATGTGAGAGTGTAAGATTTGGCATAAATCCTTGGAAAAGGAGCATGTTTCCCTATAGAAGAATAAAGAGGTTCCTTCCAATTTTACCTTAGTTGCTTCTATTTCCACTCATCTAGTCTCTACTTCTTTGCCTACCTCAATTGAAATTTCCCTTGTTCTTCTCCCATATTTGTTAGGGGGCCTTGATAAACATCACCCCAAAATGGTGCAAGTGTTCATCTCTCCCTCTATGGATCCCCCTCTAATCACATCTCTCCAAATATTCCTCCTTTTCTTTAGCTCATTGACATGCCTCATACCAAGGTGTTGTCCTTTGTGGCTCCATATTATTTTGCTCGTAATTCTATTTATAGGACCACACATCCTCTTCAAAATTGGAGGTTGGAAACAAACCCCACCTCTAGTGGGGATTGCAAGAAGTCATATGTACCTCCTTTGTCATGATCTAATTTATATTGCACTATTCTAGTGAAAGAAAATGCACCTCCATTGCCTAATTTTGTCACTTCACCTTTCTCAAAAGGTGGTTCTAACTCTTATGTCTCTTTTTCTCCCCATTCTCAACTAACACAACTTACCATAGTGAAATGCATGTTTCACTCATTGGAGTATATTTTGACTTTCTCAATATTTTTCAAGATCAATGACCTTTGTCTTAAATAAAAAAGAAGATGGGTAGATTATTTAACACCACTATTCTCTTTAGGTCATTCAATAATTTCCTAGGAACCCTAATTGCATTGACTATCAACCCCAAAGTATGAGTCAATTTTGGACAAGGAAGACCTAGGAGGGGGTTCTTTGAGATTTTAGGGGTTCACCGCCAAACAAAATGTTGGAAAATAAACTTTAACATTTAAGTTACAAAACCTAATAATGCAAGCTAAATGAAGGATGTAAATGATTAAATAATGCAAGAGGAAGTTATGATGTGTGTACTTAGGAAGTCTTGAAATGTGACAAGGATTCAGAAAATGTAAATAAGCTGTCAAAATGTGTTATGGAGAACTAAGATACCCTTACTATCTTATTAGTCCTACTGCTATTTTTCAACAAAAATGTAAAATCTCTAGATACTAGAACAAAATCTAAAAGAATCTCTACAAAATTCCACTTGGAGGACTACGATGTCTTTGCTATTATCTTATTCCTTATTTGAATTTCTTAAATCTTTGAATGTGATCCTAAGGTTTGATGTCTGCACTTCCTTCTTCTCTAATCTTGATTTCTAAAACTTATGGATCTTTCTTATTGGTGAGTTTCCATGAAGATGATAACTTTGCAATGCAACTTTACAACTTTTCAATTTCTCACTTCAAATGATGTTCAAGTCTTCAACCTAAATCTACAATCACAAACATACAAGAGAGGAAAAACTTTTTGATTGTTAGTGAATGGGGGTTTTCCTTGGGAAAACCCCTTGTTCATAATTCAACCTTGAACTGAAATAGAATGATGAATGAACAACATGAAATGTTAAAACTCACTAAACCCATGTTGTGAAATCTACAAACTTGTGTGAAATGTCTAGCTTGAATTGAAATACTTTCATGAATCAAAACCTAAATCACAAATGTTAGCTAAAAAACACATATGATGCAAGAATACCTTTTATATGATGCTTGAATCTTGAAGATGGTGCCAAAATCTTAATGAATTTCTCTTGAATTTTGGAATTATTGAATGCTTGGATGCTTAGATTACTTGGATTTCTTAGACATATATGAAAATGAAAGGAAGGGACACTATATTTATACTTATCTATGCTTAATATCCTAAAATTACCCCACAACAAGCCAAAATGTGAATTAATTAATTAAAGGAAACTAAATCCCACTAGAATTTGAAATTAAATCCCAAAAATAGCTTAAGGGGGACTGAGATGCCCTAGGGGGCATCTTAGTTTTGAGGCATGAAACTTGGGGCACAAACTCAAAAAATGGGCCTCTTTAGGCACACTTGAAATCAGGGTCCCAAGACCTTTGGGGGAAAAATATGCCCTAGGTGGAATATTAGTCCTAGCCAAAAAATCATGGACACACAACTAGAATCATTAAATTATCATTTATCCATTGACGTTTCTTAGGATTACCCAAAAAAGATATAGTTTATTAGGCTTGTGGATGCAAAATACTACCAATTAAACATAAATAAGGATAAACAAAGCAAGGTGATCCTAAAAAAGTGTGAAAATGCAAGGGTATGCATTTTCCTACACTACATTTATCCCCCACTTTTGTGAGAGGATGAATTTGCTTCAAACTCACACTAAAGTAGCCAACAATGCAATCAAGAGGGACTCAAATGTACCAATGTTGTTTAGATAAGATGAAAATAATCAAGGGGTGGCCAAGCCCCTGGGATCAATATCCTATGAAAAACCAACATAGGCACAAAGTAACACATGCAAATGATATATGAAGCCATAACTAGATCACAAACATACACCATCAAAGATAAGTAAAGAAAAAGGAAAAATAAAAAGAAAAATGTTGTGGATCAAGCTTTGATTGGTCATCCAACATGTTGTGGGGTAGGTCTAGGATATTTTTTTGAGAGAGTTTTACAAGTGGAATGTTTTTTCCACTATGCAAACAAAACACATGCTCACAAAGGATAGTGAAGCTAGTTCTTCACTAGGTGAGCCCCAGGAGGTCATTATCAAATTCATACCCCCGTGAATATGATAAGGACAAAAGGAAAATACACACTCACAAGGGATAGTGAAGTTATTTTCTTATTAGGTGAGCCCCAAGGGACCATATCAAAGACGTACCTCCATGAATTTAATAAGGTACAAAAAAAATGTAATAGGAAAGAGGGTTGTTCAAAGAGATTTTTCTTAGTTCATGTGAGGTCTTAATCTCAGGAGACATTGTTCCTAATGTCTCCAAGAGAGGACCAAGAAAAGGATGAAAGATTCAAAAATTATGGAATGTAGTGTGTCACATCACAACTAAGAGGAATGTAATATGCTAAGATAGATCAATCTCTTGAAGGACATTTCTCACAATATCACCACAAAGAGAAAAACACATCGCATGAATCAAGAAAATCACATCAAGGAACATGAAAGGGAAAAATAAAAATGAAATCACACCAAAATAATGCCAATGTACACCTCAACTTTAAGGAATTGCTAACACCATGCTGTGAGCAATTAATTTAAAGTAGCCAAAATGAAAAGGAAAATAGGGTTTCCCCCAAAAAGCACATAAGGGATCTATTGGTTTGGGGTTAGTATCTATCTTTGCTGCAATGATATTAGAGAGCTTGAAACTGTCATCATTAACCAAATGCACATAGAACTAGAGGAATGACACAAAGAAAGGAAACCCAAAGAGAAAAATTTTGGGTCAAAATGGAAGAGACATAGAGTGTCTTAATGCCTTACATCATCCCCAAAAGGAAAAAAAAAGGAAAAAAAATAGAAGGAAAGGAAATGATCATGAAAAATATTTTGCACCAAGATGGAAGAGACATAGGGTGTCTCAATGCCTTGCATCATCCCCAAAAGGAAAACACAAGACAAAAATGAAAGGAAAAGAAAAGGTCATGAAAAATATTTTGGGTAACATGGAAGATACATAAGGTGTCTCAATGGCTTGCATCATCCCCAAAAGGAGAACATAAGACAATAATGAAAAGATAAAAGATTAGGACATATAGAAGAATTAAGGTAAAAATAGAGGAATGCACATAAAGAGGGAAACATCAAATAGAACATCATGGGGGATTGAACAATACACACATGAAATCACACAAAAGAAAATAAAAATGAAATAATGCAAAAGACTAGTAAGGCATAGGTGAGTGAACCTAAAGTAGGTCATCCACTTCCCAATCTTAGTTTGTATAAGTAGAAGGTAGACAATAGGCCTAAAGGACAATGACAAATGCATTACTAGGATAGGGCTATCTACTTCTTGATCCACTGAGTGCAAGACAAGAATAAGTCAAGGTAGGTGATAGGAAATATCATGCAATAGTGAGAATAAAGTATTCTACAACTATTACATGACAAGAAGGGAAAATGAGATGTTATTTGATCACTAGATGACAATTGTCTTCGTCAAAGTGATATTTACTCAATATAATATGGAATGCACGAAATTCATTAGTACTATGTCCAAGAGTTATGTGGTATCGGCAATGTGGAACTTTTACATCTTTAGGATATAGTATTCAACCTATCTTTCATTGGTGGAAATAGTATAAGTCCTTGGTTGAGAAGGATTTGTAATTTTATTTCACTTTTAGGTGGCAGATGAAGGGGTTGTAACTTTTTTAATTTGTAAGGCCTTTTACACTTGCTAGATTCACCACTTCTCTAGATGGGATTAGGGTAGGAGGTCTTGAGATGATTTTATCTTTATTATCCTTATCCTTAGGAGATGTGGGTTTCTCTTTAGGAAGGATGACATTCATATTGGGAGGAAAATATAAGGTTAATGTACCATCACTATGAAGCCTTAGGTATTTTCTAGGAGGTCATATTTCGCAAGGAGGATCTTGATATCCTAACCCTTTTTTGTTTTCATTAGTTGATATTTGTTATAGGATTTGATGAATTCCATGTTCACTTGTATCACATCCTTGTTTACTCAAGATTGTGAATGCTTTTCCTTATGTTTCTTCAGGATTGATTGGAGTGTTTGTTACTTAGTTATCATAAAATGACTGAGTATTTTCTTGTTTATAGAAGCTAGGTTCACCTTGTGAAGGGGACTTAGATTCAACTTTTGTTTCGATTTTGGGAAGTAACTAGATATCTAAAGAGGTGATATTGTAGGGGGATTTGGTTGTTTCATTAATGGGTAAAAAGATACATTAGCTTCAAGGTTGTTAAGACAATTGTTTAGGAACATATTCATCATGTTATCATCTTCTCCAATGATGTCAACATCATGTGGAGCACATGCATTAGGAGCTTTGTGAGCATTAGTAAGTTCAATCTCATTAGGATCATTATAAAAGGCCTAGCTTAAGTCATCTACGAAAGATTTCAAGGACATCCACAAATTTTCAAAGCACATATCAATGATGCAAGTTTGAATAAATACACTTGAAATGAAAGAAATGTAAATAGTAGAAATTTTGGAAACTGTAATAGAAAACTGGAAGAAGCCAACAAAAGCATAGAAAAGCAATTTTAAACCTTGAAACCTAAAAGTCAAATTCAACAAGGACTAAGATGTCAGTAAGGGCATCTTGGTCCCACTAGTGAAATTTTGAGGTTCTAGGGATTGGAATAGATAGAATACAATAGAGAGAGGGTTTTGGGCCAAAAATCCATAGAGGAACTATGATACGAGGAAGGACGTTTTAGTCCTAGAAGAGGTTTTTATCTAAAAAATAACAAGTTTTGAGTTGTTAATAGTGTTCACACGTTGTCTATTTAGGGATCTAATGTTTATAAATAGGAAAATGTTCAAATGAATGCAAGAAAAAGTAACTAATGGCAAGAAATTAAATACAAACGTGAATGTAATATTTTCAATTTTAAATGCACTAACAATGCTCCTAAATGCAATTAGGATGATTGAAAATGCACTTTTTAGTTTTTTAATGAGATAAGATGATGCAAGAAAGCAAAAATGAAACCTATATGCACTTCCACTAATGAAAATATGAGAAACCCTAGATGCACCTTCACTAAATATGAGAAACCCTAGATGTACTTTCACTAATGGGTAAAAGTACAAATTTATGTCACACGTTATAAAGGAAATGACCAATCTTGATCCAACTTTTAAACTTGAATCACTAAAAAGTGGCATATATGTTTTGAATTTTAAAATGATGTCAACTAGTAAAATATACATTTTTAGTATATTTTATGTTTGTATTTAAAAAAATAAAATAAAAAATTATTTTAAACTAGTTTTTATTAAATTAACACTATAATTTAGTTACTCGTAAAATGCTAAAAAAATGAAGTTGCATGGGACGTCAAACTTTTTATAGTAATTTTTTTTCTTTCAAAATTTTGTGTGTATTTATAACTTGAAATTTTAGTGCATGGATTTTTTTTTTCAATTTTGATATATATTTTAAAATAAATTTTAAATTTTTTGTGAATCAAAAACAACTATTTTCATTAGACATCAAATTTCATATTAAATAATTATCTAAAATGAAAAGAAGAATACTATCTTCAAATAGATTATCTTTCATGGTGAATCATATTTTTTTCAATTTTTTTAATAAGTTTTAGTATGTTTTCCTTGGCATAGTAATCAACCTAATATTTTGTGCTAATAACCTACCTTTAGTAAAAAATAAAAATAAAACATAAAAAATAATTAAACTATTAAAATAAATATATTTTTTGAAACTACACTTATGGATATACAAGAGGGTATTTTTTATATTTTTTTAAAACTGTTATTTACATTAGTAGGAGTTATTGAAACTTCATTTTTTTAAAATAATTTTATTTTTCTAGTAAATTGGACTCAAAGTGGTGCTCCATATATTTTTAGCCAACAATTTAGTTGAATTTTTTTTGTAGGTATCTAACTTAGCTAGAATGAATCTTATTAGATCGCGTGTTTGACCAAAATTGATTTTTAGTTAGAAATACTTAAATTCCATCATGTTGATAAGTGGGCTGAAAGTGTAACATAGCTTTGTGGTTTTACCCTAATGAAAGATTCAATGTAGGAATGAATGCAACCTAGATCTAGGGCTTGAATAGACTCCAAATAAGAAAATGAATGCTCTAAAAATTCAGGCTCACCAAAATGAACAAGATAGAAAATGTGTGAATGCTTTAACACCACTATTCTCTTTAGGAAATTCAATAATGTCCTAGGAACCTTAATCAGATTGACTATCAATCCCAAAGGATGAGTCAATTCTAAAAGAGGAGGAGCAAGGAGGGGGTTCTTTAATATCTTAGGTGTTCACCTCCAAGCGAAAGCTTGGAAAATACACCTTAACATTCAACTTACAAAACCTATTAATGCAAGCTAAATAAAGGATGCAAATGATGAAATAATGCAACAAGAAGTTATGATGTGTGTACCTGGGAAATCTGGAAATGTGACAAGGATTCCTAAAATATAAAGAAGTTGTTAAAATGTGCTATGGAGAACTAAGATGGCCTTACAATCTTATTAGTCTTGGTCCTATTTTGTGGAGGAAATGTGGAATCTTCAAATACTGTAAAAGGATTTGAAAGATTCTCTATGAAATTCTAATTGGACGACTAAGACACCTTTGCTACTATCTTAGTCCTGATTTGAATTTTTGGAATCTTTGAAAGTGATCCTATGGCTTGATGTCTACACTTCCTTCTTCTTTGATCTCAAGTTCTGAAACTTCCAAATCTAGCCTATAAGTGAGTTTCCATGAAGATGACAACTTTGCAATGCAACTTCAAAAATTTGAAATTTTGCACTTCAAATGATCTTCAATTCTTCAACCTAAATTTGCAATCACAAACATACAAGAGAGGAAAAACTTGTTGATTGTTAGTGGGTGGGGGTTTTTCTTGTTGAGACGCATTGTTGGTAATTAAACCTTGAAATGAAATAGAATAATGAAGGGAAATGATGAATGAAAAACATGCAATGTTACAACCCACCAAACCCTTGTCGTGAAATATTCATGCTTGTGTGAGATGTCTAGCTTGAATGTAGATCTTGAAATGCTCGAATGCTTACTTGAATCAAAACCCTACATCACAACTGTTACCTCAAAAACACAAATGATGCAAAAATATCCTTCATATGATGCTTCAATCTTGATGATGGCTCCAAATTCTTGATGAATTGCTCTTGAATGTTGCAATACTTAAATGCTTGGATGCTTAGATTGATTGAAATGGTTAGACATATAAAAATGATAGAAAGGAACCTTGTATTTATACTTATCCATGCTTAATATCCTAAAATTACACCACAACAAGCCAACATATGAATTCCTTAATTAAAGGAGGATAAATCCTATGGGAATTTGAAATTAAATCTCAAAAATTACTCAAGGGGGACTAAGATTCCCTACGTGGAATCTTAGTGCTCATGCATGAAACTCATGGTATAGACATCAAAAGGGGACCTCTTTAAGGCACACTTGAAATTAGGATCCCAAGACCTTTGGGGGACAAAGACACCTGAGGTGGTGTCTTAGTCTTCACCCAAAAATCAGGGACAGAAAGCCAAAATCATTAAATTATCATTCATCCATTGATGTTTGTTAGGAATATCCAGAAAATGATATAGTTTATTAGTCTTGTGGATGAAAAATAGGCCCAAATAAGACATAAATAAGGATTAAAAAATCAAGGTAGGCTCAAACAAGTGTGAAAATGCAAGGGTATGCATTTCCTACATTACAAGTCTCATAAGATATTTTTTATGATGACCTCGAGCGACCTTTCACCTTGGCTCTTTCTATAGGAAAGTCCTATCACACCACCCTAGCTATCCCCCACTACAAGATCATTTCCCCTCTCCATATAATGATATATATTAGGATTAGTACAACCTATTGGTGGAGCTGGAATAGAGCTGTGGATTCTTGTACAACTTTATATTAGCTTTGTTTGTGTTTGTGCTCTCATGTTTGTCTACTTATCATTTTTCCCTCACCTGGAGGACCCTTTCTACCCTTGTATGCAATTAGATATACGAGAGAAACTATACCATATCCTTCTTCTATATGTCATCAATATTTCCTTTCATGTAAGGAATGATGCAAAGCATTGAGGCATTTAGGCCTCTTCCATGTTGAGTCAATTTTTATATTTACATTGGACCTTCATGTGTACTTCCAATTTTGATATATTTTTTAGTGATGACAATATGTGTGTGTGTGTGTGTGTGTGTGTGTGTGTGTGTGTGTGTGTGTGTGTGTGTGTGTGTACATATATATATATATGTATATATGTATATTACACTATACTTATTCATCTATGTTTATGAGTAGTTCTGACCTCAAATAATTATACCCTCTAGTGATATTCATTTCTTTGTCTCTACTTTTCTCTCTCTTGATGTTTTTTTGAATGGAGATGCAATTGGATTGAGAAACCATAAATCTCTCACTTAGATGAAATATGTAAATTAAATTTTAGAGACATTCAATAAAAAGGATTCTAAAGCATTATGTGTTTCCTTTTGTTTTAAAACAACACTATACATTGTATAACATCCTACTTCTCATTAATAGGTGAAATAAATGAGTAGGCTACCCTATTAGAGTTTAGTCCATAATATTTTTTATTATGGTCTTCATTAGACTGAACATTACCCATAGTGTAGGAGTTCTAAGTATATTTATTTCAAATTTGAGATTGATACTTTTTGTAGTAAGAAAAAATATATCCCTTTACATTTTATCACATGTTTGGGCCATCCTAGTTAAAATGGACCTAATTTTTCCTTAATTTAGTGTTGTAAAATGTATTTATTTACATTATCACCCTAAGTTTTTCACCCTCTTGCATTCATGACCTTCAAATCATCATTAATAGGTGATTAATACACTTTATTACACATCCCAAGGCTTATTTGAACTAAAATCCTAAAAAATTAAATAAATGCATTTAATATTCTAACCCCTTGACACTCTCCCAACCCAAAAATATAGGGTGGCACTCATATACCACATTGGGCATATTAGTCTCGATAGGTGCAACCCATATGCCTCCTTGGGAATATATGTACCATTTGGGTTCTTTTTTAGGGTTTTGAGTAGGAAATCAAGGTTTTTAATTCAAATTTTATGAATGTAAAAATTTAGGATCTAATAAATAGTATATTAGATGGAATGTCTATATAACTAAGGTTTCAAGTCATTATTTCATTAAAAATAAAAGATCCAAGAGGAAAAACCTGAGAGGTAGATTCATTATTTCAAGTTTTCAATTGCAAGAGTAAGGCTTATGATCAGGAGAGCATTCCATGGACAAATATTTTGTCACCAAAAGGTTCTCTAGCATTTCTAGGGTTTTTCACCTAAAATGAGAGAGTTATGCCAAAAAATGTAATGTCCCCACTCAATACTAATGAAAATAATAATGAAATATCCCTAAATTTAATGTCCTAAATGCAATAAATAGATAAAATATATTGATTATTAATGCAAAACTAATAAAATGTTAAATGTTTGAAAACACATTGTGGTATGCAAAATTACCTAAAAATGAAAGTAAACTATAATAGAAATGAATAAGACTAGAGAGGTGCACCTGTAAACTAGAATGTGATGTAAAGAGGCTCTAGAATCCTAAAAAATTCACTGTTGAATCCAATTGGGACACTTATTCCAAGTTGGACAACTTAGTCTTGTTTCGGGGAAATTCTACCATAGTAGGTTTCAACCAAAAGGGTATCCAAAACTACAAAAAATGCTTTTTAGGCATGGAAGTGGGACTAGTTCAACATAGATGGAAAGTTAGTCCACCTTCAGATTTCAAAATTTTTGAAGATGCAATTTGTAGCTCTTGATCTGCACTTTTGCTTCTAATAGGTGTCTAAATCTGAATCTACAAAATTTAGTCTGTAGATGATCTCAAAGCATCTTTTAGGGTCATATTGACTTTGAATCATTTTTATGAATTTTTTACACCTTTTAACACCTTGGTCTTTGGAAAATATACATACAAGACTTGCAAAACACACGTGCAATGAGGAGTAAAAGGGTTAAGGGTTAGAGAATAGGGGCTTTCCATGGTCAAACCCCAATTTAGTAATCAAAACCTTGATAATGAAATGAAATAAAAAGAGAATGATGAATGAATAGTTACATGCAATTCTACAACTCTAAAAAAAACCCTTGTAATGGAAATATGAAGATATGAAAGTAAAATCTCCAATGAATGAAAACTTGATAATGCCTAGAATGCTTGAGAATGATTAAGAGAATGAATTAGTGAGTGAATGAATGTATGGATGAATGGGGGTGAAAATGAGAGGAAAACCCTTTATTTATACATGATTATAAAAAATTTCTCAAAAATACCACATCATAGGACAACCTCAAGGTCTAGAAAATAATATCCCGTTAGAATTTTGAAATAATTTTGATTTTTGTGCCAAGTGGGACTAAGTTGCCCCAAGTGGCGACTTGGTCCCACAATGAAAATTTTAATGGGTATTGAGAATTTGAGTCTATTTAATGATTTTTAATGGGATTATTCTCTAAAAATCATTTAAGTAGGGCTTGTAAGTGTATAAAGCAGCCATTTAAACATAAGAAAGGGTAAAATTATTGATGAAAAGCTTGGAAAAGTGTGGAAGTTTTTTACAGCACATTACAACACTTTTACAAGGCATCATAAAGTTATTAGCGATTCACAAGGGTCTAAGACCTAATGTGAATGTGTTGACCACATTACAACATTAAATCAAAGAAAAATCAATCCAAAATCACAAAGGGGACCTAAACAATAATAAAAATTATAATGGAACTACTTTTTCCATGTCCACACATTCAAGAGCATTCAAGAGATGATTATCGAGCATTTTTAAAGATCCATTCAACATTCATGCATCATGTATGTTTTTGAGATAACATGTTGATGTAGAACCAGTGATCCATGTTTAAGCATTCAAATCCATATTAATTTTCATGATCAAGACCTACACCCACTGAATCTAATTCATACAAGCTACAAATCTACACTCCTAGGATTCAATAAGGTCTATTGAGTTGTTACATTCAATATTTTATCCATCATTCCATCATGTTATTTCAATTCATTTTAATGTTTAATTACTCAAAAATCCTCTTTAATTTAGGTGACCCCCATCAACTAACAAAGATATTTTCACTCTCTCACTTGTGATTTGTGTTTTGTAGATTTATGTGAACATGACTCATTCACAAAACTTAGTGATTTAGTCTTTGATATAGCCTTTTGACAGCATTCAATAGTGTCAGATATTGGTTTGAAAGATTTAGAAGGATCCTAAATAATCCCATAGTAGGACTCATATTCCCATCCTAGCATATTCGTGTCATTAAAATTTCTAATGATTGTTCAGAAGACCCTAATCAACTCTCAAAGAATCCTAGATCATGCCCTAAAATCCCTAAAGCGGGGCTAAATTCCCCAACTTGGCGTATCAGTCCTAATGCAATCTAAAACAATAATTTAAAGGGTTTTCAAGGCTTGTTTTGGCCTCTCCACTCTTCTGGGTACCTTTTTGTTTCATTCTATTTATTAATCTAGTTTCATGCTTTCAAGTTTCTAGGATTTTCTACATATGTGTTTTCATTTCTCCTTTGAAGCTTCATTTAATGGTGTACCTTCATCCAATTTCAATAGGACCCCTATTTTCCCTCCTCAATGAAGTAACTTTTTTGAGGAATTTAGGTTTCTAAGGAACTGAAGTGCGAAATAGGTCCTAAGATTCATCTCCCAAAAAAAGGAAGCCCTATTTCCTTTGGTTCATTTTGGTTAACCCAACCTTTGGACCCTTGAATTTCTGATTTGGGGAACATTTTAGTCCTATATCTATCTTTCATTAATTTTGCATTATATTTTCATTAGTTGAATTATATTTATGGCTTCTAAACATTACATTAGTGAAAAGTTCATATAGGGTGCATTTTTGCATTTTACATCATTCAATTTCACTAGAAATCTATCATTGAAAATAGTAAATTAAGCATACAACCTAGACACATTATAATCCACATAGAATTTGTTGAATTAGGTTTAGAAACCCTAATTGGAACTCATTCACCCACCTGAGCAATTTAGTCATGTACAAGTCTTTTTTCAAGATTTCTGTTTATTTTGCATTCTATTTTTTTCACTATTTGAACCTTCCAAAAACTTTATGTGGGACTCATACACCCATCTGGGTGAATGAGTCCTTAGAGGCCAATAAAAAAAAATTCCCTATCTTTCTAGTGATTTTAGGTACTTCCTAGGCTTGTTGGTAACCTATAGTGTCAATCTAGATAGTTTTAGGAAATTCTATTTTATGCATCTAGGTCAAAAAAATCCATTTTTAATGTAGTCATTTTAAAATTATTTCAAATATCATTTTAGTAGTGAAAACAATAAAAACTATTAATTTTTTTTTACATTTTGAATAATAGCATAAGTTGAATAGATTCCTTTATAATGTTAATATATCTTTTTCCAAGTATTCCTAGAAAAAGTTCATCAACAAGCATGTTAGTGATTCCTCCGAAATATTTCATAGTTATGAGAGTCTTTTAGTGCAAGAGTGAAACTTTTGACACTTTCCTTGATTCAAAACCCCCTCTTATCTCTCCTATTTGTGGAAATGATGTGATAGAAGAAGATAAAAACATATATAATCATGAAGATCATAGTTGTTCTTCTCCTAATACCTCTCCTATTAGTGACAAAGGTATATTGTTGAAGGAAGATGTAATCATTCAAAATCATGAAAGTATTATTTTTCCTTCTCCTCCTCCTCAATAAAATATTATGACACAAGAATATTAGATCATTGCCACTCTTTCACTTAGTATACATTCATCTCCCAACACCTCCCCTACTTGTGAGAATGCTTTAGTGACAAAGGATACAATCATTAATGATCATGAAAATTCCATTTGTGAAGAGGCTATGTTGGGGTTAAGAGATCCAATTATTGAAATACCATTATTTCTCTCTTTCATAATGTCACTAACATTTGGAAATGTCTATTGGAATAAATGGATCCAATAATTAGTAAGCTTGAAACTCATATTTGTTCTTCCCTTGATTCCTCCTTTATTTGTGATGAAGATACTTTACCAAAACTTCCATGGAATGTGATGAACATCTAGTTTGTGGCTCTCCTAAAAACACTCCTACTAGGGAAGATATCATGATGGAAGAAAATGATAACATGGAAACATGTCTTGCAAACAATAGTGATGTGGCTTCCTTAGATGAAGATGATAAAGTTACATTTGACTCCTCTTAATTAAAAGATCATGAATGCATAAGTTTGGTGAGGTTATGAACATTAGAACTCCCTTGAGTCCTCTAATTCTTAGACATCCTAGATCATATCCTTTATATATTGCACCTCCTAAAGCTAAACTTATCATTTAACCACCCTAAAACAAACCAAAAACTCAAAACAAACCTATTTTCATTCTCGAACAACCTAATAATAGTATGTTGCAACACTTGAATTATGACACCATTTCTCATACATTTAACACTAGAAAAAAATTTACAACCAAGAAAAGAAACTCAAACATCCCTCCAATTACCTCATCCTATCTTTCCTAGCACCCCTCATCTTCCTTTACATAATGGAAAGGAGTATGATATTGTTGAACAATGTGAGAATACTCTTGCTAAGATATCATTATGGGACCTTATTCAAGTCTCCCCTCATTATCATAATATGATTCAAAGTGCCTTACAACAAGTTCCTATCCATAGTAATGTACAATAAAATGAAGTAACAAACCAATTTCAAGCTATAACTTTGGTCAACATAGAAATTGCTTTCAATTAAAATAATTTACCTTCGCTATCTAAGTGCAAAAGAAAAGGAAGCTTCCATGGTAATAGCTATTTTCAATAGGATAGGGATAAAGTGAACCCTTATTGACAATGGCTCAACCCTTAATGTGTCTAGTTTAACCCTTTTAGATAAGCTTGACATGGATAAATCAAGCATTGAACCTGATTCCTTAGCGATTCAAGGATTTGATAATGTAGGAAAAAAATTGTGTGGTGTGATCACTTTTCCTATTATAGTTGGAAAGGCCACATTACAAAACATTGTCCATGTTATGCCTCATGATCTTTCATATAATATTCTTTTAGGATCTTGACCATGGATTCATTCAATGAATGGGGTTCCTTCAACTCTTCATTGTATATTGAAGTATGTCTACAACAACAAAGTATATACAATAAAATTTTTCCCTAAACAAGAAAATTATTCAAACATTGAGAGAGGAAAATAAAATCCTTTAAAAACATTGACACCAACCATACATGTGGAACCCATGCAAGATAAAGAAAAAGAAGAGGATAATGAAGAAGTTACAAAGCTATTAGAAGATGATTGGGGTTCCTTATATTTCACACCTACATATGTGAGAAAACACAAGATCATAATAGAAGAATCTGACAAGGGAAAAGAACCAATGGTAATGTTAACACAAAATTCAAATGAACCTACAAAATAATCCACCTCAACCACTTTAGAAAGAGAAGAAAATTACACAAAAATATTTGATGAAGTTGATTATGAGCAACCACGAAATCCAAAGAAATGAAAAATATTTATGGAAGGGGTTATGAACTTATGACAAAGCATGGTGATAGTGGAAAAGGATCTTATGCTAGAGAACAAGGTATTCGTGTACCCATACAACCTAACACACAAAAAACTAGTAGTGGTCTTGGTTATTGTGCTTTGAAAGAAACAAAAGAATAAAAGAAATCCTTTCTTAATATCAATTTGATCACAAAAAACACTAATGAATCTTTGAATTTATTAGAGTTTACATTCTCTTGTAAAGGAGAGCACAAAATCTCACAATCTAAAGAGTCTTGTATAAGAATGGCACCTCGTACAAAGTAAAAGATATATTTGTCACAAAATAAAGGGAAATATTCTACTATTAATCAAGATAGTATCTTGTCAAGACTCCTCCAATATTGTTTGATATCTCTCGCTCCAAGAACATGAAACAAATTTTACTACAAGAATTCATTTTATGCATATCATAGACTTCATGGTTATTCTACTAATCAATGTAGAGTGTTGTAAAATGTATTCATTTGCATCTTGACACTAATTTTTGGGCCCATTTACATTCATGACCTCCAAATCATCACTAATAGGCCCTTAATACCCTTTATTATGTATCCCAAGGCTTATTTCAACTAAAATCTTGAAAAATTCCATAAATGCACTTGATATTCCAATCCTTCAACACACTCCCACCCCAAAAATATAGGATGGGGCTCATATGTGACCTTAGGCATATTAGTCCCCCTAGGTGGGACCCATATGCCTTCTTGGGTGTATGACTCCTATTTGAGCCTTTTTAGGGTTTTGAATGTTAGCATTTGGGATATAATAAATGGAAAATTAGATGGAATTCCTATATAACTAAAGTTTCAAGTCATTATTTCACTAAGAAAACTATGCAAGAGTAAGCACCTAATAGCTAGAATCATTATTCCAATACCCGGAGCTTTCAAGTCCTTAATTGTAAGAGAAAGGATTATGATCAAGAGAGTATTCAAGAGCATTCAAGAGCTGATTATCAAGCATTTTGGAGAATTCATCCTAGATTCAAGCATCATGTGAAGGTATCCATGTATCATGTGTGTTTGTGAGCTAACATGTTGATGTAGCACTAGTGATCCAAGTTCAAGCATTCAAAGCTATATTAAGTATCATGATCAAGATCTACATCCATTGAGTCCAATTCATGCAAATTGTAGATCTACACTCCAAGGATTCAACAAGGTTTGGTGGGTTGTTATATTCACTAGTTCATCCATCATTCCTTCATGTTATAGTTATAATTGTGAAACAAGCAAAAAACCATGAGCCATAGGATCAAACAACAAACAAATATACCTTCCATGCAAGAGATCTGCAAACAATATATGCAATATTCCTAAAAAAGAAAAATCTACAGAAGCAAGATACTTTATGTAATGCCCCGCCATGCAACACTAGGGAAAGTTGCAATTAACTACTCAAATGCAATAATTTTTATTTTTTTTAAGAACAAATAACATGCAAGTTCACTACCCATTCCCAACAACCCCTAAGGTTACGAGACTGAGTTTACTAAAAACCCAAACAAGAAACATGAATTAAAACCATAACATCTAATTACTTAACAAATTAAATACACATCCATTCCATACATGATAAATTTACATCAAAGGAATAAGAGATATCACATGTTTCTAATAATATAGTTTACAATATTATTACAACACTCATTCCCCAAATGAGGTAAATCTAATAAACAAGGGAAAAAATTGCATCTTCCACCTTGTTACAAGAGGGGTAATAAATTACAATAATAACTAAAAAGAATAAATTATGAAAGTACTGGATCCCATGAGCTCTCCAACAAGAAAACTCATCCACACGAACAAGAAGACGATCCAACAGATTAAGGTGCACGTTCCACCCAGCCATGCAATACTTGAAGGCTCACCGCTATGCTAGGAGATAGTAATAAGGATTGCTAGGAAAGACCCTCTACCTCTAGACACAGGCTACACAAAACTAAATTGAATTAAATACAAGTACAACATCACATAACACAAAGGTTACAATGCTTCCAGAGTTAAATAATAAATTGCATCACTAATACAAATATCACATGGGATATCCTGGTAAGTCTTCCTAGGTCCTAGCCCCCATCTTGGGATATCCTAGTAACCTCTAATGACTCCCGGCCCCTCATGCAAACTAATGTGGAATCAGTTATCTCTCATAGGGACGAGATAATGATCTTTCCATTACAGGCCTTCTCGTCTCATCTGAAGTCTATACAAGCCCTTGTGTCCATGAGTGAGGAAAAATTAATCTTGTTAAGTGTCTGATGCAACCTAAGCCTCTAAATGTTTATTATGTCATCACTAAATTAACTAACTTGCAAAGAGTTTCTCTGACACCACTTTGTGTGTCAGTCCTCATTGCAAGCCACTCCTCTAAGACAACACATGGAATAACTCCACACCCAAGGGTACACAAGTGTAACCTAAGGAGAATGACTCCCTATACAAGACATAAAGTCCACACATCCCATTCTTGATAATTGAGTATAATACTGGATACGTTTAGATGCACTACCCAAGGGAATCCAAAGGTTGACTATCATAACGACAACCCATAAAAATAAATGAAACCCCATTTGGAAGACTTACATAACAATTGACACAATTTCTCGAAGACCGAGAATAAACAAGAACATCACTAGAAAGCATTTCAGGCAATTAAATAAACTAATGCTAGGATTTCCTAAATCCAATCAACTCAATCAACGTTACTTGCATTTATCCAAAAATAAATAAGATTTAATTCACAATGTTGAGTCTAAATTTAAAACCAATGATTTAACTCTGTGTTTCTCAATCATACAACATAATCAAAATCAACTTGTTAAATAAAATCATTTGATTAAAAAAAAAACAATTTTTATTTCAACTACAATAATGAAATAATCACCTTGAAATAAATTGTATTCAAAAACACATATACATTAAATATATATATAAAAATATATACTTAGAGTATATACAAATTTATATATATATTTAAATATATAGTAATTATTTAAATATATCTATTTAAACTCAACTGATTAAATTATGTAAAAATACATAGTATATATATATATACATTATATATATATACACATGCATATTATATATACATAATATATATAAATAATTATAAAAAAAATTATTTAAATATTAAAATTATATATATATTATATATAATATATATAATATTTAATAATTAAAAAAAATTTGAAAAAATAAAAAACAACCATTATAAGGGTCACAGGCCCCTCCCAAAAGGGGGAGGCCAGGCTGCCACACAACCTCCCCCATATGGGGGTGTGTTGTGTAGGCAGCGCTGCTACCCTTGGAGGCAGCGTCAATACCTCCACAACGCCTCCCATGGGGGGCGACTGTGGAGGCAAGCCCTCCCCCCCTTCAAAACTTAATAATAATTTTATTTTCTTTTTCTTTTTATACATATTTTAAAAAAAAACACAAAACCCAGAAAAAACAAAAGAACTGAGCGCAAAAAACTCTATTTTCTAGGTTTTTTTTCTTCAACAGAAAAAAATAGAATCTTAGTAAATTTTCTTTGAAAGGAAAAATTCTCGCATATATTTTATACAAATATATATATATATATATATATATATATATATATATATATATATATATATATATATATATATATATACATTGGTATATATTGGTATATATATATATATACCAATGTATATATATACAAATTCCATTCTTTTAGAGTCAAGTTGTGCAAATTTTTCCTCCAAACAAAATACACAGCAAACTAATTTGCAAGCACAATTTCTTAATTTCTAGTTCATAACAAAAATTCTTTTTGTTCATTTTTCTATTTTCTATGGTTTGATTCTTTCTTTGTTTTCTTTTTCCATGATTTCAATAGAATTTTTGCAAGTTTTGAAATGAGATTTGACATGGGTTTTCCTTGCAAATCAAACAAAATTTAAAACTTTTCCAACAGCATAACAAAATTTGCAAAACATTTCAAAATGAAAACAAAAATCATAGAAACAAACCTAGTTTTTTCTCCAAAGCTTGAAAAATTCCAATGGTGCTTCCAAATCTTATTTTGTTTTCCAGCTCACCTAAGAAATCCAAACTTCTTCTTCAAATCCAAAACAAAGCCACAACAAATCCTTTCTCCACAAAATTGAAAATTAAAAGTAATATGAAATTGTATTTGCTCTCATAGAGTTTCCCCAAATTGAGTCAAACCCCTAAAAATATCCCATCCACCAAATTTATTGCAAATTTGGAGATTTTTAAAAATAAAAAAAAATTAAAACAAAATTGCTTTCCAAATGGAATTTCATTCATTAAAATTTTTTTTACAAAAATAATTCAAAATTTTGTAAAGAAATTATTTTACCTATTAATTTTCAAAAAGTGTAATTTAAAACATATTTTCATTTTTTTTAATTTAAATCTAAATATCTAATAATTCTAAAACAACTAACTTAATTCAATAATGCCAAAACAACTAACTTAATTCAATTTATCACCATTAACTTAGTTAATCAATAAACTAAATCTAATCCAAGCTAGATTATTTTATTAATTAAATTAAATTAATCAATAAATAACAAACATTTCAACATTGTAATGAGATATATTTAATCAGCATTTTAACTACACCCGCCATTTAATAACCTTTATAATATGAAATTAAATAAATAACCTAGATGAAAGGGAAAACATTAAAACAACTAAACCCGAATACAGCCTGACAACAGACTATGACTAGGGTGATGACTTGGCATGGAAAACCTACCTACTGTCTCCTAATTGATTACCGTTGGTCAATGGACATGCTCAAACCCATGAAGTCAGATGGAGTCGATGTCCTATACCTGTCAACTTGTGAAAAAAGAGTATATCGAACATGCATATATATGATATAATAAAACACATCGTGAAGAGGAAATCTTGGAATCATAGGGTGCTTGCAAGCAAGTGATACAATCTTGTCCCCTTCACCAATACAGACTTTCTAACTGACAAGTCTAACATCAATAATATAATAAAAAACATAAGGAATCTTTAATTAAATATATGCTACACTAATTCAAAACATGTCATAATGATAACATCAGATTAAAATTCCATCACATCAAAATATCACATACACATTTCTTAACAGTTGCGATCAAATAGAACCAAGTACCATAGTCAAAGTGCTAACACAAATAAAGCATACATAGAAGAACATTGTTTGATCAAAAGAGAAAAATGGAGGGGTGCTACATCCTCCCCCCTAGGGTCAGGCTTACTCCTGGACACCTGCAAACAAATAGGGATAGAGCTCCCTCATCCTAGCTGCATCCTCCCAAGTGGATGATGTGTCATCCCTAGGATCCCATTGGAACCTAACCTGATCAATATCTCACCCTCAAAGAGCAAGTGTTCTGTGCTCCATTACGGCCATGGTCTCCAAAGCTAGCTACCCATCCTCTACCTATAATGCATTCCAATCAAGTACATGAGAAATGTCTGGATGGTACGGCCGAAGAACTGAAACATTGAAAAACATCGTGAATATGTGAGAGATTGGGCAGTAAAACAAGATGGTAAGCAACTAGACCAATACTCTCGAATATCTTGAAGGGTCCCAAAAAGCAAGGTGCCAACTTAGAGCCATTCCCATAATAGATTGGACTCTTTCATAGATGCACCCATAAGAAGACTCTATCGCCCATAGAAAACTGATGATCCACTCTATGCGCATCTGCATACTCCTTTTGCCTATCCTATGCTATAACCAAGTGCTCTCTAATCCTATCCACTTGTTGCTCCATATCCTACAACATATGAAGACCCAAAGTCACTATGACCTCAAGTCAATCCCAACTCAAAGTAGTGCGACATGGTCGCCCATACAATGCATGGAATGGAGGCATGCCGATAGAACTCTAAAAACCAATATTATATGCAAATTGTACCAAATAGAGATAATCTTCCCATTGTGTCTTCTGATCCATTACATACATACATAACATTTCCTCAAGGATCTGATTGACCCTCTTAGTTTTTCCATCTATCTCTAGGTGCTAAGCTAAACTGAAGTTCAACTGTGTCCCCATCGCATGCTATAATGAAGTGCAAAGAGCTTAGGTGAACATTGGATCCCTATCAGAAATAATTCAATGCAGAATGCCATGTAACCTCACTATGTCCTCCATGAACACTCTAGCTATGAATGATATAGTATAAGAAGAGTGAATAGGTGAGAAGTGTGCCACCTTCATCAACCTATCAATTGTCACCATGAGATTGCATTATGTTGTCTCGAAGAGTTGGGTAAACCAACAATGAAATCCAATGAGATAATATCCCACTTCCACTCTAGTACTAAATGCGGTTGCAAAAGCCCTATTGGATGCTAGTGTTTAGCCTTCACCCGCTAACACTCAATACATCATGACACATAATCCGCAATATCATGTTTCATCCCTAGCTAGAAATAAAACTGACGCAGATCTGCATACATCTTCTTCACCCCAAGATGGGCTAAATAAGGTGCACAATGTGCTTCAACAATGACCAAGGTGAAAATATCACCTAATGAAGGAATGTATATACATCCCATGTGCCTCAATATCTCATCTAAATCTAGAGAATATCCTAAATACCTACCCTCATGGGGTCTACCTGCCTCAATCTCTATCCTAACCTCCTCATACCAACTATCTGTTGGAAGGGCAGAAAGAATCTGACTCCAAAAATCTACTACAAGAGTCAACTCAGATATCTCATGTCTCCTCCTACTAAGGGCATCCACTATGACATTCTCTTTTCCCTGGATATACTTCACCTTGAAGTCATATTCGTAGAGAAACTCCATCCAATGCCTTTACCTAGCATTAAGGTTGGGCTGCATAAAAATATACTGAAGACTTCTATGATCACTGTGCAAATAAAACCTATGGCCAAGAAGGAAATGCCTCCACCTCGTCAATGCATGATTAATTGTCGCTAACTCAAGATCATGTGTGGGATAGTTCAGCTCATGATCCTTGAGCTTTCATGAATCGTATGCAATGACATGACCCTCCTGCATACACACTACACCTAATCCCTCCAAGGACGCATATGTACAAACTAAAAAATCCCCAGTCAGATCTAGTATCGCAAGTATTGGTGCACTGGTCAGCTTCCCCTTAAGATCCTAAAATTTTGCCTCACACTTCACTGACCACTCAAACCTCTTCCCTTTCCTCTGAAGGGAGGTGATAGGATAGCCTATCCTCGAAAAACCCTGCACAAAAAGCCTATAATAACCCGCTAGCCCCATAAAGCTACATATCTCTGCCACATTCGTGGGCATAGGCCAATCTGAGATCACTTGGATCTTTGTAGGATCCACTAAAATACCTCCTTCTGAGATCACATGACCAAGGTATTGGATGTCAGTCTTGAAGAATTCACACTTCGACAGGTTACCATAAAGCTGATTATCCCATAAGCATTGTAATACCTACCATAAATGTTCCTCATGCTCTTCCACTGTCCTATAGTATATCAAGATGTCATCAAGGAACACAAGGACAAATCTGTCTAGGTATGTACAAACTACCCCGTTCATCAGACTGATGAACAATGAGGGGGAATTCGTCAACCCAAATGGTACTACTGTGAACTCATAGTTACCGTACCATGTACGAAATGTTGTCTTATGGATGTTCGATTCAAAGATACAAAGTTGATTGGTATCTTGACTTAAGATCAATCTTTGAAAAAATTGTGGCACACTTGATCTGGTCGAATAGATCATCAATCCTAGGAAGTAGATATCAGTTCCTGATGGTCACTTTGTTCAACTGTTCATAATCAATACATAACCAAAGTGAACCATCCTTCTTCTTCACGAAGTTAACTAGTGCTCCCCATGGAGAAACACTTGGGTGAATAAAACCCTTCTCTAACAAATCCTCAAGCTACAAGCACAACTCTTTGAGCTCCTGGTTGGTCATATAATAAGGAGCTCATGAAATGGGTTCCGATCTAGGTATAAGGTCTACTCTGAAGTCTATATCCCTCTGAGGTGGCATCCCTGGAATCTCATCTGGAAAATACATTGAAATAATCCTAAAGAATGGGGTGACTATCAAGAGAGACTTTCTCCTCTTCACCTCCTAGATCCAAATCATCCATTGTAACAACAAATAACTGGCAACCCTGAGACACACACCTTCTCAACTGCATAGCTGAGATGATCCTCAAGGAAATCAGCCTCTGAACTCCCACTAACTCTACTACTCTACCAGATGCCTCAGTGCATCGAATCGACTTACGCTAACAATCTATGACCACACTATGCGCCTCTAACCAATCCATCCCTATGACAATGTCATAAGAACCCAAAGGAATAACTCAAAGGTCCAATGTAGTATGAAGAGGTCCAACCTCCAATCTACAATCTGGTATAAGGGAATGGGATGCAATCTTCACACCTGAGGCTAACTCAACCTTCCACCTATTGACTTTCCTTATTGCACCCAGTCTACATCGCGTCATGACGGAAGAAGAAATGAAGGATTCTAACGCTCCAGAATCAAACAAAATGGTAATTGGGTTACCTGATAACATACCATATGACTCAACAATGGTACCCTGATGCTCTGCCTGGTGGTTATCAACCACTGCGAAAACCTGATGCCCTCGACCAACATCTCCAACTGTAGGCTCAAATGCCGCTGGTCCCTGAGAAGACCCAGATGTGTCTCTATTGGGACACATTCTAGCTATATGGCCCTCCTGGCTGCATGCGAAGCACTCAGTACCTCTAACATAGTCCTTGCCTCTAGATGGTGTGCTAGACTGCTGTGAACTACCCCTGATGGCGGACTGGGAACTCTGAGGTGGTTGATCATAGTTGAAAGGCTTAATGTGCCTCCATTTTATGTCCCCTTGTCTTTACTCGAAACCTTTATGTTTCCCATGTGATACCTGTTGCTGCTACCCACTTTGTGATGGTCCCTACTGAGCTCTATAAGGTGCACCTCCCTGAGACTGACCTCCTCTAGCACTAGATCCCAATGTCGAACTACTACCTATGTGCACACCCATATGACCTCCTAGGGCCAAAGCCAAATTATCCTCTACCAAACGTGCCTTCTCCACTACTACCTCCATGGTTTTGGGTTCGAAGACCCTCACTCCTTCACTAAGATGAGCATTTCAGCCCCTAAAAAAATGGTGGACCAACATACTCACATCATCTCCTACCCCTGCATACTACTTGAGCTTGTAAAAGTATCACTCATACTACTCAACTAATAGGGCCAACTGATGTAAGGCGTGAAACTCGTCACCTTGATGTTAAAACAAGTGCTAACATAGGAAATGAGCTCTAAACTACTCTAAGAAGATCTCCCAAGATACAGAGCTGATGTCTATATGGAGCTTATGCTTCTCTAACCTCCACCAAGTGGATGCAAATTCCTGCAAGTGCATGATAGTACATTGCGCTTTGGTATTGCTACCATACGGATGCATCACAAAACACCTATTTAGGTCTATGAGCAATGTGTCAACCTCTAGCCTAGTGTTGGCTCCATCATACAATGGTGGATGTTCCCTAAGAAAACCTCTCATGTGCATCTCTGGCTGAGGTGGAACTTCCCTCTTATGAGGGTTACCTTGTACCATGGCCTACCTCTGACCAAGGAGTGCTAATGCCTCCTCAAGAGCTCTACATGTAGCCTCAATCCCTAGTGGATCCTGCTACTGAGCTATACCCCCTAAAACATTTTGAGATGCCTGGTGCTCTTCTTGATCTGGTATAATAGGAACAACAAGAGGAGAGTCATTCCAACTCTCACCGTGACCGCCTACACTGCCATGTCCACACCCTCTACCTTTTCTACGTCTGGGAGGCATAATCCTATACAAACACATGAAGGTATTAGGAAAGGTACACAACATAAAACCTATGCAACTAAAAGCTTAATGGGTTCATCATAATCCCAGAGTACCCAATGTTTAAACCTAGGCTCTGATACCATGTGTAATGCCCTACCATGCAACCCTAGGCGAAGTTGCAATTAACTACTCAAATGCAATAATTTTCTTTTTTAAGAAAAAATAAAATGCAAGTTCACTACCCATTTCCAACAACCCCTAAGGTTATGAGATTGAGTTTACTTAAACCCAAATAAGAAAAAGGAATAAAAACCATAACATCTAATTACTTAACAAATTAAATACACATCCATTCCATACATGATAAATTTACATAAAACGCATAAGAGATATCACATGTTTCCAATAATATAATTTACAATATGATTACAACACCCATTCCTTGAATGACATAAATCCAATAAACAAGGGAAAAATTACATCTTCCACCTCATTACAAGAGGGGTAATAAATTACAATAATAATTGAAAAGAATAAAGTATGAAAGTACTGGATCCCATGAGCTCTCCAACTGGAAACCTCATCCACATGAACAAGAAAACAACCCAAAAAATTAAGGTACACGTTCCACCCAGCCATGTGGTACCCAAAGGCTCACCCCCTGTCCTAGGAGATAGTAACAAGGATTCCTAGGAAAGACCATCTGCCTCTAGACACAGGCTACACAAAACTGAACTAAATTAAATACAAGTACAACATCACATAACACAAAGGTTACAATGCTTCGAGAGTTGAATAATCAATTGCATCACAAATACAAACATACTATTGACTTAAGATAAGTGTCATCACAATGTCACAGTGTCATCACAATGTCACATGGGATATCCTGGTAAGTCTTCCTAGGTCATGACCCCCATCTTGGGATATCCTGGTAAGCTCTAATGACTCCCGACCCCTCATGCAAACCAATGCGGAATAAGTTATCTCTCATAGGGATGAGATAATGATCCTACCATTCCAGGCCTTCTTGTCTCATCCCAAGTCTATACAACCCCATGTGTCCATGAGCGAGGAAAAATTAATCTTGTTAAGTGGTTGATGCAACCTAAGCCTCTAAAATTTTATTATGTTATCACTGAATTAACTAACTTGCAAAGAGTTTCCCTGACACCTCTTTTTGTGTCAGCCCTCATTGCAAGCCACTCCTCTATGACAACAAGTGGAATAACTCCACACCCAAGGGTACACAAGTGCGACCTAAGGAGAATGGCTCCCTATAAAAGACATAAAGTCCACACATCTCGTTCCTAATAACCAGGTATAATACTGGATATGTTTAGATGCACTACCCAAGGAAATCCAAAGGTTGACTATCATAATGACAACCCATACAAATAAATGAATCTCCATCTAGAAGACTTACATAACAATTTGCACAATTTCCCCAACACTGAGAATAAACAAGAACATCACTAGGAAGCATTTCAGGCAATTAAATAAACTAATGTTAGGATTTCCTAAATCCAATCAACTCAATCAACATTACTTGCATTTATCCAAAAATAAATAATATTTAATTCACAATGTTGAGAAATTTAAAACCAATGATTTAACTCTGTGTTTCTCAATCATACAACATAATCAAAATCAACTTGTTAAATAAAATCATTTGATTAAAAAAAATCCAATTTTTATTTCAACTACAATTATGAAATAATCACCTTAAAATAAATTGTATTCAAATACACATATATATTAAATATATATATATATAAATATATACTTAGAGTATATACAAATTTTTATATATTTAATAATATAGTTATTATTTAAATATATCCATTTAAACTCAATTGATTAAATTATTTAAAAATACATAATATATATATATTATATATATATACACATACGCATATTATTTACACATAATATATATAAAAATTATATATTCATATAAATAATTATAAAAAAAAATATTTAAATATTAATATAATATATATTTTATAATATATATAATATTTAATAATTAAAAAAAATAAAATAAAAAAATAAAAACAACCATTATAAGCTTCGCCGGTCCCTTCTAAAAGGGAGAGTCCAGGCTACCATGCAGCCTCCCCCATATGGGGGTGCGCTGTGTAGGCAGCATCACTGCCCTTGGAGGTAGTGGTGCTGCCTCCATAGCGCCTCCCATGGGGGGTGACTATGGAGGCAGGCCCTCCCCCTTCAAAACTTAAAGATAATTTTTTTTTTCTTTCTTTTTATACATATTTAAAAACACAAAACCCAAAAACAAAGAACAGAGGAAAAACCTGCTTTGGTTTTTCTTCAAATAAAAAAAATAAAATCTAAGTAAATTTTTTGAAGAAAAAACATATATTTTTTTCAAATATATATATATATATATATATATATATATATATATATATATATATATATATATATATATATATATATATATATATATATATATGTGTATGTATGTATGTATGTATTTATGTATGTATGTATGTATGTATGTATGTATGTATGTATGTATGTATGTATGTATGTATACAAATTCCATTGTTTTATAGTCAAGTTGTGCAAACTTTTCCACCAAACAAAATACACAACAAACTAATTTGCAAGCACAATTTCTTAATTTCTAGTTCATAACAGAAATTCTTTTTGTTCATTTTTCTATTTTCTATGGTTTGATTCTTTCTTTGTTTTCTTTTTCCATGATTTCAATAGAATTTTTGCAATTTTTGAAATGAGATTTGACATGGGTTTTCCTTGCAAATCAAATAGAATTTAAAATTTTTCCAACAACATAATAAAATTTGCAAAACATTTCAAAATGAAAACAAAAATCATAGAAACAAACCTGGTTTTTTCTCAAAAGCTTGAAAGATTCTGATGGTGCTTCCAAATCTTATTTTGTTTTCCAGCTCACCCAAGAAATCCAAACTTCTTCTTCAAATCCAAAACAAAGCCACAACAAATCCTTTCTCCAAAAAAATGAAAATTAAAAATTATATGAAATTGTATTTTCTCTAATAGAGTTTCCCCAAATTTAGTCAAACCCCTAAAAATATCCCATCCACCAAATTTATTGCAAATTTGGAGATATTTTCTTTTTAAAAAAATTTTAAAACAAAATTGCTTTCCAAATGGAATTTCGCATTTAAAATTTCTTTTTACAAAAAGAATTCAAAATTTTGTAAAGAAATTCTTTTATCTATTAATTTTCAAAAAGTGCAATTTAAAACATATTTTCATTTTTTTTCAATTTAAATCTAAATATCCAATAATGCCAAAACAACTAACTTAATTCAATTTACCACCATTAACTTAATTAATTAATAAACTAAATCTAATCGAAGATCAGATTATTTTATTAATTAAATTAAATTAATTAATAAATAACTAACATTTCAACATATCAACCAGATATATTTAATCATCATTTTAACTACACCAGCCTTTTAATAACCTTTATAATATGAAATTAAATAAATAACCAGGGTGAAAGGGACAACATTAAAACAACTAAACCCAACTACAACCCGATGACACACTATGACTAGGGTGATGACTTGGCATGGAAAACGTACCTACTATCTCCCAATCAATTACCGTTGGTCAATGGACACACTCAAACCTGTGAAGTCAGGTGGAGTTGATGTCCTGTACTTGTCAACCTACAAACAAAGAGTATATCAAATATGCATATATAGGATATAATAAAACACACCATGAAGAGAAAATCTCAGAATAGTAGGGCACTCGCAAGCGAGTGATACAATCCAATCCCCTTCACCAATACAGACTTTCTAACTGACGAGTCTAACATCAATATTATAATAAAAATCATAAGAAATATTTAATTAAATATCTGCTACGCTAATTCAAAAGATGCCATAATGATAACATCAGAGTAAAATTCCATCACATCAAAATATCACATACGCATCGCTTAACAGTTGCGATCTAATAGAACCAAGTACCATAGTCAAAGTTCTAATAGAAATAAAGCATACATAGAAGAACACTATTCGATCAAAAGAGGAAAATGGAGGGGTGCTACACTTTCAATAAGATATGAAAGCTCCAAACAATTATAATGACGGTTGAATTCTTATAAAAGAAAAACCCTATATGAGAAAGGGATTAGATCATGAAAAGTGTCAACATCACATGAGATGAGATAGAATGATCTAATATTAGCTCAAGTAAGAAAAGTATAAAAGACTCATAAGTTTATCTTAAGTGCATGATAATAAATTAGACTAATAATCAACTAAAGATTAATTAATTATTAGCTTTGGCATGATAAGTCTAATAACCCCCCTTAAGATAAACTTAGGGAGTAGCTAAAAACCCTAAAATGAATACATGATGAATCTTGGAAAAAAGGGCCATGTAAGGTGCCCATGTAAAAATAAAAGATCTCTATAATGTGGAGAAATAGGGAAAACCTCATGGGAAAATCTCCACTCCTAAAAGAGATGAAAGCCAACTGAAGGACTAAAGAATCTTCCAAATAAGACAATGTCTTGGAAAATAGGAACATGTAGAACATCAAGAAACACAAAGTTGTAGATTGATATCAAAATATGACTGATATAATGTTGAGTGAAGAACCTCTAGAAATAGGAATGCAAGAGTTTCCATATTGTAAGTGATCTGTCTCATTGAAATGCATGTAACTAGTCACTAATGTATGCTACATTTGAAGGTATATATGAACAAATACTATATATATATATAGCTCACTCCAACATGAAACCAAAGAAGCATTAGCACTAACAATAGAAACCCCTCCATAATGCTAAAATAAGGAGAGAAATGATAGGTACACTGAAACTATGTGAAGCGAAGAAGTGCATGTAGGAGAAAGAACTTGCAAATAAAAGGGTGTGCAAAATGTGGCACACACACAAGGTATGAATCACTAGGATTCACTACTATCATGGAAGGGACACACACTTGAAAAAGGTGTGATGGAAAAAAAAGGTAAAACATCAACCCTCCATGGAACTTTATATCATAGTATGAATACAATAGGCACTACAGGATGTACAAAATCCCTTAAAAGATATACATCATAATGGAACTTTATCTCAATGCATCTACAAATAAGAATGTGCACAAAAAGGATGTCTACAATGCCCAAATAGGATAAAATATAGGAAATACATATAAAACAACCAAAAGCAAGTCGTCCCATGTAAACAAAAAGTTTCTAGGAGCTAAAATGTCCAAGTAATTCACCAGAGTGTGAAAACACAAAAAAATGAATAAACTATACCTAAAGAGATGTAGGAAAATTGCATGGATGGAATTGAAGAGTTTTGAAAGACTATTTCAATGCCATTGTAATCATGGAAAAAGGAGAAACTAATCAAAAGTTACAAGATTAGGACTGAAAATAATACCTCTAATTTCAAGAGGCTATAGAATGCACTAGCAACAAAATAAAGCAATGAGACCCACACCACTAGAAATTTGATGAAATTAGATTTCTGATGATATCTCATTTACCAAAACAGGATATCATATGCCCCAATTATGGAAAAAGGAAAAAAAAACACTCCCAGGAGGCCAAAGAAGGGCTCAAAGGGGCCCTACCAACATTCATACTACTGACATCAACATGATGTCATGGAGACATTAGCAAAATATTCTAGGGAATGTTCTTCCTTGACAAAAAAAATTGTAATCTTTTTGCAAAAAATGGTCAATGAAATATTCCAAATTTTGACAAAATATTCTAAAATGATGCTCTACCAAGTTGATGATGTCATCATGAAAAAAATGGGTGTAGTTACCAAGAAGTCATGCGGTGGATAGGAAAAAATTGTTGCTACAAAAGGGGTATGGCAAAGAAAGCTAAAAATGGTCAAAAGTGTTTAACGCTAGCTAAGAAAGTGGCCACTAGTTTGCAGTGAAACCCCTAGGTAGCAAGTACAAGGGGCCTGCAAGCCTGCCATGTAGGTACCTATGGGTACTTGTATTTAATGTGCCCCCTTTTTAAAAAAATCTACCTTGTTTTAAAATAAACCCTACACTTTTTGAATTTGTAACTATTTTTTTGAAATTTCTAAAAGAATATAGAAAATTTTAAAAGATCACATTGACCAAAAAATTCACCCTGAAAAATATTTTTTGAAAAACATGCACAAGGATCTGTATAGGAGTTGTACGAGCCCCTATACAAAAAAATTGCCTCAAAAGCTCCTGACATGGATTTTGGTGATTTGACATGTGATGTTAAGGTTTTTGGGCCTTTTGAGCACAATGGAAACCTTCAGTTTGGCTCAAAATGTACCAAAATTACAAGCTACCCTCCGGATCTAGAAACAAAGCAACCATTTCAAACTTTCATAGATCTAACATCAAAAGTCAAAATTAGGTGAAACAAAAAGCCAAATTTGACTTAAATCTTGACACCTCCAAATCTAATGGTGAGCTTCTTTTCATGCAAAAATGATCCAAAAATTCTCCCACCTCTAAAATTTGTAAAAAAAGTAAAGGGGATTCAAATATAAAGCCTGCAACCCTTGTTGAAGAAAGAAAGATATTATAAATGAATAAGGGGTTCGATGAATCCACACTTTGATACCAAGTTAGAATTGTGAAATAAGCATAAAACCATGAGCCACTGGATCAAATAACAAACAAATACACCTTCCACACAAGAGATTTGCAAACAATATATGCAATATTCCTCAAGAAGAAAAAGCTACATAAGCAAGATACTTTCAAGAAGATATGAAAGCTCTAGATAATTACAATGAGGGTTAAGTGCCTATAAGAACAAAACCCTAAATGAGAAAGGGATTAGATCATGACAAGTGCCAACATCATATGAGATGAGAAAAAATGATGTAATATTAGCTCAAGTAATAAAATCATAAAAAACTCCTAAGTTTAGCTTAATTGCATTATAATAAATTAGACTAATAATCAATTAAAGATTAATTAATTATTAGCTAATGTGTGATAAATCTAATAGTTATTTCAATTCATTTTAAATTTTAATCACTCAAATGGGGTCTAACTAAGGAAAATCCCCATCCACTAACAAAATAACATTCTCTCTCTCTCTATCTTTCTCTCTCTCTTGTGATGTTTGCTTTGCATATTTATGTGAATGAGACTCATTCACCCAACCTAATCATTTAGTCCTTGATATAGTCTTTCAACAACATTCAATAGTGTCAAATTTAAGTTCAAAATATTGGAAAATATCCTAAAAAAATCCCATAATAGGACTCATATTCCTAACCTATCATACTTTTTCCATTAGAATTTTTTATCACCATTTAGTAGATACTGATCAACTCTCAAAGAATCCCATATCCTACCCTAAAAACCCTACAGTGGTACTAAATTTTCATACTTGGTGTATCAGTCCTAGTGTAATCTAAACTAATAGTTTAAAGTATTTTTAGACCTTGTTTTTCCTCTCCACTCTACTAGGTACTTTCTTGTTACATTATGTTTATTAATCTAATTTCATACTTTCAAGTTTTTAGGGTTTTGTGCATAGGTGTTTGCATTTCTCCTTTGAGGCTTCATTTAATGGTGAACCCCCCTCCAATTTAAATAGGAACCCCCCTAGTCCCTTCCTCAATCAAGCCACTTGGTTGAGGAATCTAGGTTCCTAATAAACTAAAGCATGGTATAGGTCCCATAGTTTTATCTCCTAAAAGGTGCACACCCTATTTCCTTTGGTTCACTTTGCATTTAAATAGAAAGCATCTTTATATATTTTCATAATAAACTAAATTATTTTATATTCTAACATGTTAGTATGATAAGAAGCAAGAAATAAATTACTATTCCTATACATATGAATTGTGATTGGCATAAAGATATTAATATTACAAAATCTACTCATGTACATATTTTTTCTATTTTTAGTGGTACCATTAGTTTGATGAAAAAGCAATAGGATAGACTCGCTTTCTTTACTATTGACTTAAATTATATAGTAGCTATTCATGCTTATAAAGAAGCCATCCATATTAAAATATTATGTTCAAATCCTAGCTTAAACTAGGAAGTATCATAATTAATAATGCAATAGTTGCCCCATATTTTTTTCTCTTCTAGCCTTAGAATATCAGTTTCATTCATGTTAAATAGATAGTTATATTTTTCATCTACTTACCATATTTTTCATTCATAATATTTTGTGAAAATATAATTTCTTAAATCCAAGATCATGTTTTGAAAACTCTATAAAAAATTTGTGCCATAGGAAAATGGTCCCTTGTCATTTTCATGGCTTGAACATGCTTATTTAGGTACTAAAATTAAAAGAACAATGTCTTGTAAAAGTGTTGTGAAGTGTTGTAAGACATTTCTACATTCTTATAAACTCTATTCATTACAAATCACCTGAAAATCACCTTTTCATCACTAAATAAGTCCTATTTTGAAGTGTTGTAAAGTCTTGTAACAAGATTTCATGCTTTTCTAGGCATATTTTCACTATTTACACCATTCTCATGCTTTATTTGGTCCCTTTATGCCCTCATATGACTTAATTAAGTGTATTTTTTAATATTATCCCAAGAAATAACATTAAATACAACATTTTTCCTTACACGTGTTTTTAGGTCCTAGGTGGGACCCATTTGCCATGGGTGGCGAATGAGTCCCCCTTGGCCCCAAATTCAAAATATTTTAAATTTTCTTTTGGTATTTTATTCAAAATCAATTGATGTTGGCCTCTCATGATGTATGAATGGATACTAAGGTCTAAGAATTGCATAAATATGTGATTTTCACCTCATTTCAACCCCATTCATTCATTCAAGCATTCAATCTCACATCACACCCAGGCATTCAAGCATCTTGCAACATCAATTCAAGCTCTTTAGAGCAGCCATTGGCATTAATTCATATTTGCATCAACAAGGGTTTGGTAAGTGGATAGAATTTCCATGTTATTACATTATCTTTCTCTCGCATTTCATTATCTTTTTAAGGGTTTGATTACCAAAAGTGGGGTTTGACCAAGGAAAACCCCTATTCACTAACCCTCAATCATTTTTCTCTTATTGCATGTTTGTTTGCAAAATTTTGTATGAAGATTTGACAAGATTTTAGGAGTTGAAGATTTATTTTCAAGTCAACTAGGTGTTTCAAGTCAAATTAAGTGTATTTTAAACTTTGAGAAGGTTTTTTATCTATTTTTTGTAGATCTAACTTTGGAAACCCAACAAGAAGACATTTCTAGATCTAGTGTTGCAAAGTTGTCTCCTAATTTTTTAGAAATTTTGGAGAGGAAAAATTCACTTGTTGCAAATGAGTCCCATCTAAAGACTGAAAATCTAAATTTTGTCAAATTCTGAATCCTGACAGTCAAAAACCAGCTTCTGACACTTTTTCACCAGGAAGAGAACTAATTCGCCACCCTATTTGAATGAGTCCCACTATGAAAAATTAGTGATTATAGCAAGCATCCAAAACATTCTAGAACCATCACACTTTTCCCAGGTGCACTCTGATTTGACTCATCTCTTTTTTTATGCATATTTTCTTTATTTTCTTCATTGTTTGCATATTAGAATGTGTTTTCAAACAAAGCTTTAATTCCACATTTGTATTCATTTTCAACCATTTAGATTAGTCAATTGCATTTAGTCAACTTAATTTAGATTAAACAACATTCCATACATCTTGATTTGAGTGAATCATAAACATTTTTTGCCCTATCTCTCTCCTTTTAGGTGAAAACCCCTAGAAGTGGAAGAGAATCCTTTAGTGACCCAAAAATCTATGTTTCATTTTGGTGAACCCGACTCTTGAGCACTTTTTCTTTCTGATTTCATTTACATATTTCATCTTAGTTCACCTTTGCATTAACATTCAATTAAGATATGGTTTTCTTATTGCATTCTAGGACTTTTTATCTTGCATTAGTGAAAATTTCATTTAGATTTATTTTTTACATTACATCTCATTGAAAAAAGTAAAAATTTGTATTCAGCATCTATGATTACATACTATAGAGAATTTAAATCACCTTATAATTTTTGAAAATCAGTAAAAAGAATCATACTAGGACTCATTCGTCACCTAGGGCGAATCAGTCCCTTTGCACGTTTTAGACAACATTTATGGCATTCTTCTACATTTTCATTTTTTGTAGTTGGATCTATTTTATAGCTAGTATAATTTCTATTATTGGCATTTTAGAGCTCTTATATTAGCTTGCATTTGCATTCACCCATCCTTTTTGGTACTTGTATGAGTGTTTGGTGCCCCATTGATAATACTTTAGTGAGAATAAGTTCTAGACTCATGGCATCCCACGATAGCACTTTCATTGTGGACCTTGGGATCTCATGAGCTCCTACTCCTAGTATGGAAAATGGTGCATTAGGCATTGAAAATACCACTTCCATGCCTTCACCTTTCCAACCAATGAATGTTGACAACCAAAACAATTCCCTCTCGTAAGAAAAAGTCATTAATATTCATGTGGACTTTGCACATTTACAACAAGACTTGTCACTTGAAACAATTTCCACTACTTTTATACCTGCCATTGATAATCTTCATCATTTGATTGAAAGTGATGATGGCTTGCAAGTGATGAAGATAATTGTTGAGATTTACAATAAACATGTTTCTTATATACTTAATCCACAAGCATTCTTGTAAGCCAAGGAGGACCTCAAGTTCCTCCCCCTTCAACCATCGCATCCATACCAACTTATACCAATCCACAAGTCCACATAGCTATGCATTAGGTTAACTATGCAAATACTTCTCTACTGATTCCACCTAGCATTCGTACTTCTCTTATGGCATCGCAAGTCCATTCCACCACCTTCACACCCCTTAGCATTCCCTTCACTTCCCCTAATATCACTTACATTCCATCACTATTTTCCCTTCCACCTCAACTCACCTATCTCGATCTCGTTCTTACCCAACTCCTTAACATTATTTCATCCATGCAACACTAACTTTCCACCATTAGTCAAGGTCAAACCGCTCCAACCACATATCATGTTTGCAATAGCCACTTATCCTTAGAAATCTTGTGTACCCCGATGCCACAAGGGATAGAAATGCCCTAGTTTGAGAAATGCGGAGAAAAATGAGACCCTAATAATCATGTTAATGCTTATACAAACCTTGACAATAAAATTTTAGCTAAACTTTTTTTAAGGACCTTAAAAGACACTGCCTTAGAACAGTTTTCAAACTTTCCTAATCATTCCATACATTCATTCAATGAATTGTTTAATTCTTTCATCAATCACTTCCAAGTTCACAAGACACCTAAAAAGACAATGGCTGAGCTCATGAGATGTAGACAAAACATGAATGAAAAAGTAACAAATTTAATCTCACGCTACAAATCCTTGTATGCTCAAATTGATGTCAAGTTTCTAGATGCACATCTACAAAAGATGTTTATTGAAAACTTACACACCAACCTTTAGGATAAATTAACCATCATGAAATTCCCTTCATTCGTACATTTATGTACAACCTCATGTGACTATCAAAATTCAGTTTCAAGTCATGATTCAAAATCCACTTCTAACCGAGCTAAAAAAAAAAAACACAACAATCAAAATCAAAACAACAAACAAAACTTCCACAAAACAAATAAATTATTTTTACAATTTAATCAGCCTCCTCAACCACAACCGCACCCACCAACCCCACCCATTCCAAATCAAGTGGCAACTATTAAAGCAACAATGCCTTATACATATGGGGATCTGAAGAGACAATTTAGACCCCTGCCCGATACCCTCCACAATACAAAGAACAAATTAATTCAACAATGCATGCTCAATTTTCCATCCATTAGACCACTTGATCCAAACTAGCCCTTACCACCTACCTTCAAACAAAATGCTTATTACCATTTTCATCGCCAAAATGGACATGACACTGAACACTGCAAGTGTCTAAAACATTTAGTTCAAGACCTCATTAATTTAGGCCATTTGTCTACTCTAGGTGTTAATGATCAAGGAAATAAGTCCATTGCACCCCCTAACCAGAATTTACAAATTTTCACCAAACCTATTCCTAAACACACCACTTCCTTTGTCAAGGCTAGTGAACCTTCAAATAATAATGTAATGACTATTGATACAAATAGTGAACAATATGATACAACTCCTACTGTTACCCAAGTTAGTCTTATGGATAACCTTGTGGCTATGATAGATGTTATCCCTCGTAAGTGCTTAAACACTAAATATCTTGATATTAATTTTTACTATAAATAAATACTACAAAAGCTTCCTAATGGTCCTCTCTACATAGATGGTAGAATCTATGATAAGCCCACTAATGGGATATTAATAGATCCCGCTTGTAGTGAGAACATGATCATAGAGGAGTTTTTAGTATTATATGAACTATATCAAGATGATTAAAATAAACCCACTACATGGATTAAAACACATATTATATTTTCATGTTGTACGATCGGATCGATCGTACTCCCTTTACAGATAGGACCTAAGACTTCAGATTTAACAATTTCAATTATTCCACAATGTGACCAATTTTGTTTACAACTAGGCCACCCTTGGCTTTGCTCAATGAAAGCAGTCCTCAGTTGTTCATAAGTTTTTGAAGTTTCCACATGACAATGTGATATTCACCATACATATAGTGGATTTAATCCTTTATCTTCCAAAGGTAATTTCTCATTAGAAGTCTTTTGGCCTAAACCCATGGAGCCCATCACCCCTTGCAAGGACTTCATTTTCCTAGCTTATAAAAAGTTTAAAGCCAAAAAGATAGCAAAATTATCTCTTCATAATGCTTCCTCATCCACTTCCACACATCCTATCATAGATGAAACCACGCATCAACCTAATTTTGACATTGAAAAAACCATCAAACCTCTTGAACAACCACCCCTTGACACTTCCTAGCCATTATTTAAACAACCAAGGGAACATGAAACAAACCTTGCTCAACCTCCTCAAATTAAACAAGTATATAAACCAAAGCAGAAAGTGACTAATCCTTCTTCAGTTTGTTTTCTTCTTCCTTCTTCCAAAGTAGAAGGACCTATGATGACTCAATCTATTTTTACACCTCAACAACTACAAAACTAAATCAACAGAAACTGCGGTGCTAGGGAACGTAGGTGTCATCATCATCTCCTTGCTCGTCTATCTTGCATATATGAAAATAAAGAAAATAAATGTCCACCCTTGAAAAAAGTAATAGATGACCACCCTCCTTCCCCTGACCACCACATGATAGTCCAATGCAAATTTCACAACAAAATAAACAAATCCAACAACCCCAACTTTTACTCCATCCATCCATAGAAATCACCATTTGTCCTCCCATCATCATTAATCTTGATGATGAGGATGATGCGAAGATTTCCAAAATTGATGAAGACGTACACAATGATCTCAACTCTTTATTTTCATCTGCCATGAGCTTAAAAGATAAATCATCTCCACCAAGTGAGGAACATGGTATGTCTCCTAATTCAACGATTGCAATTATTCCTTTGGATAGTCAATCACCCTTGCATTACATTGAACATTATTGGGAGGTGGATGACTTGTTATATGGTTGACTTGCATTCACCTAGATAGCCTTTTTTATTTTCCTTTTTTTCTTTTTGGTTTTCTTTTCATGTGTGTATCATGTTCCCCCATATCGCGTGTTTTATGTTTCCTCTCTTAGTCCACTGATTCTATTCATATCTCTATTCTTCTCTTTGTCATGCATTGTCATTTTTTCTTTTCATTTTTTGTTCTCCTTTTGGGGATGACGCAAAGTGTAGAGACACCCTATGTCTCTTCCATGCTGACCCAAATTTTCCTTGTTGTTTTCACTTTTTGTTTTTTGTTTTCCTTTTGGGGATGACGCAAAGCATTGAGATGCCCTATGTTTCTTCTATGTTGACCCAAACCATTTCTTTTCATTTTTACTTAGTCTTTTCTTGTGTTTTTCCTTTTGGGGATGACGCAAGGCATCAAGGGTGAAATGTCTCCTTCATGTTGACCCAAAAAAAAATTCACTTTTCTTTTTCCTTTTCATTTTCTTCACTTGTATTTACCTTTTGGGGACGATGCAAGGCATCAAGACTACAATGTCTCTTCCATGTTGACCCAAAACAAACTTTCTTTTTCTTTTCTTTTTCCTCTCTTTGTGTCATTCTTACAGTTCTATGTGTTTTGTGGAATGATGATAGTTTCGAGCTCTTTCATAAAAACATTACAGCAATGAACATACTGACTCCAAATCCATAGATACCTTATTTGTTTGGTGTGATCTTTGCTAGGGGAAAACTTCCTTCTTTTTTTTCCTTTTCATTAACATGACGTAACCTAACTTTGAAACATATGACTTGGCATAGGGCTTCATATGTGGCTCTCATGTCTTTTTTCCGTTTGCATTTTCTTCCCTTTGCTACTTTAAAGTAATTACTCATAGAATGATGTCTAGCAATTACTTTAAAGTGTGGGGAAAACCTAGAATTTGATGGTCTATCTGACCATTTTTTGCATTTTGAACCATATATTACAACCTAAAAATTTATTAGATCATAATATTTGACTTGCTATATTTTTATATAACCATAAATATGACACTTCAAATTATTATTAAACCATAAAAATTTATTGTAGCATATATATATATATAGTTTATGAAAAAAATATAAATTAGTTTAGAATTGGAATAATTCTTTCTAATATATTTATTAATTTAATATATGTTCAAAATATAAATTTTCAAGATTAAATATAGTTCTTTCTAATTTTTAAAAATATTTTTAATAATAATTTATGATTTTAACATTTTAACATTTTTACTAATAGTTATCATTACTTTATATTAATATATATGATTTATAATATTTATTATAAAAATATATATTAATACAAAATCTTTTCAAAATAGAAAATAATTGTTTTTTAAATTTTTGAATATTTTAACAAGATTTATTTTCTATATAATTTAGAAACTTCTTATTAATTGTAATAGTAAATTTAAGATTTTTACATTTTTTTTTATAGGATATCCATATGAATAACATAACACAATTTTTTTCACTATTTTTCAACAACATTTATTTTACATTACACCATTTATGTTTATTGAAATTTTATTTGGGCATACATTACCATAATTCATTTGCATTCTTGGTTCCTAGTGTAGCCTTGTCATTTATGTGATACGTTCATTACTTTGTAGATGATATTGGGTGTGATGTCCATAATTGTGATCTATCTTAGCATATTACATTCCTCGTGGTGGCCTAATATGACACACTGCATCCCCTAAGTTGTGAATATACTATTCCTTGATTGGTCCTCTTTTGGAGACATTAGGCACAATGTTCCCAAAGTGATTGGCCTTGTATGAAATGAACAAGAATCCTTTGAACGCCTCTTATATTTTACATTTTTACATTTTACATTTATTTTTTCCACCTTGCATAACGTAATTTGCATGACTATGGTACTTTCCTTTTTGTTCATAAGAATTTTTCCTTACCTTGTTAAATTTATTAGGCGATGTAAATTTGACATGGTTGAGCAGGAATCCCACCTAGTGGCATGAATTTTCCCCATAGCCAGCTTTGTGTTTGTGAATTCATACCAACTAGCATATGTATCTTATCCTTTTGGGTTTTCTCACCTTGCGGACAACTAGTTCTATGGCCCCAGAGTGAGTACAGTTGGGATTTCTCACCTCACATATAGCCAAAAGTTCCATGTCCCTAGAGTGAGTACATTTGAACCTTCTCACCCAGTGGAACGTCATGTTTTCTTTCACCCTAGAGTGAGTACGCATTCTCTTTTTCAAACATGCATCCTAGATCTCTTTCCACAAAGTTAGTTGGATAGACATTCGAAGCTTCATTCAATTCATTTCAATACTAGTGTGTTCCTTTGTTCTTATGCTTATTTTTCCATCGAATCTTCATCTTGGGGACTTGATCATCCCCCTTCATCATTGTTATTCCATCTTACTAACATAAGTGCATTTTAACTCTCCCTTAGATGTTCATGGCTACTTTAGTGTGAGTTTGAAGCAGGTTCACCCTCTCACTAAAGTGGGGGCTAAATGTGTCTTATAAAAATGACCCCTTGTAATTTTCATGGTCGTTTTGGACTTGTTTCATTGGGTTGGAACTATGTTGTTTTGATTTTATGTTGTAACATGGCTTGAACATGCTTATTTAGGTAATAAAATTCAAAGAAAAATGTGTTGTGAAGGTGTTGTGAAGTGTTGTAAGACATTTCTATATTCTTCTGGACTATTCATTCCAAGTCACCTAAAAATCACCTTTTCATCACTAAACAAGTCCCATTTTGAACTGTTGTAAAGTCTTGTAACAAGTTTTCATGCTTTTCTAGGCATATTTTTACTATTTACACCTTTCTCGTGCTTTATTTGGTCCCTTTATGCCCTCATATGACATAATTAAGTGTATTTTCAAATATTATCCCAAAAAATAACATTAAATACAATATTTTTCCTGGCACATGTTTTTAGGTCCTAGGTGGGACCCATTCACCATGGGTGGCGAATGAGTCCCCCTTGGCCCCAAATTCAAAATATTTTAAATTTACTTTCAATATTTTATTCAAAATCACTTGATTTCAACTTGTGATGAGGTATGAATGCATACTAAGGCACAAGAATTATACAAATAAGTGATTTTCACCCCATTTCAGCCTCATTCATTCATTCAAGCATTCAAGATCCTGCAACATCAATTCAAGCACTATTCAAGTACTTTGGAGTAGCCGTTGGCATTACTTCAGATTTGCATCATCAAGGTTTTGGTAAGTGTATAGCATTTTCATGTTATTACTTTATCTTTCTCTTGCATTTCATTATCTTTTCAAGGGTTTGATTACCAAAAGTGGGGTTTGACCAAGGAAAACCCCTATTCACTAACCCTCAATCATTTTTCCCCTATTGAATGTTTCTTTGCAACCTTTTGTATGTAGGTTTGACAAGATTTCAAGTGTTGAATATTGATTTTCAAGTCAACTTAACTATATTTTAAACTTGGATAAGGTTTTCTATACATTTTCTACAGAACTAACCTCAGCAACCGAACAAGCAGACATTTCTCGATTTGGTGTTGTAGTGTTGTCTCCTAATTTTTCAGAAATTTGGGAGAGGACTAATTCACCACCAATTTTGAATGAGTCCCACCTTAGGACTGAAAATCTGAATTTTGTCAAATTTTGGATCCCGATAGTCAGAAACTAGCTTTCGACACTTTTTCATCAGGAGGAGTACTAATTCACCACCCTGGGTGAATGAGTCCCATTGTGAAAAATTAGTATTTTAGCCACCATCCAAGACATTCCAAAATCATCACACTTTGCTCACGCGCACTTTGATTTGACTCATCCCTTTCTATTCTACATATTTTCTTCATTTTCTTTATTGTTTGCATATCACAATGTGTTTTCAAATATAGCTTTAATTTCACTTTTGCATTCATTTTTAGTCATTTAGATTAGTCAATTACATTTAGTTAACTTTATTTAATTTAAACAAGAATGCATACATCCTAATTTGAGTGAATCATAAGCATTTTTTGCCCTATCTCTCTCCTTTTAGGTGAAAAACCCTAGAAGTGCAAGAGAAGCCCTTAGGCACCCAAAAATCTATGTTTTAAATTTTTAAAATGATGTAATTCCTTTCTTATTTTTTTGGGAGGTGAAAATGCTCTCAAACCTCTCAACATCCCTAGAAAAATTGTGTCTTCCATGTTTTTTGGTGACATTTAAAGTTTGAAAATTTATAACTTCTTAAAATATTTCAATGGTTCACAAGTTCACCAAAGCATTAAAATTTCAAAAATGAGATTATCAAAATGTTGGAGAAGGAAAAAAATTAAGCTAGAAAATTCTCAAAACTCTTCGAAACCTAAAAAATTTATGTTAAGGGAAAGCTAGGAAGTGAGTAGAATTTTCCAAATCCCAAAAAATATTTTTTTCCTTAGTCTTTGGTAAGTTCTTAATTTTATCAACTTCTTAAATCACCAAAATTATCACCTTTTTAGAATAGTTATGTTTTGAAAACTTGTAATTTTTTTTATAAATATAGCCATGCCTCCTACTATAGACAAAGAAATATTACCATTATCAATTCTATACAATGGGAAAAAAGCTAAAGGTTTAGATGATTTGAATGCATTAATTGGTAGTGCGGAGGAAAGTGATGGTGGTTGGGAACTCTAGGAAGGTGGAAAATATCTATTTATACTTGAGAAAAAGCCTCAATAAGGGTATTAATGTGTTTAAAACTAATTTTTCTATAAATCCATTTTCTTTAGTTTTTCTCTTTTTCTTTAAATATTTTTCATTTAAATACCATGAAACAAAAATAATAATCATATTTAACAGATCTACCATGTAAATAGAAATAAAGATCATTAACCCAATAGTGATCTTTCCAACTATTAGTATAAATTTTAGTGTCAAGTAAATGAGTCAAGGTCACTTTTCAAGGAAATAACTATAGAAACAAATCTAGATATCAATATATTTTTTGTGACTATATTGAAACTCAAATTTATAGTGCATTTTATTTTTCATAAATATAAGGATACCTCTCATAGAATGGAGTTTGGTGATTTTACAAAAGTGTGATACTCATTGTCATTATTTTTAAACTTACACCATGGTGTACATTTCATCTTAGCCATCAAGAATCCTCTTATGCCTATTATCCTTCTATCAATACACAACATTACCTAGTAGATCATAAAGAAATTTTATTCACTAGAAAGAATAGGTATGATGTTGATAGTCACATTCTTGTACTCACATTTAATTGTGAAATTCTTGGAGTGACTAAAGATGTGTTTATATGGTTATTTGTTGAAATCTATATTGGATTGAATATAGAATGGTTTCAAAATTAAAAAAATGTGTGCATTAAGAACTATTATAACTTGAAGGTAAATTTAATTACAATATTTTAATCATTAATTTTACATGTGGACATTTATCTCAATTTCAATAACTCTAGAAGAAAAACATGAATATATAAGGGAGTTTTTCAAATGGTCCAACTGATCTTTAGAGAATAATCCTTAATGGACTAGACAAATGAAAAAGAAAATTTCATATCTTCATCACCACATTACACCTAAAATTAAAATTTATATTGACAAAAAATAAGGTATACAATCTTGAAATTACATAAATGGAGATTATTGAAATAGCAAATGATTTAATCTTATCTAGATTATTGAATTAAAAAAAGTTAAGAAATTTACGTCAAATATTTTAAATGAGTTAATAAAGAGATCTTTCATGAAAAATAAATGTCATTATGTTGAATATTAGTCTTATATGTATCTTAATATCAATGCAAAAGGATAGATTTAATGCCCAATTAATATGATTATCTGAATCTCACAATCCTAGTGAATAATATTTCACTAAGGATGATTTGATTCCCTAAAAAATAAAGTCAAAACTAATTGAAATGTATCATTTACATGTCAATCATAGAAATTATGATTTTGATATCTCTCATGAAGATCGAGGAGATAATACTTCTTCTTTCTTGTAGGGAAATATTGGCATTCATCTAGAAAATGTAGTGACTAGTTCTACTTGAATTACAACCAACCAACCATCCTTCACTGACATGAGGAACATAGAGGAAGGAAAAATGATTTCTCACTAATGCTAGTTTCTTCTATAAAGATTAAAATGATCATCTTGGAAATTGATGACGAAGATTCAATAGAAAATTTGGTGAAAACAAAAATTTAAACACCATTTGAAGATAGAGAATACAAGAACAAATCATCAAGAAACCCATTTAGACTTGTATTTGGCCTAGTTTGAATCTCACATTTCTTGAAGAACACAATGAAGATGCATCACTACAATAAAAGCACATAGAAAATTATAAAGATATCAAAGAGAAAATTGAAGATAAAGTGTTTAAATACAAAACATCAAACACCTATAATTTTTCATTTATACAACTTGAATATGAAACATTCAAGTTTCTTGAGAAATATTTTGGATAGAGCAAGAAATTATAATTATGCCCTCAATTCTTGCAAGGTCACAAAATACTAGTGAATCTTCCATGTTGCGCTACAATAGTTTTGGGTTCTTGTTAATGTCAATGATTTTTTGACTGCCTTATCATTTACAAAAGTTATATTTTTGTGATCCATGTAATATTTATACAAAAAGACACATGTTTTGAAATAATTGAACTTTTCTCTTGATGTGATTCAAAAGGCTTTAACTTTTCTTTCTAGGTTTCAACATTGTTTTGATGGATATGAGACATATGAGGAAAGAAAAAAAAAATATTGTCTTCAAGTGACCACATGGCCTCCTATACAAGTTATATTTTCTCTCCCTTCAAAGAAAATAAATCTATCCACAATGACTGTGTAAATTTTGTGAAAACACAATTTTTTATATTTTATTTGTTTTTTATTTTTAAATATTCAGCAAATAAATTAAAGCCATAGCTGAAAGGGTCAAATATTTAGAAACATAAACTAAACATCTTGGATTTTCATTTAAAAAGGACTTTAATAGATGTCACTATTTTTTATAAATTAAATTATGTATGTTTCATCCTATGTTAATATTTTTTATTAAAAAAATATTAACATAACCTTGATATATATTTTAAAAATAAAGCAATGGATATAAACAAAGAAGAGAGATGCCACCAAAGGATGTCCAACAAAAATATTTAGTGAAAGTGGACATTCATGAGAAAAGGTATGGCCAAAACAGGAGCAATAGAGGAAGAGAAAAAGACCAATTTATGCCAACCAGCCAGTGCTTTTCTTAGTTTTATATTTTATATTTTCAATTTGTTAGGCACAAGTTACAACAATTTTCTTTTGGGTCGAGGCCATTGCTGAACCTAATATAGAAAACAGATCTTAAGGTGTGCCACATCCATCATTTTACGGCCTGCACTATTAGACAGGGACCCTAATCATTTTTTCTTATCCTTTAGCGTACAAGGCAAGGAGTTTTATCTGATGTTGTGGTTAAAACCGTATTTGTAGGTACGCAAGGGGACTGTTTTTTATTTTTATTTATATACAGGGTTTATCATTTTTATTATATGATATCAGAGCAAAACATTTATCAGATTTTTTTGGTTTTTTTTAAAGAGAGAAGTTGATTAGCACTCACCAAGACTTATTTTTTACACGATAACAAGAATTTATAAAATATATTAATAAAAATTAACTTCATAAGATATCAAATGTATATATATAAATTATGGTTTTGCTAAAGTAAAATTAAAATTAAAATATAAATAAAATCAATTTAAAAATATAATTTAGACATATAAATAATATAAAATAATTTTTAAATTGATATGTCTGAGAATATGTTTTAAACGACATAGCAGAACGCCAATGGCGAGATTCGGAGGAACAGGTGTCTGACGTCTATATCGAACAATCATATGTTTTAGATGATATTGTAATGAAGCGGGCAAAGATATTAAATTTCTATTGTGTCAACACATACGATTTCCGTACCCGGAAAGATTTTCGGTTTGTCAACAGAAATCCAACTGCTAAAGAAAGCTCCTCCAGGTTTATACATATAAAAAGCTGGAGACCCTACAGCGAAGAAAATCTTATTATATCCGACCAAGAAAATTCGATCATACCACACTGTGGCACGAACACAGTAGTTAAGATCTACAGGGTAGGCCTCCACATTTCTCCACGCCTTTCCTTCCCAATCATATTGCTCTACTCCATTCGTTCCAAAGGCATATAGTTCTCCAAATGCATATAGAACCTGGATGTCCCATGAATTGGGCATTGACATGTTTACTATTGTTGTCCACACTCCTGTGTTGGGGTCAAATCTTTGAAATATATTACTCAAAATACCAATGACATAGAACATTCCTTCAATAAAAACACCCCTACAGAAGCCAATATCATGGTGCATCTCAGGAAGAAGCTCCCACTTGTCTTCATCTACTTTATAAACTGCTGCTTCACGGGACCCACCACCATCAAAAATTTTGCCAAGTCCTCCTGCAATGTAAATTGATCCTTCAGATGAAGCACAACATGCAAAGTCGAATACAGATCTGGCAGTAGGATTTCCATGTACGGGATAATAGATCATAGATCAAAGTCGAATACAGATCTGGCAGTAGGATTATAAATTTGAGAGATATAACATGTAAACAAGAACAATGTTTTATTGAATTACAAATTACATAGAATAAAATAAATCTAAAAAATAATATCTAATATTTATTTTGAAATTTCGGTAGAAGATATATTTTTGAATACGTAGAAAATGATAAGTGTTTAGAAAAATAGGATTTTTCAGATATATGCATCAGATTTTTTTATACAATTATATAAAAAAAAAAAAATGTCTAAATTAATTAAATAGTTTTGTTTGATATTTATCTTTTGAATTTTTATTTTCTTTTGTATGATTGTTTTCAAAAATTTTTACAATAAAATAATATGCAAATTTTTTAAAGATCATCTCTTACAAAAGAAGAAATTTTGGATAGACTATTAAATACTATATAGAATTATAATAAAATATAAATTTAATTTATGATGATATATTATATTAAATATTTATGTTTTAAAATTTCAAATGGAACTTTTAATAGATAATTATTATAAAAAATATTTGATAGGAAAATTTGTTGGGAGTTAAGGTATCTCAACTTTAATATTTTCCTAACACTATTATTACATGTTCCTATAATTTTTATTATTTAATTATTTATTTCTTATATTTTAAATTGTCTCATATGAAAATTGAGACACTTCTACCTTACTTTGCATCTAGTTGTTAATGGGTTAGTCCACTCTACCAATCCTTCTCTTTTTACTCTTGATCAAGGTCCTTATAATTAGTGATTCTTCATGCTTAAGGCTATAATCCAACTCACATTACCTCATGGTTCTTCTACAAATATAGTTAGATAGCACTTCTTTTTTGGCTCCTTTCCTTGGTTTTGAAAATATTCAAATGTTGTGTTAACTTTTTCTCCACACTTAAAGCATTCTCCTTGAAAGTTACATTCTCATCCATTTTATATATTTTTCTTCATTTCTACTATCAATCTACAGTATCCATCTCCTACTCCTTTATCTACTTGGTGGTAGTTTAGATCACCGTATCCTTTGTGGTAATTGTCATGACTTATTTCTTCATTCTAGTTGGCATGATCACCTCTTTGACTCTTTTTCATATTAAGAGTTAGATCTATATAAGTGGAAGGATTGACCACAAGAAATTGGTATAATATCTGCAAAATTGGTATTATTAAATAATGAATTGTCTAGAATCATTAGAGGTAAGCCTCAACCTTGTCATGGATCAACTCAAAGATTGCACAACACTCAATTGCTAACTTAGTAATCCTAAAGAAGTTATAACTAACACATAGAACTAAGGTGATCATACACTATAGTATGTATCTACGTACCATATCATATTTTTATAAACCATCCAGTTGTTATCATCATTATCCATATATGTAGAGTAGCTTTTATCATCATTACCTATATTCTTTTGAACTATAGAAAGGATATCTACTGAAAAATTATACTAATCTTAATGATTTGAATCTATTGTAAATAATCATTAATAATTCAGAGAAGTAATATAAAAATAAAAATGTGCAACTTCAATAAACATTATTGTATAAAACTACTCAACCTCTATTATCATGTTCATGGTATAAACCTTGATATAGTACCTAAAATATCAAAATTTAATTTATTATAGCTAGTTCAACATAGTATTATGTAAATTAGAAGCTTCGCATTTCATTATACCAGAGTGCACAAATTTTCTCAAATCCGATCGAATATGAGAAATCTCAATGCGTAATAGTAAACATGCCACACTTATAACCATTCAAGGGTAAACGAATTATGTAAAATGGGAAACAAGACCTTGTGTAATATAGAGTCACAGGTTAGAAAATGCAATCGTTAAATTGATTGTGGTTTGCTAGTAATTGCTACGGAACAGAAGTGTAAAAGCCTATGGGTTGTAGGGACAAGAGGAAAGGCCTGTATTCACAGCCTTTATTATAGATAGATTAGCATCGGTAGGGAATGGCATGGACGTCCACCATTGCATAAAGGTTACGAATTTTCAAATAAAGCGGGGAGGGAAGAGTGAGTCGGGTGTCCATAACCATTGTCATCATTCTCCCAACCTGTTGCCAAAAATGAGAGCTTTGGAACAGGTTATGGATGCCCATCAAATCACAGTGAAAATAAATTTTCATTACAGGAAATTCACGTGGGAGGAGAAGAGAATAAAGAGAGTCATAGGGGAAGATAGAATCACTTGGGAGGAAGCGGAATGGATGTCGATGCCTATGTTCTGGATGTAGATAAGGAGCAACAATCTTTTGCAATGATGTGGTACTATGGCATATGCATTGTATATGGATAAGACATAAAAGATAACAGATACATCCTTTGAATATTATACTCAGTGAACTCTAGCAAATGTCTAAAATCAAGAGGACTTCTACAGATGCCTCCTTGCCTCCACCGGAGAAGCCAAGATGGGGTCAGCCGTCATCAGATTTATGTGATAATGTTAACATTCCAATTCTAGAATTGGTTTGTCTGGGAAACCTTGTTTATTCTACATATTTGAGTATAGATGCAGGGGCTTAAATAAGTTTCAAGTCAATTATTCTGAGCGAAATTGCATCATTTAACTTGATTCAGTCACAAAATCTATAATCCCTTTTACCCTTGAATTCTTGGTGCAACAGGGATTAACGACTATTATTTCAATTCCTTATCATAAATTTTAATTGGTAGAATGAAATGTTCATTTTATGTTTGATTTCAAAATGAAAAGCAATTTTTAATGGGAGAAAGCAGATCTTGAAAAATCAGTCTACTAGAATGTATATATATGTATGATGTTAAATTTGACTGGATGCCCGGATGTTATCAATATTTTCCAAGAGGAAAATTAAAAGCTATAAATATCAAAAACTTGTGCCTAGGAACTATTTTTTATGATTTGCCAATTACCATCCGCCAATGCAAATGTTATGACACAGACTGATAAGAGTTTGTTGCGATCTTTAGAGTAATTGCAACGGATGGAATTGTTGTAACCAAACTGATCCTTAACCAATTGTCTCTTGGGCTAAACCTCAATAATATTATTTGATCGCTGACTGATATTTGTCATGCATTACGGATCATATGTTTCACTATATATCTCAGTAAAATCGAATGAAATGGCATTTGCATTTGCATTGGAAAAAGAGCTATACGTCTCCTTCTAAACAAATGTCACACGGACTCAATCAATATCTATCGTCGCTGGGAAAAAAATAAAAATCATTTACTGAGTAGTTTGGCAAGATAACAAGAGTGTATAACCGTGGGCATTTTGAAAGATTACAACTATATATATATATATAGTTGGGGCGATAGCATACATTATAACCTATCTAAAAAGGAATGGTATCATTCTGCATAATATTTATTATGATGGTACTATTTTATCTATGAACATATAGATTACAAATGAATAAAATGTCATTGTTAGGTAGGGATATAAAATATTATATATGGTAACATCAAATAATGTCATTTTATCATATTTACAAAATAAATGGTTATCATTTGTCCGTAAGAAAATGTAAAACCCACCTCTCAAATACTATAATTTTATTTATTTATAATTCAATTTGCATCAGCTACCAACTTAACCAACCAAACCTATTCCATATAAATTAGAAGTGCTAATTACATAATTTCTCCATTCACCAAGAAGACAAAAAATCAATGTCACCACTTATATGCTTACACTAAAAAATGTTAAGCTCATAAAACTAGGGTCATTCCTAGACCTAGACCTAAACCTCAAGGGTTAATGGTGACTCTACCTATGTATGCCCTTGTGGGAATAGGAAGCTTTGTAGTTCACCTCCTTGTGTTAGAGAGAATTGATTCTCTCCTCTTGCATGATATTTTTGATTTTGCTTTCAACCCATGACTATTAATTAAGTGTAAGCTATAACTTAGTCAATTATAATATAATGAGAAGAGATTTTCCATCAAGTGTTGGGTTCATAACAAACATTACCAAACTTTATTGTATGAAAATTCACAATATTCAAAAAAGGGCATATCATACCATAATCAATTTGTCTAGCTCATTCACTTCACAAGTAGAACAATGACCAGATCATGCACAAATCACAATTTCCATGGTGATCATCTCATATGTACATCATACGTACAATTATGAATTTGATATTTGCATATCATGAGTATAACTTTAACTAGTTCATATACATAGATCACAAATACACAGTGACTAGCTAACACATCACAATTGTTGACCAGCACATGTCTATAATGCATCCCAAATAAAAAATATTGGTGCATTGCACACTAAACCATAGGTCTTATCCTACTCTCTAAGATTCTTTTTCACCTTTGGAAAAATGGGAAGAGGATTTGGTGCATCCCATACTACACTGTGGGTCTGTCCTCAACCCAACGGGCCAAAGTATACAATCTGACAAATAGGAAGGGTATTTGTTGCATTCCATACTACATCATGGGTTTTTCCACCATCACAAGGCTTTCCAAAAGTATTGAACCTACCATAACTCAATGGATTTTGACTTCAATCACCTATAGGCCACAAGTGAAAAAATTGTCCACACAAGAAAAAATTACTCCCAACATATACGATCTTGTGACCTTAATGATATTGTTAGCTATCTTCTTCACATTGTTGAGTAACACTTGGCATGGGTAACAGTTGTACCCTCAATACCTGCCAATGAATCCCCTCGATATAACAATTAGCCTTAGATTATTATTACTCACACGGATGGGTCCCTACCCATGTGACCACTACCATATCATAACCAGGGTAGCACACTATCTTCACCTTTGTGAACCAAGTGAATTCTGACTAATCCCTAATAGTATCTTAGACATTGATCATTAGAATGATCCAATGAATTTCTATCACTACTGAAATATCCTTGAGGTTCACAGTTTAGTAGATCATAAATAACATGAATCACAATCACAATCAACACATACATGGTTCTATACATAGAGACCTCTAGATATGGAGTCAATTTTTACAACACATAAAAGTTACATTGAACCAACAAGAGATGGACTTTACACAACATATACATATATTAAAAATATAAATTATAAAATAGTCAAATTCCTTACTTCATTCATTTACTATTGAAAAAATATATCATCTACTAACTATAACTTTTCAAGTTTCCTCAGTTCAATCAATACTCATTTGGTACCCATTTCAGCTTTAAAATGAATTCTACTAAAAGAATAAGATTCAACCATTTAGGAACAACCCCAACCCTCAGAGTTATTCCCCTTAAAACCTCCCATTTGGACTCGAGGTTACAAAGGAATCCTTCACCCAAGGACTTCCTGTGTACCAACTTCTAAATGGATCAAAGTCACAAGTAGTTCTCCTTTCTAGTTTTCTCCCAAGGAACATCCACTTAGGCTTTCATACTTGAGATTTTGTAACACACAAATACCCTTACTCAAGGTGGTTATTTAGACTTTATTCAACTAATATTATTTTTTCCTTGAATGACATGTAACCAAAAATAATATTTAATTGAATTGCAAAATAATAACTAATAAAGTAAATTGTAAAAATAATATTCAATATTTATTTTGAGATTTTGATAGAAGATATATTGTTGAACATGTAAAAAATTATTAAACTATGCTGAGAAAAAGAAGCCCTTTCATAATGCATAATTGTATGGTTGTTTTTAGATGTTTTTATAATAAAATAAAATTACTTTTTTTTATACAATTTTAAAAGTTGAATAGAATTGTAGTAAAATATAAATTTAATTTATGATAATATACAATTTAAATGCTTATGTCTTAACATTTGAAGGGGAACATTTAATATATATATTTGATAGCTAAAGTTATTGAGAATTAAGATGTCTCAACTTTAATATATTCTTAGCACTATTATTATAATTTCCTAGAATTTTTTATTATTTAATTATTACTTTTTATATTTCTCTTTACATCTAGATCTGAATAGTTTATTCTATTCTACCAATCCTTCTCCCTTTATATTCTTCACCAAGGTCCTCATAATTAGTGATTCTCCATGTTTAAATTCATCATCCAAGTCAAATGACTTATTTTTGGCTCCTTTCCTTGGTTTTTGAAAATATTGAAATATTGTGTTCCCTTGAAAGTTCTTTTTCCATCCATTCTATATCTTTTTCTTAATTTCTACTATCAATATATAGTATACATCTCCTACTCATTTATCTTCGTGGGAGTAGCTTCTATCATCCCATCCTTTTTGGTAAGTGTCATAACTTATTTCCTCATTGTAGTAGACACAATTACCTATTCAACTCTTTTTCATATTAAGATTTATCTATATAAATGAAAGGGTTCACCTCAAGAAGTGGATTTAATATGTACAAAATTGGTATTACTAAATATTGAGTTGTCTACAATCATGTGAAATGACCCTCAACATTATTATGAATAAACTCAAAGATTTCACAACACTCAATTGCTAGCTTAGTAGTCCTAAAGAGGTTTAACTAAAACCTATAACTAATATGATCATACACTATATTATGTATATTCCTAACAATTCATATTTTTTAAGAATCATTAGGTTTTTTCTTCTCATAATTCATATATGTAGATTGTCTTGCTAGTAGAAACATTTATTAATACTTAATTGTTATCTTATCCATGATCAAATGTAGATACTTTGAACTATATAAAGGATATCATGATGGTTTGAACCTACCATAAATAATCATTAGAAGGTGAAAAAAGTAAAATAAAAGTAAAAGTATCCAACTTCAATAAAAGTTACTCTATAACCTTAATCAACCTCTATTATTAATTGCATGTATTTATCTAAATTCAATAGAATACCTAAAATATTCAAATTTAATTTATTATAGCTAGTTCAAGGTAGCACATTATCTAAATTAGAAGCTTCCAATTTCATTGTACTAGAGTGCAAAAATTTTCTCAACTTCAATTGAATATGAGAAATATCAATACATAATAGTAAACTTGTCAAAATTTACCCATTAATAGTAAAATGATTATGTCAACTCATATACAATGCCTTACATACTATTGTAATATAGAATTGCAAGTTGGAAAATACAATCGTTAAGTTGATTATGTTTTGCTAGTAATTTCTATGGAACAAAAGAAGTGTAATAGTGTATGGGTTGTATGGAGAAGAGGAAATTCTTGTGCTCATAGCCTTTATTAAAGATAGGATGAGTGTTGGTAGGGGACAACACGGATATCCATCATTTCATAAAGCTTGCAAACATTCAAACAAATTGGTGAGTGAGGGGTGATTCAAGTATTTATAACCATTTTCATTGTTCTCCCAACCTATGCCAAAAATGAGAGCTTTGGAAAAGGTTATGGATACACATCAAAACACAATAAACATAAATTTTCATTAGGGGAGATTCACATGGTGGGAAGGGATAATATAGAGAGTCATAGAGGAAGAGAGAATCACATGGGAGGGAATTTATGGGAGGTGGATGCTTATGTTTTGGATGTAAATAAGGAGCAAAAATATCCTAGAAGGATGTGATGCTATTTTACATGGAAAAGACATAAAAGATAATAGATTCATGCTTTGAATATTTTGAATAGTGCACCATTTTACTTACTGAAATCTATAGATAGTCTTAAATAAAGGGGACTTCTCAATATGTCTCCTTGCCTCCAACACAAAGCTAAGATGGGGTTAGTCATCACCATATTTTTGTGATCATGTCAACATTCCAAATCTATGAATTATTTTTTAGTAAACCTTATATATTTGACACATTTGAGTATAGGCGTAGAGGTTAAAGGAGTTTCAAATCAATTATTCTTAGAAACATTGAATCATTCAACTTGACCAGTCACAAAATCTAAAATCCCTTTTACCCTTTAATTCTTAGTGCAAAACTATGAGGCTCCATTTTTTGAGGGATTAACAACTATTATTTCAATTCTTTATCATAATCTTTAATTGAAAAAATGTAGTGTTAAATCAAAATTAAAAAAAAATTTATAATGGGAAAAGGACATCTTGAAGAGTCACTCTACTAGAAAAAAATTCTCAAATCACTAAGATACATCAAGTGGAGATATGCTTTTAAATATGCATATATATTAAAAGTAAATAAATAGACACCCTTACTTTAGCATTAATAAGTTTGGTGATGCCCACATAGGTAGTTGAGTTGGCTTGATTCTTTGATTTTATCCCCAAGGTCTCAGGTTTAACTTGGAGGCCTGGGTTCACCTGATGCATATGGATTACGGGTGTTTGTGTGCATCTCGAAGGACTAGTCTCACTTTAGGTGCCCACTACTCCATCGAGGGGGTTGCAAGGCCAGGTCATGGAGACACCCTAGATTAACAAAAAAGAAAAATCCTGATGATGAAAAATCCACTACCATAACCCTATTCCTTCCACGTATACTTGTATTTTTTCACTAGTGGGGGATTTTTTTCAGGGATGCACATGTGCCACACGGATGTCTATGTGCCACACAGATACCAACTAAAGAATCAAATTGTGAGTTGAGTGGTATCTTTTCCTACTCTTTCTTTGTCATTTTTCATACTAAAATAGCTTTTTAGCATACTTTTTTTTTACATTTTTCTTTCTATATTTTCTCTATTAAATTGTAAAACCCTAACATTTAGGTTGTTAGTAGGCCCATTATTCTTTGACTCTTTATCAGACCTCTATCTGCATAGGAAACTAGTGCATATTTGAGACACAAACACTATGTGTTGGAGTTTAATTCTCATGCTACTATCCATAAATAATAAGCTATCTAGTTAGTGGTCCAAATCCTTTGTGGCTAGCTCATTTGATTCTAGAAACACCTATCTTGAACAAAATAGAAACAAATTTCTCTTTGCCCTTCATTTTCAGCCTAGTCTATCCCTCTTCCAATCCATTAGTCAACCTGAGGTAGTTTAAGGGAGTTCATTCCTTGGGACTCTCCCATGACCTAGAGTATAAAGGCTGATAAATCCCCCTACTCTACATTTTTTATGAACTTGATGTAAAAGATCTTTATTTCTTGGTATCAAGAATCTTTCTCTTGTGTACTAGTTGTGTTGTAAGTTTTTGTGTTCAAAGTCATGTAGCTTTGTGGCTTTATCTATGACCCCTAGATACATAGGTAGAGGGAATTTTTTATATTTGAAAGTGAAATCTAGGTAGGTCACTATTTGCAAGTCTAGTGACTCAATCGTTTACTTCCTTTGAATTAATTTCATAAACATACTTGAATATTGTCTCATTCACATGTATTCCTCATGTTGAGTCTATGGATGCAACACTTTATATAACATGTTTAACAAGACAAATAAGAGTTGGGGTGAACACGTTGTAGAAAATTTCACCTTTATAACATTCAGGTTGTCTTTGAAATCTATTTTATAGTCTCTTTTCCATTCTATCGTAAGTAGACACACTATAATTTTTGGATCTTTATCATACCTCTATCTACATAGGACACTAGTGCATCTTTAAGAAACCAACACTATGTGCTAGAGTTTGATTTTCATACTACTATTCATAAATAGTAAGCTATCTAGTCAGTGATCCAAATCCTCTGTGGCTAGCTCATTTGATTCTAGAAAAACCTATCTTTAACAAAAAGAAAAAAGTTCTCTTTGCCCTTCCTTTTTAGCCTGGTCTATCCCTCTTACAATCCATTAGTCAACCCAAGGTAGTTTAGGGTAGTTTATTCCTTGGTACTCCTGCATGACCTAGAGAATAAAGGGTGATGAATCCCCCTACTCTACATTTTTTATGAACCCAATGTGAACATTCTTTGTTTTATTTCTTATTATTAGGAATATTTCTCTTGTGTACTAGGTGTGGTGTAGGTTTGTGTGTTGCAAGGCATGTAGCTTTGTGACCTTATCTATGACCCATAGATATGTAGTTAGAGGGCATCTTGGATATAATTTGAAAGTGAAATCTAGGTAGGTCACTCTTTGCAAGTATAGTCACTCAACCTTCTGCATCCTTTATGTTACTATCATCAAAATACTTGAATATGGTCTTATTCATATGTATTCCTCATGTTGATTTTATGAATGCAACACTTGATATAACATTCACCTCTTAGTAGTTACCTTTAAATAGGGAGCCTTCTCCTTTATACATTCCCACTAAAATCAATGAAAACATCATGATTGGTGTCTAAGTTGATCTAATGAGCTTGAAGTGAATCTTATAATGAAAGAAGAACTATTCATAGATAGCGTACATGAGGAGAAATATGAAGAGTCATAAGCCACTCTCTATATGCATTATGGAATCTCAATCACCCCAATGGGAATCATTTCCCTCTTAGTCTTAGTAGGACCCAAGGCTATTGATGTTTCTTTTTTAGTGATCCCAAAATATCACCTATTTAGAGTAATTAAATAGAGATCCCTTGGTTCTTCTTTATGAACATTGTTTCTTTTGTGATCCACAAGTGCCATAAATACCCCCACAAAGGCTTTGTGCACCTAGTGCATGACACTAGCTACAAACTGCTAGTGTCACATGGGGCCTTCTCATTGGATCAATTTTGGTCAGCTCAAGTCAAACCTCTCACCCTAAGGGGATATTTTCTATATCATGCATATTTTAAATATAAGATGGGAATGACATCAAAATCATGTTATCCAAAGTCTTCCTATGGAATTTATGTGAAGGCTTCCATGATCATGCAATAGAAAGTTACTTCTTCTACCTAATTGAAGGGGAAGGGGAAGCTTGCTCATGCTCAAGAGCCTTATCCTTCTTGTGGCATACAAAAAAGTGCCTCTTGCTTGACATGGGAATAATTGATAAATTGGACTTAATGAGGTCTTGATCTAGTGTTTTGAGGTGTTTTTGACATCCAAACTAGGTCTTGGACCCTTTCAAATGCATCTAATAATGTCTTGTGAAGGTGTTGTAAAGTCTTGTAAAGGATTTCACACTCTTCTAGACATAATAAACCCATTTTCCCTTAATTCAACATTATAAAAAGTATTTAATTGCATTATCACATTAAGATAGAAGGATTGTAAAATAAATTTAACTTTAATCTAGTCTAGTAATGTGTTTTACATTTTCAAAATGGTTCTTATGCCTTCCTAGGCTAAGTGGACCTCATTTAAATAGAGTTGTAAAGTATAATTAATCACACTTTCACATTGAATTCTATGTCCCAAGCCCAAATTGAACTTCACATCATCACTAATAGGCCCCTATTATCCCATATTGTGCATCCCAATGCTTAAATTGATCAAATAACTAACAAGGTCACAATAAAAACCTTATTTCCTTATCTCCTAGCATCTTAGCTGTAAAAATGACCCCTATGGGACCCATTTATCATACATTGTGAATTAGTCCCATCTAGGTGGGACCCATTCACCATGGATGGCGAATGAGTCCCATTTAGCTCATTTTTGACCTTTGAGCAGGAAAAATTGAAATTTAAGTTTATTATTTTCGCATGTCAGCCTTAGGGATCCAATTCATGGGAAAATAAGGTGAATTTTATACAAACACAACCTTCTAAACCCTAATTTAGAACTAACTTCATTCTTATTTCATCATTCATCAAGTTCTCTCTCCAAACAAGGTAGGGTTTTATCATTCCAAGTCATTAAGATAGAATTTTCAAATGTTCAGGGGCAGATTCTTCATTTTTGTTGTTGTAGAAATTAAAGATCAATTTTCATGTCAAGGTATTAACTCCATTATTTCATGCTTCATTACATCTTTTCATCATTTTTATTTAATTACCTAAAAGGGGGTTTGACCAAGTCAAACCCCCATGCCCTAACATTCAACATTTTGTCTTCCTCTTCTTGTGTGTTTGCAGATTTAGGTACATAAAGGGTTTGAAGATCATTGAAGAATAAAGTTGAAAAGTTGTTGAAGTCTTCTCCTTGTCAACTAGGTCAAATATCCACAAAAAGTCACTTTCATATCCGAATCTGGCAGTTTTAGAAGCAAACACCTGTTAGGAACCAGTGTGCAGACTGAGAGCTTTAGTTTCCTCTTTTAAATTCTCTAAAATTAAGAAGTGGATTGATTCATCATGAATGGTGAAGGATTCCCACTTCCAAGTCACTTTTTTAGTCTTTTGTACTTTTATATACAAAAAATAGACCTTCTCGAATAGTTTACGAGATCTTGGACTGATTAACCTAGAAAGGCAAATGAGTCCCACCAGGCTTAATTTCTAGCATCAACAACATGTCAAATTTCATTTTTAGCCTCCTCCAAGATCTTAGGTACACCCATTCAGTTTTAGTAGGTTTTGTTCAGTTTTGCATTCATTTCGAGGTCTTTTGCATTACACAATGTGTTTTCAAACAAGTTGCATTTTAATAGTTTTACATTAGTAATCAATTAATTTCATAAGTTTTTTGAATCTATAATATTACATTCAGGCATAATTACACCATACATACCCTAGTTTGAGTGAACCACCCAAATTTTTGAGGTCTATCTCTTTCATTTTAGGTGAAAAACCCTAAGAGTGCTAGAGGAGTACATAGACCCAAAAATTGTTGGTTCATTTTGGTGAACCTGGTTTTTGAACATCTCATTTTTTAATTTTGAGTCCAGTTTCATCCTTTTTCTAGCTTGCATTGACCTTAAATTAGGGTTTCTATGGATTAATTTGCAAACTAGGTTTCCAATTTTGCATTCATGAAAAGTGCATTTAGGTTACATTTTTGGAATTTAAATTCATTTATATTTTCTAAAATTTTATATTCTCATCTTAGGTCCACATCTTATAGCCTAGAAAACATCAAAATCATTTGAAAATTATGAGAAAATTCCATACTGGGACTCATTCACCACCTTGGGCGAATCAATCACTTTTCACCTCTGAAATTGCCCTTTACAGATCTGAAAATCCCATTTTGAAGCTTTTGTTTGGTGCCATTACCTAACTATATCAATTGGCTAAGTTTTCTTAACTTTCATTTAATTAAATCTATCCTAGATTACCACATTCCATGCATAGTTTACATTTTAAGTTTGCATTCTCATATTACATAGCATAATTAGTTAATTGTCATTATTAAAATCTAGAAAATTACATTTCTCTTTTGCATATTTTCTTTCTTATAGTTACATTTCAAGTTTGTAGAACAATCACTACATCATGTTTTCATTACAAATCTATTTAGTTATCACCTTTCATGTTCTATTTTTAGATCTTATTACATGTTGTAAGAGAAATTTGTTAAGTACATATGAGTATGATGTCCTTTCCCCTTTCCTTTTGTTCATCATAGATCCCTCTCCTAGTTCCAATTTTGTGGATGAGGTTAGTCTAGTGAAAGAAACCTTGGATAATCATAACAATCACATTTTTTCTTCTCCTATTATCTCTCACACTTGTGAAGAAGATATTAAAGTGCTAGAAGAACCAAATGATAAGCGTTCTGACAATCTGAGTTGTTTTTATCCTCTTACCTCTCCTATTCAACATATCATTACTAACAAAGAGGACATCACAATAAGTAATCATGACAATCACATAAGACAACAAGAACATTAGATCATAGACACATTCCTAAACATCACCTTATCTGGTCTTCATAACCATGACAATCAACATTTCCTTTCTCCTAATATCCCTTCTCGATGCCACAAGGATAGGTTGATGTTAGAGGATATATCTATTAAAATTCATGACCATCTTGACTCTCCCTTCCCTAATGCTCCTACCATTTGGGACAACCTCTTTGAAAGTCAGAGTGATCCTTCTCTTGATGCCTCCCCTAATAGTGATGAAGCTACTTTACAAACTTTAATCTTGGATGAGCATATTACAAGTTCTCCTAGTAGTATAGATAATATGGACTAAGAGAATGAGACAACTGACAATAAAATAGAGCCTTCTCCTACTATCCCCACTCTCTATAAACAAGACAATTCAACCATGAATCATTCCCTTACTGGAAATGACATCAATAGTAAAGAACCACACACTGAATGTCATGAACATTTAGTTTGTAGTTCTCCTAGAAACACTCCTCCTAGGGAGAAGATCATGGATAAAAAAAATAACAACAATTGAGTGCCTTCTTTAGGTACTAATAAACAAGTAATCCTAGATTTCCCTTTACACAAAATAAATCAAACCATGACTGCTGAGGTTATGAATTCACAAGCGCTCATTAGATCTGCTTTGTTTAATAAACCTCATGCATACCCCGTGGGACATCCTAAGAATCCTCTCATTCTCTACCCACTATCACACAAAAAAAAAAAAAACCTAGACTCATCCTCTAACCACCTAGTAATAATGTTTTGCAGTAGTCGAATCACAATATCATTTCCCATACATATAATAAGGAACAATCCAAACCTACAACAATCCACCCCAACATCATTACATTTACCTAATCCCATTTTTCTAAGAGATCCTAAATTAAATTCATACATTAAGGGGTATGACCTTGCTGATCAACTTAAAAATACTCCTGCGAAGATCTCCCTATGGGATTTAATTCAAAATTACCCTAACTATCACACTATGCTTTAAAATACATTGCAAAAAGTTCTTGTTCCTTCCAATTTTCTACCGAATGACATAGAAACTATAATTCACAAAATAAGCATTGACATTGTTTTCCACCAAAGTGAGCTCCCTCCTTTGGAAGTGCAAAAATAGTGTGACCCTCTTATGATCATATTTCAATACCAATGCAAAGGAATCAAGCAAACTCTTATAGACAACGGTTCAGGCCTAAACATCTATAGTGTGAGCTTTCTGGATAGACTTGGCATTGATCACTCAACCATTCGACCTGATTATATATCTATTCGGGGATTTGACAATACCACAAAGACACTACTAGGGGTGGTCATTATACATCTTACCACTGGAGTGGCCACCTTGAATACACCAATCCATGTTATGTCTTGTAACACCTCATATAATCTTATCCTAGGAAGACCGTGGATTCAAGCAATGAAAGGTGTGCCTTCTACTCTTCATTGCAAAATGAAATACATTTATAACAACAAATTTTACACCCTTGATGTCGATCCTAAACCTTATAGTGTATTGCAACTTGAGAAAACCTAAACATATCCCTTAAACACATCAACAACAACTACCCACATGGAAACTTCATAAAAATCAAACAAATACAACACTAATAAGCTGATCACCAAACTAGAAGATGATGATTGGGGTTCACTAGACTTCACACCTACCCTCCTAGGTGATACAAGATTACAAAAAAAGACTCTAATAAGGGAATAAAACAAGTGGAACCTTTGAAAGCATACACCTCAACCACTAAAGATGTAACCTACACAAAAAACTTTGAGGTAATTAACCATCAACCACCTCCAAGTCCTACAAAAATGAAAAAAAAATATGGAAAATGGTATGATATTATGATGCAACTTGGTTATAATCGAAAAGGATGTGGTGCTAATGAACAAGATATCTAGAACCCTATTGATCCTATCACACAAAAAAGAACACATGGTCTTGGTTATTGTCCTTTGATTGAAATCTCCAAGCCTTCAATCGATGTCAACACTGTCACATCACATTCTTCTAAAGCAATCAAACAAACTAATGAATCTTCACTTAATGTCAATGTCATCTCACATAGCACTAAATATTTGCATTTTACCTCCTCCCATAAGAGCAAGAACAAAATCCTCCAATCTAAAGAACCTTGCATAGGCATGACACCCTGTACTAAGTGAGACATCTTTTTACCACCAAAAACAAAAACACCTTCTCCCCTTGATCAACAGGGTGTCTTGTCAAGACTCCTCAAAGATCACTTGGTCTCTCTTCCTCCAAGAACATGAAAGAAATGTTTCCACAAACATTTATTTTGTGCTTATCATAGAATTCAGGGTCATCTCACTAATTAATGTAAATCTTTGAGTAGTAAAATCCAACATGTTAAGGATTTTGGTATGATTCCATATGTGGGGGGCATCTAATTCCTCTAATTGATACTAATTTTCACTCTACCATGCATCTCCTTCCTCTTTGAGGCTCACTCTTTTTGTACACTAAGTGGGGTCAAGGGATAGTTAGCATCGATACTGTATGTCACTTGTTGTCGCTTCTTTCCACTAGTTTCTAACCTTTCATGGACATATAAGAGCAAGCTTGATATGTGGATAACATGTTTTAAGTGGCCTCACATGTGATAGACTTCCTATCCCATCACATTCTTCTTCTAATTTAAAGAAATTTTTCACAATACGGGTGCTCGGAATTGCTTTAAAGTGGGTGGCATACATCACCAATCACATTTCATTGTGCAATTTTATTTTTCTTTCAATTCCCTCTCTTAGAAAAAATAGGTACAATGTTCCCCAAGATGAGACCTTGCACTTGTCCTCTCTTGAACACAAGATGAGAAATTTTCCTCTCTTGTTCCTAAGATGAGACCATTTGCACTTTTCCTCTCTTGGAAACATTAGGTACAATGTTCCCTAGGATGAGACCTTGCACTTGTCCTCTCTTGAACAAAATATGAAAACTTTTCCTCTCTTGTTCCTAAGATGAGACCATTTGCAGTTTTCCTCTCTTGGATACATTTTGTACAATGTTCCCTAAGATGAGGCCTTGCATGAACAAAGCAAAATCCCTTTAAACAAACCTTACAAAACCACTTTTTCTTTGTGGAACCTTATTAAAGTTATCAAGAGGTATAACTTTAGAATGATTTGAGTGGGAAGTCCATTCCAAGGCATGAATTTCCCCATATCTGCCTATGTGCATACCAACTAGTGTATGTTTTATCTTTTGGGACTTCTGACTCGATGGACTACCCTAATGTTCTATCACCCTAAAGTGAGTATACATTTCCTTTCTAGAAAAAAACCAACATTTGATCCACAACTAGCTAGACAAATGGTTGAAGCTTGATCCACCCTTTTTTTTTGGGACAACCTAAGGTTTTGTGGCCCCAGAGTGAGTGCATCTTCTCTACCCCATTCTCCTTTCTTTCCATTATTATGTATCTTGATGATTTGACTTAAAATCTTGGATCCTGGGGGATTTTCTAACTTCTTGATCTTTGTCATTCTTTTTCATTTGCATCTGTACACTCGGATCTCCCTTGATTGTCTACTTTAGTGTGAGTTTGAAGCAAGTTCATCCTCTAGCTAAAGTGGGGGCTAATTGTGGCATCCAAAAAAGTAACTCTTGCTTGAAATGGGAATAATTGATAAATTATACTTAATGAGGTCTTGAGCTAGTGTTTTGAGGTCTTTTTCACATCCACGCAAGGTCTTGGACCCTTTCAAATGCATATAACAATGTCTTGTGAAGGTATTGTAGATTCTTGTAAAGGATTTTCTCACTCTTCTAGACTTACTAAACCTATTTTCCCTTAATTCAACATTACAAAAAGTATTTAATTGCATTATCACATCAATACAGAAGGTTTTTTGAAATAAATTTAACTTTAACCTAGTGTTGTAATGTTTTTTGCATATTAGCATTAGTTCTTGTACCTTCCTAGGCTAAGTGGACCTCATTTTATTGTTGTAAAGTGTAATTAATTACACTTTCACATTGAATTATGTGTCCCAAGCCCTAATTGACCTTCACATCATCACTAATAGGCCTCTATTACCCCATATTGTGCATCCCAAGGCTTAAATTGATCAAATAATTGACAAGGTCACAATACAAACCCTATTTCCTTATCTCCTAGAATCTTAGCTATCAAAATGACCCATGTGGGACCCATTTCCATGGATGGTGAATGAGTCCCATTTGGCTCATTTTTGACCTTTGAGTAGGAAAAAATGAAATTTAAGTTTATTATTTTCACATGTTGGCCTTAGGGATCCAATTCATGGGAAAATAAGGTGAATTACCTATAAATACAACCTTCTAAAGCCTAATTGAGAACTAAATTCATTCTTCTTTCATCATTCATCAAGTTCTCTTGTCAAGTAAGCTAGGGTTTTATCATTTCAAGTCATTAAGATAGCATTTTCAGACATTTAAGGGTAGATTCTTCATGTTTTGTTGTAGACATTCAAGATCAATCTTCATGGAAAGGTATTAACTCCATTATTTCATGCTTCATTACATCTTTTCATCATTTTGGTTTAATTACCTAAAGAGGGGTTTGACAAAGGCAAACCCCCATACCCTAACATTCAACACTTTCTCTTCCTCTTCTCGTGTGTTTTCAGATTTAGGTACATCAAGGGCTTGAAGATCATTGAAGAAAAAAATTGCAAAGTTATTGAAGTCTTCTCCTTGTCAACTAGGTCAAATATCCATAAAAAGTCACTTTCAATCAAGTAGTTTTGAAAGCAAACACCTCTCAGGAACCGGTGTGCATATCGAGAGCTTTAGTTTCCTCTCTTAAATTCTTAGAAATTCAAAAGTTGATTGATTCACCATGAATGGAAAATGAGTCCCACTTCCAAGTCATTTTTTGGTTTTCTGCATTTTTAGATACCCTTTTGTCTAAAAAAGGTTATGTAACAGTTTACCATATCTGGGACTGATTCACCCAAAATGGTGAATGAGTCTGACTAGGATTAATTTCCATCATCAACATCATTTCAATTGTCATTTTTAGCCTCCTTCAAGATCTCAGGTACACCCATTTAGTTTTACCAGTTTTTGTTTAGTTGTGTATTCATTTCTAGGTATTTTTGCATTACACAATGTATTTTCAAACAAGTTGCATTTCAATAGTTTTACATTAATAATCAGTCAATTTCATGAGTTTGTTGCATCTAGAATAGTACATATATACATAATTACATCATGCATACCCTAGTTTGAGTGAACCGCCCAAAATTTTGAGGTCTATCTATCTCCTTTTAGGTGAAAAACCCTAAGAGTTCTAAAGTATCGTAACAAACTTTCACACATTGCTAAAGTGTTGTGAAGTGTTGTAACATATTTTCTCACTTTTCTAAGATTTTATTAATTAACTACATCTAATAAATCTCTTTTTAACCTTAATCTTACCTTGTCTAAAGTGTTGTAAAGTGTTGTAACACAATTTCACACTTTTCTAGGATTTACATTAATAATTAGGCTTCTTTACGCTTTAATTGGCCTTATTTTACATCCACAAGCCTTAATTTATGCTTCTTTTTTAGGATAATCCTAACACAAATCAACATCAAATCATAAATTAGGTGCGTTCAACTTTTGTGGCCCAGATTTAGTGCTCTGGGACTCATTTGCCACCTTAGGTGAATGAGTCCCACCTAGGTTTTTGTGTCCCAAACTTGGTTTCACACCTTTCTAAGCATCTTTAAAAATAGTCCAAAAAATTATGCCTAATGGGACTCATTCACCACCTTTCATGAATGAGTCTCATTTGGCCAAAAATAAAAATTAATTCAAATTTTTATGGGATTCTAACCTCCTAAATTTGATGTCGACTTGTAGTGTTGTAATTTCAAGAATTTTTCCATAATTGAATATAAATACAAGTTTATTTCACTGATTTTCACCCCAAGAATTCAAGTATTCATGCATATACCAAGTTTGAGTTCACAAGATCATTCAAGTGTTTACAAGAGCATTCAAGAGAATTCAAGGATAGATTATCAAGAATCTTAAAGCATTATTCAAGCATCAAGCATCATGTCAAGGATTTCATGCATCATTTTTATTTTTGAGCTAACAATTGTGATGTAGGGTTTCATAATTGGGCATTGACATGTTTACTATTGTTTTCCATACTCCTGTGTTGGGGTCAAATCTTTGAAATCTATTACTCAAAATACGAATGACATAAAACATTCCTTCAATAAAAACACCCTTACAAAAGCCAATTCCATGGTGCATCTCAGGAAGAAGCTCCCACATATCTTCATCTACTTTATAAACTGCTGCTTCACGGGATCCACCACCATCAAAAAATTTGCCAAGTCCTCCTGCAATGTAAATTGATCCTTCAGATGAAGCACAACATGCAAAGTCGAATACAGATCTGGCAGTAGGGTTTTCAGCACCTTGCTTCCATGTACGAGATAATAGATCATATATCAAAATCCTTCTTGTCAAATTAACATAATATTTCAATCCCAGTAAAACAAGCTTGTGCTTAACACAAACAATCTGAGAAGCCGATAAGATTTCAAATCCGGTGGGAACAGGAGGGAGCGTTTCACATGATTGATAGGTGGGATCGTATATAGATATCCCAGCAGACTGCAGCAAACATATATATTTCCGCGCCAGCCCAAACTTTATTCTATCTTGATAAAACGTGAAGCATTCCATCATTTCTTTGGCGGGTTTCAACAATTGCTTAATCTTTGACTGATATTTGTAAGGCACTCGTAGTAAGATGTCTCGAAATATTTGTTCTGGGTGTTCGAGAAAAAAATCCATTATTAACTCTTTATTAAATCTTGACAATTACGTCCACTTATCGGTTAAATTACGTTTAAACTGTAGGTGTTACTTTATATTCACCTTGTTTACTACTGGCGGAGGTATTCTTACACTAGAAACCCCTTCTTTAGATTCAAAGGCCACGCCGTTAGGGAATGCCCTTAGGATACATAAAAGTCTTAATTAAGGGTAATAATAGTTACGTAAATTATTTATCTTGAATAAGTGTAATGTATATTATAAATTTGAGAGATATAACATGTACTCAGGAATAATGTTTTATTGAATTACAAATTACATAGAACAAAATAATTTTTTTTTTAAAAATATCTAGTATTTATTTTGAGATTTTGGTAGAAGATATATTATTGAATATGTAGAAAATGGTAAGTGAGTGTCTAGAAAAATAGGGTCTTTCAAATATATGCATCAGATTTTATTTATACAATTATATCAAAAATCAAAATGTCTAAATTAATTAGATAGTTTTGTTTGAGATTCATCTTTTGAATTTTTATTTTCCTTTTTATGATTGCTTTTAAGAATTTTTACAATAAAATACAATGGAATTTTTTTAAAGATCATGTCTTACAAAAGAAGAAATTTTCGATAAACTAGTAAATATTGTATAGAATTATAATAAAATATAAATTTAATTTATGATAATATAATATTTTAAATATTTATGTGATAAGTAGGAGGTTGCAAGCTAAGTGGGCTTAACCTTGGGGGAAACTATGTGGTTAAGCGTGCTTGAGCTAGAGCAATACTAGGATGGGTGAGCTCCCAGGAAGACCGAGTGCTTCACCTCTGTGAGCATCACCTAGATGCAATGAGTTCTAAGTGGACCATTCACTATCATGAGTGATGGGTTCTTGTGAACCGCTACTCATGAAACAAGGTCAATGAGTGTGACTCATAAAACTACATGGTTGAATCCTAATAGTAATATGACAAATTTTTAGGTTTTAAAATTTCAAAAAGAAATTTTAATAGATAATTATCATAAGAAAGTATTTTATAGGTAAAGTTATTGGGAGTTAAGGTATCTCAACTTTAATATGTTCTTAACACTATTATTACAAGTTCCTAGAATTGTTATTGTTTAATTATTTACTTATTATGTTTTAAATTGTCCCATATGAAAATTGAGACACTTCTACCTGACTTTGCATCTAGTTTTGAATGGGTTGTTCCATTCTACCAATCCTTCTCTCTTTAAGCTTCATAAAGGTCCCTATAATTAGTGATTCTTCATGCTTAATGCTATAATCCAACTCACATGACCTCAAGGTTCTTCTACAAATATAGTTCTAGTAATTTTTTTCTGCTCCTTTCCTTGGTTTAGAAAATATTTGAATGTTGTGTTAACTTCTTCTCCACACTTAAAGCATTCTCCTTGAAAGTTACATTCTCATCCATTTTATATCTTTTTCTTCATTTCTACTATAATCTATAGTATCCATCTCCTACTCCTTTATCTTCTTGGTGGTAGTTTCTATCATCGTATCCTTTGTGGCAATTGTCATGACTTATTTCTTCATTGTATTAGGCACAGTTACCTCTTTGACTCTTTTTCATATTAAGAGTTAGATCTATATAAATGAAAGGATTCACCCCAAGAAATTGATATAATATCTACAAATTTGTTATTATTACATAATGAATTGTCTAGAACCATTGGAGGTAAGCCTAACCTTGTCATGAATCAACTCAAAGATTGGAAAACACTCAATTGCTAACTTAGTAATCCTAAAGAGGTTATAAATAATGCTTAATTGTTACATTTTTCATAATCAAGTATAGATACTTTGAACTATAAGAAGGATGTCCATTGAAAAATTATACTCATCTTAATGGTTTGAGCTTATTGTAAATAATCATTAGTAACTCATAAGAGTAATAAAAAATAACAATATGCAACTTCAATAAAAATTATTGTATAAAACTACTCAACCCCTATTATTATGTTCATGGTATAAACCACAATATAATACCTAAAATATAAAGATTTAATTTATTATAGCTAGTTCAACATAGTATTATGTAAATTAGAAGCTTCACATTTCATTATACCAAAGTGCACAATTTTTCTCAAATTTAAATTATACCAAAGGTTTAAATGAGAAATCTCAATGCATAATAGTAAATATGCCATACTTATAGCCATTTAAGGGTAAATGAATTATGTAAAATGAAAAAAAATTCCTTGTGCAATATTGAGTCACAAGCTAGAAAATACAATCATTAAATTTATTGTGGTTTGCTAGTATTGCTATGAAACAAAAGTGTAACAACCTATGAGTTGAAGGGATGGGAGGAAAGTCCTGTATTCACAATATTTATTGTACATAGATCAACATGGGTAGGGAATGGCTTGGATGTCCATCATTGCATAAAGGTTAAGAATTTTCAAATAAAACGAGGAGCGCAGAGTGAGTCGAGTATCCATAACCATTGTCATCATTCTCCAAACTTGTTTCTAGAAATGAGAGCTTTTGAAAAGGCTATGGATGCCCATTAAATCACAACGAATATAAATTTTCATTACAGGAAATTCACGTGGGAGGAGAGGAGAATAAAGAGAGTTATAGGGGAACAAAAAATCACATGGGAGGAAGCACAATGAATGTCAATGCCTATGTTTTGGATGTGGATAAGGAACAACAATATCATGCATGGATGTGGTAATATTGCATATGGATTGCATATGGACAAGACATAAAAGATAACAAATGCATCCTTTGAATATTATAATTAGTGAACTCTTGCAAAAGTCTTAAATCAAGATGACTTCTCAATATGTCTCCTTTCCTCCACCAGAGAAGCCAAGATGGGGTCAACCGTCATCAGATTTGTGTGATAATGTTAACAATCCAATTCTAGAAATTGTGTGTCTAGTAAACCTTATTTATTCTACATATTTGAGTATAGATGCAGAGGCTTAAATGAGTTTCAAGTCAATTATTCTTAGCGAAATTGCATCATTTAACTTGATTCAGTCACAGAATCTATAATCCCTTTTACCCTTCAATTCTTGGTGCAACAGGGATTCATAACTATTATTTCAGTTCCGTATCATAAATTTTAATTGGAAAAAAGAAATTTTTATTTTATGTTTGATAAATGAAAATTAAATGCAATTTTTATATGGGAGAAAGTGTTGGGAAAATAAACCCAACTACAGTGGGAAAATAATGAAAACACAGAGCAAAGATGGAGACAACAAGATAAGGAGGGAGAATAATATATTTGATTTAATTCATTCAAAAAATATTACTAAAAAAACTCAGAGCAAAAGCTTTGTATATTCTTCATACAAAAAATGTGCATATTCTGGCACACTGAAGCTTTTTGTGTGTTGTTGTGTGTAGGAGATATTTCGAAGCATTGAACCACAACTCTCTGTCAATGTCTTCTGCTACTGTAGGTTCTCCTAAACATTCCCTTTCTATAGTTCTATGTTTTGCTAAACATTCCTCCTTGTCTAATGTTGCAAAAACTATCTCCTTCTACATAATAAACATTCTATTCTACCTTTGTCTTTTGTTTCCCTTTCCAAAAACTGGCACTCATTTTCAAATTAACCTACTGGAGTTAATTTATTGTCAAAGCACATTTATTTGGAAAAAAAATATTTGATAGTGAAAAGGGTGGGAATGATCCAAAGTGGATCTCCTCTGACTGGGCATTAAATGTATTTACCCATTGCTACTCAAGATTAAATATTCCAACACTCCGCCTTAATCTTGAGTCATTATGCTTTTCATCATCATTTAGAATTTCTAGAGAAAAGTTTTCAGAGCAAGGATTTTGGAGCATCAGTCCCTATGTTTCATCACTCTGTGAAGATTCCAGAGCACCGGGGCAATTCCGGAGCATACCTATTTGCACCCGTTCTGATTTCTAGCGCCTTTGTGAGTTTCCAAAACTGAATTTCTAGAGCATCTGCGCTTTTCTATGCTTTCTAGAACTAAAATTTCAGTGCATTCCTGGATACCAAGCCTATTTCTTAGGTGTTCAAAGGATTCTTTTGACAATTCCTTTGTCAAAATATCAGTGAGCTACTATTCATATTTTCAATACTGAAGTTGAATCTCTCCATGCTCCACCAACTCCCTTATGAAATGGTAGTGGATTTCGATGTGCTTTCTTTGTCCATGAAATATGGGATTTTTAGTCAATGCAATAGAAGACACATTGTCACAAAATATGGTTGTACCATCTTCTTGTTGCTCATTCAAATCTGCAAGGATTCTTCTGAGCCAATTGGTCTAACATGCTACTACATTTGCTACTATGTACTCCACTTCGGCTATGGAGAGTAAAACTATGGGTTGCTTCTTTAATGCCCATGAATTTTCTCCTAAACCCATGTGGAACAAATACCCATATGTGCTCTTCCTATCATCCACATTTCCTGCCCAATCACTGTCTGTGTATCCAACAAGATGAAAATTGTTAGAGGTGGTATACATAATGCCATATCCTTTCATGCAATTGGCATACCTTAGAATTCTTTTTCCTACTTGCCAGTGTGTGTCCTTAGGTTGCTCCATGAACCTAGAAATTAGGCTTACCACATACATCAAATCACTTCTTGTTGTTGTCAAATAAATGAGGCTTCCAACCATGCTCTTGTAGAGGGTTGGGTTAACATCACTGTTGTTGTCCTCTTTACTTAATTTTAGACCTGTAGTTGTTGGGGTTGGGGCTGGTTTGCTGTCCAACATTCTAAATCTCTTCAAGATTTGTTTTCCATAATTTTTTTGTGAAATAGAGATACCATGATCTATTTGTTGGACCTCTATGCTTAGGAAATATTTTAGCAGACCTAGGTCTATCATTTCAAACTCATTTTGCATTGCCTCTTTGAAATCAGCAATTAAAAGATTACTATTCCCTGTGAAAATTAAATCATCTACATACTAAACAACAATAAGAATCTCACCATTAGTTATCTTGATGTAGAGTGTGGGCTCACTACTGCTTTTGTTAAAGCCATTACTCAAAAGATACAAATCAATTCTATTGTACCATGCTAGATGTGCTTGCTTCAGCTTGTAAAGAGGATTTTAGAGCCTATAGACCTTGTCTTCTACCCTTGGGATTTTGTAGCCAGGTGGCTACTCCACATACACCTCTTCTTTCAGCACTCCATTCAAGAAGGTTGATTTCACGTCCATTTGAAATATGTTTCATTCATATTGGGCTACAATTGCTAGGACTGCCCGCACTATTTCCAACCTTCCAATTGGTGCATATGTTTCATCATAATCTTTTCCAAGTTGTTGTTTGTATCCCTTAACAACCAACCTTGCTTTATGCCTTTCAACCTTACCATAAATAGTGCATTTGGTCTTAGACCCACTTAACTCCAATGACTGATTTCCCTTTGGGTAAATCAGTGAACTCCCATGTTTTGTTTCTGACTATAGCGTTCAATTCTTCATCCATAGTCTGATGCCATTTTTCCTCTTTCATGGCTTCTTCAAAATACATTGGATCACTATAAAAAAATATAGAAAAATCTAATTTCTCATCAAATCATCATACTTTGTGTTGTCATAAATTTCTCTCACACTTCTAGTCTTTTGTGGCATCAATGATGCAAGCGTAGGGACAAAATTTCTAGAGCTGCTTGATTGCTAGACTAATGAAGAAGACCACTGGGTATGTGCAGGATCATCATGGAAAAATCAAGCCCTTAAGTGGCAAAAAATTTAGAAAAATTAGAGTTAGGCAGCTTGACGTAAAAATTTGAATAAGTTATCTATATTATTTCAAAAATATGTAAGAATAGAATCTATAGAAAATTGAATGTAGTTTCTAAACTATTAGGTTTGTTTTACAAAAAAAAAATCTAATTGGTGAAAATTTGAAATTTCAATGTAGTGGTACTTAAATTTTAGGGAAAAATAAGAAGTAGGTGTCTACCACCCTAACCACAATAAAATGATAAAAAAATTATAATATTTTAGATATAAGTAGAGGACTCATGCCCCAATGTGATGCATATTTTTTTGTAATTTTTTTCTAAGTAAATAATTAATTATGATTTTTTTATTACAAATTTTTAAAAAATATAAAAGCTTGTATGTCTAACCACCTTAACATGGTCAAAACTTCATGAAATTTATATTTTCTTTTTTTAATCCTATAGTATGCAAAGCATAGAATGTGAGGCATGTTTTGGATTAAAAAATGTGATACTGTTTGAAAGCTATAGATTTTTTTCAATCAACCTATCAATCAGGACTTTAGTAATAATTCAAATAGAAAATGAATAATAATTACTTATTAAATTCAAAGTAAAGTATAATTTATATTAGTGGAAATTTGGGAATCTCCTTTAAAAACCCTTTTCATTTCATCAAGTTTGGGTAAAAAAATAGTCGTCAGCCACAAACCCACCATATTGCCACTTTTTGGCCCATCATGATCCTGCACATACCCCACTACTGTAATTTTCTGGAGCAACTTCCCTACTGAAAGTTTCTAACTCATCTACCCTGTGGAAGTTTTCGGTGCAACTTCTCTGTTGAGAATTTTTGGAGCTACTACTGTTGTTTTCAAAATTGTCAACTTGCTATAAGTTTTTGGCCCATCTTCCTTTTGTAGCTTCTTCAACCTCAAAAGGGTATTGAGACTGAAATACCCATATTTCTATCAACCATTCCATCGCATGACTCATTTACAATGAATTTAATATCCCCAGTGATCAACACTTTCTTGGTGATGGGATTGTATAATATGTAGGCTTTGGATTATTCACTATAGCCTATGAAAATGCATTTTTCACCTTTGTCATCAATTTTTTTCCTTTCCTCTTTTGGCACGATTGCATATGCCACACATCCAAATATTCTAAAATTCTCAACACTCCATTTTCATTTCATCCACACCTCTTGTGGGATCCTATCACGAATGGCCTTTGTGGGGAAACTATTCAAAATGTAGACCATTGTTGCTATAACATCACCCCAATATTCATTCGAGAAACCTTTTTCCTTCAACATGCTTATTGCCATCTCTATGAAGGTACTATTCTTTCTTTCAGCCATTCCATTTTGCTATGGAGTATACCAGGTTGTGAGTTGTGTTTGAATGCATTGAGACTTGCAAAAGTTCATAAACTCTTGAGAGATATACTCTCCCCTTTTTTCTATTCTAAGGACTTTGATATAGTGATCGGTTTGCTTTACAACCAAGGCCTTAAACTCCTTGAACTGTTCAAATGCATCTAATTTGTTCTTCAAAAAGTACACCCAATTTTTTCTACTATAGTCATCTATGAGTGACATGAAATAAACATTTCCACCTAGGATTGGGGTCTTCATGGGACCACCCGAATCTGAATGCAGCAACTCTAATGGTGCTCTAGCTCTCCTGGAATGCCTTGATTGAAAGGGTTGCTTATGTTGTTTACCTAGGATGCATGCTTCACACTTTCCATTGGGCTCTACAATTGCTAGTAAACCCCTAACCATATCTTTTTTGCTAAAATATTTAAACTAGAATAACTTAGATTCCCATACCTCAAATTCCAAAGCTTGGATGGGTCTTGGATGACTTTTTTGAAGGCTAACTATTTCAAGCCTGTTGACTATGCTGAGATTTGCATTTTGAGAGGAAAATTTGGTTCTTTGTCATTTGAACCGCTACCATAAATTTCTTGCTTCTATCTTTATCATAGATTATCCATTCCCCTTTCTCCATTAGCACTCTATACCCATTTTGTACCATCTATCCAATGCTAAATAGATTGTGTTTCATTCCTGGGGCATGAAAGACATCATGAAGTTGTCTTTCTTCACCATGCCACTATGCCCTTGCCCATGACTAAAACCTTTTCATTGTTTCCCATTTTGATTTCAGATTTAATGCTATTGTCTATGGAGGAAAATAAATTTTTGTTACCACTCATGTGGTTGCTACAACCATTGTCCAAATACCAAAATTTAGCATTGCCTTGTTCTGCAAGATTGCATGCAATAAACACTTGTGACTGTTTTTCATTTTCAGCCTTATTCTCATTTGTCACATTTCCATTTTGACTCCCTTGGTCAGGAAATTTCTTCCTACATTCACTTGCATAGTGACCATACTCGTGACAGTAGTAACAATTCACATTGCTCTTATCAAATCTCTGATTGCAGCTGCTATTTTTCTTTGTGTTTTGAAATTTTGATTGGGAGGTGTTGGCCTCCTCTTGATTGTTTGAGCCTCCTCTTCTGAATTTGGTTCTACCTCTACCTCTCACATTTGCTTGTGCTTTGAAGGCTTGTTTTTGGGAAGAATTTTCAAAACTATTTAGGCGTTGCTCATGGGTTTGAAGTGAACCCATTAACTCATCAAATGATAATGTTGAGAGGTCCTTCGCCTCTTCTATGGCAATAACCACTGGGTCAAATTTTGTGGGTAAACTTATGAGAATCTTCTCCACAATCTTCTATTCTTACATGGTTTCTCCACTTATCCTCAACTAGTTAATCAAGGTGGAAGCCCTTGTATGAACATCTAAAATGGACTCGTTGTCCTTCATCTGCATGGTCTCAAATTCTATCCTTTGCAACTAGATTTTCACTGACCTGACTTTCTCAGTCCATTTGCAGGTGGTTTGAAGTATTGCTCATGCTTCTTTTGCATAACTAGCTACTACTATTCGAGGAAAGATAGCCTCTGTCAAGGATGCCTCAATCAAACTAAGGGCTTTAGAATTATTTTTTCTTATCTCTTTCAACTGGTTCTTTCGAGCATTGCTCAATGTTGTAAATGCATTTGGGTTAGTCACATATGTGAACCCATTTGCTAATAACTCCCACAAATCATTTGATACTAAAATGGTTTTCATTTTCTTTGCCTAGATGTCATAATTTTTACCATCAAATATAGGTGGCTACTGCCAACTCCTATTATCTCCTCCAACCATTTTGCTAAATGGGTGAAAAACTAAAAATACCCAGATAAAATCTATGAATTTTCTTCACTGTCTAGAAAATTGGGTCTTTCCCAAATACCTAGAATCTAAGGTTCTATTACAGCATGCCTAGGAACAAAGCTAGGGCTTTAAAAACTAAATTCCCAGAAAACTTAGGGCTCTGATACCAATCTGTTGGGAAAATAAACCCAACTACAGTGGGAAAAGAATGAAAACATAGAGCAAAGATGGAGACAACATGACAAGGAGGAAGAATAATATATTTGATTTCATTCATTCACAAAATATTACATTAAAAAATATTACTTACAAAAATTAGAGCAAAAGCTTTGTATATTCTTCATATAAAAATTGTGCATATTTTTGCGCACTAGAGCTTTTTGTACACTACTGTATGCTGGAGATATTCCAAAGCACTGAAGCACAACTCTATGTCAATGTCTTCTACTAATGTAGTGTCTCTTGAACATTCTCTTTCTGTAGTTCTATGTTCTGTTGAACATTCCTCCATGTCTGCTACTGCAAAAACTAACTATCTCCTTCTAGAGAATAAACATTCTATTCTACTTTTTTCTTTTGTTTCCCTTTCCAAAAAGTGGCTCTCATTTTCAAATTCACCTACCAGAGTTAATTTTCTATCAAAGCACATTTATTTGGACAACAAATATTTGATAGTGAAAAGGGGAGAATGATCCAAATTAGATCTCCTCTGACTGGGCATTAAATACATTTTCCTATTGCTACTTAGGATTAAATATTCCAACAGAAAGCACATCTTAAAAAAAATTTAGTATACTAGGAAAAAAATCTTAGATTACTATATTAAAGCATATATATATATGATGTTAAATTTGACTAGATACCAAGATTTTATCAATATTTTTCAATAGGAAAATTAAGACCTGTAATATAAAAAAACTTCTGCCTAGGAACATTTTTTTATGATTTTCCAATTACCATCCACCTATGCAAATATTATGGCACAAATTGATAAGAGTTCATTGCGATCTTTCGATTAATCACAACAGATAGAATCGATCCTTAACCAATTAGTTCTTGGGCTAAACCTCAATAATATTGTGTGATCTTTGACTAATAGTTTCATGTATTATGGATCATATGTTTCACTATAAATCTCATTAAAATCGAGTGAAATGACATTTGAGCTTGCATTGGAAGGAGATCAATACGTCTCCTTATAAACAATGTCACATGAACCCAATCAATATCTATCATCATTGGAAAAAAAACAAAAATCATTTATCTAGCAATTTGACAAGATAGCAAGAGTGTATAATAGTGGAAATTTTGAAATATAACTTTGATCTATATGGTTATATATATATATGGGGGATTGACATACATTATAGCCTATCTAAAAAGGCATGGTATCATTTTTCATAATAATTTTTTTATTATGTTGACACTATTTTATCTATGAATATATAATTATAAATAAATTAAATGTCATTGTTTGGTAGGGATATAAAATATAATTTATGGTACCATCAAATAATTCCATTCCATCATATTTACAATATAGATTATTACTATTTTTCTCCAATAAAAATGTAAAACCTATTCCTCAATCACTATAATTTTATTTATTTTTACTTCAATTTGCATCGACTACCAACTTAACCAACCAAACCTATTCTATATAAATTAGAAGTGCTAATTACAAAATTTCTTCATTCACCAAAATGATAAAAAATCAATGTCACCACTTATATACTTACACTAAAAAATGTTAAGCTCATACAACTAGAGTCATTCCTTGACCTAGACCTAAACCTCGAGGGTTGATGGTGACTCTTCCTATGTATCCCCTAATGGGAATAGGAGGATTCATATTTCACCTCCTTATGTTAAAGGGATTTTATTCTTTGCTCTTGCATGATATTTTTGATCTTTCTTTCAACCCATGACTATTAATTAAGTTAAGCTATAACTTAGTCAATTATAATATAATGATAAGAGATTTTCCATCAAGTTTTGGGTTCATAACAAACATTACCAAACATCAATGTACTAAAATTCAATATATTTAGAAAAGGGTATATCATACCATAATCAATTTGGCTAGCTCATATACTTGACAAGTACAACAATGACTGGCTAATGTAAAAATCACAAGTGCAATGGAAATTAGCTCATATATACATCATAATTACAATTATGAATTTACTATTTGCATATCATGAGTATAACTTTGACTAGTTCATATATACATATCGCAAATACATAGTGACTAGATGACACATCACTATTGTTGACTAGCGCATGTCCATAATGCATCCTAGATAAAAGTATTGGTGCATTGCACACTAAACCACAAGTCTTATCCTGATCTCTAATATTTTGCACCATTGGACAAATGGGAAGAGGATTCGATGCATCCCATACTACACTGTGGGTCTGTCCTCAACCCAACAGGGCCCAATATACAATCTAATAAATAGGAAGGGGATTTGGTGCATCCCATACTACATCATGGGTCTTTCCACCATAACAAGGCTTTCCACAAGTATTGAACCTACCATAACTTAATGTATTTTGACTTCAATCGCCAATAGGCCACAAGCAACAAATCTGTCCACATAGGAAAAAATAGCTCCCAACATATACAATCTTTGAATTTAATGATATTGTCAACTATCTTCTTCACAATATTGACTAACACTTGGCATGGGTCACATTCATTCCCTCAACAACTTCCACTCAAGCCCCTCGATATAAAAATTAGCCTCAGATTATTGTTACTCACATCAATGGACCCCTACCCATGTGACCTGTGATGTCCCCTTTTTCATGAGCATGGGCGTTTGGAGTAATTAGCCTATTCTCAACCTTCGTAGGCTAATGGGGCTTGATTAGAGGGTCATTTGGCAGATACCCAGTTGCTTGGTTGGCTTATTTCTTGGTCATATGAAGGTTTTCCTATTATCACCATGGATGTTTCTAATTTTGGAAACCTTATTTTATGTTATAATATTATATTGCACTTTAGGAGTTGGGTTATATTTTAATTATAAAGTGCAATATTATAATAATAAAATAATAAAATAATATTCCTTCTAGAAGGTGACTTGGGAAAGTTCTAGAAGGAGGCTGACCTATTGAGGAAAAAGAATAAATAGGCATCAAGGGCTCATTGTTTGGCAGGAAGATCTGTTGTTGTTGATGTTGTTGATGTGCATTGTGGAGCCTAGGGTTTCTGCAATAGTCACCATTGGCCATTGAGAATGAAAACTCTCAATTGGTACGCAATTTTGAGGGTGTGAAATATCACCTGAATTATTGCAAGTTGTGGAGGTGATAAGTCAGTCACTTCATTAGGGCAGAAATTTGTGGCCTAAGGCCAATTTTGAAGACATACAATTTTGGAGTTGGCTAGCATTAAAGATTTATTGTGGAATACTTTTTTATTTGTTGGCTGCTATAGTAACGCTACAGTGCCGCGCTACAGTAGTCGCTACAGTTCCGTGAATAGTACCCCGTGCTACAATATTTTGATCACAGCTTTGCATGGTTCAATTTGAGGAATCACTAGAGATTACTTGTGTCTTATATATACATCATTGGAAGATCGATTTGCACCACCAGCTGTTAATAAGTTATGGTATTAATTTTCAGTCGCTGCTATCAGCTTGTAGAAGCCACGAATCTGCTCATATCTTCCTTGTTGGGGATCAATTTCTTCATACCCTTGCAACGCATCATTCCTTGAGGGTTGGAGTTGTTAACATATGCATTTTGAGGAGAGTTTGCAGCATATATAATTTATCTCAGAGATCTGATTACCTACAGCTGGGCGCACTAGAAAAGGGGATGATTTTGGGAGGAAAGAGCATATTAAAATCTGAAAATATTCAGGGGTGTTCATTGAACATATAGAAGACATAGTCCGCTATTTCAGAGGGTCAAGATAGTCATATTTGTGAAGAATCAAATTGAAGGATAAGTCTGATGCAAATTACAGTCATACTGTAATAGAGCTGAGAACCCACGTTTTGCTCTTGGCTGGTAAATACCACATGGATTTGGCTTGGGACTTGATTCGCCCCATTGCTAGTGTTTTGGTGATGTCATTTGGAGCTTGATCAGATGGTTGATGGCTGTGTATAATTTATGGCAAAGGGATTCAGATCAGAATAGAGGCGACTTGGTTTCTAGAGCAACATTTCGTCATATAATCCCTCAGCACCAATTCTCCAGGTTTCTATATCAGCATTGTCTTTCAATTAGTTGGCATTTCATCATGCATATTAGCATTGTAACAATCAGTCATTCATAGCTGCATTATTTAGTCAATATTTGATGTTGTAGGAAATCATTCATTGTATTCAGACTTTGGCATTGGACATTGGTTGTGAAGCCAAGAGTCTTGGCTATCTATCTAGCATTGTACTAAACTGTCATTCAATGAAGGAGCTTTAAGGTATATGCCAAATGCTTGATGTAATCTTCATGCTGATTAGAGTATTAGTTTGCATGCCAATTGTTTGAAAAAATGTCAACTAGCTGTAGGAGCATAATTTACATGTAGAAATTATATATGTGCATTTGAAAAGGCTAAAAGAGTCATATATGCATTTAGATTATTGTTTAGACATTGTAGTGTTGAATTGCAAGCAATTGGAGTATTTTATTATCATTTTTTAGCATACAATCAGACTATAACCACAGACCAGCAAGCTACAAATTTACATCAGAAGTGTTTGACGAAATTATTTGAGTCTTCAATCAGCACTTTGAGGTCAGATTTGAGCAGGCTCATTAGATGACCACTACCATATCATAACTAGGGTAGCACACTATCTTCACCTTTGTGAACCAAGTGAATTTTTACTAATCCCTAATAGTATCCTTGACATTGATCATTGGAAGAATCCAGTGAATTTCTATCACTGCTCAAATATCTAATGTCCACATTTTAGTTGGTCATAAATAACATGAATCACAATCACAAGCAATAGATACATGGTCCTATACATAGAGACTTCTAGATATAGAGTCAATTTGTACAACACATAAAAGTTATGTGGAACCAACATGAAATGGACTTTACACAACATATACATATATTCAAAATACCAATTATAAAGTAGTCAAGTCCCTTCATTCATTTACTATTGAAAAAATGCATTATCTACTAACTATAACTTTTCAAGTTTCCTCAATTTAGTCATTACCCTTTTCATACCCATTTCAACTTTAAAATAAAAGTCTACTAAAGGAGAATATTAAACCATTTAGAAACAACCTGGGAAAACCTTGGAGTTATTCCCCTCAAACCCTCCCGCTTTTCAAAATAAGGTCGCAAAGGCATCCTTCACCCAAGGACCACCTACGTACCTAATTGTAAATGGATCAAAGTCACAAGTACTTCTCCTTTCTAGGTTTCTCTCAAGGAACATCCACTTAGGTTTTCATACCTAATATTTCGTAACACTCAAATACCCTTATTCAAGGAGGTTATCTATACTTTTGTCAACTAATATTATGTTTTCCTTGAATAACATGTAACCAAAAAAAATATTTCATTGAAGGGTATGTGCAGGATCATCATGGAAAAAATAGGCCCTTAAGTGGCAAAAACTTTAGAAAAATCAGAGTTAGGGAACTTGACATAAAAATTTGAATAAGTTATCTATATTATTTCAAAAATATGTAAGAATAAAATCAATAGCAAATTGAATGTAGTTTCTAAAATACTAGGCTTATTTAAAAAAGGAAAAATCTATTTGGTGAAAATTTGAAATTTCAATGCAATAGTACTTAAATTCTAGGGGAAAAATAAGAAGTAGGTGTCTATCTGACCACCCTCACCACAATAATATAATAAAAAAAAATTGTAAGATTTTAGATATAAGCAGAGGACTCATATCCCGATGCGATGCATACTTTTTTGTAATTTTTTTCCTAGTAAATAATTAATTCTGATTTTTTTATTACAACTTTAAAAAAAATAAAAACTTGTATGTCTAACCACCTTAACTTGGTCAAAACTTCATGAATCATTTTTTTTTTTAATCTTATAGTATACAAAGCATAGAATGTGACACATTTTTTAGATTCAAAAAATGTGATATCATTTGAAAGCAATAGATGTTTTTCAATCAGCCTATTAATTAGGACTTTAGTCATAATTCAAATAGAAAATGAATAATAATTATTTATTAAATTCAAAGTAAAGCATAATTTATATTGGTGGAAAGCTGAGAATTTCCTTTAAAACCCCTTTTCATTTCATCAATTTGGGGTAAAAAAAAAAAGTCATCAGCCACATACCCATCATATCACCACTTTTTTGCCCATCATGATCCTGGACATACCCTGAATTACAAAACAATAACTAATAAAGTAAATTGTAAAAATAATATCCAATTGTGTTGTAGAAAAAATGACCCTTTGCTTGACATGGGATTAAGTCATGATAAAATGGAATTAATTAGGTCTCAATCTAGTGTTGTGAGGCATTTTATTCATCCAGACTAGATCTTGGACCCTTATAAATTGAATAACATGATTTTAATGATGCCTTGTAAAGTTGTTGTAAAGTCTTGTAAATGACTTTCATGTTTTTGTAGACTTAATTAACTTATTTCTCCCTAATTCAACATTATAAAATGTGTTTAATAACATTATTACATCAATCTAGAATGTTCTTGAATTAAATTTAATGATAAAATAGTGTTGTAATGTGTCTTGCACATTCACATTGGTTCTTGTGCATTCCTCAACTATGTGGCCCTCATTTTAGTGTTGTAAAGTGTATTTAATTACACTCACATTGAATTTTGTGTCCCAATCCCTATTTAGCATTTACATCATCACTAATATGCCCCTAATAGTCCATATTGTGCACCCTGAGGCTTAAATTGATCAAATTCCTAACAAGGTTGCATTTTAGAACTTATTTCCTTATTCCTTGGCATCTGAGCTGTCAAAATAGCCTTTGTGGGACCCATTTTCCATGCATGGTGAATCAGTCCCATCCGGGTGGGACCAATTCGCCATGTGTTGTGAATGAGTCCCATTTGTCCCCATGTTGACCCTTGACTAAGAAATAAAGTGAAATTTGAGTTTAATTTTGCTTCATGTTGGCCTATGATGAGGTATTATAGAGTAAAATAGGTGAATTTCCTATAAAAGAACATCTCTAAAATCATTTTTACATCCATTAACTTAATTCACTCCCATTCCTCATCATTCATCCATCAATATTTCATTTCAAGTCAAGTAACATAGGATTTTTATGTTGCAACTCATCAAAAAGGCTTCTAAGGACATTCAAGGGTTGAATTTTCCTCCATTGTTGTATAATTTCAAAATAAAATAATCATGACAAGGTAATCAACTCCATTGTTGCATGTTTCATTACTTTGTTTCATCACTTTGGTTTAATTACCTAAAGGGGTTTTACCAAGGAAAACCCCTAAATCCTAACCTCAAACACTTTTTCCCCTTTGCATGTGTTTGTGTATGTAGATTTATCGAATGAGAAGGTGAGAAAAGGAGTGCACATCCCATCAAAGCCATTCAAGGTGTCTCAATCCCTATTTCAAGCTTGGAGAGAGTCTATAGGTTGAGTCTTGCAAATTAAAATCTAAGGAATCTATTCAGAAACATAATTGCACACCCTAAGATACAAAATCATGTCCAGAATTCTCTATTTTCCAAAAGAGGACTCATTCGTCATTGATAGAAAATCAGTCCCAATTCTCCAAAACTGGTTCTGACACTTTCTTGCAAAAACATGACTCATTCACCATGCATGGTGAATCAGTCCCAGTGAGCATTTCTGGTGTCTTCTACAAGTATTTAGAACCTCATTCTAGCCTCTTCCAACTTCTAGGTTCATATCTTCAATTGGGTTATTTTTTGTTTTAGTTTGTTTACATTTCTAGTCAAATAATTTGAATACACATTGTCTTTTCCAGCACTTTTGCATTAGGTTAGAATACATTCCTCAATCTGCATTTTCATTAATTTTTCAAAATTTAAACACATCCACACATACACACTTCATATCCCTCTTTCCATTTCCTCTAATGAGAACATAATAATTTTTGACCCACCTTTCTACTTCTAGGTGACAAACCCTAGGAGAGGTAGAAAGCAAGTAGGTGCCAAAAATATATGTTTAATTTTGGTGAAACTACTGTTTGAATCCCCTCTTTTCTAATTTTGGATTCCATTAATCATTCTAGAGTTTCTTGCATTGTGTTTTGCATTAGTTATCTTGCATTCTAGAATTTCATTTTTCCATGAGTAAAAGTGCATAATAGGTTGCATTTTTGCATCTTTCATCATTGAATAGTTCTAAAATTCTACATTTTTCATTTAGAACTACATCATAACACTCAGAAAACATCAAAATCAGTTACAAATTTCTGAAAATATGAAAAAAAATCCATATTGGGACTCATTTGCCACTCTAGGAGAATCAGTCCCTTCTGACACCTAAAACAACATTTTCAGGAACTCAATTTATTTTTTTGAGCTTCTTTTTGGTTCCTTACCCTACCTATATCAGTTGGTTGAGTTTTTGTAGCATGCATTTCATGATATTTAGCATAAATTATCTCATTTCATGCATTGTTCAAATTCAATGTTTGCATTTGCAACATTTCATTTTTAGATTATTACATAGTGTCATCAATCAATTACTTTGTTTGCAATTTGAAAAGTTACATTTCATCCTATGTCTTTATATTAAATTTTATTAGACATAAGAATCATTTAAATTATGGCACTTAGAATTTTGCAAGTTTCATTTTCAATGTTAGTTCGTAGTCCTTTTCGATTAGATTACATTGAGCAAATATTAGCAAATGAAAACACAAAAACAAAAACATCAAAAGAACCAATTGCAACACACATAACATCCAATCCCTTTAGTAGTGATGAATTCGAGATGCTATATGAAGCCTTAGATGACTTCCTCTCTTCCAAATCATAGACTAAATATTTTCCCCAAAAGGATGCAAGCATCGATAATAATGATTATCATCATTGTTCTTCTCCTGATATCTCTCCCATCGGTGATGAAGGTATGTTGATGAAAGAAGACACGTTCATTGAAGATCATGAAAGTATTTCTTGTCCTCCTTCTCCTCCCCCTTGCAACAACATTATGAACACAAATATGAAATCATTGCCCCTACCTTACCAAGTCCACATTCATCTCCCAACACCTCCCCTAATGACCAGTGAAAATGCTTATACAACTATGAATGATCATGGAAAACACATTTGTGTGGAGGATATGATTACCTTCCCTACTCAAGAAGACATTCTAGGAAATGAACATCTAAATATCTATTACAATCAACCATTTTCTTCTCCTAATATCTTCTCTACACATGAAAAATATAGTTTAGTGTTAGAAGATATCATTGGTGAAACTCCTGACACACTTATTCCTTCATCCCCTAATGTCTCTGCCATTTGGAAAGCTCTTTTTGAACACAAAATTCTAATCATTTGTAACCATGAAACTCCTAATTATCCTTCCATTGATGCCTCTCCTGTGAGAGATTAAGCTATCTTGCCAACTCCAATTATGACATGTAATGAACATATTAGCTCTCCTCCTAGGGTCAATCTTATGGCACATAAGAATGATATATTAGTGATACTAGACAAATAAATAGAGCCTCCTATCCTCAATTTTGATACTCCAAAAAATTCAACCCTTAATCATCACCCTATGCAAGCTCACACTATACCTAACCGCATTCCTCCAAATCCTAGTCTTTGTGATTGTCCATTCATAGCCAACAACCCATCCAACAAATCTTCACTCAACATCCATACTATCACCAACCATTTTGACAAGAAACCTTTACCCTTGTTACATCCTAAATCAATACTTAAATAACATTAGTTGATGCTCCTTTCCATGTAATAATTGTAGGATCATAGGATTCTCACTATTACATGTTTCACATCCCTTGCAAGGGGCAGCATATCATCATCCACTTTAGGCTCACCCTTTTCCTGCACTACATGGGGGGCAATGGATTAGACAATCTTATTCCCTATATGTCACTTGTCATTGTCTCTTTTGACTACTAGTTAACCTTTCATGAATGTATCCGAGCAAGCTTGAGATGTGGATGGCATGTCTTAGGATTGACTTGCCTGTGACATACTCCCTTTCTTCATGACACAGCTTATCGAAAACATGTGACTTTGCATAAGTATTTTTGAATAAGCTCTCATGTTCTTCTCTTCTACTTTAAAGAAATTGCTCATAGTAATGGTGTTAGAAATTCCTTTAAAGTGGGGGCATACAATACCATAATTCATTTTCATTCTCAGTTCTTAGTGTACCATTGTCGCTTATGTGATGTGTTTGTCACTTTGCGGATGGCATTGGGTATGATGTCCTTCATGAGTATGATCTTTCTAAGCATATTACATTCCTCTTGGTGGTCTGATGCGACACACTGCATCCCCTAAGTTGTGAATATACTATTCTTTGATTAGTCCTCTCTTGGAGACATTAGACACAATTTTCCCTAAGTGACTGACCTTGCATGAACTAAACAAGACTCCTTGAACATCTTTTACATTTTACACTTTTACATTTTTGCATTTTACATTTTTGCATCTTTTGCCACCTTGCATAACACAATTTGCATGTCTGTGGTACTTTCCTTTTTATTCATGATCATTTTTCTTTGTGGCACCTTGCTAAAGTTATCAACGGGTGTAACTTTAATATGGTTGAGCAGGAAGCCCACCTAGCGGCATGAATTTTCCCCATAGCCACTTTTTGTTTGTGATTACATACCAACTAGCATATGTATCTTACTTTTTTGGGCCTTCTCACCCCATGGAAAACTAGTTCTATGGCCCCAAAGTGAGTATACCTTTGGCATTTCTCACCCAGTGGACAACCAAGAAGTTCCATCGACCCAGAGTGAGTACATCTTTTCTACTCTGTCTTTCATTCTCTTCATTTTTCTCATTTGATGGTTTTGTATCTTCGTAGCTTGACTTAGGATATTTGATCTTGGGGGATTGGCCATCTCCTTTGATATTTGTCATTCTTTTTCATCTACATCTATGCATGAGGATATCTCTTGAATGTTTACTTTACTATGAGTTTGAAGCAAGTTCATCCTCTCACTAAAGTGGGGGCTAAATGTGTCATAGAAAAAAGGACCCTTTTCTTGACATGAGATTAATTCATGAAAAAATGGACTTAATGAGGTCTTAATCTAGTTTTCTTAGGAATTTTATGCATCCACACTAGTTCTTGGACCCTTATAAATTGAATAACATGATTCTAATGACTTCTTGTAAAGGAATTTCACACTTTTCTAGACTTAATTAACCTATTTATCCCTAATTTAACATTATAAAATGTGTTTGATAGCATTATTACATCAATCTAGAGGGTTATTGAATTAAATTTAATGATAAACTAGTGTTGTAATGTGTCTTGCACATTCACATTGGTTCTTGTGCATTCCTAGCCTATGTGGGCCTCATTTTAGTGTTATAAAGTGTATTTAATTACACTTTCACATTGAATTTTTCTATCCCAAGCCCTATTTAACATTTACATCATCACTAATAGGCCCCTAATAATCCATATTTTGCACCCCTGAGGATTAAATTCATCAAATTCTTGACAAGGTTGCATTTTAGACCTTCTTTTCATATTCCTTGGCATCTAAGCTATCAAAATAGCCCCAATGGGACCCATAATACAAAGAGTCATAGAGGAGGAGAGAATCACATGGGAGGAAATTTAAGGGATGTGGATGCATATGTTTTGAATGTTAATAAGGAGAAATAATATCCTCGAAGGATGTGATGCAATTGCATATGAAAAATACATAAAAGATAATAGATGCATCCTTTGAATATTTTGAATAGTGCACCATTTTACTTACTGAACTCTATAAATAGTCTTAAATCAAGGGGACTTCTCAATATGTCTCCTTGCCTCAACCTAAAAGCTAAGATGGGATTAGTCATCATCATATTTTTTGTGATCATGTTAACATTCCAAATCTAGGAATTATTTTTATAGTAAACCTTATATATTTGACACATTTGATTATAGGCATAGAGGCTTAAAGGAGTTTCAAATTAATTATTCTTAGAAATATTGCATCATTCAACTTGATCAGTTAAAAAATCTATAATCCCTTTAACACTTGAATTCTTTGTGCAATACTATGAGGCTCTATTTTGTGAGGGATTAACTATTATTTCAATTCCTTATCATAATGTTTAATTGATAAAATGTAATGTTAAATCAAAATAAAATAATTTTTTACATTGGGAAAAGGACATCTTCAAGAGTCACTCTACTAGAACAAGATTCTCAAATAACTAAGATGCATCAATTAGATGTATGCTTTTAAATATGTACATGTATATTAAAAGTAAATAAATAGTCACCCTTTAGCATTAATAAGTTTGATGATGCCCACATGGGTAGCCAAGTTGGCTTGAGTCTTTTGTTTTCTCCCTGAGGTCTTAGGTTCAACTTGGAGGACCAGGCTCACTTGATGCATATGGCTTGTGGGTGGTTGTGTGCATCTCCAAGGACTAGTCTTGCTTCGACTCGCCCACTACTCCATCAAGGGGGTCACGGGGCTGGGTCATAGGAACACCCTAGGTTAACAAAAAAATAAACGTTATGATGATACAAAATCCACTAACATCACCCTATTCCTTCCACATAGACTTGTATTTCTTCATTGGTGGGGGAATATTTTTTAGGGATGCACACGTGCCACACAAATGTTTGTGCATTGTGTTGTTGTCCTAAAATATTCTTGGCTCCAAAATCCATAGAAACTTTACATTTTTTAGTTGGTAATGAATGTAACTTTCTTTGTTGGTTCTTGATTGATGAAAAATGACTCCTTTCTTCTATTTTATCAATTCAAACTTGTTCTTTCACTCCTTCATGCTAATTATTTTCACTCTCTCAAGATCATTCTTGCTATCTTCCTGATCCTTCTTTCTTTCTCTCCTTCATGGCTTCGGCATCATGCTCTTGCAACAACACCATTATTTTTTCATGTTGATGAAGCTCCATTCTCTCAACATGGTGTCATATTTTCCTCTCAACCTTGAGTGCTAGCAGAAGACAAGGTGTTATTTCTCTTTTAATTTATTTGCATCACTATGTCTTATAGAGTAGCATTCAGGTTGTCTTTCAATGTTATTTCATAGTGTCTTTTCCATTCTATATTTAACAATTTTCTTTATTTTTCAATTCTTGGTTGTAAGTGGAGGTGGTAACACCAAAAGGGGATCTAACTATAATAGACCTTGAAGTCAATTAAATAATCAAATTGTGAGTTGAGTGGTATCTTTTCCTGCTCTTTCTTTGTCATTTTTCATACTAGAATAGCTTTTGAGTATACAATTTTCTTTACATTTTTCTTTCTATATTTTCTCTATTAAATTGCAAAAACCTAACATTTAGGTCATAAGTAGGCCCATTATGCTTTTTGAATATTTATCAAACCTTTGTCTACATAGGAAACTAGTGCATCTTTGAGAAACCAACACTATGTGTTGGAGTTTGATTCTTGTGCTATTGTCCATAAATAGTAAGCTATCTAGTTAGTGGTCGAAATCCTCTATGGCTAGCTCATTTGATTTTAGGAACACCTGTCTTTTGCATAATTGGAAAAAAGATCTCTTTTCCCTTAATTTTCAGCCTATTCCATCCCTCTTCTAATCCATTAGTCAACTCGAGGTAGTTTAAGGAAGTTCATTACTTGGGACTCTCCGATGACCTGAAGTATAAAGGGTGATGAATCCCCCTACTCTACATTTTTTGTGAACCTAATGAGAACTTCCTTTATTTTATTTCTTGGTATCAAGAATATTTCTCTTGTGTACTATGTGTGTTGTAGGTTTGTGTGTTGCAAGGCATGTAGCTTTTTGACCTTATCTACGACCCCTAGTTACATAGTTAGAGGGACTCTTGGGTATGTCCAAGATCATCATAGAAAAAACAGGCCCTTAAGTGGCAAAAAATTCAGAAAAATCAGAGTTAGGAAACTTCACATAAAAATTTGAATAAGTTATCTATATTATTTATGTAAGAATAGAATCTATAGAAAATTGAATGTAGTTTCTAAACTACTAGGATTGTTTTAAAAAAAAAATCTATTTGATGAAAATTTGAAATTTCAATGCAATGGTACTTAAATTTCAAGGAAAAAATAAGAAGTAGGTCTATGTATGACCACCCTAACCACAACAAAATGATAATATTTTTTATAAGATCTTAGATATAAGTAGAGGATTCATGCCCTAATGTGATGCATATTTTTTTGTAATTTTTTTCGAAGTAAATAATTAATTATGAATTTTTTATTACAACTTTTTAAAAAATATAAAAAATTGTATGTCTGACCATCTTAACTTCACCAAAACTTCATGAAATTCATTTTTTTATTTTTTTAATCCTATAGTATGTGAAGCATAGAATGTGATGCATGTTTTGGATTCAAAAAATGTGATACCATTTGAAAGCTATAGATGTTTTCAATCAACCTATCAATTAGGACTTTAGTCATAATTTGAATAGAACATGAATAATAATTACTTATTAAATTCAAAGTAAAGCATAATTTATATCAGTGGAAAGCTGATAATCTCCTTTAAAAACCCTTTTTGTTTCATCAATTTTGGGTAAAAAAATAGTCATCAGCCACATACCCATTATATTGCCACTTTTTGGCCCATCATGATCCTGCACATACCCTCTTGGATATTTCAAAGTGAAATCTAGGTAGGTCACTATTTGCAAGTCTAGTGACTTAATCTTCTACATCCTTTGAGTTACTTTCATCAAAATTCTTGAATATTGCCTCATTTACATGTATTCCTCATGTTCAGTCTATCAATGCAACACTTGACACATGTTTAATAATACAACTAAGGGGAGGGGTTGAATCAATTATAGAAAATTTCAGCTTTATAACATTCACCGAAGCTTAGATCAATAAAAATTCTCACCTTTATAACATTCAGGTTGTCTTTGAACTCTATTTCATAGTGTCTTTTCCATTTTATCTTTATAAATTTTCTCCATTTTGTGGCTTGTTGGTTGTATGTGGAGTTGGTAACATGAAAAAGAGGATCTAAGTATAGTAGACCTTAGATCAAACTAAAGAATCAAATTGTGAGTTGAGTGGTATCTTTTCCTAATCTTTCTTTGTCATTTTTCCTACTAGAATAGCTTTTCAGTATTCTTTTTGTTTTACTTTTTTCTTTCTATATTTTCTCTATTAAATTGTAAAGCCCTAACATTTAGGTCATAAGTAGATGCACTATACTTTTTAACTCTTTATCAGGCCTCTATCTGCATAGGAGACTAGTGCATCTTTGAGAAACTAACACTATGTGTAGGAGTTCGATTCTCATGCTACTATCCATAAATAGTAAGCTATCTAGTCAGTGGTCCAAATCCTCTTTGGCTAGCTCATTTGATTCTATAAATAACTATCTTTAACAAAATAGAAAAAAATCTCACTTTGCCCTTCCTTTTCACCCTATTATATTCCTCTTCCAATCCATTATTTAACCTGAGGTACTTTAGGGCAGTTTTTTCCTTGGGACTCCCACATGACCTAGAGTATAAAGGGTGAAGAATCCCCCTACTCTAAATTTTTATGAACCCAATGTGAACATCCTTTATTTTATTTCTTGGTATTAGGAATATTTATCTTATGTACTAGGTGTGTTGTAGGTTTGTGTGTTGAAAAGCATGTAGCTTTGTGACCTTATCTATGACCCATAGATACATAGTTGGAAGGTCTCTTGGATATTTGAAAGTAAAATCTAGGTAGGTCACTCTTTTCAAGTCTAGTCACTCAATCTTCTACATCTTTTGAGTTACTATCATCAAAATACCTAAATATGGTCTTATTCACTTGTATTCCTCATGTTGAGTCTATGAATGCAACACTTGATATAAAATTCACCTCATAGTATTTCCTTTAAATAGGGAGCCTTCTCCTTTATACATTCCCACTCAAATCAATGAAAACATCATGATTGGTGTCTTAGTTGATCCAACGAGCAAAGTGAATCTTATAATGAAAGAAGAAATATACATAAATAGCTTACACAAGGAGAAATATTAAGAGTCACAATCCACTATCCGTACACATGATGGAATCTCAATTGCCCCAATGGGCACCATTTCCCTCTCAGTCTTAGTAGGACCCAAGGATATTGATGTTTCTTTTGTAGTGATCCCAAAATATGACCTATTTATAGTAATTAAATAGGGATCCCTTGGTTGTTCTTTACGAACAATGTTTCTTTTGCAATCCACAAGTGCCATAAATACCCCCACAAAGGCTTTGTGCACCTAGTTCATGACACTAACTGCAAACCAGTACTGTCACATGACTGCTTCTCATTAGATCAATTTTGGTTAGATCCAATCATACCTCTCACCCTAAGGGGATATTTTCTATATCGTGCATATTTTAAATATAAGATGGGCACAAAACCAAAAAGTATGTTATCCAAAGTATTCCTATGGGATTTATGTGAAATCTTCCATGATCATGCAGTAGCAAGCTACTTCTTCTACCTAATTGAAGGGGAAGGGGAAGCTTGCTCATGCTCAAGCTCCTTCTCGTTCTATCTCCTCTACTCCTTTTGCTTCTTCTCATTTCACAATAGTGTGGCAATAGAAAAAAGTATCCCTTATACTTTTCCTTGCTTATTTCGTCCCTCCTTGTAGACTAGGCTTAATGGTACCTTGATGTAGTTTTGTAATGTGCTTGAAACATTCACATTAGGTCTTGGGCCCTTGTGAACTAATGAACATGAATGGTACCTTGCTAAACTTTTGTGAAGTGTTGTAACACACTTTCACACTTTTCTAAGGTTTTATTAATTAACTCCATCTAATAAATCTCCTTTTAACCTTAATCATACCTTATCTAAAGTGTTGTAAAGTGTTGTAATACAATTTCACACTTTTCTAGGATTTACATTAATAATTAAGCTTCTGTACATGTTAATTGGCCTTATTTCACATCTACAAGCCTTAATTTATGTATCTTCTTTAGGATAATCTTGAAGAAAATCCACATCCAATCATAAATTAGGTGTTTTTAGCTTGTGTGGCCCAGATTTAGTGATCTGAGACTCATTCATCACCTTAAGCAAATGAGTCCCACCTATGTTTTTAGGTCCCAAATCTAGTTTCACACCTTTCTAAGAATCTTTAAAAATGGTCCCAATAATTATGCCTAATGGGACTCATTCGCCACCTTCAATGAATGAGTCCCATTTGTCCAAAAATAAAAATTAATTATATTTTTGTTGGGATTTTATCCTCCTAAATTTGATGTCATCTTGTAGTGTTGTAATCTCAATTTTTTTTCCATAATTAAGTATAAATACAATTTTATTTCATTTATTTTCACCACAAGCATTCAAGTATTCATGCATATACCAAGTTTGAGTTAACAAGAGCATTCAAGTGTTTAAAAGAGCATCCAAGAGCATTTAAAGGAATATTATCAAGCATATTAGAGCATTATTCAAGCATCAATCATCATGTCAAGGATTTCATGCATCATGTTTTTTTTTTAGCTATCAATTATGATGTAGGGTTTTATAATTCAAGGTAGGATTAAATTCATTCAAGATCTATCACCTCCAAGCAAGAGTCAAGATATACATCCATTGGAGACATCTCATACATGTTTGCAGCACTTCATTACTAGGGTTTGGTGAGTTATAACATCATATTTTTGTCATTCGTCATTCTCCAGTCATATTTCATTCTATTTCAAGGTTTGGTTACCAAAACAAGGTTTGACCAAGGAAAACACATATCCACTAAAAAACAACATTTTTCCCTCTCTTTTGTGTCTATTTTGCATGTCTAGGTTGAAGACACATTGAAGAGAAAGATTGGATAATGTTGTCGAATTTCTTAAATTTTTCAAAGTTGTCATCAAACATTGGAGAATATTGGAGAACACCTATATATAGCTTTATAGAGTTTCAGATATGGAAACCCAATGAAGCAGATTGTGCAAATTGAGAAGAGAATATTTAGATCCTGAAGTTTTAGAAATCCCTAACAAGGCTAATTTGCCACTTCTTGTGAATGAGTCCTAGTTTTGGTCAAAATTCATATTTTCACATATTCAGATACCCATTTTCCAAATTCTTGTTCCTACACATAAACCCAAATTTTGGACTAATTCACTCAACTTAGAAAATGAGTCCCACCCAACATTAAAGTCAAAGTTTCTAGCATTTCAAAAATCCTTCAAGTCATCTCAAGATTTCCAAGTGCACACATTCCATCTTACAACTCTTTGTTTTTTTTTCATTTACATTTCTAGGTTATTTTGTAAGTCATTACATCATATTAGGGTTTACCATTACATATTTCATTGCATTTTTCTTTCAAAGTCTTAACTTTCTTGTGAATCCCTCATTAGTTTCCAATCAGTCCCTAGGACAGCCCTATTCCAAGATCTATTTCCCTTTTTCATTGAGATCTCTAGAGTTATCCTTGAGTGGAATAACTTAAAGTAGGCATGCTCTATGTCCTAAGGCATACAAGTGAATCTCTCAAACCCCATTTTCAGCAGTTCCATTTTTGTGAACCTCCATTTAGAACATAAAATTTTTATTTGGATTGCATCATCATCCTAGATCTTTCTTTCATTAACATTGCATTAGGATTTGCACTCTAGGGTTTTCAAATTTTGCATTAGTGAAAGTTCATATAGATTCCACTTTTACATCTCATTTCATTTTAATTCATACGAAATATTCATTTACACTTAGTTTAGAGATCATACACCATAAAAAGCATAAAATTGAATTAAAAAAATTGAAAATTTTGAAAAAAAAACCCCACTAGGACTCATTCACCACCTTGGGTGAATCAGTCCTGGTGCAGATTTTGTATTACATTTTCTAGAATTTAAAGTACTATTTTTGAGCTTTTTTTTCTTTTTGTTACCTTTTTTTCCAGTTTACAGGCTTTCTATTTCATTCAACTTATTATGACTAGTTTAAATTAGTTCATCTTGTGCATTGCTTAAATTCCAAATTGCATCTAGAACATTTAATTTCATATTGTTACATAGATTAGAATCTAAAATTTGCATCATGGATATGTGTTTTAGTAAGCTTTGAATGTCCTTGAAATCCTTAGTGGATGTGTCAAGTTGTACTTTTGGAGATGATCCTAATGAAATTGAAATTACTCACGCTCACACAACTCCTAATACATGTCCTCGTGATGTTGACATCATTGGAGAAGATGATGATAGCATGAACAAGTTCCTAGATGATTGTATTAATAACCTTGAAGCTAGTGCATCCTTTTACCCATCAATGGATCAACCAACACCTCCTATAATATCACCTCTTGATATGTTTGGTTACTTACATCCTGAAATTGAGACAAGAATTGAACCTAAGTTCCCTACAATAGGTGAACCTAGTTCCTCTAAGAAAGCAAAAAATCAACCATTATATGTTAACAAGGTGACTGGAACTCCTATCAAACTGGAAGAGACATATGGAAAGGGATTTAAAATCTTGAGTAAAAAAGGATGTGATTCAACAAGTGAACATTTAATTCATCAACTCTTAGAATAAATACCAATTGAAAGCACTAAAGGCATAGGATATCAAGATCCTCCTCATGATATGAATTTCCTTCTTCCTATAGAACAACCAATATTTATTTATGATTACAAGGATGATATGATCACCTTAGGTCCTCCTCCTTGACATTCAACTAGAGATGTTGGTGAATCTAGAAAATGAAAAAAGACATTACAAACTGAAGAAACTACAATTCCCTTACCCACCAACTAACATTGAAATGAATTTGTAGATACTCTTACATAGAGGATTGATTACATTACCACCCATAAGAGAAGACCAAAAAATAAATCCTAAGAACACAAACACATCACACTATTGATACCATGGAATGATTGGCCATATCACTAATGAGTGTCATACTTTACAAAAAATATTCAAAAGGCTTGATATTATAGAAATAGTCCCTTAAATTGAGACCCTTTCATCCCTTTTCATGTAATAGTTGTAGAATCTTGTATTCTCACCATTACATGATATTTCCCATCACCTACCTTGGCTCATTCTTTTCTTGCACTTAGTGGGGGAAAGAGGTAGATAGCCTTTTCCTAGTAATGCATTTTTTCGTTGTTACTTTGGCTAGTTTTCCACCTTCAGTATACAATGAACATGATTGGGCTGTGGACAACCTACTTTATGCTAACCAAAATTTTCCTTACTAGCCCTTTGCTTTAGTTCTTTTTTTCTTTTTCTTTTGAGTGATTGCATGTGTGTAATGTGATCCCCCATGATGTTGTGTTTGATGTATCTCCCTCTTTGTCACATTCCTCTATTTGTACCTTCATTCTTCTCTATGTTGTCAATCTTTTACTTTTCACCTTTTATATTTTCTATTTCTTGTGTTTTCCTTTTGGGGATGACACAAGGAATCGAGAAATTCATGTTTCTTCCATGTTGACCCAAAATACTTTCCTTTTAGGGATGACACAAGGCATCAAGACATTCATATCTCTTCCATGTTGACCCAAAATATTTTCCTTTATATTTTCTTTTATCTTGTGTTTTCCTTTTGGGGATGATGCAAGGCATCGAGACATTTAGGTCTCTTCCATGTTGACCCGAAAGGATTTTTATTTTATTTCAATCTCTTTGTGTCATTCTTCTAGTTCTATGTGTATTTGGGGAATGATGGCAATTCTGAGCTATCTCTAAAAACATTGTAACAATAACATACTAACCCCAAATGCCATAGATCCCTTATGTTTTTATATTTTAATTTTGGGGGCAACCCTTTCTTTCTTTTTGCATGACATAGCTTTACTTGGAAACATATGACTTGGCATAGGGCTTTCCTATCTACCTCCCATGTATTCTTTATTGTTTGCATTTATCATTTGCTACTTTAAAGTAATTTCTCATAGTATGGTATTTAGAAATTTCTTTAAAGTGGGGGCATACATTGGCATTATTCTTTGGCATTTTTTCCTTTTTCGTGGCTCATGGTGCAATATTTTTAATTTATACAATGTGTCTTTCACTTTGTGGATGAAATTGGGTGTGGTGCCTTTCAAGAGTGTGATCTCTCTTAGGATAGTGCATTCATCTTAGTGGATTGATGTAACACATTGCATCCCCTAAATTGTGAACTTTTTATTCTTTGGTTGGTCCTCTCTTGGAGACATTAGGCACAATGTTTCCTAAGTTAAGACCTCGCATGAACTAAACAAGACTCCCTTGAATGTTCCTTATTATTGCATTTGCATTTTTCATTATATGGCCACCTTGCATAATACAACTTGCTTTCATGTAGAGCCATCTTGTTTGTTCATGAGCTCCAAGCATACTAAGTTTTTCTTGTCTCATGAAGCTCAAAAATTATTTTTGTGTAGTACCTTATCAAAAGTTATCAGGAGGTATAACTTTGGTATGGTTTGATGGGAAGCCAAATGAGGGCATGAATTTCCCTTAGCCACTCACGTGTGTGTGTGAGCAAAGATTGATCGTGGTGGAAAAATGGTCAAAGATTGATCCACCCATATTTTTCTTTTTCTTTTCTCTATGTCTTTGATAGTGCATGCTTGTGCTTTGTTGACTCTCTTTATATCATTTTTATATGTGTTTTTTTGTGTGTATGTTAGTTTTTCATGGGATCTTGATCCTGGGGGCTTGATCACCCCTCTTGATTGTTGTCATCCTATCTTACTGGCATTGGTACACTTGGACCCCTCTTGATGTGTGATTGTCTACTTTAGCGTGAGTTTGAAGCAAGTTCATCCTATCACTAAAGTGGGGGCTAAATGTGGCAATGGAAAAAGTATCCTTTCTACTTTTATTTGCTTTTTTGGGCCCTCCTTTTAGACTAGGCTTAATGGTGCCTTGATTTAGTGTTGTAATGTGTTTGATACATTCTCATTAGGTCATGGGCCCTTGTGAATTAATGAACATGAATGGTATGTTGCTAAAGTTTTATGGAGTGTTGAAAATCACTTTCACACTTCTCTAAGGTTTTATTAATTAACCACATCTAATAAATCTCATTTTAACCTTAATCCTACCTTATCTAAAGTGTTTTAAAGTGTTTTAACACACTTTCATACCTTTCTAGGATTTTCATTAATAATTAGGCTTCCTTATTCTTTAATTGGCCTTATTTTACATCCAAAATCCTTAGTTTATGCATCTTTTCAAGGAAAATACAGACACAAATCAACATCCAATAATAATTCAGGTGTTTTTAGCTTGTGTGGCTTAGATTTAGTGATCTGGGACTCATTCGCCACCTTGGGAAAATGAGTTGCACCTAATTTTTTGGGTCCTGAACCAGGTTGTTTCACACCTTTATAAGCATTTTTTAAAATGGTCCCTAAAATTATGCCTAATGGGACTCATTCACCACCTTGGGCGAATGAGTCTCATTTGGCCCAAAATTAAAATTAATTTAAATTCTTCAAAGGATTTTATCCTCCTAGATCTCATGTCAGTTTGTAGTGTTTTAATTTTAGGAATTTTTGCATAGTTGGTATAAATACAAGTGTTTTTCATTCACTTTCACCCCAAGCATTCAAGTATTCATGCATATAGAAATTTTGAGTTCACAAGAGCATTCAATTGTTTACAAGATCATTTAAGATCATTTGAAGGAAAATTATTTTAGAGGATTATTCAACCATCAAGCATCATGTGTCAAGGATTTCATGCACCATTTTTTTTTGAGCTAACAATTGTGATGTAGGGTTTCATGTTTGAAGTTATCATTTCATTCAAGATCTCTCACCTTCAAGCAAGAGTCAAGATCTAAATCCACTGGACACATCTCACACATGTTTGAGGCACTTCATTACTAGGGTTTGGTTAGTTGCAACATCATATTTTTTTCATTCATCATTCTCCATTCCTATTTCATTTTATTTCAAAGTTTGATTACCAAAACAGGGTTTGACCAAGGAAAACCCCTATCCACTAATAAAAAAACATTTGTCCCCCTCTTTTTTTTGTTCTTTACACGTCTAGGTTTGAGACACATTAAAGAGAAATATTTGATAAAGTTGTCAAAGTTCCTAAATGTGCCAAAGTTGTCATCAAGCATTGGAGAACACCTATAGACTGATTTAAAAAGATTCAGATCTGGAAACCCAAAGAAGTAGATTGAGTAGACTGAGAAGAGTATATTAGAATCTTGAAGTTTTAGAAATCCCTAACTAGACTAATTTTCTATTTTTGGCGAATGAGTCCTAGTTTTGGTAAAAAATTATATTTTTGTAGATTCATGTTCACACATAGAAACCTATATTTGTGACTGATTCACCCACCTTAGCAATTGAGTCCCACTAAGAATTAAAATCAAAGTTTCCATAATTTCAAAGCTCCTTTAGGCCATCTCTAGATTTCTTGGTACACACATTCCATCTTAAAGCTCTTTGTTTTGTTTCATTTACGTTTATAGGTCAATTTATAAGTCATTGCATCATATTAGGGTTTAGCATTACATCTTGCATTGCATTTTTCTTTCCATGTCTTCACTTGGTTGTGTACCCCTCATTAGTTTACAACTAGACCCTAGGATAGCCCTATATCAAGATCTTTTTCCCTTTTGTATTAAGATCTCTAGGGTTATCCTTGAGTGGAATAACTAAAAGTGGGTGTGCTCTATGTCCTAAGCCATATGATAGCATCTCTCCAACCCCATTTTTAGTAGCTTCAAGTAGTATCCTCATCTCCCACTCCCATGGCTTGCATGGGAAATGAGATGGTGCTTGTTCTTCCCATATTCCTTGACCTATTTTCTATGGAAAAGGGAAGGGTTCTCATGGGGATGCTTCTATGTTTGGGCCTCCACAACCTCCTATCACTCTTACAAGTCTACCCCTTTTGGCAGAAAATGGGAAGCGACCCACCATTGAAGCACTTGTGTCTTTTTTCTCTTGTCATTATTTTTTATCTTATGCTTTCTCATCTTTCTCCTACCCAAGAAACTATCCTTCCATAGGTGACGGTTTTGAAGGACCCTATTGTGGTAGAACAATATCCTCTCACCTCTTCCTAGGATACATTTTACTATGCTCATACATGGTGTAACCCATGTGTGCATGAGCACAAGCACAAGCAAAAGGCACTAGCTATGGAACAAGCCACATTATGAAAGAAAGATGGGGAGCTATTAGCACCAATTTGTACACCTTGTACTTCTCACCTTCTATTATTTCTATCTTTATTCCCATCACCTCTATTATGCTTCTGGCTACTGCAAGATTTGATGATGCTCACCCCAAGAGGGTTCAAGTCTTCATTGACCTTTCCATGGAGCCCCATCTCTTCATGTCCCTCATACACATCCATGCCTTCTCCCATCCCATAGGAATTTCAAACACAATGGTGGTCTTTGTTCAGGCCTTTTCTTCTCCCTCTAGCACCTCCACTTCTTCCATGGGGGTTTAGCATCCCCCAATGAAGCATAAGCTAGTCCTTTTTGGGAGATAGTCCTATTTTGGCTTATGTCATCCTTGTGATAGTTAAAAACTTGTTTCTCTAGACTTAATCACCATCCCTCTTCCTAAGGTGAGTAGTGACTCCTGGGTTCCTTGCACTTCCCCTTAAAAGTGAATTTTTAATTTGGTGAAAGACAAATCAGCTATTCCTTCAATTTTTGCAAGATCAGTGACTCCTACCTAACAATAACTCAGAGAAGAAGACCTTGAGGGGCCTATTTCCTTAGTTCTTGTTGCAAGTGATTCAAAGGATACCACTCTCACTATCCCACACTTGTAGGCCCATATTCCCTCCCCCTAAAATGATCTAGATTGGGAGTAAGAAAACCCACTAGTTAATGAGGACTAGGGTGGTGCCTTTTCTTCATTTCTAGTGGACATTTTTTTGTGTTTCTCTATTTCCCCGTGCATGTATTTTTGTGTTGGTCATCCTACCTAGACGACCCCTTTCTACCCTTTTAGTTACTTGAATACATGCATCGAAAATATATCATGCACTTCTTTTTTTATCATCATTCTTCTATGTGTCATGAATTCACTTTTCAACATTAAGGATGAAGCAAAGAATTGGGGGCATTTATGCTTTCTTCCATGTTGAGCAACCTTTTATTTTTGTTTTATCTTCATGTGCTCTTCTTCATGTTCTAATAACTTTGGGGATTGATTAAAGTTCATTTTTATGTTATATATTATATCTATATATTTATATCTATGAACCATTCTAACCTTGAACTCTTAGATCCCCCTATCTCTTGATTTCTTTGTCTATGTCTATTTGCTTCATGATGTTTTTGGTTCCTATGTGTTGTCCCTAATGTGTGCAACAACATACCATGGATACATTTCATTATGTGTTGTGTTCTACAACATCTCTACCTCCCCTTTCTCTCCTTAGGATTCCATGTGCTCCTTTGTGTATAGAACACATCACACTAAGGGGGGCTATTATTCTTTTCTAATTTCTAGTAAGGAAAATTCTTTTAAATGGATTCCTTTGTGTCAAAATTATTTTACAATGAGTTCCTTGAACAAAGAATCCCTTATTGAAAATATCCCATTTTCTAAGATGATGCATTCTCTCAACAAAGATTCTTTAATGTAATTTTTCTTTTGAAAAAAATTCTATAGAAAGAGTCTAAAATTTTTCCTTTAAAAAATGAGTATGTTTTCTAAACTGAAAGAGTCTAACAACTTTTCTTTGAAAAAGAAGCACTCTTTCCACCTGAGTCCTTGATGAAAGATCTTTCAAAAGGATTCCTTAATGACATAATCACTTCCAAAAATGTTTGTGTCTTTCAATTAGAGTTTCACTTTGAATGGTCCCCTTGGTTCCTTCAAGGGTTCCTTGCGAAAGGAAGCCCCTTTAAAAGCCTCCTTCTCAAATGAACTCTTGGATTTCTTATAATGTGTCTTTTATATGATATCTGATGTCATTATGTCTTGGTGTCAAATATCTTATATGTTTTCATCTAGCTTGGGGGTAGCCCAACTAGACCCTTTTTTTTTGTGACTACTCTAAAACCAAGTTCACAACAATAATAGGCTTATCTGATTAGTGTGTGTCTTGTCTCTATCTAATCAAGTTGTGTCTTATCATTGTAGATTTTGTGTCTAATGAATGTGTGTCTTCTTTATCATTTTAGCCTAATATATTTTTCTATGGCCTAACATGTTTCTAGTGAGATTGCAACTTTATTTATAAGACTGGGAATTAATAGAGCCCTTCTCTCTCTTTCACATCAAGCTTTCTTTGTAGGACCCAGAACTTGTGGAGTGACCTCCTTCAAGTCTAGGTACACCAAATTGGAGATCTACTTCCTTTATGATATTGATATATTTTCTTCAATCTCTTTCTACTTTATCTCACATCTACATATAAACATATGCATGCTAAATTGGAGGAAAAATGTAATGGCATAAATTTTCACCCTATGTGAATTTCCCATTTAGTTACCTACTTTAGAATTAACAAGTCTAGTGATGCAAAAACCATCTATGTCACCCCATGCCTTCCACATAGCCTTGTCCTTTTTCATCGATGGAGGAATATTTATCGAGGATACACATGCCCAGCATGGACATCCACACACTACACTACTATCTTGATACATTCTTACCTTTGAAATCTAGAGATATATTTTCTATTTTTTGTGAATTTAATGTTCTCTATTAGGTCCTAATCGTTGTAAAATGACTCTTTAGCTTCATTTTATAAATTCAAACTCACTCTTTCACTCCATCTTAATTCTTTTCACTCTCTCAATCTCTGAAGCTCACTCATGCTCTCTTCTTGATCATTCTTTCTTTTATCTCCTTTTTCTTGGTTTCTACAATGTAATATTACTCAAACATTATTGTTTATACAAGTTTATAAAGCTCCATTCTCTTGGTGTTGTTTCATCTTCCTCTCTCAACCTCACTAAGAGAAGGTGACATTTCTCTTTTAATTTATTTGCATAATTTTTTCTTATAGAGTATCATTTAGGTTATCTTTGCACTATATTTTATAGTGACTTTTCAATTCTATCCTTATCAATTTTCTCTATATTGTGGCTTCTTGGTTGTCTATGGAGTTGGGAACTCCAAAATGAGGGTTTGACTATGACAGAACTCAAAACACAACCCTACACTTTTTTTATTTTGAGTGTAAGCATAGGGTTGTCTACTAAAATCTAACTAAAGAATTGAATCATGAGAGAAGTGGTATCTTTTCTTGCTCTTTATTTTTCTTTTTTATGGTACAATAGATTTTTAGTATTCTTTTTGTTGTACTTTCTGCTTTCTATATTTTCTCTATTCAATTATAAAACCTCAACAATCTAGTCATAAGTTAAAGGAAATTAGAAGATCAATAATATTATTAGTAACATATATTTTTGGATGTTGATCCAATCGATAAAGTGTTGTATCCATCTAGAGTTAACATTAATATTAATTATTTTTAGAAAAAAAAAAAGACTATCGTGTCATGTGTTTAATTTTTTTAATAATGATTGTTTGTCCTAATGGAGACATGACATGTTCAAATTGAGATTGATGTCATAAATTAAGATGATCATGATTCTTGACCATATTACTATAATATCAAATGGCAAATACATATTGAGTATTGCTAGCCTTATTACTAGGAAATTTATCCTAATTGTGATGTTTATTCTATTGGGTTATTTTCATACATGAATGTTTATGGGGTTTCTCATTAGCGTAATTTAGTGGTTCAAGATATCAAGAACCAATACACTTGTGATATCTTAGATTATAAAATCACATTATGTATTGTCACATTCTAATCCTAAATAAAACTATATGTTATATATAAATTATACTATGTTAACACTACAGTAACAAATGTTTCAAGGTATACTTGATAGGTAATTCTAAGGGTTATGGGATGCTCACTCTGAGTTAGGAATGTCCACCACTATATTTTGAAAACAATCTTTAGAACATCCTACAACAACTTCCTTCAATAAACAATGGCTTTTATTCCTTTGATTAACTCCCTCTAGCTTTAAACATCTTTAAACTCCTTAGAAACAGCATGGGAAACCTTTTCTACAACTATAAAAAATAACAAAACTTTAACATCTATAAACCCCCTTATTGGCCTAATATCCTTTTCGTTTGGTGGATTCTCTTTTACTAGTGACTAAATTAAAATTGTGGCCTATGCCTTTGATGGGGGATTTATCCCTGCTAAACAACTACTACTTTATGAATGGTAAAAAACTATGACTACTATAATCTATAAATAGGATTCCTCCTTTTTGGAAGATAGAACACAAGAGGATGAGACCCTCCTATTTCTCTAACATAACATTCAAAGGGACTACTAGACATCTCAAGATAGGGATGAAATAAAGGAGAGAGGTCTGCAATATAGGTGTTCTAGGGTATGGAAAATGACTAAAGATGGGTTCATCATGAAGCTAAGCTTGGAGACACAAATGACATGGAAGATCAAATATAAAACCTAATGTTATGTAAAACTTCACTAAATGAAATAAAAATGGATGCAAAACATAATAGAAAGTTGAGAAAGGTATAGAGGGGCACCTGAAAATTAGTAGCAACTAGATTGAAGACTTAAAATGCTTAATATGTTAAAATTAATGCCAACTGGGACTCATATACCATTCTAGGTGATTTAGTGCCAAATTAGAGTTTCTAGGTAGGAAAAAAATCTAGCAAAGACAAGTTTGGAACTCCTAAAAACTATAACTTTCACTATGTTGGGATTCATACACCAGAAGTTGCATATCATTCTAGTTTGGCCTTCTAGAAAATCTAGATCTGAATTTGATCTTTAATCTCTGCTCTACCTTCTCAATCTAGTTTTTGGATCTAAATTGTCAAATTTTTCACTGTAGAAGTCTTTCAATACTCTTGTAGATGAAGTGAAAACTTCAACAAATTTCAACACATAACAAATTTTCTCCAATATTTCTCTTCAATATGTTTTCAACCTAAATCTACAAATCATGCACTGAAAAAATGGAGAAATATTGTTTTGTTAGTAGAAAGGGGTTTTCCTTGGCCAAACCCCGTTTTGATAATCAAACCTTGTAATGAAATGAAGGATTGATGAATGAAAAAAATGTAATGTTGCAACTCACCAAACCCTAGCAATAAAGTGCTACAAACATGTATGAAGTAGCTTCAATGGATGTAGATCTTGACTCTTTCCTGAATGTGCTAGATCTTCAATTGAATTCTTGCTTGAATTGTGAAACCCTCCATCACAATTGTTAGCTCAAAAATAAACATGATGCATGATGACTTTGAAATGATGCTTGATACTTGAATAATGCTCTAAAACACTTGTTAATTAGCTCTTGAGTGCTCTTGTAAACTCTTGAATGATCTTGTAAACTACATTATCCTATAATGCATGAATACTCAAGGTGCTAGATCACTTGTAAGCTTGCCAGGTGAAAACTGAGTGAAATAACCTTGTATTTATACTTGTTTATGCCATATTTCTTGAAATTGCAACACTACAAGTTGACATTAGATCCAGGGGGATAAAATATTGCCAAGACTTTGAATTTAATTTAATTTTAATCCACACGAGACTCATATGCCATAAGTGGCATATGAGTCCTATTAGGCTAGGCTATGGGACCCATTTTTCAAGAAATGCTTAGAATGATGTAAAATCAGGATCGGGGCCCGAAAACTTAGGCAAGACTCATACACCCAAGGTGGTGTATGAGTATAAGGTCATTAAATCTAGGCCATACAATCCAAAGTTAGAGAAATCAAGATTCGTTATTCATTTATGTCAGGATTATCCTCATAAAGACACATTAATTAAGGCTTATGGATTAAAAATAGGGCCAAATGAGGCTTAAAGAAGCCCAATTTATTAACAAAACCTTAGATTCATGTGAAAGTGTGGTACAACACTTTACAAAACCCTAAATAAGGTACCATTAAGTCCATTTAGTTTACAAGGGCCCAAGACCTAATGTTAATGTGTTAAAAATACTTTAACACTAAATGAAGGCCATATTAGGCTCAATTTAACAAGGAGCGGCCAAAAAAATATGAATATGCAAAGTAGTACATTTTTCATCATTACATCTAGCACCTAGTTTAGTGAGAGGAGGAAATTGCTTCAAACTTAGACTAAAGTAGATAAACTTGCATCCAAACGTGTTCAAATGTACCAATGCTAGTAAGATAGGATAAAAATGATTAGGGAGGATGATCAACCCACAAAGGTCAAGATCATATGGAAAACCAACATAGGAACAAAATAAAAGTAATGAAAATGATAAATAGCATCAACAAGGAATAAGCATACACTGCCAAAGACATAACAAAAAGTAAAAAAGAAAACAAAAGGGGTGGATCAAGCTTCGACCATTTTTCCCGCATATTGTGGATCAGATCTAGGTTGTTTGTCTAAAAAATGTATGCTCACTCTGAGGAAACAAAACTTCAAGCTATTTGTTGGGTGAGTATCCAAAAGGCGCGAGACACATACATAGTCGGTATGCACTCACAAGAAAATGGCTATGGGAAATTCATGCCTCAATTCAAATTCCTATCCAACTACACCAAAGTTCTACCTTCTTATAACTTCAAATGATAAGGCACCACACAACAATGAACTTGAAGCTTCATGAGGAAAGAAAAGCTTCGTATGCTTGAAACACATGAACAAACTGGATGGCTCCACAAGCATGCAAGATGTGTTAAGTAAGGTGTCCATATAACCAAAATTGTAAATGGAAAAATAGTGTCAAATTTTTTTAAAGGAGTCTTGCTTAGTTTATGTAAGGTCTTAACTTAGGGGACATTTTGCATAATTTCTTCCAAGAGAGGACCAAGCGAAGAATAGAAGATTCACAACTTAGGGGACGTAGTGTGTTGCATCAAGCCATTAGGAGGAACATAATATGCTAAGAGAGATCATGCTCTAGAAGGACATCACATATGATGTCACCTCAAAGTGAAAGACACATTACATAAATGGGTATGTGCAGGATCATGATGGGCCAAAAAGTGGCAATATGATGGGTATGTGGCTGACAACTATTTTTTTTCCCAAAATTGATGAAATGAAAAGGGTTTTTAAAGGATATTATCAGCTTTCCACTGATATAAATTATGCTTTACTTTGAATTTAATAAGTAATTATTATTCATTTTCTATTCAAATTATGACTAAAGTGTTGATTGATAGGTTGATTAAAAAACATCTACAACTTTCAAACAGTATCACATTTTTTGAATCTAAAACATGAGTCACATTTTATGCTTTGCATACTATAGGATTTAAAAAATAAAAATTGAATTTCATGAAGTTTTAAGCAAGTTAAGGTGGTCAGACATACGATTTTTTATATTTTTAAAAAAGTTGTAATAAAAAATTCATAATTAATTATTTACTTGGAAAAAAATTACAAAAAAATATGCATCACATCAGGGCATGAGTCCTCTACTTATATCTATAATATTATAAAAAAATATTATCATTTTATTATGGTTAGGGTGGTCAGACAAACACCTACTTATTTTTTCCCTGAAATTTAAGTACCACTGCATTGAAATTTCAAATTTTCACCAAATAGATTTTTTTTTTTTTAAACAAACCTAGTAGTTTAGAAACTACATTCAATTTTCTATAGATTCTATTCTTACATATTTTTGAAATAATATATATAACTTATTCAAATTTTTACGTCAAGTTTCCTAACTCTGATTTTTCTAAATTTTTTTGCCACTTAAGGGCCTGTTTTTTCCATGATGATCCTGCACATACCTGAATCAAGAAGACTACACCATGAAACATGCAATGCAAAAGAATAATTCTAATGTACACCTCAACTTTAAAGAAATTGCTAAACACCATGCTTTGATAAATTAATTTAAAATAGAAAATGATAAATCCTAACAATAAAGAAGACATCAGAGCTAATTTGGAAAGCCCTATGCCAAGTCATATGTTCCCAAATAAAAGCTACATCATGCAAAAAGGAGGGTTTCCCCAAAATTGAACTTCAATAACACAAGGGATCCATGGATTTGAGGTCAGTATGTTCTTGCTACAATGTTTTTTATAGAGCTCAGAACTTTCATCATTCCCCAAATACTCACAGAACTAGAAGAATGACACAAAGAGAGTGAAAACAAAGAAAATTTTTTTGGGTTGAACCAAAGGGGAAATGGGAAATGCGATGGAACAAGCCCACTCTTATTCTCCCTTGGTCACTCAATAATGTCCTAGGAATCCCAATTGGATTGACTGTCAACCTGAAAGGTGAGTTATTTATCAAAAAGGAAGACATAGGAGGGGGTTCTTTCAGCTTTAAGGGGTTAACCACCAAGAAAAATCTTGGAAAAGAAACTTTAACATTGAACTTACAAAACCTTATGTGTCATAGAAAAAAGGACCCTTTGCTTGACATGAGAATATTTCATTATAAAAAGGACATAATGAGGCCTTAATATGGTGTTGTGAGGAATTTTATGCATCCACACTAGGTTTTGGACCCTTTCAAACTGAATAAAATGCTTTTAATGACATCTTGTGAAGGTGTTGTGAAGTGTTGTAAGACATTTCTACATTCTTCTAGACTCTATTAATTACAATTCACCTAAAAATCACCTTTTTATTCATCAACAAGTCATATTTTGAACTGTTGTAAAGTCTTGTAACAAGCTTTCACACTTTTCTAGGCACATCTTCACTATTTATCCTTTTCCTATTCTTTATTTGGCCCCTTTATAAGCTCTCATATGCTTAATTAAGTGTATTTTTCAATATTATCTTGACAAACATTAAATACAACATATTTCTTGACGCTTGTTTTTAGGTCCTAGGTGGTGAATGAGTCCCCCTTGGCCTCAAATTCAAAATATTTTAAATTTTCTTTTGGGATTTTATTCAAAATCACTTGATGTTGACATGTGATGAGATATGAATGGGTTACTAAGGCACATGTGTGTATAAATAAGTGTTTTTCTCCTCATTTTGACATCTTCTATCATCTTCTACATTCATCTAGTTCATTATTCATTCACAAATCTTCCATCTCAAGCCAAGCAAATTAGGGTTTTATCATCTCAAGGCATTAAGAGATCAACTATTAGACATTCAAGGGAAAATTATACATGTTATGTTACATACCATCAAGATCAATCATCATGGCAAGGTAATCTACTCCATTATTACATGATTCATTACTTTATTTCATCACTTTGGTTTAATTAGCTAAAAGGGGTTTAACCAAGGCAAACCCCCATGCCCTAACAATCAACATTTCCTCTTTTCTTTTTGTGTGTTTGAATATTTAGGTCTCTTGGAAGTTTGGAAATCATTAAAGATCAAGTTGTAAAGTTATTCAAGTCACCTCTTCATCATTCAAGTCAAAGAATCAACAAAATGTCACTTTCAAACCCAAATATGACAGTTTTAGAAGCGAACACCTATAGAGAGAAAAAGCGCAAGTCTAGCTCCATAGAATCTACTCCTAAATTTTGATATTCTTGTAGGTGGACTAACTCGCCACCCATGGTGAATGAGTCCCATCTATAGGCCTAAAAATAGTTTTTTCAAAATTTAGCTTCTAGGAGTCAGAAACCTGTTTCCTGGACTTTTCATCAGAAGCAGGATTGATTCACCATATATGGTGAATCACTCCCAATGGCCATTAACATTGAGTTCTAGAACATTCCAGAACCTTCCAACAATGGTAATCTTTATCCAGGTACACTTTTATCAATCTCATCAACTTTTGTCTTCATTTGTTTAGGTTTCTAGTTCATGTTTACAATCAACACTATGTTTTCCAACATATTGCATTAGATTAGTTTACATTCATTTATCTCCATTTGGAAGCATTCAAACACATTTACACATACTTCACATCAATATTCCATCCATCTTTACATAAATCTTGAGTGAAACATTGTGCATTTTGGCACATCTTTCCCCTTTTAGGTGAAAAATCCTAAAAGAGCAAGGAAGGATTTAGGTACCAAAATCTTTCATTTCATCTAATAATGCAAGCTAAATGATGGATGCAAATGATGAAATTATGAAATAAGAAGTTAGGATGTGTGTACCTAGGAAGCTTAGAAATGAGACAAAGATTTTGGAAATGCAAAGAAGTCAAAATATGCTATGGAGGACTAAGACACCCTTATTGTCTTATTAGTTCCGTTGTTATTTTTCAAGGCCAATGCAAAATATTTAAATGCCAAAACATGATCTAGAAGAATCTCTACAAAATTGCACTTGGAGAACTAAGACGCCCTTGCTACCATCTTAGTCCCAATCTAAATTTTTGAAGTCTCTAAATGCGGTCTCAAGGTCTAGGGTCTACACTTCCTTCTTCACCAAGTCTTCAAATCTGAACCTAAAAATAACCTGCAAAACAAATGAAAGTTGATTGTTTTTTATGGGGGTTTGTCCTAGTAAAGCCCCTTTTTGGTAATTAAACCTTGATGAAAATGTATAGATCTAAAAATGGGATTGTGTGTGTTCCCTAATCTTAAGTTTATTTAAGATTATGCAAACTAGAACATGGAGAAACCCTATTCAAGTGTGTTAGAATAGAACTCCTAAGATGCAAATGAAAGTGACCTACAAAGGAGATCTCTAATCACCCTAATAGGCTATAAGAATGAAATATACCTTCCTTGTGCAAAAAATAGAGCAATAATGCAAGATGAAACCAATCAAGAAACAAGTTCTTAGGCTTGGAAGAATGGCTAGTTGCATCTCTAACCTAGAATCGCTCATGATCCTCTATAAGCATGAGTTATTAGTCTTTGGAAATGCTAGATCTTGACATGGAAATGTACTTGAAAAACCTATAAAAACACAACAGAAGGTTGCTCCAAGACTTCAATTCCTTGTCTCTTGAAACTCTACTTCAAACTTTCTTTAACTTAAACTCATCTTATGTCTTCCTTATATGAAAATGAGGTGTGAAACATAATTTTATAAGCATTCCTATCTAATAGCCTGATTATTAGATCCCAAAGGCCAAAAAAATGCTAATTTAAATCAAATATTCTCATGTCTCGCTCTTAATTCCTAAACATAAAGCCCTCAAGAATAAGATGCGCTAGGTGGAATCTTGGTCCCACAAAGGGGGACTACAATGCCACCTAGGGAATCTTGGCCCCACATGGCTTATTTTGCAATTTAAAAGGTGGGTTACCAAGATTCAGGGTTGTTTACAGATTTTGGTCAGGTTTACAAATTGAATATGCCTCAATATCCACAAAAAGGGGATTGAGGGGCCCATACTAAGTGACCTAAAGGGAATTTAATGCAAGGGGTGCTAAAATAGGTCCAAATTAAGTGTGAAAATTCTAAGGTATGCATTTTTCTACACTACACAGATCAACATGGAAGAGACATGAATGTCTCAACACCTTGCATCATCCTCGTAAGGAAAACACAAGACCAAGAAAAGATAAAGGAAAATATTTTGGGTCAAAATGGAAGAGACATGAATGTCTTGGCACCTTACGTCATCCTTGAAAAGAAAACAAAAGACCAAGAAATGATAAAGGAAATTATTTTGGGTCAACATGGAAGATACATGTTCATGTCTTGATGCCTTGTGTCATCCCCAAAAGGAAAACACAATACCAAGAAAATATTTATGAGATAGAGAAGAAAGCAAGTACAAATAGAGGAATTCCACAAAGAGAGAGAGAAAGGTACATCAAATAGAAAATTACAAGGGATCACGTTATGCACATACAATCACATAAAGAAAAATGAAAAAGAAATAATGCAAAAGACTAGTAAAGCACATGCGAGTCAACCTATGAGTAGGTCATCTGCACCCAAATCATGTTCATCGTATAGAAAAGGTAGAAAACTAGACAAAGGGACAACAATATGTACCAAAACTATGACAAGGCTAGCTAACCCATTCCCCCACTAAGTGCAAGGATGAGCCAAGCTAAATGAAGAGAAAGAGCTCCTTGCATTTTGAGATGATTTGCAATAAGTGTATAACATGTAATAGTGAGAATAGGAATACCCTACAACTATTACATGGCAAGGAGAGAAATGATATCCATCAAGGAACTATTTCTATGATATCCATCTTTTTAAATATTTGTTGTAAAGAATGACACTCATCAATAATTTATGTCCAAGAACTCTAAGATATCGGCAATGCGATGCATTTGTATTCTTGGTATTTTAGGATGAGTTGAGGTAGGTAAAGAGAAAGAGCTCCTTTCATTTTCATATGACTTGTAATAAGTGTATAACATGTAATAGTGAGAATAGGAATACCCTACAAATATTACATGGTAACTTGGAGTGGAAGGATATGCTTCAAGAAACTATTTCTATGATATCCAACTTTTTAATATTTGTTGTAAAGCATGGCAATCATCAGTACTATGTATAAAAACTCTATGATATTGAAAATGTGATGTGTTTGTATTCTATGGATTTGGGGATCGATCTTCTATTATGGGTGGTAATGTAATAAGTCCTTGGTGTAGAAGTATCTATAAATTCCTTTCAATTGTAGTTGGTGGGTAAGGGAATTATAGTTTCTTTAGTTTGTAAGGGTTTCTTTTCTCACTAGCTTCACCAATTTCTCAAGTTGAATATTAAGGAGGAGGACCTAAGATGATCCTCTCATCCTTATCATCATTATAAATAATTGGTTGTTCTTCAGGAAGGAGGAAATTCAAATCAAGAGGAGGATCTTGATATCCTAACCATTTTGTACTTTTCAGTTGTAGTTTTCTCTAAGAGTTGATGAATTTCATGTTCACTTGTTGAATCACATCCTTTCTTACTTAAGATCATGAATCCTTTTCCATATGTCTCTTATAGATTGATGGGAGTGTTGGTCACTTTGTTAACATAGAATGGTTGAATGTTTGCTAGATTAGAGGAACTAGGTTCTCCTACTATAGGGAATTTAGGCTCAATTTCAAGATGTAAATTACCAAACATCTCAAGTGGGGGGATAATAGGAGGTATTGGTTGCTTCATGGATGGATAGAAGGATGCATTATTTTCAAGGTTGTCAAGGTAGTCATTTAGGAATTTATTCATGCTCTCAGCATCTTTTCCAATGATGTCAACATCACGAGGAGTACATACATTAGAAGTTGAGTGAGCATGAGTATGTTCAATTTCATTAGGGTCATTTCCAAAATCACAACTTGACACATCCACTAAGGACTTCAAGGACATCCACAACTTACCATAACACATATCCATGATTGAATGCAATGTAAGAACTTAGTGTAAAAGGTCTAAATGCAAATCTAAGATTATGTAATGTATGTAATGAACCAAATTAAGGTAGATGCAATGAAATGGATGAAATAGAAATGGATAACTAAGAATTTAAAGTAAAATATAGTTTAAAATCTAAAATGGGACTAAAACATCCAAAGGGGCGTATGAGTCCCAACCAGGGTTTTTCAGGGGTCTAAAAGCTAAATAATAGTCACCAAAGAATACCCAAAAACCAGGAAAAATCATTTGTACCTAGACTAAATCACCTAGAGGGGTGTATGAGTCCCAGTTTAGGGTTTTCACAAAGATTTCAAAAAATTCTAAGTGAAAGTTATGCTTTCCGGTTTGAATGATGTCTAAACTAAGTGCAAATGCAGATTTTAGATGAAATTCAATGACTTGATATGAAAAAATGTAATCTGTATACACTTTCACTAATGCAAGACTTCAAAACCATAGTTTGAAATTAACTAATACAAAGACTAATGCATAGTCAATGCAAGCTAGATCTTGGATGATAATGTGATCCAAATCAGAATAAAGATGTTCCAAATCTAGGTTCACCAAAATTTAATGGGTGGAAATAGGATTCCACCTTTTTGGAAGATGGAACACAAGGGGATGAGACCTTCCTATTTTGCTAACATAACATTCAAAGGAACCCCTAGAGATCTCAATCTAGGGATGAAATGAAGGAGAGAGATCTATATAGGGGTGTTCTAGGGTATGGAAAATGACTAAAGATGGGTTCACCCCCAAGATAGGGCTTGGAAAGACAAATTACATGAAAGATCAAATATGAAACCTAATGTTATGCAAAACTTCACTAAATGACCTAAAAATGGATGCCAAATAGAATAGAAAGCTGGGAAAGGCACAAAGGGTTACCTAGAAATTTGTAGCAATTGGATTGAAGACATGGAATTTTGAATATGCTTAAATTAATGCATACTGGGACTCATATGACAATCTAGGTGATTTAGTCCTAGATTAGGGTTTCTAAGTAGGAACAAGAATATGGAAAAGACAAGTCTAGAACTCTTGAAAACGACAAATTTCAATGTACTGGGACTCATATGCCAGAAGTGATGTATCGATCTAATTTAGATTTAAAAAAAATAGAACCACAATTTTCTTTCCAATCTTTGCTCTACCTTCTCAACCTAGTTTCTAGATCTAAATTGTCAAATTTTGCACTATAGAATTGTTTCAATGATCTTGTAGATGAGGTGACAAATTTGACAAGTTTAAACACTCAACAACTTTTCTCCAATCTTGCTCTTCAATTTTCATTCAATGTAGATCTACAAATCACACACTAAAAAGAGGGAAAAGTATTGTTTTGTTAGTAGAAAAGGGTTTTCCTTGATCAAACCCTATTTTGGTAATCAAACCTTGTAATGAAATAAAATGAAATGAAGGAATGATGAATAAACAAAATTTAATGTTGCAACTAGCCAACAACTAGCAATAAAGTGCTACAAACATGTATGAAGTGACTACAATGGATGTAGATCTTGACTCTTTCTTGAATGTGATAAATCTTGAATTCAATACTTGCTTAAATCATGAAACCCTACATCACAATTGTTAGTGCAAAAACAAACATGATGCATGATGACTTTGACATGATGCTTGATACTTGAATAATGATCTAAAACACTTGATGATCAGCTCTTGAATGCTCTTGAATCCTCTTGTAAACTCTTGAATTCTCTTGTAAACTCCAATTTGCTATAATACATGAATACTCAAGGTGCTATATCACTTGTAAGCTTGGTAGGTGAAAAATGACTAAAATAACCTTGTATTTATACTTGTTTATGCCAAATTTCTCAAAATTAGAACACTACAAGCCAATGTCAGATCTAGGAGGATAAAAAGCCAATAATAATTTGAATTTAATTTAATTTTAAGCCACAGAGGACTCATATGAAATAAGTGGCATATGAGTCCCATTAGGCTAGGCTATGGGACACATTTTTCAAGAATTACTTAGAATGATGTAAAATTAGGATCGGGGCCCTAAAACATAGGTGGGACTCATACACCCAAGGTGACATAAGAGTCCTAGATCACTAAATCTAGGCCACACGATCCAAAATCACATGAATCATGATTGGTCATTGGTTTATTTTAGGACAATCCTTAGAAAGATACATTAATTAAGGCTTGTGGATTCAAAATAGGACCAAATGAGGCATAAAAATCCAAATTTATTAATTAAACCCTAGATTACTGTGAAAGCGTGGTACAAAATTTTACAACACCCTAAATAAGGAACCAATAATTCCATTTAGTTTACAAGGGCCCAAGACCTAATGCGAATGTGTTAAACACACTGCAACACTAAATCAAGGCCATATTAATCTCAATTTAACAAGGAGGCCCCAAACAAATGGGAAAATGCATAATACATTTTTTCTCATTACAACTACAAACATCAACTACTTTCTTTATTGGTTTCCATTCCATGAATACTTCCTTTTGCTAACTTTGACGATTTCCACCTTTCTCATTTGCAAACACTTTCTTTGGCTGTGAACAAGGAAATACTTCTTCTCAACTAATATCACATGGTTTCAACAACATCTTCTTCAATAGCTTCTTCCAATTCTTTACAATTGATAGCTTTCAAACACTTGATCTGATCTTCAACATCTACATGATCTTTCTTCTATTTATTTTCTCAATCTTGTTTTCTATAATCACCCATGGACACCAAAAATATAACCCTTCTACTTTTTCTGACTCGTTTGGGACCTCATTGTGATTTTGGCTTAATATTGACTTGATTTAAATTTGTAACACATTCACATTAGGTCTTAGGCCCTTGTAAACTAAAAAAAATGCATACATCTTGTAAAGGAGTTGTAAAATGTTGTAAATAACTTTCACACCTTTCTAAACTTTTATTAAGCATTTAAGTCCAATGGACCTATTTTTCCCTTAATTCAATGTTGTAAAATGTATTTAACTACATTTTCATATTAATCTAGGGAGCTTGTAAATTAGAGTTAGTTTTAACCTAGTGTTGTAATGTGTTTTGCACATTCACATTGCATCTTGTGCCTTTCTAGGCTATGTGGACCTCATATTAATGTTGTAGAGTGTATTTAACCAAAATTTCACACTAATATTTCTATCACTATCCCTAATCACCCTTTATATCATAATTAATAGGCCCCTATGACCCCATATTGTGCATCCCAAGGCATAATTTGATAAAAAAAACCTTGACTAGATCAACATATGAACTCAATTTATGCATTCCCTGATACTTTAGCTAGCAAAAAGGCCCCTATGGGACCCGTTCACCACCTTGGGTGAATGAGCCCCATCTAGGTGGGACTCATTCACCCAAGATGGTGAATGAGTCCCATTTGGGCTATTTTCAAAGTTTGAGCAACAAAAATTGGGTGTTAAGTTTAACTTTCTTCAATGTCAGCCTTTGGGATCAAATTAACTGTCATTTATGTGGATTACCTATATAAAAAAGCTTCTAAATCATTGTTACATCATGCTTTTCATATTATCAAGTCAAGTACTCAAGAGTTAAGCATTTCAAGTCTTCACAAAGTCATCAAGATAGCATTGAAGATCAATTCTAAGGCATTCGAGGGTAGATTCTTCATCCATTGTTGCACCAATTCAAGATCCATCATCATTCCAAGTTCCTAATTGCATTAACTCATGTTCATGCTTCATTATCTCATTTCATTATTTTGGTTTAATTACCTAAAAAGGGTTTGAACAAGGAAAACCCCTATCCCCTAACAATCAACATTTTCTTTCTCTGTTTGTGTGATTGTAGATCTAGATGCTTTGACACTTGGAGAGGATTGAAGAATAGGTTTCAAAAATTTTAGTCATCTCCTATTGGAAAGGTCAAAATCTTCACAAAATTCACTTACAACCCCAAAAAATAGGGTTTCGGGTCTAGACACTTAGAGGTATAGATTGAGCAGACTGAGAGCTACAAATTCCACTTCTAAGTTTCCAAAAAAGTAAAAGTGACCCCATTCACCATTAGTGGCGAATGAGTCCCACTGTACCTATTTTTTGGAGATTTTTATGGATTTGGATACCCATTTGTCTAAAAAAGGGTCTAGTGTAGTTTTCTGGAATCATGATTGATTCACCCAGAATGGCGAATGAGTCTTGTGCTAGGCTTAGAAATCAACATTTTCATAATATCAAAGCTTTTTCCAGTATCTTCAAGACTTTGAGGTGCATACCATTCACATATGTACTTTTTGTTATGCTTTATTTACATTTCTAGTGATTTTCTAGGTCATTTCGAATTAGTCTGCATATCACACTTGTTTTCCAACATTTTATGCTTTCCAAGTTTACACTTGGTGGTGAACCCATTTCTTGTCTCATTCATCCCCAAGGATTCCTTACAGTCAGATCTCTCATATCCTTCATTGCGTTTAGATCTCTAAGGTATTCTTAAATGTAGATACTGTGAAATTAGATCCCTCCCCTTGTATTCCATTTTGTGGACAAGGAAGTGAAGCATCCATTTTTGGTGTCCACATTTTGGTGAATCCACCTTTAGAATACTTTCTTTTCTGATTTGGAGTCCATCATTATCCTAGAATTAGCTTACATTAGTTAATTTACATTCTAGGGTTTCAAATTTTTGCATTAGTGAAAGTGCATATAGGTTGCATTTTTGCATACCAAATCATTGCCAAATATCTAAAAATTGCATTTTCATTTAGTATTCAGGTCATACAACATAAAAAGCATTGAAATCCTTTGAAAATTCCTAAAAAATTTGGAAAAAATAACCCTATTGAGACTCATTCACCACCTTGGACGAATTTGTCCCTTTGCACCCCTAAAACTACCTTTCACAACATTGAAAACCTTGTTTTTGTACTTCTATTTGTAGCCATTAACTATCTGTATTAGTTAGTTGAGTTTCTATTACACGTATTTCATTAGATCTAGCTTAAATAGCACATTTCATTTATTATTCAATTCCAAATTTGTATTTACAAAATTTCCTTTCTAGATCAGTGCATAGTGTAATCAATAAAATACTTTGTTTGAAATCTAAAAACTTCATTTCATTTTAGGCCTTTACATTGCATTTTAAGTTTGCATACTTTTGATCTTTTCCAATTTTGCAAGGAAAAAGTTAGTCAAAAATCATGCTAGTCATTCGTTCAATGCATTCCCTAGTTATGAGAGTCTCTTAGTGCAAGAGTGAAAATGGTAATACTTTCCTCAAACTTACAGTGCCTCCTATCTCTCCTATTTGTGTGGATGATGTGATAGAAGAGCATACAAACATAGATAACAATGATAATCATATTTTTTGTTCTCTTGATACCTCTTCTTTTAATGGTGAAGGTATCTTGGAGCAAGAAGATACAATTGTTGAGAATCATGAGGATCTTGTTTGTCCTTCTTTTCCTCCCCTTTGGGAATATATTTTAGCACAATAGAATGAAATCATATACACATTCTTAAACATCACCTTACCTAATTTTTGTTCTCCTCTAGCTTGTGAGAGTGATTTTGAGGAAGATGAGATTATAAATTGTCAGGATATGTTGGTGTTAGATGATGAAATCTTTAAGGTCTATAACAACCCTCTTTATGATCTTTCTCCTACCTATCCTATTTTGGAAGATATTAGGGAACAAAGGAATATTGTAAATAATCATGATAATCATACTTTTTATTCTCCTAGTATTGCCCGTATTTGTAAGGAAGATGCTTTGATGTTAAAAAATGAAACCAATGAGATTCATGAGAATTTTAGTTGTCCCCCTTCACCTAAGGAAACCCATATTGAGCAAGATAATTCAACTATTGATCATTCCCCTACTTGCGATGAAGTCATTTTAGAAGAACCAATCCATGAATGTCAAGAACATTTGATTTTTAGTTCTCCTAAAAACTCTCCCCCTAGTGAGAATATCATGGTGCAAGAAAATGGTAATAATAGTAACATGTCTTAGATAATGATAAAAAAGTGATTCTAGATTTCCCTTTATTAGAGATACCTCCAACCAAGACCACCGAGGTTATGAATGTGCAAGTGTCAGTTAGATCCCCCTTGATTAATGGACCTCCTACATAACCCATAGGACATTCTAAGAATCCTCTAATTCTTTACCCACCATCACACAAACCTCAAACTCAAAACAAACCTGAATTCATCCTCTACCTGGCACCTAAAAATAATGTGTCACAATAGTTATGTCATAATACCATTGCTCATACATATAAGACTAGAAAAAATTCACAACCAGGTTAACCAACCACAACAAACTTACCTTTGCCTAATCCTATCTTACCCGGTTCTCCTTGTTTTCCTTTGCATAGTGGGAAGGAGTATGATCTTGTTAAACAACTTGAGAATACTTCTGCTAAGATATCATTATGGGACCCTATTCAAGCATCCCCACACTACCATAACATGATTCAAAATTCCTTGCAACAAGTTTCATATCCCTGCTAATTTGCAACCAAATGATATAACAATTAAATGATTAAAGGAATAAATGTTGACATTGTTTTCCACCAAAGTGAACAACCCCCTTTGGAAGTGAAAAAACAATATGATGCTTTCATGATCATAGCTCAATACAATAGAATAGGGATAAAGCAAACCCTTTTTGAAAATGGATCTTCCCTTAATGTGTGTAGCATGGATAAGTAAAAAATTCAACCTAGATCTTTATCTATCACGAGATTTGACAATGTAGGAAAACAACCATTGGGTGTGATTACTTTACCTATTACAATTGGAAAGGCCACACTTCAAACACTGATCCATGTTATGACCCACAATATTTCATATAATCTTCTTTTATGAAGACCATGGATTCATGAGATGCATGCAGTTCCTTCAACTCTTCATCGTAAAATGTAATATGTCTACAACAACATAGTCTACACACTTGACATTGATCATGAGCCTTATAGTGTCTTGCAACTTGAGAAAAACAAAGAGAACCCCTTGAAAAATTTAACACCAACCACTCAAGTTGAACATGTGCAACAAAAATACAAAGCACAACACATTAATGAAGTCACAAAGCTATTAGCCAATGACCAAGGTTCCTTATATTTCACACCAACGTTCATGGGAGAATAGAAGATTACAAAAAAAGACTCTGCAAAGGGAAAGGAAAAAGCAACAATGTCAACAAAAAATTCAAAAGACCCTTTGAAAGCATCCACCTCAACAACTAAATAAGAGAAGAAAATTATACAACAAACAAAGATGACACTAACTATTGATCGACAACCACCGAATCCAAAATAAATCAAAAAAAATTATGGAAGAGGTTATAGTGGAAAAGGTTGTGGTGCTAGCGAACAACGTATTGTTGTCCCTATAGAGCCTCATATTCAAGAATAGACTAGTGGTCTTGGTTATTTTCCCTCGAAAGAAACAACCAAGCCTTCACTCAATATCAACACTACTACAAAACATCCTTCTTGTTGTACCCTCAGCACACGCACCCCTTTCAGAATGGGGACCCTCTTTTCTTTCGCCTTGTCAAGTTGTTCTATTGTTACCCCATTTTTTGTGCCCCCATTTTGGTGTCCCGGATGGTTAACGTACCTTTGAGCTCCCATCTTTGGTTGAAACTTTTTTTCCCCTCCATCCTAGTTGAGTCATGGAGCCTTCTGAAATATCCTTAGCAGTTTTCTTCTACTAGTGGCCTTGGTGCCTTCTGGGCCTGCCTCATCGGATTTCCCTAGCCGGGTCTCTATTAGGTGTTTATCATTCCCAAAGGGCAGAAGGCCCCCACCTTCTTGGACCCTGGACCCCAGTTCCCTATTTTCTGAATGATTTTAAAATTTGTAAAGTTTCGGATTGCCTTCGCCCGTGCTGGGTCCCATCCATTGGACTTTCATCTCTGAGGTTCCTTTCTAATTTTTCTTCAAAAGGCTGTCCTTCGACGCCTTTCCGCCCTCCAGACTCCAGGTCCTCTTTCACCATCAATTTGAAAAGCAAGTTTCCAACAACCATTAACTCGCGTAATTTCAGGACCCAGGCCTCGGACCTCCCTCCTCCCTCTATGCATTTGAAATCCACCAACCCACCGACCCGCTATACAGACATTAAATGAAGGAAATAAATACATTTGAGGGTATAAATATAGGGGCCGACCTATCATTTTCATTTGTCAAGTTTTTCCAAAAGAGATCAAAATGCTTGCCAGAGGAGATCATTACATTCGTCACTTGCTACCTTCACGTCTGACATCATCACTCAACCATCGTTCGTTGATTCCACACCTTCTCCCATTAGAATTTTGAGGTAGGTTCATCGCCCATTCCACCGAGAGGATTTTTTTATGATTTTATGCTTAAAATAATAAACAACATGGGCTAAAAATGAATTTAATTGATAAAACACAATAAGACCTACAAAACCCATGTCTTTAAATTTCAAAAAACCTCCAAAATCAACTATCAAGATCCAGTCATAACCAAACACCACTACTACCATTATTCACGCAGGACGTTCACACCCTCAAGGCCCGAACCCTCCCTCCACCATTAAGAAATTTGAAAATGATAAAATTTTTAGATGGCAGATTTCCTTATCGGGCCTGCCACCCCAAATCACCACCGGCTAATTGTCATCTAGTTTAACGAACAAACATCTGATATCTAGCCTTCATTTCAGCCTCCCAGGCCCGCCTCATTGGGTTTCCCTAGTAGAGTCTCCACTAGGTGTTTGTCGTTCCCAAACGGTGGAAGGCTTCTGCCTTCTCGAACCCTAGGCCCAGGCTCCTCAAATTTTGCTTGATTGAAAATTACAAAATTTAAACTACTCTCATACATCCCAGGCTTGTGTCGTCGAATGTCCATCCATGGGACTCTCCCTCACCCCCATCATTCCCAAACAGCGAGGAGGGTGCTCCTGTCCACCCTTCAGGGTCCATTCCCCTATTGGCCATCCGAGGATTCAAACTAATGTTACTTTGTCGTCGTACCCCTGGGTCCTGGTCTACAAACTTCCATGGAGCTTTCACCAATTGAAATAGCCATCGGTTTGCGTCCCTCTGCCTCTTAGGTCCCATCCTTCCATTTGCAAACCCTACCTATTGAGCTCCACCCACTGGGGTTTTGTTTGCCTTCATCCGATGCATAAGGGCGAAGTAAACACGTCTTCCCAAGCTCCGGGTTCTAGCCCCTCGACAGCCTAGAGAAACTTCACAAGAAAAAACAAGTGACCAAACACTCTGCAAGATCTGGTCCATTGGGCCACTCTCTTGGGGCTTCCGTGCAATGACTACTATTCTGAATGGCAAAACCCTGATGCATTCCCACACCCCCAGGCCTGAACACCTTAAAGTCCATAGAAAATCATCAACCATCTTTTGACCTTCTAGGTCTTGGACCCTAGAACTCCATTTCTTCCAAGTCATTTTAAACAGCGAAGTCATAATAGCTTTCCATCCCTGAACCTTTGGGGGTCCTAAAATTGAGCAAAATGACCTCAAATTTGAAAACCAATCTCGACCCACGTGCTCAAATTTGGCCCTCTTTGACATGAGCCTTTCAGACCATCAAAATATGAAGATGGGAGAAATCAGCCAAATCACCCCAACCTGTTCGCCCTTTCAAACCAACATTCCTGCCAGGGAATTCTAACCCTTTGGGCCTGGATTGTCCAAAATCCCTTAAAAAAGTGACTAATGACATCTGAAAGAGAAAAATTAACTTCATTAATTGTATGATGTCTAACTGGATTTAATTCATAAGATTTTGGCTAATGTTAATGCTTTTGTAATTGGTTATACTTGTTACATCTATGTTTGCAGGATATATGGAATCAGGTGTAGGTCCCTTGAGGGAAACTGCAGAGAGGGACAAAGGAAAGAAATTAGGCAAGAATCCTCATGGAAAGGAGGATAAAGACTAGATGAAGTTCTAGTTTCAAGGCAAGCCTCTACGTTTGAAAATTATCACTGACTGAAAGGAAATAACAGACACCAATATCAGCCACATCAATATTGATGAATTCAAACAAAGGGTCAAGGTTCACCCAAAGATTGACAATGCTAGATTAATTAGACAGAGTGGGATCGCAAAAGAAGAGGGCTTCCCCCCATCTCCCATTGCCCTTGAGTTGGTCATGGCTTGCTGGTAGGCCTACTAGCCCCAGACAAGAACCATCATTGACAGAGATGGGAACATCCTTGCTGACATGTCAGCTGAGGGAATCATGAGAAATTTTCACATTCCTACCTTTGAGAAGATGGAGGTGCCCACCATGGAAGAAGGAAAGGAAATGTGGGATGAAAACTTGATGGACTACAACAAGTTGATCAATACTTGCTCAAGGAGAAAAGAGGTAGCGTTGTAAAGGTTCCTCAAGAACTCTTTCGCAGTGATTTCCATGAAGACTACCATGACCTACCAACCATGTTGAGCAGGGTAATGTACCTCCCTTCTGTTGTGTTTTTACAATAATGGATGGTATACTTTGTTGAAAAAATCCTCCGTGGGGACAAAGATGTCACCACAAAAGCCACATTCTACTGGAGAGGCATTATAAGTGACTACTTCCATGAGTAGTTTATGAATGTGATAAAGAGCTCTAAATTCTACATGACCTCCTATCTAGTCTATTCACTGGCAGAGAAAAGGTAGTACAGTGGATTATTTGTGGCCCTCGATGAAGAGTTGGGCTAGAGATTAAAAACCTATGACAGACATCCCCAACTTTAGTTCAGAAACATAAAGGAGTGTTGTAGGTTGAATGATGCCTTCATCAGCCACATCATCCAGTTTGTTGGAGGGGATTTTTAGAAAAGGGTCTCTCACAGTGCATGGGTGTTCCTAAAGCAGTACGCCTTCTTGTGTATACAATTACCTAAATTCACATATATTCATGCCCAGGGCTTCACAGAAAGGAAAAATAAGCTACCCTGGTATCCCAATGACTCAATTATAGTACTAGAACTCTCCTACAAATTGCAGCATGTGCATACGATCCTTGGTAGCAAAAATTTGGTGAGGATCGCTTATCCCTTAGTCTTCAATCAAGGGATGTATAAAATACAAACTTCCCAATGTGTTGGGAATTTTGAAAAGGAATTGGCAGAGTACCATTTTCGCCTACACACTGCTCACCCATGGGTGGACCTATATGGGCATGTGAGAAAGCCATTGGGACAAGAGTATGCCCACCTACATCACGTTGAAGATTTCTAGGTAGACTATCAGGATGAAAAAGAGGTGCGTGCAAGACACTACATGAGGATGACTGCATACTTCATAAGAAGGGTGCAGTTGTTTCCTATACTAGACCAAGTTGAGGAGGATGAAAGCACCATCATGGACGCCAAATATAATGCAGTCTCCAACTTGTCGTTGCCTACAATAGATTGGGATGAACAGGAGGTTGATGACCTTGACATTGTAACTAAACCAATCATGGCCAAGACTGAAGAGTGGGTTAAGGGACAAGTGGACTAGTTAAAGCAACAAGGGGTTGTCTTGAAATATGAAGGGCTCAAGAGTGAACATAGTGCCACAAAGGATGTCACTGCCACAACTTCAATGGGCGAGACATCCAAATCTCCTCCGCTCACCAAATCAAAAAATAAGAAAGGGACTGAAATAGAGTAGTATCTAGATCCCAAGGTGTATACAAGGAAATATTGAGGAGGTTTACCTTCTAAGAGGCCCAAGCAAACAAGAAGTGCCACAAAGTAGCTGACAATTCAAGAAGGTGAGGAAGAGAAGGCGGATCAGCCAGAACTCCCTCTAGCTCCCCCTGTTTCGATTGCCCTGACATCTATATCCAAAACCATGCTCACCATGTCCCTGTGTGCAATGGACATCTCAGTCCATCTCACCTCCTCTCCCTCGGCCGAGCCCATCATAATGATTGATTCTTCCTCCGCCGTGACTACTCTTCTTTCCTCAGCCACCATGTCACCTACTACATCACTCCCATTAGTAATGGTGACAATACTAATACTCACGCTTGCATTACCAGAGGCTTTCTCCCGAGACATGACAAACGTCCCCTCCAAGATCTCCCAAATCTTTTTGGACCCCACCATTCAAGTTGCCTTAGTGCTAGTCCTTGCCACTACTATGCCTTCACAACCCCCAATGGGACTTCTAGCAATGGAGGCCACGATGTCAATTTTAGAGGAGTGGGAGAGGTGGGAGAAAGAATCCTTGAAGGCAATGGAGGAGGATGCCGATGAATAGATCATGAACACCTAGAGTATGAACATTGTCCAACTGACAAGCTGGTTCACAAAGAAGAAGAAATGGGGTCTTCTGAGTGTGGAGATGAAGAGGAGGGTATGGGTGGAAAAATCATCATACAAACCTTCGATGATGATATCAAAGAGGAAATGGCCAGGAAACTAAAGCATGATGAGGAAGAGACAGAAAGGTCACCTCCCAGAGAAGAGAGAGAAGGTGGTGGGACAACATTAATAGTAGAAATCCCTATGGGGAAAAAATAGTTGGAGGTTGTGCCACCTCCTAGAGAAGGAGATATAGAGGAGCACAACACTAAGGAGCACATGCACGAGCACAAACCAATTGAAGAAAGAAAAGAAAAGGGAATTGAGATAGAGGAAAGTCCCCAAGTATGTGTAGGATCATCATGGAAAAAATAGGCCCTTTAGTGGCAAAAAATTCAAAAAAATTAGAGTTAGGCAACTTGACATAAAAAATTGAATAAGTTATATATATTATTTCAAAAATATGTAAGAATATAATATGTAGCAAATTGAATTTAGTTTCTCAACTACTAGGTTTGTTTAAAATAAAGAAAAATCTATTTGGTGAAAATTTGAACTTTCAATGCAATAGTACTTAAATTTCAGGGAAAAAATAAGAAGTGGGTATCTATCTGACCACCCTAACCGCAATAAAATGATAATATTTTTTTATAATATTTTAGATATAAGTAGAGGACTCATGCCCCGATGTGATGCATATTTTTTTGTAATTTTTTTTTAAAGTAAATAATTAATTATGAATTTTTTATTACAAATTTTAAAAAAATATAAAAACTCGTATGTCCGACCACCTTAACTTGGTAAAAACTTCATGAAATTCATTTTTCATTTTTTTAATCCTATAGTATGTGAAGCATAGAATGTGACACATGTTTTGGATTCAAAAAATGTGATACCATTTGAAAGCTATAGATGTTTTTCAATCAGCCTATCAATCAAGACTTTAGTCATAATTTGAATAGAAAATTAACAATAATTACCTATTAAATTCAAATTAAAGCATAATTTATATCGATGGAAAGATAATAATCTCCTTTAAAAACCCTTTTTGTTTCATCAATTTTGAGTAAAAACATAGTTGTCAGCCACATACCCATCATATTGCCACTTTTTGGCCCATCATGATCCTGCACATACCCCCCCAAGGGAAATTGACTACTAAGCCTCCCATCAAACACATCACATTCATCCAAGAGTCAGAATGAGGAAGGGGGGATGGAAATAGAATAGAGGAAAGGGCTCCCATGAGTGACAAAACAAAGATCTAGATAGAGGAAGGTGAGGGTGATCGAGAATTGCCCAGGGAAAAATCTACCATGCTCGAATGGATGGAAAAGTAGCTAGAAAAGAAGACTCTCATCCCAAAGGACCCAAGAGTGAGGCTAGAGACTATCCTAGCCTGAGTACAGATATCAACCAGGAAGGAGAAGAATCCTAAAGTTAGATCCAAGGTGACGATGGATGCTTCTGGGTCTCAACATCGGTCATAAGCCAAGAGGGAGTAATCTATAATGTCTCCACCATTAACTTGGGGACTGCTACTAGAGAGCAGATGCTGGAGCATCTTCAAGAGTTAGTGGCTATGGTGGTACACCCAATACAACAAGATAAGGTCTCGAAAGATGAGCTTAAATCATAGGTGTCAGCTTTGACAGATTACATCCAATAATGGTCTTCAGTCAAGACATGACTACCACGTCTGTGACACCACCCCAACAATTGTCCAAACAAAAAATTGACAAACTAGAGAAGAGAAAGAACTTGGAAAAGACTACAGAGAGCTAGTTCTGACAAGTTTTCTATGTCGAAAAAATGGGTATCAGTCAGGCTATTCGAACAACCAACAAGTTCTTGGATTTACATTAGTCCTTGGAAGGTACAAAGAAGCTCTGCATCAACTTCCCTTCAATGTATAATTCCACTTATACAAAGATTGAGGTCATCCTCCCACTACCAAAGGCCACATCGGGAAGAAAGCTCACACTAGAAGGGGATGATCATTGGCTAGTGGATGTGTGCAAGCGACACTTTGATAATAGAAAATAAAGGCTAGAGTAGATAATTGGTAAAGTGGATCTGGATATCAAATGGGTCAAAGAAATCAGGGTGGATTGTGCCTGATATTTGAGGCTAATGACAAGATATGACACTCCCACGATGTAAATTGATCCAAAGAAAATGAAGCCTCATTTCTAGAAGAAGATGGAGGACGGGATGTCTCACGAGATAACAATAGATTTCATGATTTTTTCTACCCGTGCCTTTGCCTAGTCGGAGCTGTTCAAGGTTCACACTGCCAAATATGATGAAGACTGGAAAATACTTGAGGACAACTCAAAAGAATGGAGTTATCAAGTGCTACGGTTCGAGATCATTGAAATTGAAAAACTCCAACCTGTCATTCTGAAATTCATATAGTATGCAGCTTTGAAGAAGTAGGAAGTTATCCCTATTATCAGTGAAGAACTTCTAAAGGAATAGCTACAACAAAAAGAGCAATCAACAAAAGAAAAAATGCTACAGTGTTGTCACTAGAAAACAAAATAGGGATGAAGACCAAACTGTATTTTAAATTGTAATATATTTGCGGGGTAGGTAGAACCCTAGTTTTTAGTGAACCTTGGCCATAGAATGAGATTGAATCTTGGCCATTCATTCTACTTTTAGGGAACTATAAATAGGGGGTCTCCTCTCATTTCCAAAGAAAGTTGAGTTGTTGTAAAGACATGTTGCTGAAATTTCTAATGAAAATACATTGACTTGGTGCATTTTCTGAGTTCTTCACATGTTTCATGATTCAATCTACATTCTTAGATGTTTTATTTAGATTTATATTGTTGTTTTAATTTAGATTTGAAATGCTTATATAGATCTTGGTAATGTTGTTATATAGTTTTAGAAATTTCTTCTATGTAGATGCCTTCCTAGTCCATACTTTTTGCTATTTGCTGCTAGTAGATGGCTGTGTGAAGTTAGTCTGGACATGAATTCAAATTTTCTCCACACTTTCATCTTTTTCATGCATGTATATGGTGAATGAATGGTGAAATACCTATAGGCATTAAAAGATACCACAAATTTCATGAGACTGTGAATTTTCTAGTTAAGTGAAATTATGTTTGAAGGAAGCTATCCATGGTAGGAACTCCATGATTACTATTCACAGTTAGGTACATATCCAATAACCTTCCATCTTCATTGCTATTTTCTCTTTTCTTTAAGAAACAACATGTGCTAAGGTTCATTGCACATTGTAAATCCATAACTTGAAGAAAACATTAAAGTTTTAGACTGTTGTCCGAAGCTACAGCAAAGTGCACCTTAAACTCTCATCTCAGAAACTTTAAATTTTAAGATCCACCTCACATCAAGCTACATAAGTCTGCCTTTTCATTACCAGAAAAATCAAATCAAACATCAACTGAGGAGTTCCATGCAATTCATGACCTAACACCCAAGAGACCTTGGAGATATTTTTGGCAACTTGTTATTGGATATTTCCTTTCAAGAGAGGTAGGGCACATATGCACTACTTGTGTTGAGAAAGTGTACAAAACACCCATCAATAGGACTAGCACTAGAAGGAGGGCCTTGTGAAGTTGGATCTGGATCATTCTCCCCAGAGATATTTCAAAGGGTTCTACGGTCGACACAAAAAAGGGAGAATTTCAAGAGCTACAACCCCCTAAAAGGGAAAAATGAACTAAGGGAGGAGATGTTGCTTCTTCCTCTTCTTCCACCCCACCCATTTCCCTTCCACCTTCATCTCCATTCTATTCTTGTCCAACCTCCACCCAGCCATACCAAACTATTTTTTCACCCCTCATCTCGGGCAGCCAAAAAGTTGCCTCTTCCCCAACCTTGCAATCCCAAGGTATAGTCCAAATAGTCGTAGCCCAAGTGTAGTCCTAGGCTGCTATTTTACTGTAGGTACAACTCCAGATTGTTGTTCTTCAACAACAGATACCACCTCCACCTCCTACCATGGCTTGGTTACTGCAAAATCCCTCACCATTGCACTTTGGCACGTATCATGACATTCCCAAGAATTTGGAGGGATTCTATTCAAAATTCAATCCTCATGACCCACAAAGAATGGGAAAAAAACACATCAAGATATTTGAGACAGTGATCACGGATATGCAAATCGGTCATGAGGATGTTGCATGCCACCTTTTTCCATACTCTTTGGGTGAGGAGGCCTTTTCTTGGTACATCGATTTTTCGAGGGGGTCCATTACCTCATGGGACCTCATAAAGAATGCTTTCCTACAGAAATATAAGATCCTAATCAGCCCATTTGAGCTATATAGGAAATTTATGTCCATCAGGAGGGAAGTTAATGAACCCATTGGGTCCTTTAATGATCGGTTCTATCATGAATTCATTTGAATTTAGGATCCATATATACATAATGATGTTATTTCCCTTCCCATCTACTATGCATCATTGGATAATCTCACGTTAGCTTTGGTAAAGAGGATGCATCCACCACTCACCTCACTAGTAATTGCTTATGTAGAGGTGGTTGTTGCTAGTGCAGTTTTGGGGTAGAACATCTACGGTTCATTGCCTTCTTTAGGACCGGTAGCTCACTTGATGTAGGTTTAGGGGCTTAATCAAGCATTCACTCATCAGACTCCTTTCATGAACTAGGTGCCTCAGTTGCCCATCGTTTAACACCTTGGATAGCTAATCAATCATGCACCTCCCTTGCCTTCTTATTTGCAACCTTAGTAATAGCAAAGCTATCCTCGGGATCCTCAACAACAACAAGCCTACTCTTAGCAGCAGCGAGCACCATTGTATTTTTTGGGAATGGAATTTCCCCTAACACATCACAATCAGCCGATGGCCCTGCCTGTCTTTCTCTAAAATATTGCACAACAACCGAGCAACAATGCTGAGAAGGAAAAATTAGAAGAATTGACTGAGATGATAAGGAAAATGTCTATAGAAATGATATACTTAAAGAGTCAAAATAATCAGTTGCAGGCATCCCAGTGTAGCATCCAGGCTAATTTTAATCAGGAAGGTTGAGACAATAGGAGTGGTAGAGACAACCGAGAAGCAAGCACCTCTTCTAGACCAAACTATGATAGATGATAAAATTCAAATCAAAACTTTGAAAGGAGACCTTCTTAGAGGCATAATCGTACATGGAATACAAGACCCAATAATGAAGGTGTCCCTACTCCTCTAGATTAGCCTACCAACAATGAAAAGATGACCAATGGAGTGTACCTCACAAAGGTAGCCTTGTCTGGATGGTGCCAAATTCGCAAGACCAATAGACATTCTGAGTTGGATTGTCCTGAATTCTAGACAACCACTGAAATCTTCCAAGTGGAGGTCCAAAATGTTGTTGATAGTGCCAGTTGCAGACACATCGTTCCATCTGTGCCTTATGACTCCTCATGTCTCATGGTAAACCAAGCACCATTTACATGAAGTGACGATAATAAGCTCGAGGTCGAGCCCACTCCCGTTGAGGGTGAAGAAGTGCAGGAGGTAAATAACAAAAAAACCTTGGCTTAGGTTTTCGATTCAGTAGATAATGGTCTACTAGATGAGGAAGAAACACATATAGATGAGGTTCACATGTTCCACCAAAGAGCAGCTCCCTACTTCCTCAAGAACAAGCAATAACCTTTACGACCTCTACTCCACCAAATAATTTTACTACCCGCTTGACCCTAATGCTAGCAATAACCTTGGAATTCCCCATATACCCACTCAGTATCTCCATAAGGATAGGCCTCAAAATTAGTCACAAAATTAGCCTCAAAGAAAATCACAAAACCAATCAAATCAAATGAAGTCCCAAACTTCTAGCTTTGCCATAGGCCAAGCCTTTTCCTCTGAGATTGAACAAATGGGTGAATATGTGGCTCAAGAGTTCAAGAAAGTAAAAATTAGTTTATCTTCCTTTGAACTACTCAAAATCACTGCTATAAGGCATGCCTTCTTTAGGGTACTCAATGGGACCCCATCCTCTAACACAACACAAGAAACATTAGCCAAAAGAGTCACCTTTGAAGAACATAGGAAAGAACCTATAGTTCAGGATAATATAGGGAAAAAAGGATCTTCCCTCAAACCAGTCTGTAGGTAAGTGACCAGATAAGAAACTAGATTAGAACAATAGGCATATTTCCAAAGATCATCTATCTAGGTAGACCGAGGATAGAACTGGTGACAAGAACAAAATGCAAGTAGATTAGATAGATAGGTCCTCGGGCCTATTCCAAGGGAAATTTGAAACTCCCCCTTTCATTATCACCATTCAGATATTCAGAAAGAACTTGCACAACTATTTGCTCAATTCAAGAGCGTCTACCAATGTTATGCCTCTGGCAGTATGCAAGGCTCTTGGGATCACTCCCCAACCCTCAAAAAGGAAGGTGACCCAGTTGGAAAAAACATAGATCAACATCATGGGAGAGATGAATCAAATCCCGATGCAAGTTGTTCTTAATCCAAGGATACAATAGGTCATTGATATCCAAGTGGCGAATATCCCCCAATGCATATGGGATTATTTTGGGAAGAGATTTCACTAGAACATTGAACAGGTATGTTGCCACAAACCATTCTCACATGCGGCTGGCATGGAAGGGGCTACCAAATCAAATCCATATAGATAGCAAGCCTCGTATGAAATACATGATCATAGAGTACAACAACATAAATGAGGTGTTGTTTGTTGAGACAAAATTGGGAAATTACTATCCCTTTGCCTGTCAAGATGAGGTTGAACCCCAGGAAGAGTTTACTATTGAAGTACTCTTGGTGCAATGCAGCCCTCCAACTGACTTCACTCAGATTCCTCAAAATATAGAAATGTTGGTAGAGCCAGATGATAATCTTGATGAAGATGACAACTTGGGACTACTTAATGGTTTCCAGGAATTCATGGAAAAATGCACAAAATACCAACTTAGTTTGGGTGCTCAAATGGATTTCCAGGACCTCTTACTACCAAATTGGTGTAGAATTCACAATGCTACCCACTCTAAGTTTGATTGCTGCTTATGCCAAATAGCGGTAGAGTGCATCAAAAAATCAACCATCCCTTAGAGGGAAATACCAAAGGAAGTGCTAGCACAACTACATGTTGGTAAGTGCATTGAGCTGGAAGATTCCCCTAAGGTCAAGCAGGTAGCTACCCCACCCAAAAGAAATGAAGCTTAGTTGGGACTGAAGTCAAAGGGATTCTCAAATTTTGGACGCTTCAATTCGTCCAAGTCAAAACAAGGAGTTGGTACCAGGTTCAAACTCATCAACTCAACTGGTAAGACCTTTCTTTCTGCGCATAGGTTGCATTTTTATTGCACCAATAATGTAATAGAATATGAGGTATTAGTTCACGGTCTTCTTATGGCCCTTAAAAAAAATGTCAAAATGCTACAAGTGTTCGGTGATTCCGAACTCGTAGTCAAACATGTTAGAAAATTGTATTCTTTCCATGATAGAAGACTTGAAAATTATAGGAATAGAGTTTGGGATCTTCTAGAAGGTTTAGATGCATTAAATATACAACTGATCCCTCATGCTTAGAATTATACAGTTGATGCCTTGGCTCAGGCAGCTAGCACTTTGCAACCCCTCTCCCTCTCAAGGCTTAGGAAATTCACAGTTGAGTTGACGTCCACATTGTCCATCCCATATAATGTCACTCATTTTCAGGTCTTCAATGATGACAAACATATCCTTGAGTTCATCATTAGTTCTAATGTCTTCGCCACCCAAATAATTGATGAAACTGATCTAGAGGAGGCGAGTTGGATATAGGAGTTGTCAATCTCAAAACCAACACGATTCCAAGAGGCATGCTTCAACTTGAGCGCATATTTGATTTGGATCATATTAGGGACCAAAATCAGCAAACAAAGAAGAAAGCTATAAGCAACCATTGTGATGCTCACAACCTTGGGGCCTCCAAGGGGACCAAAAAAAATTTCATTAGAAAAGTGTTCACGCCTGAGGAAAAGAAGGGAATCATCGATGCTTTGCATAGGTATCACGACATGGTGGCATGGAGCTATGAAGATCTAAAGAATTATGACACCTCCATCATCACGCACACTATCCCTCTCAAGATAGAAGCTAGGCCCTTTCGCCAATGGCAACGTCACATTAATGCCTTGCTAGAGTCCACCATTTACAAAGAGGTACATAAATTACTTTCAATGAGGATTATCTTCTCGGTCAAGCATTCCACATGGGTGGCCAACTTCATCCTAGTCAAAAAAAAATAGATAAATTAGGTTGTGTGCAGACTTCCGGAACCTGAATAGAGCTTCTGAGAAGGATAACTATCTGGTACCTTCATTGGATGAGGTATTGCAGATTGCCAATGACTCCAAAATGATGTCCTTCCTTGATGGGTACTCTGAATATAATCAAGTTATGGTGCAGTATGAGGACCGCCATAAAATAGTGTTCACCACCAAGTGGGGAACCTCTCTTACAAAAGAATGCCTTTTGGGCTCATCAACACTTGCGCCACTTTCCAACATGCCATGGATATTTCCTTCAAAGATCTGATTGGGAAGTGCATAATCATCTACATGGATGATTTAACTATATTCTCTAAAAGGCAGAGTGATCATGTCTTCGATCTATGAAAGGTATTTCAAAGGTGTAGAGAGTTTGGAGTTTTCCTTAACCCAAAGAAGTGTATTTTCAGCGTGCCTGAGGGTAGGTTGCTTGGACATGTTATTTCAGAGTAGGGAATATCTATAGATCCCGCCACTGGGCAATAAGAAAAAATTGAAATCCTTCTTCAGAAAGATCAATTTTGTTAGGAAATTCATCATGGGTTTCATTGAGATTGTTAAACCACTCAATGCCATGTTGAAACAAGATTCCAAAACTGAGTGAACTCATGAAGACAAATAGGATTTTGAAGAAATCAAATGGGCCATTGCTAAGGTGCTTGTACTAGTTAGTCTAAACTATCTGAAGCAGTTCTACATTTATTCATTCACTTCAGAACATTCCTGTGCTAGCATCCTGACTCAAAAAGATGACAAAGGAAATGAGCACCCAATCACTTTTATGAGATCTCTGTTGAAAGATGTTGAATTATGCTACCAAAACGTAGAAAAGAAATCATATTCCCTTGTTAGGGGCGTGAAGAAATTTAGGCATTACATCTTGTGCAATAAAGTGTTCGCCATTGTCCTCAACCCCATAGTGAAAACACTGCTCATACAAAATGAATTGGGCGAACGAAGAGCGAAATGGGTCACATTGTTGTAAGAGTATGATATGGAAATCCAACCAATGAAGTTGGTAAGAGGGCAAGCACTTAGCCATATAAAGTTGAAGCAACAACTAAAGTGTGACCTGAACTCACTGTGCAACAATATCAGCTCAAAGATATTTCCCTAGGAGGGTGGTACAAGGACATTGTTTATTATTTGTTGAATCACAAGTGTCCATCTCACTTACACGGAGTCCAAAAATGTGCTCTTAGACTGAAAATCAGTAATTACATGTTACAAGGGTCCATTTTATACAAGAAAAATCATGAAGGAATCCACTTGAGATGCCTTGGCAAAGAGGAAGCGAACTGAGTCTTGAGAGAGTTTCATGACAAGTTCAACACTAGTCATGGATCTGGGCCTTCCACTACACATCAGATATTAAGAGCGGGGTATTATTGGCCAACTATCTTCAAAGATGCTTATTTTCATGTTCGTTCATGTCATACGTGTTAGATTGCCACTACCAAGGAGAAGAATGTTGTCCCACTACAGCCCGTGTTGGAGGTGAGGCCATTTGTACAGTGGGGTCTCGATTTCATTAGTTCAATAACCCCTCCATCATATGCAGTACATAGGAACATTCTTATCGCTACTAATTACAACACTAGATGGACAAAAGCAATTGTATGTAAGCAATGCACAACTGAGGTAGTTACAAATTTTCTAGAAAGTTTCATTTTAAATCACTTTAGTTGTCCTTATGCATTGATGTGTGGTAATGGACCTACATTTGCTTCATTAAATTTTCTAGTTGGGCCTTCGACTATCAATTTTCCCTTAAATTTTCCTCAAATTAATACCCTCAAGCCAATGGCCTTGTTGAGTCCACAAACAAGAACTTGATCATGGTGATCAATAAATTGTTCGATGGGAATCCCAAGGACTAGCATACCCAGCTCCGATTCGCCTTTTAGGCAGACTGCACCTGCCACAAGGCTACCCTTGGTGATTCCCCATTCCATCTTGTTTATGGCCTAGAGCCCATATTTCCTATCAACCTAAAGATTGCCACCCTCCAATTTATCAATGAATTTTATGAAGGGAGGGATAGAAGAGAAGCTCGGTTAGTTGAGCTTTTGCATTTGGAAGAAGTTTGAGACTATGCAATAGAAATTTTTTCCAAACATTAGGTCATGGTTAAGAAATGGTTTGACCGTCGAGCCAAAATCAAGGCCTTTAGAATCACAAATTTAGTCCTGTATTGGGACAAGGCCCGTGAAAAGAAAGGGGGGCACAAAATATTTGACAAGCTTTGGCTTGACCCCTTTCAAATAGCTGAAATTTTGGGAGACAATGCTTTCTGCCTAAAGACCTTAACTGGTGAAGACGTCACATTTCCAATCAATGGGAAACACCTCAAGCACTACTTCCAAGACTGAGCTTTGTTGAGCACTTTCCTATAAATACCTATACATAGGTTAGAATAGGTTTCCTTTCAGTTTGCTTGCATTTTGTTGTTTTGCTAATTTTCTAGTTTTCTTGTTCCCAGCTATTTTGTTTCGAAGAGGATGTTCTTCATCCCATTGTGGTGGTAATGCTCTTTCAATGAATGGTTTTTTCTATGGTCCATCCTTAGTGTTCTTCAGATAAACATTCATTCCTAACTTTTGGTCCCTAAAGGATGCCTAGGAATGGTTTACATGTTTGAACTCTATTTTAGAACTTGACCCTTTGTTGGCTCTTTTTACTCATATCTTAGATCTCACACAAAACACATACTAAATATTCCCAAGGGACTGTACGATGGTTATTATGATACCTTAGTGAGTGAAAAATCCTAAGTCCACTCCAGTGACCACTACGGTTCCCAAACCCATTGTGGGTTTTAGTGCCTACACAGTCAAAAAAAAGATAATTGAGAAAAGGAATGCTGAAAGAAATATCAAACCATAGAAAATAAATTTCTGAAATCAAGTGACCGTATAGGTGTGCGGGTAACTCTACCAGGGCTATGGACACCCGACAGGTAGTAGAGTAATATCCCTAGGATCACAACAACAACTCCATCAGGGCTATGGATGTCTTACTGGTAGTGGGGCAATGTCCATAATACTTTTAGTGTTGGGCAATTTATGTAGCTTGCTCAATGGATTAGTAGCCACTTGTCACAGTTTTATAGAAACGAATGGATTCACCACACACACTTTTGAGATGCCTCATAGACTGACCACATTAAGGATCCTATTCTCCCAGTTCACTCCTAGAAGTCTGCTCCTAGTCTATGAAACTAGAGATTTTGGGTCTAGAATGAACACTTATCCCTAGAATGATTGAGAGCATTTCCTAGCAGAATCACCATTTTTTGTGCCCTCAGCACACATGCCCTATTTGAAATGGGGACCCTCTTTTCTTTCACCTTTCTGGGTCATTCTACTGCTGCCCCATTTTGTGTACCTCCATTTTGGTGTCCCTAATGGTCAATGTACCTTCGAGCTAGCATCTTTGGTTGACCACTTTTTGTCCCCTTCATCCTATTTGAGTCTTGGAGCCTTCTGGACTCTCCTTGGCAGTTTTCTTTTGCCAGTGGCCTTGGTGCCTCTTGGGCCTACCTCAACGGGTTTCCCTGGCTGGGTCTCCATTGGGTGTTCGCCATTACCAAATGGTAGATGACCCCCACCTTCCCTAGCCCTGGGCTCTAGTTCCCTTTTTTCCAAACGGTTTTAAAATTTGCAAAGTTTTGGACTGCCTTTGCCCATGCCGAGTCTGGTCTATCAAACCCCAATCCTTGGGGTTCCTTTATGATTTCACTGTTTCAAATGACCAGCCTTCGATGCCTTTCTGCCCTCTAGACTCTAGGTCCCCTTTCATTGTCAATTTGAAAAGAAATTTTCCAACAGTCATCGACTCACATCATTCTGGGACCTGGGCCCCTGACCTCCCATCACCGTCTATGAATTTGAAATCCACCAACCCACCAACCAGTCATACAAACATTAAATTAAGGCATTAAATACATTTAAGGGTATAAATATAGGGACTGACCTATCATTTTCATTTGTAAGGTTTTCCAGAAGAGATCAAAGTGCTTGCCATAGGACATCAGTGCATCCGTCGCTTGTCGCCTTCATGTCTGAGATCATCACTCAACCATCTTTAGTCGATTCAAAACCTTCTCCCATCAAAATTTTGAGGTAGGTCCGCCGTCCATTCCACCGAGAGGGTTTTTTATGGTTTTACACTTAAAACAATGAACAACGTGGGCTAAACATGAATTTAATTGTTAGAACACAATAAGACCTATAAAACCCATGTCTTTAAATTTCAAAAAACCTCTAAAATCACCTATCATGATCGGGTCGGAACCAAATACCACTGCCACCATTCTTCGCACAGGGCGTTCGCACCCTTCAAGTTTGAACACCCCCTCTATTGTTAAGAAATTTGAAAACGATAAAAATTTCAGATGGCAGATTTCCTTATCAGGCCCGCCACCTCGGATCGTTGTCGACTAATTGCCATAAAGTTTAATGAACAAACACCCTAAATCTAGCCTCCCTTTCAACCTCTCGGGCCTACCTCGCCGGGTTTCCCTGGCCCAGTGTTCACCATTTCCAAATGGTGGAAGGCTCCTACCTTTCCGAACTCGGGCCCCGACTCCTCAAATTCTGCCTAATTGAAAATTACAAACTTTAAACTGCTCTCATACATCCCAAGGTCATGTCATCGGACTTCCATCCATGGGACTACGCCTCACCCTCGTCATTCCCAAATGATGAAGAGGGTGCTCCTTTTCACCCTCTGGGGTCCATTCGCCTATTGGCCATCTGGGAATTCAAACTTAAGTTACTTTTATTGTTGTGCCACTAGGTCCCAGTCCACGGACTTCCATCCACAGACTTCAAGGGAGATTTTTCCATTTGAAATAGCCATCAAGTTGCATCCCCCCACCTCCTGGGTTGTGACCTTTCATTCGTTGACCTTGCCTACCAGGCTCCACCCATTGGGGTTATGTCTGCCTTCATCTGATGCATAAGGGAAAAGTAAACATGTATTCCTGAGCTCTGATTTTCGGCCCCTCGATCACCTAGAGAAACTTCACAAGAAAAAACCAATGGCCAAATGCTCTACCGAGTTTGGTCCGTCGGTCCGCTCCCATCAGGCTTCCATACAATGACTACTGTTCTAAATGGAGAAAGCCTAATGCCTTCCCACACACCTTAAAGTTCATAGAAAATCATCGGTCGTCTTTTGACCTTCTAGGTCTCGGAACTCCATTTCTTCCAAGCTATTTTAAACATCAAAGTCATAATAACTTTCTAGACCTGAACCTTCGGGGACCCTAAAATTGAGCAAAATGACCGAAATTTTGAAAACCAATCTCGACCCACATGCTCAAATTCAACCCTCTTTGACACAAGCCTTTCAGACCATCAAAATATGAAGACAAGAGAAATCACCTGGATTACCCCAGCCTATTCGCCTTTTCAAAACAACATTCTTGTCAAGGAATTTTGGACCTTTAGGCTCAAATTGTCCAAAATCCCTTTAGAAAGTGACTAACGACATCTGAAAGAGAAAATTTAACTTCATTAGTTGTATGATGTCTAACTAGATTTAATTCATGGGATTTTGGCTAATGTTAATGCTTTTGTAATTAGTTGTACCTATTATGTCTATGTTTGTAAGATATATGGAATCGGATGCAGGTCCCTTGGGGGCAACTATAGAGAGGGACAAAGGAAAGAAATTAGGAAAGAATCCTCATGGAAAGGAGGATAAAGACTAGATGAAATCCTAGTTGCAGGGTGAGCCTCTACATTTGAAAATTATCACTAACTAGAAGGAAATCAAAGACACCATTATCAGCCACGTCGATATTGATGAATCCAAACAAAGCGACAAAGTTCACCCAAACACTAACAATGTTAGATTAATCAGATAGAGTGGGATTGCAAAATTAGAGGGCTTTCCCCCATCTCTCATTGTCCCTGAGTTGGTCATGGCTTGTTGGCAGGCCTACCAGCCCCAGACAAGAACCATCGTTGACAAAGATGGGAACATCCTTGTTGACATGTCAACTGAGGGAATCACGAGAAATTTTCACATTCCTACCTTTGAGGAGATAGAGGTTCCCACCATGAAAGAAGGAAAGGCAATGTGGGATGAAAGTCCGATGGGCTACAATAAGTTGATAAATCAATACTGGCTCAAGGAGAAAAGAGGTAGCGCTGCAAAGGTTCCTCAAGAACTCTTTCACAACAATTTCCATGAGGACTACCATGACCTAGTAACCATGCTAAGCTGAGTAATGGGCCTCCCTTCTGCTATGTTTTTTCAAGAATGGATGGTATACTTTGTTGAACAAATCCTCTATGGGGATGGAGATGTCACCAAAAAGTCACATTCTACTATGGAGGCATCATAAGCGACTGCTTCCATGAGCAGTTTATGAATGTGAAAAAGAGCTCTAAATTCTACATGACCTCCTATTTGGTCTATTCACTGGCAAAGCAAAGGAAGTACAACAGATTATTTGTGGCCCCTGATGAGGAGCCGTGCAGGAGATTAAAAGCCTAGGACAAATATCCTCAACTCTAGTTTAGAAACTTCAAGAAGGAGTATTGCAGGGTGAATGATGCCTTCATCAGCCACATCATCTAGTTGCTTGGAGGGGATTTTGAGAGAAGGGTCTCTCACAGGGCACGGGTGTTCTTGAAGCAGTATGCCTTCCTATTTATACAATTCCCCAAATTCACATATATTCATGCCCAGGGCTTCACAGAAAGGCCAAATAAATTGCCTCGGTATCCCAATGACCAAATTATACTACTAGAACTCTACTAGCAATTGCAACATGTGCATACCATCCTTGGTAGCAATAATTTGGTAGGGATCCCTTATCCAGTAGCCTTCGGTCAGGGGATGTATAAACTACAAACTTCCCAGTGTGTTGGGAATTCTAAAAAGGAATTAGCAGAGTACCATTTCCACCTAGACACTACTCAACCACAGGTGGACCCATATGGGCATGTGAGAAAGGCACTGGGACCATAGTATGCCCACCTACATCACGTTGAAGATTTATAGGCAGACTGCCAGGATGACAAAGAGGTGCATGTAAGAAACTAAATGAGAATGACTACATACTTCGTAAGAAGGGTGTAGTTGTTTCCTATACCAAACCAAGTCGAGAAGGATGAAAGCACCATCATGGACCCCAAATATAATGCAGTCTCCAACTTGTCACTTCCTACAATAGATTGGGATGAACAAGAGGTCGATGACCTTGACATTGTAACTAAACCAATTGTGGCCTAGACTAAAGAGTGGGTTAAGGGACAAGTGGCCCAATTAAAGCAAAAAGGGGTTGTCCTAACATATGAAAGGCTCAAGAGTGAACCCAGTGCCATAGAGGATGTCACTGCTACAACTTCAGCAGGTGGGACATACAAATCTCCTCCGCTCACCAAATCAAAAAAGAGGAAAGGGACTGGAACAAAGCAGTCTCTAGATCACAAGGTGTATATGAGGAAAAATTCAAGAGGTTCACCCTCTAAGAGGGCCAAGTGAACAACAAGTGCCACAGAGTAGTCAGAAATTCAGGAAGGTGAGGAAGAGAAGGTAGATCAGCCAGAACTCCCTCCGGCTCCCCTTGTTTCGACCACTTTGACATTTTTATCCCAAACCATGGTCACCACATCCTCGCCTGTCATGGACATCTTAGTCCATCTCACCTCCTCTCCCCTGGCTGGGCCCATCATAATGATTGACTCTTACTCTATCGCGACTACTCCACTTTCATCCACCACCATGTCACCTACTACATCACTCCCATTAGCAATGGTGACAACACTAATTCCCACGGTTGCATTACCACAGGATTTCTCATGACACATGCAAAACATCTCCTCCAAGATCTCTCAAATATTTTTGGACCCCACCATTCAAGTTGCCTTAGTGCAGGTCCTTGCAACTGCTATGCCTTCACAACCCTCAACAGGACCACCAGTAATGGAGGCCACAATGTTAATTTCAAAGGAGTGGGAGAGGCGGGAGAAAGAATCCTTAAAGGAAATGAAGGGGGAAGCCAATGAATATCATGAACACCTAGAGTATGAACACCAACCAATTGATAGGGTGGTTCACAAAGAAGAAGAAATGGGGTCATCTGAGAGTGGAGACGAATAGGAGGGTACATGTGGAAAAATCATCATACAAACCTTCAATGATGATCTTGAAGAGGAAATGGCTAGGCAACTAAAGCATGATGAGGAAGAGACAAAAAGGTCACCTCCTAGAGAAGAGTGAGAAGGTGGTGGACAATGGAAATAGTAGAACTCCCTACGGGAGAAAAACAGCTAGGGGTTGTGCCACCTCCTAGAAAAGAATGAGATATAGAGGAGGACAAGCCCGAGGAGCACATGCACAAGCACAAACCAATTGAAGAAAGAAAAGAAAAGGGAATTGAGATAGAGGAAACTCCCCAAGGGTGATTGACTACTAAGCCTCCCATCATATGCCTCACGTTCATCCAAGACTCCGATGAGGAAGAGGGAGATGACACTAGAATGGAAGAAAAGGCTCCCATGGGTGACCAAATAGAGATCCAGGCAAAGGAAGGTGAGGGTGATCAAGAATTTCCCAAGGAAAATTCTGCCATGCCTGAATGGCAAGAAAAGTAGCTTGAAAAGAAGACTCCCATCCTGAAGGACCAAAGAGCGAGGTTAGAGGATATCCTAGCCCAAGTACAGATCTCAACCAGGAAGGAGAAGAAGCCCAAAGTTAGATCCAAGGTGACAATTGATGCTTTCGGTCCCAAAATTTACAGATAGTAACACTAGTGGTAGGACAAGAGGGAGTAAGCTATAATGTCTCCACCATTAACTTGGGGATTGCTACTAGAGAGCAGAAGGTGGAGCATCTTGAAGAGTCAATGGCTATGAAGGTGCACCTAATACAACAAGATAAGGTCTTGAAAGATGAGATTAAAGCATAGGTGGTCGCCTTGACGGATTACATCCAACAAAGGTCTTAATTCAAATACATGCCTACCATGTTCACGATTCCACCCTAACTACTGACTATAGAGAAGAGAAAGAACTTGGACAAGATTATAGAGAGCTGGTTCCAACAAGTTCTATATGTCAGAAACATGGGTATCAATCGAGATGTTTGAACAACCAACAAGTTCTTGGGTTTACAATAGTCCTTGGAAGGTACAAAGAAGCTCTACATCTTCTTCCCTTCAATGTATAATTCCACTTATCTAAAGATTGAGGCCATCCTCTGACAACCAAAGGTCACATGGGAAAGCAAGCTCGCACTAAAAGGGGATGATCATTTGCTAGTGGATGTGTGGAAGCGACACTTTGATAATAGAAAAGAAATGCTTGAGCAGATAATTGGTAAAGTAGATCTGGATATTGAATGGGTCAAGGAAATCAGGGCAGATTGCACCCAATATTTGAGGCTAATGATGGGATATGACATTCCTGCGATGCAAATTGATCTGAAGAAAATGAAGCCTCATTTCCAGAAGAAGATGGAGGATAGGATGTCCAACGAGATAACAACAGATTTCATGATTTTTTCTGCCCATACCTTCGCCTTGTCAGATTTGTTCAGGGATCAAACTGCCAAATATAACGAAGACTGGAAAACACTTGAGGACAACTCAAAAGAATGGAGTTATCAAGTGCTATGGTCTGATATTATGGAAATTAACAAACTCCAATCAGTGATTCTAAAATTCATGGAGTATGCAACTTTGAAGAAGTAAGAAAGCAGGCCTATTATCAATGAAGAACTGCTAAAGGAATAGCTACAGCAAAAAAAGCAATCAGCAAAAGACAAAATGCTACAGTGTTGTCACTAGAAGACAAAATAGTGATGAAGAAAAAACTATATTTTAAATTGTAATATATTTGGGGGGTAGGTAGAACCCTAGTTTGTAGTGAATCTTGGCCAGAGAATGAGATTGAATCTTCACCATCCGTTCTACTTCTTGGGCACTATAAATAGGGGGTCTCCTCTCATTTCCAAAGAGAGTTGAGTTGTTGCAAAGACATGCTGCTGAAATTTCTAATGAAAATACATTGACTTGGTGCATTTTATGAGTTCTTCACATGTTTCATAGATATGTGCAGGATCATGATGGGCCAAAAAGTGGTGATATGATGCGTATTTGTAGGGTATGTGGCTGACGAATTTTTTTTGACTAAAAATTGATGAAATGAAAAGGGTATTTAAAGGAGATTCTCAGCTTTCCACCAATCTAAATTATGCTTTACTATGAATTTAATAAATAATTATTATTCATTTTCTATTTGAATTACGACCAAAGTCCTGAATGATAGGATGATTGAAACACATCTATAACATTCAAATGGTATCACATATTTGGAATCCAAAACATGCATCACATTCTATGCTTCACATAATATAGGATTAAAAAAAGAAAAAATGAATTTCATGAATTTTTGACCAAGTTAAGGTGGTTAGACATATGAGTTTTTATATTTTTAAAAATTGTAATAAGAAAATCATAATTAATTATTTACTTGGAAAAAATGACAAAAAAAGATGCATCACATCCAAACATGATTCCTCTACTTATTTCTAAAATCTTATAAAATAATATTATCATTTTGTTGTGATTAGGGTGGTCAAACATACACCTACTTCTTATTTTTTCCCTGAAATTTAAGTACTACTGCATTGAAATTTCAAATTTTCACCAAATAGATTTTTTAAAAAAAATAAACCTAGTAGTTTAGAAACTATGTTCAATTTGCTACATATTCTATTGTTACATTTTTTTGAAATAATATAGATAAATTATTCATATTTTTACCTCAAGTTGCATAACTCTGATTTTTTTGAATTTTTTGCCACTTAAGGGCTTGTTTTTTCCATGATGATCCTGCACATACCCTCATGATTCAATCTTCATTGTTAGATGCTTTATTTATATTTACATTGTTGTTTTAAATTAGATTTGAAATGCTTAGATAGATCTTGGTAATGTTGTTATGTAGTTATAGAAATTTTTGTTGTGTAGATGCCTTCCTAGTCCATACTTTTTACTATTTGCTGCTGGTAGATGGCTATGTAAAGTTAGTCTGGACATGAATTCAAAGCTTCTCCACACTTTTATCTTTGTTCATGTATGTATATGGTGAATGAATGGTGAAATACCTGCAGGCATTAGAAGATAGCAAAAAATTCATGAGAGTGAATTTTTTGGTTAAGTGAAATTATGTTTGAAGGAAGTTGTCCATAGTAGGAACTCCATGATTATTGTTCACAGTTAGCTACAGATCCAGGAACCTTCCCTATTCCTTAGTCTTTTCTCTTTTCTTTAAGAAACAACATGTGCTAATGTTCATTGCACATTGTAAAGCCAAAACTTGAAGAAAAAATTGAAGTTGTAGACTGTTGTTCGAACCTACAACAACGTACACCATAAACTCTCATCTTAGATTCAAATTTTAAGATCCACTTTACATCTAGCTATGTAAGTCTGCCTTGTGATTACTAGAAAAATCACATCAAACATCAACTGTGGAGTTCCATGCAAGTCATCACCTCACACCCAAGAGACCTTTAGGAGATTTTCAGCAACTTGTTATTGGAGATTTCCTTTCAAGAGAGGTAGTGCACATATGCACTCCATGTGTTGAGAAAGTGTACAAAACACCAATAAATAGGACTGGCACTAGAAGGAGGGCCTTGTGAAGCTAGATAGAATTGGATCATTCTCCCTGGGTAGATTTCAAAGGGTTCTATGGTTGACACCAAACAAGGGAGAATTTCAAGAGCTATAGCCCCCCACAAGGGCAAAATGAACTAAGGAAGGAGACATTTTTTCCCCTTCTTTCACCCCACCGATTTCCCTTCCACCTTCATCTCCATTCTGCTCTTGTCCATCCTCCACCCAGCCGTACCAAACTATTTTTTAACCCCTCATCTCCAACAGCTAGGAAGTTGCCCCTTCCCTGACCCTACAAGCACAAGGTATAGTCCAAACAGTCGTAGCGCAGGTGTAGTCCCAAGCTACTATTTTACTGTAGGTACAACTCTAGATTGTTGTTCTTCAACAACATATACCACCTCCACCTCTAGTCATGGCTTGGTTGTTGCAAAATCCCTCATCATTGCACTTTGGCGCATACCACCATATGCCCAAGAATATAGAGGGATTCTATTCAAAATTTAATCCTCATGACCCACAAAGAATGACAGAAGAAAACATTAAGATATTTGAGACAGCAATCATGGATATGCAAATTGGTCATGAAGACATTGCATGCCGCCTTTTTCCATACTCATTGGGTGAGGAGGCCTTTTATTGGTACATCAATTTTTCGAGGGGGTATGTTACCTCATGCAACCTCATGAAGAATGCTTTCCTACAAAAATACAAAATCTCGCTTAGCCCCTCAGAGCTATATAGGAAATTTTTGTTAGTTAGGAGGGAAGCTAATGAAACCATTGGGTCCTTTAATGATCAGTTCCATAATGCATTCATGAGACTTCAAGATCTATATATACATAATGATGTTGTTGCCCTCCCAATCTACTATGCAACATTAGATAATGTCACATTAGCTTTGGTAAAGAGGATGTGTCTTCCACTCACGTCACTAGTAATTGCTTATGCGGAGGCAGTTGTTGCCAGTGTAGATTTGGGGAAAAACATCTCTGGTACATTGCCTTCTTTGGGGACGATAGCTTAAATGATGCAAGTTCAAGGGATTAATCAAGCATTCATTCATCAGACTCCTCTTATGAACTAGGTGCCTCAGTTGCCCATCGTTTCATACCCTGGACAACCGATGAATCATGCACCTCCCATGCCTTCTTATTTGCATCCTCAATAATAGCAAAGCTATCCACAGGATCCTCAACAACAACAAGCCTACTCTCATCAGCCGTAAGCAACATTGTACTTGTCGGGACTGGAATTTCCCCCTTTGCATCAAAATCAGCCGGTGGCCCCCATTGTCTTTCTCTAAAATCCAGTACAGCAATTGAGCAGCAATGCTAAGAAGGAAAAATTGGAAGAATTGACTGAGATGGTAAGGAAAATGTCTATGGAAATGACACACTTAAATAATTAGAATAATTAGTTGCAGGCATCCCAACGTAGCATCCAGGCTAATTTTAATCAGGAAGGTCAAGACAACAGGGATGGTAGAGACAACCGGGAAGTAAGCACCTCTTTTGGACCAAAATATGATAGAAGACAAAATTCAAATTGAAACTTTGAAAGGAGACCTTCTTAGAGGCAGAATCATACATGGAATACAAGACCTAATAATGGAGGTGTCCCTGCTCCTCTTGATCAACCTGCCAACAATGAAAAGATGACTAGTGGAGTGTGCCTCACCGAGGCAACCTTGTTAGGATGGCTCCAGATTCACAAGACCAATAGACATTCCAAGCTGGATTATCCTGAATTCTAGACAACCATTGAAATCTTCCAAGTGTAGGTCCAAAATGTTGTTGATAGTGTCAATTGCAGAGACATCATTCCATCTATGCCTTATGAATCCTCCTATCTCCTGGTAAACCAAGTGCCATTTCTGCAAAGTGACTGTAATCAACCTAAGGTCGAGCCCACCCCTGTTGAGGATGAAGAAGTGCAGGAGGTAACTAATGAAAAAACCTTGGCTTAGCTTTTCAATTTAGTAGATAATGGTCCACTAGATGAGGAAGAAATGCATATAGATGAGGTTCACATGTTCCACTAAAGAGAAACTCCCTACTTCCTTAGGAATAGGTAGGCAGGCGGACCCTTTATGACCTCTACTTAGCCAAATAATTTTACTACCCCACTTAACCCTAATGCCAGCAATAACTTTGGACTTCCCCATATACCCACTCAGTATCTCCATAAGGATAGGCCTCAAAATTAGTCACAAAATTAGCCTCAAGGACAATCACAAAACAAGTCAAATCAAATGATATCCCATTCTTCTAGCTCTACCATAGGTTGAGCCTTTTCCTCTAAGATTGAACAAATGGGTGAATATGTGGCAAAAGAGTTCAAGAAAATAAAAATCAGTTTATCTTCCTTTGAACTACTCAAAGTCCCTGTTGTAAGGCATGTCTTCTTCAGGGTACTCAATGGGACCCCATCCTCTAACACAACACAAGAAACATCAGCCAAAAGAGTCACCTTTGAAGAACATAGGCAGAAACTTGGAGTTTAGGATAGTATAGGGAAAAAGAAGGATATTCCCTCAAACCAGTCTACAGGTAAGTGGCCAAATAAAGAACCATATCAGAACAATAGGCATATTTCCAAAGGTTATTCATCTAGGAAGACCAAGGATAGAACCGGTGATAAGAACAAAATGCAAGTAGCTCGCACTAAAAGGGGATGATCATTGGCTAGTGGATGTGTGGAAGTGGGAATTTGATAATAGAAAAGAAAGGTTGGAGTAGATAATTTGTAAAGTGGATCTGTATATCGAATGGGTCAAGGGAATCAGGGCAGATTGCACTTGATATTTGAGGCTAATGACAAGATATGGCATTCCCAGGATGCAAATTGATTAGGAGAAAATGAAGCCTCATTTCCAGAAGAAGATGGAGGATGCGATATCTGATGAGATAACAATGGATTTCATGATTTTTTCCACTTGTGCCTTAACCCAGTCAGAGTTGTTCAAGGATCACACTGCCAAATATGATGAAGACTAGAAAAGACTTGAGGAAAACTCAAAAGAATGGAGTTATCAAGTGCTACGGTTCGAGATCATGGAAATTGACAAACTCCAACCAATGATTCTGAAATTCATGGAGTATGCAACTTTGAAGAAGTAGGAAGGAAGCCCTATTATCAGTGAAAAACTTCTAAAGGAATAGCTATAGCAAAAAGAGCAATCAACGAAAGACAAAATGCTATAGTGTTGTCACTAGAAGACAAAATAGGGATGAAGAAAAAACTATATTTTAAATTGTAATATATTTGGGGGTAGGTAGAATCCTATTTTGTAATGAATCTTGGCCACACAATGACATTAAAGTTTGGCCATTTTTTCTACTTTTTGGGCACTATAAATAGGGGGTCTCCTCTCATTTCCAAAGAGAGTTGAGTTGTTGTAAAGACATGCTGCTAAAATGTCTAATGAAAATACATTGACTTGGTGCATTTTCTGAGTTCTTCACATGTTTCATGATTCAATCTCCATTGTTAGATGCTTTATTTAGATTTACATTGTTGTTTTAAGTTAGATTTTAAATGCTTAGATAGATCTTGGTAATGTTGTTCTGTAATAAAAGAAATTTTTGTTGTGTAGATCCCTTCCTAGTCCATACTTTTTGCTATTTGTTGCTAGTAGATGGTTGTGTAAATTTAGTCTAGATATGAATTCAAAGCTGCTCCACACTTTTATCTTTATTCATGCATGTATATGGTGAACGAATGGTGAAATACTTGTAGGCCTTAGAAGATAGCACAAATTTCATGAGACTGTGAATTTTCTAGTTAAGTGAAATTTTGTTTGAAGGAAGTTGTCCATTGTAGGAACTCCATGATTACTATTCATAGTTAGTTACAGATCCAGGAACCTTCCCTCTTCCCTGCTCTTTTCTCTTTTAATTAAGAAACAACTTGTGCTAAGGTTCATTGCAAATTGTAAAAGAAAAATATGAAGAAAACATTGAAGTTTTAGACTATTGTTTGAACCTACAACAAAGTGCACCTTAAACTCTCTTCTTAGAAACTTAAAATTTTAAGATCCACTTCACATCCAACTACGTAAGTCTTCCCTCTGATTACCAGAAAAATCACATCAAACATCAACTGAGGAGTTCCATGCAAGTCATGACCTGACACCTGAGAGGCCTTAGAGAGATTTTCAACAACTTGTTATTGGAGATTTCCTTTTAAGACAAGTAGTGCACATATGCACTTCCTGTGTTGAGAAAGTGTACAAAACACCCATCAACACTTCTAAGCCAACTTTAATAGTAGTGCATCTTCAAATGCTAAACACTAGTGGGTATGTGCAGGATCATCATGGAAAAAACAGGCCCATAGGTGGCAAAAAATTTAGAAAAATCAGAGTTAGGAAACTTGACATAAAAATTTGAATAAGTTATCTATATTATTTCAAAAATATGTAACAATAAAGTCTGTAGCATATTGAATGTAGTTTCTAACTACTAGGTTTATTTTTAGAAAAAAATAAATTGATTTGGTGACAAATTGAAATTTCAATGTAGTAGTACTTAAATTTCAGGAAAAATAACAACTACGTGTCTTTCGACCACCCTAACCACAATAAAATGATATTATTTTTTTATAATATTTTAAACATAAGTAGAGGACTCATGTCCGGATGTGATGCATATTTTTTGTAATTTTTTTCCAAGTAAATAATTAATTATGAATTTTTTATTACAACTTTTAAAAATATAAAAACTTGTATGTCTAACCACCTTAACTTGGTCAAAACTTCATGAAATTCAATTTTTCTTTTTTTATTCCTATAGTATGTGAAACATAGAATGTGATGCATGTTTTGGATTCCAAAAATTTGATACCATTTGAAAGCTATAGATGTTTTTCAATCAGCCTATCAATCAAGACTTTAGTTGTAATTCAAATAGAAAATGAATAATAATTATTTATTAATTCAAAGTAAAGCATAATTTATATTGGTGGAAAGCTGAGAATCTCCTTTAAAAACCCTTTTCATTTCATCAATTTTGGGTAAAAAAAAGTCATTAGCTACATACCCTAAAAATACCCATCATATTGCCACTTTTTGGCCCATCATGATCCTGTACATACCCTAGTGTTCTTGATTGTCATCCTTTGAAAGGAATGAAACAAACAAATAAATTCTCACTTAATGTCAATTTCATCACGTAAAACACTAATGTTTTGAATTCATTAGATTTTACACCTTCCTATAAAGCAGAGAAAAAAATTTCACAATCTAAAGAGTCTTGCATAAGTATGACATCTTGTACGAAGCAAGAGGTATCATTGTTACAAACTTCAGGAAAACCTTCTACCATTGATCAAGAGGGTATCTTTTTGAGACTCCTCCAAGATCACTTGATATCTCTCCCTCTAAGAACTTGAAAGAAATTTTATTATAAGACTTCATTCTGTGCATATCATAGAGTTTCTAGTAATTCTACTAATGAATGTAAGGCTTTGAGTAGTAAAATCCAACATATTAAGGAGTTTGGTGCTCTTCCTTATGTGGGTGCACCTCATTCCTCTAGTCGATACTGATTTTCACTCTAGCTCATTTCTCATCAATCATTTTGGCTCATCCTTGTCCTACACTAAGTGGGGGCAATGGTTTAGATAGTATTGTTCTTATATGTCACTTATCATTGTCTCCTTTGGCTAGTTGACCACCTTTCATGTACATATATGAACAAGCTTGGGATATGGATGACATGCCTTAAATTGGCTCGCATGTGACATACTATAGTTTTTCATGATGTAGCTTATTGGAGACATATGACTTGGCATAGGTATTTTTCAATAAGCGCTCATCTCTTCTTCTACTTTAAAGAAATTTATCATAGTAATGGTATTAGAAACCATTTTAAAGTGGGGGCATACATTGACACTCATCATGTTTCATTGTGTGCTTTCTTTCTTCTTGTGATGCATCCTTTTCTTAGTGATGTCATTGGGCTTGATTCCCTCCAAGAGCATGATACTTAGATTTGATACATCCTCTTTTGGAAATATTAGGCACAATTTTCCCTAAGATGAGACCTTGCATGAACTAAGGAAAATCCCTTTGAACATTTCTTACACCATTTACAATGTCTATGAGTTTCAAGCTTACAAATTTTTACTTGCCTCATAGATATTGAAGATCATTTTTTTGTGGCACCTTAAGTTAAAGTTATTAGGAGGTATAACTTTGGTATGGTTGAGAGGGAAGCCCAATCTAAGGCATGACTTTCCCCATAGCCACTTGCATGTGTGTGATTGGATACCCACCATAAGTGTATGTTTCTCACCTTCTAAGACTTCTCATCTGATGGACAGCTAGTAGTTTTTTGGCTTCAGAGTGAGTATGATTTTTTTAGAAAAATAGCCTAGATTTCATCCACATCGCGTTGGACAAATAGTTGAAGCTTGATCCACCATTTTATTTTTACTCTTTTTTTCCTTTCTTCTAGTTATTACCATTGCATGATCGCATATCTTGTTTTGCTACAAATCATTCACCTTGTGTGTGTCCTTTTGCACTTATGTCGGTTTGACTTAGAATTTTGGATCCTTGGGGCTTGACCACAGCCTCGATCATTGTCATCCTAGACCATCCACATTGGTACAATTGGACCCCTCTTGAATGTCTACTTTAGTGTGATTTTGAAGTAAGTTCATCCTCTCACTAAAGTGGGGGCTAAATGTGGACACCGAAAAAGTAACTATTCTACTTTTTCTAACTCGTTTGGGCACTCCTTGCAATTTTGGCTTAATATTGCCTTGATTTAATGTTGTAATACACTCACATTAGATTTTGGGCCCTTGTAAACTAAATAAAATACATGTTTTGTAAAGGTGTTGTAAAATTTTGTAAATGACTTTCACACCTTTCTACAATTTTGGATATGTGTTAGATCATGATGGGCCAAAAAGTTGTGATATGATGGGTATGTGTAGGGTATGTGGCTAATGAATTTTTTTTACCTAAAATTGATGAAATGAAAAGGGATTTTAAAGGAGATTCTCATCTTTCCACCAATATAAATTATGCTTTACTTTTAATTTAATAAATAATAATTATTTATTTTCTATTTTAATTACGACTAAAGTCCTAATTGATAGGATGATTAAAAAAAAAATATAGCTTTCAAACAGTATCACATTTTTTGAATCTGAAACATGTGTCACATTCTATGCTTCACAAACTATTGGAGTAAAAAATAAAAAAATGAACTTCATGAATTTTTGACAAAGTTAAGGTGGTCAGACATACAAGTTTTTTATATTTTTTAAAAGTTGTAATAAAAAATTCATTATTAATTATTTACTTGGAGAAAACTTACTAAAAAATATGCATCACATTAGGATATGAGTCCTCTACTTATATCTAAAATATTATAAAAAAATATTATTATTTTATTGTGGTTAGGGTGGTCAGACAGACACCTACTTCTTATTTTTTCCCTAAAACTTAAGTGCTACTACATTGAAATTTCAAAATTTCACCAAATAATTAAAAAAAAAAAAAAACCTAGAAGTTTAGAAAATACATTCAATTTTCTACAGATTCTATTCTTACATATTTTTGAAATAATATAGATAACTTATTCAAACTTTTACATCAAGTTTCCTAACTCCAATTTTTCTAAATTTTATCGCCACTGAAGGGCCTATTTTTTCCATGATGATCCTACACATACACTTTTATTAAGCAATTATTTCTAATTGACCTATTTTTCTCTTAATTCAATGTTGTAAAATGTATTTAATTACATTTTCACATTAATCTAGGAGGCTTGTAAATGAGACCTAGTTTTAACCGAGTGTTGTAATGTGTTTTACACATTCACATTAGATCTTGTGCCATTTTAGGATATGTGGACCTCATTTTAATGTTGTAAAGTGTATTTAACCACACTTTCACATTGAATTTTGTGTCTATAGCCCTAATCATACTTTATATCATAATTAATAGGCCCCTGTCACCCCATATTGTGCATCTCGATGCATAATTTAATTAAAAACCGGATTAGATCAACATATGAACTCAATTTATGCATTCCCCAACACTTTAGCTAGAAAAAGGGCCCCTATGGGATCCATTTTCCACCTTGGGTGAATGAGTTCCATCTAGGTGGGACTCATTTGCCTAGGATGGTGAATGAGTCCCATTTGGTCTATTTTCAAAGTTTGAGGAAGAAAAATTGAGTGTTAAGCTTAATTTTCTTCAATCTTGGCCTTGGGGATCAAATTAATAGTAATTTAGGTGGATTCCCTATATAAACAAGGTTCAAAATCATTGTTACATCATACTTTTCATATTATCAAGTCAAGAACTCAAGGGCCAAGCATTTAAATTCTTCACAAAGTCATCAAGATAGCATTCAAGATCATTACTAAGGCATTCAAGGGAAGATTCTTCATCCATTGTTACAAAAATTCAAGATCCATCATCATGGAAAGTTCCTAATTGAATTAATTCATGTTCATGCTGCATTATCTCATTTCATCATTTTAGTATAATGACCTAAAAGGGGTCTGACCAAGGAAAATCCCTATCCCCTAACAATAAACATTTTATTTCTCTCTTTGTCTAATTGCAAATCTAGATGCTTTGAAGGCTAGGAGATGATTGAAAAATAGGTTTCAAAATTTTTAGTCATATCCCTATTGGAAAGTAAAAATATTCACAAAAGTCACTTATAGCCTTGGAAATCAAGGTTTCGGATCCAGACTCCTAGAGGTACGGATTGCACAGATCGAGAGCTATAGAATCAACCATTAGTGGAAAATGAGTTCCATTGTACCTATTTTTCAAAGATTTTTGTGGATTTAGATACCCATTTGGCTAAAGCAGGCTCTGGTGCAGTTTTCTAGAATCGGGATTGATTCACCCAGAATGGCAAATGAGCCCCACCAGGCTTAAAAATCACTATTTTCATAATTTCAGAGCTATTTCCAATCTCTTCAAGATTTCTAGGTGCAAACCATTCACATATTTACTTTTTTTTTCTACTTTATTTACATTTCTAGGGCTTTTCTACGTCATTTAGAATTAGTTTGCATATCACACTGTGTTTTCTAGTGTTTTATGTTTTCCAAGTTTACACTTGGTGGTGAACCTATTTATTATCCCATTCATCCCCAAGGATTCCTCATAGTTAGATCTCTCATATCCTTCCTTGGGTTGAGATCTCTAAGGCATTCTTGAATGTGGATATTGTGAAATCAGAGGGTAAAAGCAAGAAGTTGGGTACAAGAAGAGGGGAAGTTTCAGCCAAAAAAATCTCGCAGAAAAGGCATGTGTTATTAAAAAAACATGTATGCATTATGGTTCAGGTACCCAAGCCTAAAAGAATGCGTATGCACTATAAAACGCATAAGCATTATATAACGCATACACATTTTATAACACATACAAGTCATTTATTTAAAAAATTAAATACCTTCTAGAAATGCATACCCATTTTAAAATGCATACGCATTTTATAACACAAAATGGGTACACATTTTAAAAAAGGTACACATCTCTAAAAAGTACTTACTTTTTTAAATAATCAAGAAAATAAAGAACGGATATGCAGTTTGTAACGCATACACATTTTTTAAAAATGTGTACGTGTTATTTAAAAAATGAATTCCCAACCTACATGCAGCCTTGTTTTTAGCTTGGGAAAGACTTGGCAATTCAAGCCTTAGCCTTTGACCTGCAACTTAAAAACTAAGGCAGATTGAAGAAGAATGTCTAGCTTTGGCAATATGGTTGTTGGAATTTTTTTCTTAATCAATATATAAAATTAAAACTCATTACAGAACATGATGTCTACTTTCCAAATATATAATTTTTATTAATATTGGATTATGTTTGTTATTTTTTAATTAATTTCTAAGCAAACTAGTCCGTAAACTTGAAATATGAAGCATTTTTTTGTTTTTTAATAACTTTTTTTGGTTAAGTTTCTTGTAAAAAGAATTATATGGCATCAAACTTCATACAATTCTCTACACAATAAAAAAGAAATTCAAAAAAAAAAATAGTTTAGGTCCAATTATGTGTTCCATACACATTGATTTTTAAAAGTAGCAATTAAGGCCAATAAAAATTCAATAAAAAAAATATATTAAAAAAAATACAAAAAAAATTCCACATCAATCTTCATGTTGTTAGCTATCTTTTCCCAAAACGAATTAGCAAAATACTTTTATTTGGGTCAAAAAGTGGTTTCCGTACACATGCTTGGTATGGTAAAAAATTAGGGACTTTTAAAAAGTGGTTTTTATAGATCCCTCTCACAATTTAATTTATATAATATGGGTATTTTAATAATTTACATATTTAGAAACTAGATTCAAAATGATAATTTCATATTACTGAATTTTTCTAAGATTCATTGTGTAAGTGCCTCAAATTTGTAGTCCAAGTGAGACAAATTTTGAAAAACAACAAAAACACCCACTTTTTGAGCTTTTTGTGTACCCAACTTCTTGCAACAGCCCCGAATGCCTCTCCTCGTTTTCCATTTTGTGGACAAGGAAGTGAAGCATCCATTTCTAGTGTCCACAACACCAATGATTTATCTAATAAATCTAGCACACACTTGTGATCCTCCTTTCACTTTGCCAGCATCTTTCTTAGACATGCTTTGACTCAGCTATGGTTGGATCTCTCTTTTTCTTTGATCTCTTTTATTCTTCTATGGTTTCAACTCTTTTCTTTAATAGAAGCTTCAAAACTATAATTCATTCTCAATGAATTCTAATATTTTTCTTAAAAATATTCCTTATTAGTAGTAATCACAATATTTACTAACCAAATACTTTAATGCCTTTTTTCATATATGGCATAATTCTTGACTTGTTCATAAATAGCAGTGAACTCCTCTACAAATATCCATCAATCTTGACAATAAATTGTTCTGAAATGGCCTTTTCTTAACAACCACCCATGAACTCTTACTTTTTCAACTTTTCAAATCTAGATAAACTTATCGAGCTTGTTTTAATACCATTTGTTGGAAGGGTATGTGCAGGATCATTATGGAAAAAATAGGCCCTTAAGTGGCAAAAAATTCAAAAAAATCAATGTTAGGCAACCTGATTTAAAAATTTGAATAAGTTATCTATATTATTTCAAAAATATGTAATAATAGAATCTACAGAAAATTGAATGTAGTTTCTAAACTACTAGGTTTATTTAAAGATAAATAAAATCTATTTGGTGAAAATTTGAAATTTCAATGTAGTAGCACTTAAATTTCAGGGAAAAAATAAGTAGGTGTCTGTCTGACCACCCTAACCATAATGAAATGATAATATTTTTTTATAAGATTTTATATATAAGTAGAGGACTCATGTCCAGATGTGATGCATATTTTTTTGTATTTTTTTCCTAAGTAAATAATTAATCATGAATTTTTTATTACAACTTTTAAAAAATATAAAAAATTGTATGTCTGACCACCTTAACTTGATCAAAAATTCATGAAATTTAATTTTTCTTTTTCTAATCCTATAGTATATAAAGCATAGAATGTGACACATGTTTTGGATTCAAAAAATGTGATACCATTTGAAAGTTATAGATGTTTTTCAATCAGCCTATCGATCAGGACTTTAGTCGTAATTCTAATAGAAAATAAATAATAATTATTTATTAAATTCAAATTAAAGCATAATTTATATTGGTGGAACACTGAGAATATCCTCTACAAACCCTTTTGGTTTCATCAATTTTGGGTAAAAAAAAAGTCATCAGTCACATAACCTACAAATACCCATAATATTGCCACTTTTTGGCCCATCATGATCCTGCACATGCCCGGAATGCAATGGTAGGTGAAAAAACACAAACATGCATAGAAATAGAAACACAATAATTTATATTGATATATATAAAGAATTATTGAGATATTTTTAGTTATTTGTCATTGTAACAACTACCATGACATTCTACTCACAGATTAACCTTGAGCACTGTCATACAGACCAACATGATTACATACTCAATGACATGGACATTTATAAGGATTTACTGAGTTGTTGCTCATTGACACATACTTCATTGCTAGTGCTTTTTCTCCTTCACATATAGCATTACATACTCTTACAACTCTAAGCAGCTGGACTCATTTGAGAGTGATTACATGCCTAAATAGACTCAACAATAAATAGAGTTCACCATTCATGGATGACATAGAATAGTGAATAAAGTAAAATATTTTACCACACCTAGAAAATGTGTGAAAGCTATCATGAGTACATATGAAATCCTTTCAAATCTCTCCCAAAATCTTACTTCTTCAATGCTAAGGTTTACTACTGATATGGAGGCTAAATGGAGCATGTTGAGGAGACAGGTCACACTAGGGAAGTTAATTAAGTAGTTGGGATTATATTTCCGAAATTGGGAGGGATCCTGAAACTCTTCTACACATCTTCAACCTAAAGAACTTCATTTTTGACATGTTTTGACCATCATAGACTTCCTTTTTGACTTCCTTTTTTACATTAGTTGAAATTCCCAAGAAATCTAGAAACTCTTCTAGAGAAAATCTCCATAAGTTTCTAGCTCTTTCAATCTAGAGGGAGCGTGAAACTCAAAATAAAATTGTCTTATAATTTCAATGGTAGAAATAAGCAGGAAACTAACCATAACATAACTCATTTGATTATATAATTAATGGAGCTTTATTTTCTAATAGAAAATGGTAAAATATCTCTACATATTGCTGCCACCATCTTTTAGAATATCCATTGCTGATTTTGAAGCTCTGCAAATTTTGAAGTAGAATCAATGAAGGAATTCTTTGCTATATAGTATAATTTAGGCAATGCTGACACCTTATATGATTTAGATTTGAGGAGGAATATGGGTAGCGAAGGTGAAGCCATAGAAAATATGATATCTTTGGTCCATTAACCGATTCCATAGAAAGAATTCAACTTCTATTTTTGGTAACCTTGCACTCATCCAGTAGTGTGCCAAAATAAACCATGTTGAAGCTATTGGAACCCAATTTCCAATCTTCAAATAACTTGCCTATCCCTTAGGAAAAATTCTCTCTACTTCGATGGACCACTTTGCTCAATTGATTTCCAAGTAAAGCCACCTAAGTGAGATCTAGGCTAAGTACATCTCAAAAATTTCACAAATCCTCGACACCCATATCTAAGTAGAAAACAACCTACATCATTGTAAAAATTATATTTTATGAATTTGTGTAAGGATTTTCCTTAAGTCTTCCACCACCTTTTGCCTACAACTTTCATGTCAATTGAAATTATAAATATGAAATTCAGTGTATTCCAAAGAAAGTTCTTGCAAGAGGTTTAACAAGGTTTGAATGCTACGACCAACATAAATTGCATAATTTGAAGATCATATACTTCTTCTACAACCATGGTTTAAGTGAAAAGGTAGGCAAAGGCAGCTAGGGACTTAGATTATTGTATAACCAAGTAAGAAGTGGAATCCAACTTTAGGGAAGAAACATTAGAAAGGAAAATGGATTTACAAAACTATGCCAAATTTTTAGCTCAATTTACATTTATATCTACACCAGGGAAGCCAACATGGATAATAGTCACATTGGAAGATCACTCAATTTATATCTTAAATTTTTTTGTTACATGTTTTGAATTTTCAAGGAAATGTCAAAAACTTATCAAAGGGAAATGTGAAACCCTTAGCAAACACACTAGAATTTAATGTTGAAATCAACAATAATTTGTACCCTTTTAACCTAGGGGGAACGATCCAAGGAACCTTAGTTATCAACTTTAGTTTCTTGTCTGCGAGAATTTCATTAAATGCTTCTTCCTTTGATACCAAAGTCTTAGGTGGGTAAAAAAGAACATATCATCTCAGCATGAATAACTAAATCTTCCTCATAAAGTAGAAAATTGTGCAAAACAAGGACAATGCCTTGGATCTATCTCTAAACATTTTTTTACATAATCAACTAACACAAATAGACATGAGCTCTACTACAAAATCGGTCTTCTTCCTTGCATAATCATTCGGTACAAATCTTTGGGATTTACACCAAGGGAGGGCTGCTTCCCTGTCAAAATCTCATGACAATTCATGGAAAAGTTGTATCCATTTGCTTTATATAAATAGTCACGTAGAGTATCAATTTCTTGGAGAAACTCTTCATCTAAGAAGGGAAACGGTTCGGGCACCCTCTAGTAATGGTATCAAGAAAATTCACTAACAACAATTCATTGTTAGAAAATTCACCACTAACAATTTACCAAGAAAATTCTCCACCATTACAAATTCACCTCAACCAACAATTCACTGCAATGGAAAATTAATCCCAAACTTTCTATGGTGTTGAATTGCTTCTAATGAATTTTCCTTGAGGTGAATTTGTCATGTCAATGATTTTTCCCACGGTGAATTGTTGATGGTGAAGTTTGATAGAGCCCCAACAACATATTCCCTCTAAATATTCACATAGAAAACTAGATAGCCTCAACCTAGCCATTCCAAAGTCATGGAGCTCAACTCGTCCATAGCTTGGCTCTCTAAATTCTAGAACTACAGATGGCTCTATGAGAAAATTATAAGCTTTGAGATCCATGTGCATGAAATTATCTGGTGGTGAAGGTATTCCATTCTCCTCAAAATTTGAAGGATCATATCTAGTGCAATAGAGCACCAGGGGTGCCCTGCCACCAGAATTCATAAGTAGTTTGTCTAAGTTAGAGCTGAACAATACCATTACAATATAGAAACCACTTCCCTCAACACATGTTCCTATCAACTAGACAATGAAAAGGCTTTGTAGCTTGGCAAGAACTGTAGTCTCCCTCTCAAATAGATCATGAGCATCAATCAAAATATATTTTAAGACAACCTTTTTCCCCAGCCATGACCTCTCGTACACTTTCCCAAAAGATCCCTCTCCTATAGTTTTATTTTTCAATAAATATTTGGCAGGGATCTGCAGCCAAGTAGGTATACCCGTTGTAGATTCAATTTTACACTCATTCCTGATGATTTCCAAAAGCTTTTTCTCCATAAACTATGAAACCCTAATTTTATTTTTTCATTAACAAGTTAAAGGCTTGGAAGCCATTTGATTCCAAGTCTTCAATAGATGTCAGTAATCATGAAACTTGTAGCCAAATTTTCCTAAATGTAAATCAAACATTTCTACAAAGAAATCATTGACTTTGTTGAAGAATTCTCCAAGATGGATTATATCATTCCATTCTCTGACTAGGCATAGAAGAGCTAAATCTAAACAAAGAAGAGACCTAGCAAGGTCATGCATGTGTATCATAAAGGCCTTTCATTGAGTAGTTATTGGTTGAGAAGTGTTTGAGGTATGTTTCTACTTCTTTCATGGCACAGTATATTCCCTTCCAAACCCTTTCCACACATTTGCTCCAAACATCACCATCCGGGTATTGCTCATTATTGTCAGTATAGGGGGAGAGTTTATCCAATATATAACTATAAAAACTCTTGTATTTCTCAACATGGAACTTGAAGCTTTTCCCATTCTAGAGAAGCTTGAGTTTATCCAAGGAATTCTAAACAACCCTATGAGTGTGAAAAATGGAATGAAAATAGCTTCCTTTGGTTTGAGAACTACCAACTATTTTAATGTCCAACCTCCAATAACTTGCATCTTGACCATGAGCATGCCTTCCCAAAACTTGAAGAGACAGGGGTAAGCCTCCACACACGCCTAAGAAGTCATCAGCAAGATCCTTGTATCTACTAGCCAAATGGGATTGAGAGAAAGAATGTCAATTGAAAAGCTCCCTGGAATCATCTTTATTCATTCCTTTTAAATGATAACCTACTTTAATTCCCTTGGATAAAAGTATCCCTACATATCAAGATGTAATTATTATTAGACTATTGCCAAACTTTTTAAGTGTTGATGAAAATTGTAGAAGCAAATGAAAAGAAAATTGCAGAAAATAAGAATAGAAATTAAAAGATTTAAATAACATAGAAAGAACATGATATTTATAGTGGTTCTCCCAAAGATAGCTACGTCCACTTTCAATAGGGATTATATCACTTTATTAATTTTGAATGAATTGCATATTCAACTAGCAACAACATTATAATTTTGGTCTCATCTCCAAAATGGGGAAAAACCATCAAAATAGACAACTTCTAGATTAGTGAACGCATGCCAAAAAGAAATCATTACGAAAAAGGCATCCATTTCAAATGTTAGAGAAACTTTCAAATAAAATATAATATTTGGGCTTCACTAAACCCAACAATCTCCCACTTGAAGACCAAATAGCTACTCAGAGATATCCCTCCACTACACGTTTATTATCAAAGTTGGACAAGTCCTATAGAAGCTCTACAAAATTTGAACTTCTCCCTAGGTACTACCTTTGTCAACATATTAGCTAGATTCAACTTCATATCAATTTTCTCCACCTACAGCTTACCTTCTTCAATAACATGGTGAATAAAATGATATCACAGCTCTATATGCTTTGTTCATTTGTGAAAGGAAAAATTCTTGGCCAAGTGAATAGAACTATTGCTATCACAAAATAGAGTAAACTGATTGCTTACACCATAATTCACTTAACCACTGTTACAACCATATCATTTCCTTTGATCCTTCAATTAGATAAATATATTAAGCCTTCGTAGAAGAAAGTACAACCACTTATTGCAACTAAGAAACCCAACTGATTGCTACCCTGACAAAAGTAAACATATAACCAGTAGTAGAACATTGTTTATCCAGATCTCCAACCATATCTAAATCAACATAACCTCTTAGGTGAGTGTCCTCACCACCGAAACATAAAACAAGATCATGAGTACCTTTCAAATACCTAAAGATCCATTCTACTTCTTGCCAACGTGGTTTACCTAGGTTTCTCATAAATCTGCTCACAACTCCCACTACATGAGCGATATCTAAATGAGTACAAATCATGGCATAAATGAGATTTCCAACTGTTGATGAATATGGAACACACTTCATGTGTTCTTGATCCTCTTTTTCTTTAGAACACATAGTTGAGGATAACCAAAAATGATCATCAAAAGGAGTACTAACAGATTTGGGATTCTTCATATTGAATCTATCTAAGATTTTAAGAATATTATTTTCTTGAGATTTAATCTAATTTCTCTCTTATTTCTACCCCTAATTATATTCATCCCAAGAATCGTCTTTGCTGCCCCTAAATCCTTCATGGAAAATCATTGAAATAAATGTTTCTTCAACACATGAACAATCCTCATACTAGTTCCAACTACCAACATATCATCAACATAAAGTAAAAGAATAACAAACTCACCATTAGCAATATTTTTGTAATAAATGCACGGGTCTAATTCACAACAATGAGTGAAATGTTGTTGAGTCATGAAGCTATCAAATTTGAGATACCACTGCTTTGGGGCTTGCTTGAGCCCATACAAACTCTGCTTCAATATGCAATATAAATGTTCTTGGCCCTACTATGCAATACCTTCAGGTTGCTCCATGTATAATTCTTCTTCAATATCTCCATGAAGAAAAGATTCTTTGACATCTAATTGCTCAAGCTCAAGATCCCAAATAGCTTCCAAGCCTAGAACACTACTCGAATGGTGTGCATTTTCACAACTAGTAAAAAAATCTCATTAAAATCAATACCTTTTTCTTCAGCAAAACCTTTCACAACCAATCTAGCCCTATAATGTTTATGACATCCATCTTCCTCTTTCAAATGATAAACCCATTTATTCTTCAGTGGTTTCTGATTTGGTGAAAGAGGAACCAAATCCCATGTTTCATTTGCACACAAAGACTCATTTTATTTATTCATCACCTCCATCCATTTCACTGAATTTGCATCTTTGCAAGCTTGTTTAAAAGTTGTACGCTCTGCCTCATCACAAAGTAATAATTCATAGTCATCAAATTTCGTTGGTTTCTTTCTCTCCCAGGTAGATCTCCTTAGTTGAGTACCCATTTCTGATTGCAAATTACCCTGTTGTTTTTCATTTTGTATATTAGACTGTAAATTACATCTAATACCCTATTTTTCTAAACTCCCCTGCACATTGCTATGTCCCCTCACACCAATAGGGAGTGTGGATAGTGATTGGTGCAAATTTTCTATAGGGTGCGTGGCAAATAAAGTTCCCTATTCAAGTGATTTATGAATGAGAGGAAGTGAGTGAATGTTTTGTGGTAGGGAGTAACCTATTGGAAGTTGTGTACTAATAGGAGGGGGTAGTGAATTTACTAATGGAGGCTGCAGTTGAACTATTAAAGGTTGCTCAGTACTAAACAAAGACAACGATGAAGTGAAATGAGGTAGTGCTAAATTTGAAGGAGCAACAATAATTGAAGGTTGCACACCAAAAGTAGCCTATGCACTAATAGTTGGAGGTTGTGAATGAGCCAATGAAGGCTATGAATCCATTAAAGAGGGCATCGATGTCACATACAAAGTAAGCAATGGGACAAATGAAGGTTGTGTACTAGTAGTAGAGGTCTGGACAGCAAGACTAGATGAATATGGATCAATATGTGACTTTGTATAAATAATTGGAGATTGGGTATTCACAAAAGGAGGTGGTAAACCAACAATGGAAGGATGAAAACTAATAGTTGGTGCCTGGATAACATTTCTCTATGAATTTACTATATTATTTCCATTATCAAATAAATCAACATCTAAATATGTATTTGAAGATGTGTCCTTTGGCTACAAAATTGGAATTTTTTTCTCATTAAACACGACATCTTGAATATAAACAATATTTTTGGTGATGGGATCCCTCAACCTAAAACCAAATTGATCCTCTCCATATCCTAGAAATATGCAGCTCTTGGATTTGCAATCAAGCTTCATTGGCTGCTCCTTGGGAATATGCACAAATGCTTCATAGCCAAACACACATAAATGATGATAAGAAATTATTTTCCCAAGCCATATCTCCTTTGGGATATCGAAATCCAAACGAGATGAAGGAGTGTGATTGATTAAATAAACTATAGTATTACATGCCTCTACCCAAAACTCTTTTCCCAAACCAACATTGGAGAGCATACACAAAGCTCTCTTAAGAATTATCTAATTCAACCTCTCAACTGCACCATTTTCTTGAGGGGTGAATGAAACCACTTTAATTATATGAATGTCATTATCTACACAAAAAATTTCAAACTCTGAAGAGAAAAACTCTCCCCCATTATTATTTTTAAGACATTTAATTTTATGCCCAATCTAATTTTCAGCAAGAGCTTTAAAAAATTTAAACTTTGAAAAAACTTTTGATTTTCTATTTAACATATAAATTCAAAATTTGTGAGTGCAATCATGAAGGAAAGTAAGAAAATAATTTTCACCTCCAAAAGAGGTTAACTCCGTGGGACCAAAAATATCCAAGTGCACAAATTCCAAAGGAATAGTTTTCTGATCATGGTCAATCCTCAAGAAGCTAGTCTAGCTTTGTTTTCCATAAGAGGAATGCTCACATAACTCCAAATCCATTGATTTCAAGCCTGGAAGTTTATCTTGTTGAAGCATAACTTCAAGTGCTTTCTTGCTCATATGCTCGAGCCTCTTATGCTAGATTTTTGAATTGTTGTCCATAACTGTCATGGTAGCTCCCACTTCACCATGGTATTCTAAAATGTAAAGATTACCCAACTTCTTTCCCTTTGCAAGCACTAAAACTCCCTTGGTTACTTTCCAAGTGTCTAAAGAAAATTTAACATTACACCCAGAAGCAATAAGTTGGTTCATTGAAATTAAATTTTGTTTCAACAATGGAACACATCTTACATCCTTTAAAATCCATTTGTTTCCATTTTTCAAATATAAAATTATATTACCCTTACCTACGATTTCACATTCCTTATTGTCACCAAGAAAAACCTTACCAAATGTACCTTCTTTGAAATTTGTAAAAGCCTCCCAGAATGAAGTTGCATGGAAAGAAGCACCAAAATGAAGCACCCATGAATCTACAGTTGTCTCACCAATAGCTAAGACCAAAACACCATCATCTTTTTCAGCTACAGTGGTTGCTTCATTATTGTTGGCTTTGTCCTATTCCTTTTTATAATTCCAACAATTTTTCTTTGTCTGATCTAGTTTTCCACAAAACCAACAAGCACCATTCGTACCTCTAGACTTCGATCTATGCTCAAATTTTGACCTTCTTCTATTATTATTATTTTCACCTCTTTCTTTACTTCTACCTCTATTTCTAGTACTTACAATAGTTAATGCATCACCAGATGAGGGTTCCTAATTTTTTCTCCACATGTCTTCACTGAGAAGAGTGGCTACAATATCATAAAATCTAAATTTACTTTTGGCAACCACTAAAGTGCTAACTGCCATCACCACACCTTCCCAACTCTTCGGTAAAGAACATAGTAATAAAATTTATTTGATCTCATCATCTAAATTAATGCCCATAGAAATCAACTGGGTGACTAATGTATTTAATTCATTTAAATGATTAGGCATAATACCTCCTCACATTTTCCAATTATATAGGTTTTTCATAATGAATACCTTATTCAAAGCCAATGCCATCTCATACATTGAAGAGAGTTTCTCCCACAACTCCTACGTTGTCTTCTCAATTGAGACATTAGATAAAACATTACTGCAAAGTGAAAGAAAAATGGTAGCTCTTCCTTTCTTGTCCAGTTTCTCCCAACCTTCATCTGATAAAGAACCTTTCCCTTTGGCTTTTCCAGTTAATGCATTTGAGAGATCTTGCTTGATGAGTAATGACTCCATCTACACCTTCCATAGACCAAAGTTTTGACCTGCAAATTTTTCAATCTTCCATTTTTTTGCATTTTCCATGGCTCCAAAAATTCTTCACCAATTTTTAGCACCAAGTTTCTCAACCAAGCTCTGATACCAATTGTTGATGAAAATTGCAGAAGATAATGAAAACAAAATTGTAGAAAATAAGAACAGAAATTCAAAGATTTAAATAACACATAAAGAACACAATATTTATAGTGGTTCACCCAAAGATGGCTAGATCCACTTTCAATAGGGATTATCTCACTTTATTAATTCTAAATGAATTACATATTCAACCAGCAACAACTTTATAATTTTGGCCTCATCTGTAAAATGGTAAAAAACTATCAAAACAGAAAAATTCTAAATTAGCAAACACATGCCAAAAAGAAGTCATTACAAAAAAGGCATCCATTTGAATGTGAGAGAAACTACTGACTAAAATAGAATATTTGGGCTTCATTGAACCCAACATTAAGCATATGCATGATTGAGAGAGTGTCTAATTGTTCTAAGTGATCAATATCATCTCGAACAATTAGGAAGCTAAAATAACTACTTCTTTGTATACAATTGGATATACAGCTTGATCCTTCCTCTGTACTTTAAAAATTGATCCCATTTTCATGGAAGAGATCTTTGAGGAGTTTCATTTGCAAACAAGACAAATTGTATTTGGCTAAGGTTTCCCAACATCAAATAGAAAGTAAGCTTGAGAAAATTGTTGACGCTTTATATGTTAAACAACTATGTGGATAGAGTTGTTTTGCCGATTCCACCCATTCTGAAGATGCCAAGGATCTTAGCCTTCCTCTCCTCTTCTTTACTCATTCCACATAGTGTTGTATTTAAAAATATTGTATAAGCTTATGAAGGAATATCCTCTCAAAATCTTGTACAAGCTTGCCAAGTTCAACTAGATATTTGGCAACATGTAGAAGTTTTGTCCTCTATAGTTCTCTTTGTGCTGCTGACATTATTCCTTCATAGTCACTCTGGTATTTAATAAGGGAAAAGGAAATTTTTATGAGAAATAAATTTAAGTCACTAAAAACATAACCATATTTAATTTACAAATGGTTGAAACAAAGTTTAATGGAAACAAAGAAATTCTACTTCAATTTTTTTTATTTCATGACCTGTGGTAAATGAAATAGATTGAAGGGATTTCTTCCACTCATCAACCTTCTCTCGGTAGCTGGATTTATTTTTGTATTCAATGAATGCACTAGCATAGTCTCCTTTTCCTATGTGGCATAGTGCCTATGGTTCCACCTCAAGAAAAATAGGAATAATCTTAGCTGGACTTTGTAACATGAGAACTAGCTCTGCCAAGCACCATAGGGACTCTGCATATCTTCTAGAGAAGATAGCAATGTGAACTGCAACTGAGTGGATGGTGGTATCAATGCTAGAAGGAAAGGAATTCCCAAGGTCCTATTGTGTGGTGAAGCCCAATCATTTCTTTGGGCATAACTGCTACTTCTTGTCTTTCGTTTCTTTGTCTCCTCATATTCCATTTAGAGGTTATCGGAGGCTGAATAATCTTTGATTATTATTATGTTTGTGGTTGTTTTCAAATGTTGTTGCTATGAAAAAATGTATTGTGTAAAAATATAGTTTTAATAAAGGAGTTTTTACCCTGCTTAAGAGTGGACATAGTCATTATGACGAACCACTATAATTTCTTGTGTTTTGTGTGATTCTTTGTCTAGTATATTTTTCTTTTATTTTCTATAATTCATTTCTCCAATTGTTTACAAATTTATCAACAATTGGTATTAGAGCCTGGTGTTGAGCTCGGTGTTGAAGTAATCCATTGGAAATCGATGAAAAATTTCCAGAGCCATGGATGACATAGACAAATGGAAGAGTGAGAAGTTCACATGCGAAAACTTTGGATTGTGGAAGGTTCAAATGGAATCACTGCTAATAAAGCGGGATCTCTCCTATGCGTTGCTTGGAAAATCCAAGGGAAAAGGCTCAATGTCAGATGAAGATTGGGAGAGTTTGAATATGAAAGTGAGGGAAACTATCTTTCTTTCGCTATCCAACAATGTGTTATTTAATGTTTCAATGGAGAAGACTACAAAAGAGTTGTGGGATAAGCTCTCCAACATGTACAAGATTGCATCAGCATCCAATAAGGTATTCATTATGAAAAAAATATATAATTTGAAAATGAGAGGAGGAATTATGTCAAACCATCTCAAGAAATTTAATGCCTTGATAACTCAGTTGATTTTAGTAGGCATCATTTTAGATGACAAAATCAAAGAATTTTTTTTGTTATGTTCATTACCAAATAGCTGGGAAGGAGTCGTGATGGAGTTAGCACTTCAATGGCTGCCAAAAGCAAATTGAAATTTAATGATGTTGCAGCCACACTTCTCAATGAGGACATGAGAAGGAGAAATCAAGAGCCCTCGTCTAGAGGTGCTTTGACTATAGTGAGTTTTGGAAATAGGGAAAGGAGTCAATATAAAGGTAGGAAGAATAACATAACAAGGTCCAAATATGCTCCTTGTTCGAAGTCCAGAGGTAGAATTGGTACTTATTGGTTTTACAACAAACAGGGTCACATGAAGAAAATTTGTTGGAATTACAAAAAATCCCAAGACAAGGTAAGCAAGAATGGAGTAAATGATGTAGATGATGGTGTCTTGGTTCTATCAACTAGTGGCATAACTGTTGATTCTTGGTGCTTGATTTTGGTGCTTCCTTTCATGCTACTATGTGTTGGGATGCTTTCTCTAATTATCAAGAAGGTACATTTGGTAGTCTTTCTGGGAGATGTTAAAGAATGTGAAATCATAGGTAAAGGTGATGTGCTTTTGTCTTTGAAAAATAGAAATAGGTGGCTTTTGAAAGATGTAGAACATTTTCCCACTTTGAAATGAAGTTTAATTTTGGAGAGCCAGCTTTATGCTCATTGGCATGATGTGAAATTTTTATTAGAAAATTGGAAAGTAACCAAGGGTTTTATGGTGCTTGCAAAAGGAAAAAAGTTGGGAAGTCTTTATGTTTTAGAGCACAATGATGAAGTGGGAGTTGCAATGATGGTTGTGGACAACAGTTTAGATTTTTGATATAAGAGGCTTAGTCATATGAGCAAGTAGGGGATTGAAGTCACACTTTAAAGGGATCAACTTCCTAGCCTAAAATCATTTTTTTTGGAGTTATGTGATCATTTCCTTTATGGCAAGCAAAGTCAGGCTAGCTTTGTGAATATTGGTCATGAGCAAAAGACTACACCTTTGGAGCTCGTGCATTTCGATGTCTTTGGTCCAACTGAGGTAACCTATTTTAGAGGTACAAACTATTTTGTCACTTTTTTAATGATTGCACTTGAAAACTTTGGATTTATATGTTGAATAGAAAATAAGAAGTGTTTTCAAATTTTAAGACTTTTAAGGCTGCTATAAAAAATTAGATTGGGAAAAAAATTAAATGCCTACTAACAGATAATGAGGGAAAGTGTTGCTCTTCAAAGTTTGACAGTTTTTGTGTAGATAATGGCATTCACTAAATTAAGGTGGTCCCATTCGCCACTTAGGAAAATAGTGCAGTTGAGAGGTTGAATTAGACGATTATTGAGATAGCTTAGTGTATGCTCTCGAATGTCAGATTGGGGAAATATTTTTGGGTAGAGGCTTGTAATACTAAAATTTATTTGATCAATCTAGCTCCTTCATCTCGATTAGATTTCAATGTTCCATAGGAGAGATGGCTTGGGAAAAGAATCTCTTATGACTATTTGTGTGTGTTTGGTTGTAAAGCCTTTGTAAACATTCCTTAGGAGTAGCAAACGAAGCTCGATCTCAAATCAGAGAGATGTATTTTTCTTGGCTATGGTGAGGATCAGTTTGGTTTTGGCTTTGGGATCTTGTTTCCAAAAAGATTATTCCTAGTTAGGATGTCATCTTCAATGAAATTGTTTTTCTAGGTTTGCAAAAACATAACACTCCTTCCAATGCATATATAGATGTTGATTTGTTTGACAATGACACGCATCCAATGCAAAAGTGGTACCTTTTCAATACAACGACTATTATTTTTCACCCTTCTACTATTATTGGTTTGCATCCTTCTTTAGTGCCTTCTCATAAACCCTTCATTATTTGTTCTTTTCCACCTAATGTGTCATTGTTGCATACTCAAGGTAGCTTGCAACCTTCTATACACAGCCTGCCCCCTTTAATAATTGCAATGTAGTCTTCCTTTGATCATGTGTTTCCTTCCTCGATTCATCCTATGTCTTCTGATTTTGGTTCGTGGCCACCTATATCTAGCATGCTGCATGATATTCATAATTTGTAGCCTCCTCCAATTGTTAGTCAAACATAGGTGTTTGAAACTTATCCACAGCCTCTCCATATCCATACAAATCATGAATACCAACTATTCAAAAATCCTTCTAATATTTATGTGTTACCATCTACAATTGGCACAACTTCCTCTTGTCATACTCTGCCTTTGGTAAAGGTTGTGTTTCCTCCCATAGGTAATACATCTCCTTTGTTTTGTTTATCACAACCTCTAAAATGTGAATTGTTTCAAATTCCATCCCATCAAACTTTGGATATTGGAGGTATGCCAAGTTTGGCACCAGGAAATATGCAACATGCTCCTAGTTCGACAGAGGTAGGAAATCTACAAGACTTTGGACTACTAAGGCAGAGCTTTGGTGGAAATGTACAGAGACAAGGTAATTTACAATCTGATATAGATGATGTACAAAATTAGTTACAAAGATTAATTTTAGAAGATAATTTGCAGCATGAGCAAGCTCCTCAGTTAAGGAGGTCTACAAAAGAGAAGAGGTGTCCATCTAAGTATGATGACTATGAAATTTTACTTTCTAATTAGTTAGATCCAACCACATTTAAACAAGCCTGCAAAGATGAAAACTCGTTGCAATGGATGGTTGCAATGCACGAAGAAACGAAGTCATTGATAGAAAAAAAACTTGGGATTTGGTTACTCTTCCACCAAATTGAACACCTCTAAAAAATAAGTGGGTGTATAGGCTGAAAGAAGAAGCTGGGGGGAATAAACATTACATCGCTAGATTGGTTGTAAAGGGGTTTGATAAAAAAAAGATGATTGATTTTAATGAAATTTTCTCACCTATTGTTAAAATGCAAACAATTCGTGTTGTGTTGGGCATAGCAGCTATTTGGGACCTTGAGCTTGAACAACTTGACGCCAAAACATCATTTCTTCATGGAGATATTGAGGAGGAGTTATATAGGAGTAGCCTAAAGGTTTTGCATAGTAGGGTCAGGAACATTTATATTATATCGATTGAAGTGGAGTTTGTATGGGCTCAAGCAAGCCCCAAGCCAGTGGTATCTCAAATTTGATAGCTTCATGATTCAACACCATTTCATTCATAGTGAATTTGACCCCTATGTTTATTATAAAAAGCTTGCTAGTGATGAGTTTGTCATTCTTTTGTTTTATGTTGATGATATGCTAGTTGTGGGCACTAGTGTGAAGATTGTTCGAGAATTAAAACATCATTTAGCTCAATGCTTTGCCATGAAAGATTTAGGGGAAATGAAGAGGATTCTTGGGATGCACATTATTAGGGATAGAAATAAGAAAGAAATCAGATTATCTCAAGAAAAATATATTTACAAAGTTTTGGATAGGTTCAATATGATGAATGCAAAGTCTATTTCTACTCCTTTGGCTGATCATTTTTGCTTATCTTCAACTATGTGTCATAAAACTCAATAAGAGGAAGAAAAAATGAAGGGAGTTCCATATTCATTAGTAGTTGGGAGTTTGATGTATGCCATGGTTTGTACTCATCCAGAGATTGCTCATGTAGTGGGAATTGTGAGAAGATTTATGAATAATCCAGGTAAAAGTCATTGGCGGGTGGTATAGTGGATTTTGAGGTACTTGAAAGGTACATCCAATCATGTTTTATGTTTTTGAGGTAATGACACTCAGCTACAAGTTTATGTTGATTCAGATATGACTAAAGATTTGGATAAAAGGAGGTCTACAACAGGTTAGGTTTTTACATTTGTCAGGGCAGTGATTAGTTGGGTTTCACAATTGCAATAGGTGCTTGCACTCTCATCTACAAAGAAAGAATACATTGCTCTCATTGAAGGAGCAAAGGAGATGATATGGTTACAACACTTTTTGGGGGAGTTGTGGTGTAAGCAATCTGTTTTCACCTTATTTTGTGATAGCAACAATGCTATTCATTTGGTGAAGAATTCTACTTTTCATAATCAAACAAAGCACATTGAATTGTGATATCATTTCATTTGCCATGTTCTTGATGAGGGTAAGCTGCAGGTGGAGAAAATTGACATGAAAGTCAATCCGGCAGATGCTTTGACCAAGGTTGTACCTTGAGAGAAGTTCAAGTTCTAGATGGCTTTTCTCGCTATTGTGAAGAAATAGCCTTAAGCAAGGAGTGGGGAATTTCTCTGGGCCGTTTTCTTGTAGTTGTGATTGGTCTTCAAGTGGGAGATTGTTGTGTGGTGAAGTGCAATCATTTCTTTGGGCATAACTGCTGCTTCTTGTCTTTGGTTTCTTTGTCTCCTCATATTCCATCCAGAGGTTTATTGGAGGCTGAATAATCTTTGATTATTATTATGTGTGTGGCTCTTTCCGAATGTTGCTGCTATGAAAATATTTACTATACAAAAACAGAGTTTTAATAAAGGAGTTTTTCCCCTACTTGAGAGTGGACGTAGTCATTTATGACGAACCACTGTAATTTCTTGTGTTCTGTGATTCTTTGTCTGGTATATTTTTTTTTTATTTTATGCAATTCATTTCTGCAAATTTATCAATAGCTCCATCTCCTCCAAATCAATAAAAGCTCGTATTCCTAATTGCTTGAGGGAATCGTAGAGCGGAAGAGCCGGAGCATGTTTAGAATCAGGGCCTCTGTGATTGATGAAGAAATCCAACAATCTTGTTTGCTCAGAAACCTTTCTCCTTATGTCCTCAGGTACAATTCCTAAGAAAGCATGATATTTACATTTTGGTTGGGGGGTGATGAAGAAGATGCCATTGATTTCAGAAAAGTTTATTTTTCTTTGAGCCTATAAAGATGTGGATTTATGGGAAATAGGAAGAATAATGTGAGTTGCAGATGATCGGAGGCATACCAAATATGGATTTATGTGGAAGAGGAGAAGAGTTAATTGGATATATATAATAAAAATCAGAGGCGTAAAAGGCGGGTTTGTTCCTCCTTCAAAACAACGAGGAAAACAACATTCAAAAAATGCACACGGCACCGAAAGTACAGATGAATGGAAGAAGTTCGTTTCAATGTGTCTACAGCTTGTCGGCGACTCAGAGAAAATGTATCGGCCAATTTTCCAAGTATTGCGATAGGGATTGGCAGGTATTACAACGGGGGTTGTCGTGCAGCGTCCATTTATGGGATAACTTTTGGCCCGATCACTTTAATTTTACTATTAATAATCTCACTTTATATTGTATTTGTTACCAAAGTATCCAATCTAGCAATTATATTAAAAGTGTAAAATATTGTCACAAAAAAGTACATAAAATAAAGGCCCACAAAAAATATTAATTTTTTTAATTGAAGGAAAGTTTTATTAGTTTAAAGTATACTATTAGTAAGTGGGGTTCATGTTTTACAATAATTTGACATATTTTAAATAGAAATAAATTTATGACAAAGCTATAAATAAACAATTATATAGTTCTATAAAGGAAACAATTATTAAATCACTAGTTTAACATAAAAATAAATAAACAATAACAATTGAATCACAAGAGAAAAAACACTATTAAGAGGTAGGTCTTAACTTTCAAGATTATACCAATCACCATTAGTAAATCCTTGCCACCATCCATAAGATCTCACCCGTCATTAGTAGTTATCACCAAACTATGTATCGTCTTAGATTTAGTTTAGGGTAAACCAAGGTGAATAAATAACACACACTACTTGAAAGAACTTTCCCTTATGTGAAGGGTCCTAAGTACACTATAAATTTTTTTGGAAGAATAATATAGAAGTAGAGACAACCCACTTTTTAATAATTATGCATTCCAGAGCCCATTTTAAACATTTATTAGAAAATCAAATATACAAAGACCAAATTATGCTTTTAATATTTTACAACTGACACTTTGGATCCTGAAAATACTTGAATTTACAACAATGGATTCATTGACTTATAAAAACTTGTTCTCCAAAAATGAACTAGTTACAATAAAAAGTTGGAAGCAAATGAATACACCCAAACAAGAAGAATGTAAGAATAATTCAATTTTAATTATCAAAAAAAATATTTATAATAAATATCTATGAGACCATACTTTGAATAGGCATGAAAATAAAATAAAAAATCAAATTCAATATTCAATTAAGCAAGATAGCTTTAGGATTGTAAGAATTCTTCAAGCTCACTAATATTATCTTAAAATCATACCTTATAGGAAATTGGATGCAGATTTAACAAAATGATAAAGACGCATAGAAAGAAAAGATCCAACTATATGATTCATGAAACATAATGTATCCATCCTTTTATAATTCATTTATGGACATATAATTAATACATGATGAAATTTAACAAGATTTAGTTGTTGTTACTACCATTTTCATTTAGGGATTTGAAGGGGCACTTAAGATTATAAAATGTGAATGACAAATGAAAACGTATATTAAATACAATGGTCAAATATGAAAAAATGCACAAATTTTTCATCCAAAATTAATAAATGAATTTACCATCTTCTTAAGGCTTTCACAAAAATAATCCTATCATACATTGAATTATTAGGAGTTTTACATGATTACAATTTTAGTCTTAGCTTTCAAGCTTTGATATATATGCTCTAAAATTTGTGGTTAGATTTTCAAAGTATTCTTTATTGATTCAAAAAGAGAACTCTTGATATCGAATTCAATTCTTTTTCACCAAATTTCTACTAAAAATAGTAAACATATATGCTCTCCCAAATCCTTACGTCTTATCATATATAAACATGAACTTAACTATATATAATAAATAAAATTAAAATATTAATATAGAAAAAAAACATATCTTCATTACATAAATGTAAAATGTAATATATAATATACAAATAAAAAGATCCATAAAGAAAAAAACATTGAATTTTGAAACATATGAAATATATATAATATATTAAATAATGAGAAAAAAAAAACTTTGAACCTTTGAAATATGCTATATACTTCCACATTTTGGATACATGTCCACTAGAGCGCATTTCCAACTATGATATCTAACAAAATCCCCTTTCCTATATGCTTTGCTGAATGTCCACACCATGTTCCAAAGCGCCGAAATTTATACAAATTCCTTTGTTTGCTGAAAAACAAAAGCAAAGAAAATGTGTTTATTTCACTCTCCCCCATGGAAGATTCCATTCCAACAGGCCGATGTGAATGTTACAAACTACTATAATTTGTTTTATTTCTGATGTAGCTTATCAATAATTGTACGTAAAACGTTGAGAGTTCTCCATTCTTCACCAATTTTGACGGCCCCCGCACACCGCCACTTGATTACTCTATGCCCAGAAAGAACATTCTGAAGTCGCTCGATATTATGTATCCTTTCAAACAAAAATTGTTTCGGAATTACTGTGGTAATTATCAATTGCCCTTGTACCTGAAATCCCTTGGCAACATATTCTTCTAGCAATGGACGAACAGAGCTATTAACCTCGACCACAGTGCATGCGATAATTGCACTTGTATTACCCACCAACTTGAATAAATCTATTTCATATGTACAAAAACGAGCCTCAGAAAACACAGATGGATTTAAAATTGACTCCGCCACATTCGCTGCTCTTCCAATTATTTGAATATAGTCTGACCCCCCAATCTAAAATTAAAAAAGAAAATAAAAAGAAAAAAGTTAAAAACTCTTAGTTCTCCCACAGAAAAGTATCTTTCATTTACATATCCAGTTTAAACATTGCTTCAAAAGTCTATATCATGTTATAAGAAAAACTGATGGTCAATTTTGAACTATAAAAATACATATATGATCGAAAGTTAAAAGGAAGGTTTGGAATCAATACCTCATAAGCCTTGCGAATGTAATGTATGGATGCATTGCTGCGACATAAAAGCTGAGATACTTTCAATCCAAGTGGCTTTTCCATACCTACCATATTCTCCAGCTTCTCACAAGAGTAAATGAAAATACTCACAGCGAAGGTTTCTCCCAAATCGAGGAAATCAAGCTCTGGGCAATCACATATCGAAAGCGGCACCACATTAAAGGTACAACAGGACAGTGATACTCTCTTCAGTTTTTGACATTTGATCAACACAGCAGACTTGAACTTCAGACAGCCATCAATTTCAATGTTCTGGAGAGAGTTCACACCCTCAAAATTCAACGCGACCTCAAGCTCCGGACACCGAGAAATAATCAGTTGTACAAGATTCTTGAGATTTGATATTTCTGACACACTTCTCAGGTCGGGACAAGCATCCAAGTGAAGACTCTTCACTGTAGTTGGCAAAGCTATTTTCTGTAGGTTCTTACACCTGAATATGCAAATCTCCTCAAGCTCCACACAATCCGATATCCAAAACTGTAATCCTGACACACCTTTCAAAAATATACAATCAGTCACCTGAAGGCGTTTGAGCCTCTGGCATTCCTTAATTGTGATACATTTTAGGTAACATTGACCACGAAGGACTTGCAACTCCTCAAGCTCAGGACACTCGCTAATGTACAGCTCTGTAAGCCTTGAAAGATCGCCCATTGCTGCCACCGTCTGCAAGTTTCTGCACCGCTGCACCGTAAGTTCCATGAGTGCCATTGGCAGTATTATGTTGTTCAGCTTCTCACAAGAGTGGATGTTAATCCTCTTCAACCAGTTAAGTATGGCAAGACTTGGCAACTCCTCAAGTTCAGGACAGTCGCTAATACACAGTTCCGTAAGCTTTGTAAGATCACCCATTCCTTCCACCAGCTGAAATTTTCTACAACGTTGCACTGTGAGTTCCATGAGTGTCATTGGCAGTATTATGCTATGCAGCTTATCACAAGAATCAATCACAATCATCTGCATGCAGCTCGGGTTGGCAAAAATCGACATCTCCTCAAGCTCAGGACACTCACTAATGTACAGCTCCATAAGCTGGCCCATTACCGCCACTGTCTGTAGATTTATGCACTTCTGCACTGTGAGTTTCATGAGTGTCATTGGCAGTATTATGCTGTGCAGCTTATCACAATTGTCAATGCTAATCATTTTGAAGCATGTCAGTCTGGCGAAATTCGGTATCTTCTTAAGCTCAGGACACTCACTAATGTGCAGCTCTGTAAGATCTGTAAGCTGGCTCATTTCTACCAACGTCTGGATTTTTCTGCATCTCTGCACTGTGAGTTTCATGAGTGTCACTGGTAGTCTTAGGCTGTGCAGCTTCTCACAAGAATCAATTGTAATCATCTTCAAGCAGCTCAGTCTGGCAGAACAGGGCAACTCCTCAAGCTCAGGACACTTACATATAGACAACGATTCCACATAAAAGTTAATTGACACCCTTTTCAGATTTTGACAGTCGTCCAATAGAAAAGACTCCAGCTTCCAACATCCATCAATTTTAATGCTCTGAAGAGAGTTCATACCCTTAAACTGCAATGGAAGCTCAAGCTGCCAACACTCAAAAATAATCAGTTCTACCAGATTCGTGAGATGCGCTATTCCTTGCACACATTTGAGTACTCTACAAGATTCCAATTGTAAATTCTTCAATGTTTTTGGCAAAGTTATTTCCCGCAGCTTTCCGCACCTGAATATGCACATCTTCTCAAGACAAGTTAGCCGTTCAAAAGAAGGCACCTCTTCAAGTGCCGGACAATCAGATATCCACAACTGTGCCAGATGGTCTAGATCAAACCTACCCCACACTCTTTTCAAAATCACACAATCAGTCATGCGAAAGCAAGTGAGCTTACCACAGCCGTCAATTGTAATTCTTTCCAGGCAACTTAAACCACAAAGAACTGGCAACTCCCTAAGCTCAGGGCACATACTAATGTGCAACTCTGTAATCTGTGTGAGATTGCCTATTTCTGCAACCCTTTCCAATTTTCTGCACTGTTGCAGTGTGAATTTGATGAGTGTTGTAGGCAGCGTTATCGTGCGCATCTTCCCACATTCAACAATGTCAATCCTCTTTAAACAGTTTGAGCCTGAGAGACTCAGCTCAAGATCAATCTCCACACATTCACGAATTTTCAGTTCTACAAGCTTTGAAAGATTAGATATTCCAAACACACTTTTAAGATTTGCAATTTTCAAATTTTCTAGCCAGACCAGATCTGCAACACCCAATTCAAGCTCAGGGTTATCACTAATATTCAATTCAACTAACTTTGTAAGAGCAGACGTTGCCAGTATATTTTTTAAGTCTATGCAAGCATTCAACTCAAGACTTTTGAGAGTCGTTGGCAAACTAATGTTTTTCAGGTTCCCACACCGGAGAATCTGAATCTTATCAAGATATGTTAGACTCCTAAAACACGGCAACTGTTCAAGCATTGGACAATCCGATATGGATAATCCAACAGAATCAAAGTCACCGGATACTCTCTTTAAGATTCCACAATCAGCCAACATGATGTTATTGAGCTTCCCACATCCATTAATTGAAATACCCCCCAAGCAACTTGCACCACGAATAACTGGAAATTCTCGAAGTTTTGGACAGTCGCAAATATTCACCACTCGAATCACTTCGAATGTTATTCCTGATACTGTTTCCAAACTTTTACAACTATTCAACTCAAAACATTTCACCTTCACAGACCTATGAAGTGATATCCTCTTGAGAGAACTTAAACCCACAAGAAACAACCCAAGTTGAAGTGACCAACACCAAAAAATGCTTATTTCTACAAGGTTTTGAAGATGAGATACTCCTGTCAGACTTTTCAAATAATCACATTCTTTAATTATAACCTTTTCCAGGAAGCGCAAATGTCCAAGATTTAACTCGTGAAGCTTTGAACATCTACTAATGTTCAATTCTACAAGCATCCTAAAACTTGATATACCTGGCACACTTTCCAAACTAGTATCTGCAATATCAATCTTTTTTAGGTAGCTCAGATCACCAAGACACAACTCTTCAATCTGAGGGCATTCACTAATGCTCAATTCTTTAAGCTGTGTAAGATCAGAAGTCACTAACAATCTCTGAAGATATTCACACTTGCTAATCTTAAGACAATTCAATGTTTTAACTCTTGTAAACTGCACTTCTATGAGACTTTTCATGCAAGAAAACTCCAAGGATCGAAGACATGGACAATAATTTCCATTAATTACAATCCTTATTATATTTTCTTGTTCTCTAATTACTACATCTTCAACGAAGCTCAAAGGAGCCTTAACAATAGCAAATTTTTGGCCACCATTTTCTTCTTCTCTAATTACTACGTCTTCAACGAAGCTCAAAGGTGCCTTACCAATAGCAAACTTTTGGCCACCATTCGTTTGGAGGGATCCTGAAACTCTTCTGCGCCTCATCGGCCTAAATAATTTCATTTTCCATATGTGTTGACCATCATTGACTTCCTTTTCGACTTCATTTTCGACTTCCTTTTGTACATTAGTTGAAATTCCCAAGAAATCTGGAAACTCTTCCAAAGAAGTTCCATCAATTTCCAGCTCTTTCAATTTAGAGGGAGCCTGAAACTCAAAATAAAGTTGTCTTATACTTTCAATGGTAGAAACAATCAAGAAACTAACCATAGCATAATTCATTTCATTATATGACTAATGGAGAGCTAGTTTCCTAATGGAAAATTGTAAAATACCTCTACATCTTGCTGCCACAATCTTTTGAAATATCCATTGCTGATTTTGAAGCTCTGCAAATTCTGAAGCGAAATCCATGAAGGAATTCTTTGCTGACGCGATAGATGATTTGCATTTGAAGACGAATATGGGTAGCGAACGTAAAGCCATATCAAACGTGATGAGATATCTTGTTCATCACCCGAATCCCGTAGAAAGAATTTAACTTCAGAATTGAGGGAGCTGTCAAAAATAGAATGGAAACACGTTCCTTTGGTTTGAGAAAAGATGTTTTCCAATCCCTTTGATTTCTGCATTCAGCGAAGGGGTTCAGATTGTATTGTAAGAAGTGACGATTTGAATTATCATTTTGATTTGGTGAATAGCAGAAATATGGAGGAACACGCTTACCAATTTTTGAAGATCTTGAGGAAGCCAGAGGCGCCGAGGATGGCTTAGTTCTTTTGCCATTTCTCTTCCCAAGTCCCGCAGGTGGTCGTGCATTCTCAATTCAGGCACATGATATTCTATTTCTTCCACAAGACACTTGTCTTTCAATGTTTGCAGTCCACTTTGAGCACTCCATCCTGATGCCTTCCACACACTTATGGCTGTACTCTTCGGTTGGTAAACAAAAAAGCATGCCATATCCATGAAAATTTGTTTTTCCTCTGCGTTCAATGCATCAAAGCTTATTTTAAGCTTTCTTCGTATATCTTGATGCATCGTAGTACCAACCTTTTTAAGCTCCGATCTCCAATAACTTTCATCTCGACCATGAACATGCCTTCCCAGAACTTGAAGAGACAGGGGTAAGCCTCCACACACGCCTAAGAAGTCGTCAACAAGACCCTCGTATCCGCTAGCCGGATGGGATTGAGAAAAGGCATGCCAACTGAAAAGCTCTCTGGCATCATCTTTATTCATTCCTTTTAAATGATAACCTACTTTAATTCCCTCGGCTACAAGGACCCCTACATCCCGGGTCGTAATTATTATCAGACTATTGCCCGGCTTTTTAAGCATATGCGTGATTGAGAGGGCGTCTAACTGTTCTAGGTGATCAATGTCATCTAGAACAATTAGGAAGCTCAAAGAACTGCTTCTTTCTATACAATTGAATATATAGCTTGATCCTTCCTCTGTACATTGGAAACTGATCCTATTTTCACCAAAAAGATCTTTCAAGAGTTTCGTCTGTAAATAAGATAAATTGCTCTTGGCCGAGGCTTCCCGGACATCAAATAGAAAGCAAGATCGAGCAAATTGTTGACGCTTTCTGTTAAACAACTCTTTGGATAGAGTTGTTTTGCCGACCCCACCCATTCCGAAGATGCCAACGATCTTCGCCTTCCCTTCCCCTTCTTCATTCATTCCACACTGGATTTCAATATCTTGCATAAGATTCTGAAGGCATCTCCTCTCAAAATCTTGTACAAGCTTGTCAAGTGCAACTGGATATTTGGCAACGTGCAGAAGTCTTGTCCTCTGTAGTTCTCTTTGCACTGCTGATATTATGCCTTCACAGTCACTGCTACTTAACAAGGGAAAAGGAAAATTTTATGAGAAATAAATTTAAGTCACTTAAAAAGCAACCATATTTAATTTACAAAGGTTTGAAACAAAGTTTAATGGAAACAGAGAAATCTTACTTCAGATTTTTTATTTCGTGACCAGTGGTAAATGAAATAGATTGAAGGGCTTTCTTCCACTCGCCAAGCTTCTCCAGGTACCTGGATTTCTTTTTGTATTCAATGAATGCACCAGCGTAGACTCCTTTTTCTACGTGGCGTAGTGCCCAGGGTTCGACCTCAAAAAAAACAGGAATAATCTTAGCTGGACTCTGTAACATGAGAACCAGCTCCGCCAAGCACCATGGGGACTCTGCATATCTTTTGGAGAAGATTGCAATGTGAACTGCAGCTGAGCCAATGGCGGTCTCAATGGTAGAAGGGAAGGAATGCCCAAGTTCCATCTCTTCCAAATCAAGAAAAGCACGTATTCCTAATCGCTTGAGGGAATCGTAGAGCGGAAGAGCCAGGGCATGTTTGGAATCAGGGCCTCTGTGATTGATGAAGACATCAAACAATCTTGTTGACTCAGAAACCTTTCTCCTTATGTCCTCAGGTTCAATTCCTGAGAAAGCATGATATTTACCCTTTGATTGGGAGGCTGATGAAGAAGATGCCATTGATTTCAGAGAGGCTTATTTTTCTTTAACCCTATGAAGATATGGGTTTATGTGGAACGGGAAGAGTAATGTGAATTGCAGATGATCACAGGCATACAAAATATGGATTTATGTGGAAGAGGAGGAGAAGAGTTAATTCCGTATATATACTAAAGATGTGGCGTAGCAGGCCGGTACGTTCCTTCATCGAAACAACGACGAAAACGGCATTCTATCACACGGCACCGACTTATACAAAGTAAAGAGGAGTGGAAGAAATTCATATCAATGTGTATTCAGCTTGTCGGCCACTCGGAGAAAACATATTGGCCAAATTTTCTAAGTATTGCGATGGGGGTTTCCAAGTATTGCAACGGGAAAACCTTGAACATGACAAAGGATATTTGCGGGGAAGCGAATCATCGTTTTATGTTCTCTCTCTCAGCAATTTTCCTCCTCGTAGACTATGCAAATTCCCTCACGGAAGAAAATAAGAACAGAGTTTTAGTGGAAGACAAATGTTTGACACCCATGTGATTAGTTGTTAAAGCCAAAGTTAAATGTTAGTTGCATCAAAAAAGATGGCGTATATCACACGGGAGCTTCCTTCGCTTTCTTTTGGAAACGGGGTGTGAAGGGGCACTAGGTATATTCCATCCACTTGCACATCATAACCTTGTCCACGCTTGATTTTTTCCAATATGGAAAGTACGTAAGATTAGCAGGTTTCAATGTTTTGTCCATTGAAACATTACGAGACAAGGAAAATGGGACCACAGATTTTAACTTTCATAATAATGAAGATGCCTTGGTCCTTACAGATGTTAAATATTGGGTTGGTTCAATAGTTCGAACATTGGTGCAAAACATAGGTCATTGTCACGTGTTACTCTTGTAGTACCGAATCAATATTTTAAATTAAAATTAATAAAGATATTTTTAGTGTATAATGGATATACAGATTATTGTATTTGTTAAAAATAAATATATAATGGGGTAATGCACAAGGTCAATTGAGACGATGTTTAACAAGAGATATTTTGTGCATAATTTTTGTCTTTATAGACAAGGGCTTTAGGAAAATTCACCGCCAGTAATTGGAAAATTCATCGTCAGCAATTCACCACCACGGAAAATTAAATTTAAATATATAATGGGGTAATGCACAAGGTCAATTGAGACGATGTTTACCAAGAGATATTTTGTGCATAATTTTTGTCTATATAGACAAGGGCTTTAGGAAAATTCACCACCAGCAATTGGAAAATTCATCGTCAGCAATTCACCACCACGGAAAATTAAATTTAAATATATAATGGGGTAATGCACAAGGTCAATTGAGACGATGTTTAACAAGAGATATTTTGTGCATAATTTTTGTCTTTATAGACAAGGGGCTTTAAGAAAATTCACCGCCAAAAATTGGAAAATTCGTCGTCAACAATTCACTTCCACGAAAAATTAAATTTAAATATATAATGGTGTAATGCACAAGGTCAATTGAGACAATGTTTAACAAGATATATTTTGTGCATAATTTTTGTCTTTATAAATAGGGGCTTTACGAAAATTCACCGCCAGCAATTGGAAAATTCATCGTCAACAATTCACCGCCACATAAAATTAAGTTTAAATATATAATGGGGTAATGCACAAGGTCAATTGAGACAATGTTTAACAAGAGATATTGTGTGTATAATTTATGTCTTTATAAACAGGGGCTTTAGGAAAATTCACCGCCAACAATTGGAAAATTCATCGCAACAACTCACCGCCACAGAAAATTAAGTTTAAATATATAATGGGGTAATGCATAAGGTCAATTGAGACGATGTTTAGCAAGAAATATTGTGTGCATAATTTTCGTCTTTATAAACAGGGGCTTTAGGAAAATTCACCGCCAACAATTGGAAAATTCATCATCAGCAATTCACTGCCATGGAAAATTCATTTAAAATTTTGAATTAGAAACCTCCAACTTGAAATGCACATTACACTAAAAAATTAATTTATTTTTTTTATAAAAATAAGCTTCTCATTATAAAATTGAGATAGTTTCAAAATTGAAAAAGCTATTTAGGAGGAATCTTTTTATAGCAAGTAGTGAAATTATCTATTTTCTCCTTAAAAAAATTGCTTAATCATGTTCACACCTTGTTTGAAATATTAAATATACATAAAATAAAAGAAACATAAAGTCTTCTTATGCAAAAGAAAAGCAATTATTTACAAAAGTAAATTGGTTGAAGAAATTTTTGTGCTATATTTTATTTCATGGGGAATGTGGTTGTATTGTGAGGCTTAGAAATCCTTGAGTTGTACAAAGTGCATTTGAGAAAAGGTCAAATTTGCAAACAACAAATGATTTGAGTGTCTTTACACACTAAATATCAAAGGTCATAATGATAAAAATCATAAACAACCACTAACTTTGGATTCTATACAAATAAGGTAAACATGTATGATAAAAAAATTGAGTTCAAATAGTAGTATCCTTAAAAACTGATTATATTAATTACATACATTTATGTTAAATAGTATCTTGTATTAAAAAAAGGAAGAAAAATCGATCCATTTGGATTTGAAGAACAACATTGTTTGTCAAAATTTCAAGAGATGGTTTAAAATGTACATTGGTTGATATCTTCACATGTGTTTCATAATCTAGTTTGATAATTGAAAAAGGATGTGATGATCCAACTACAAAGCCTTGTAAAGAAAATTAATTTCACATCATTATAGAATTATAATACTTTAAATCATGGAGTAACTTGACCAAATAATATAAATAAAAATTAACTACTTACAATAATACTTATTGTGGTGGCTAAGATGAGAAAAATGATAGAAATTTGAAAAATAATAGTTTTTGTTGTTGTCTTTCATGAATTATCATCATACAACTAGGTTGCAATATAAGTAGAGTGAACTAAAACATTTGCATCCATAATAACATTTGTATTCAATTTAATAAAACTATAGACATATATTGAAATTGATAGTTATACAATTTTTTTGAGCGTACATTTTTTCTTTCCATTGTCAATAGATAATTCTCTTAAGCAATCCTTTTCTTTCTTTCCTAGCACAATACATGGAATATCTTGCATCTATTCATATATTTTATTTATGAAGGTGGAGCACATACAAATAATTGCAAGGACTCTTACCTTTGATATAAATATTAATATGAATTTAGTTGGTGATCAATGTTGCTTATCTTGATTATTTCTCTTTCAATTGATAAACTCTATGATTTACAAATTTCTTAGGACCATGCCATTTTTAGAGGAATCTGGCAACACCCATCATGAGTTGGGATGATTTCATTTGTAGTGGTAAATTTGTGAACAATAGATTTTGAATCTTCTTGAGATAAGCTCATAGTTTATCCAAATGGGTCTTGGGAGTTGATTGGGATGATCCCACAATATTGGTTTACAATTTTTGGCCAAACTGGACACTGAACTGATTTTTACTAAATCTTCACTTTCATACACCTATAGCGGCTAAACCGTGAGAAATTTGAAGATGATGCAAACTAGTGATTTGTGAAATTTTGTTTGTAGATTCTAAATATATTTATAAAAAAAAATTTGGAATCAAATTGCACTTCTTTTCCCATCTCCTTCGAAAACTAGTTTTTTTCAATAAACACCATTTTTAAGGAGTGACGCTCACCGCATAACACAACTTTTTTCTCATGAAGGAAAAAAAAAAAAATTAGATTTGTAACTACAATATCTAGTGCTTCCAATTGGTTTCATAGTGTTTTATTGAATATTTTCTCTTTAATAAAGCTTTGAAGTCAAACCAATTACAATTCAGACATAGGCGGACTGTATAACACATAACTTTTTTTTACATGTATTGAAATTCAATTTATTTATTTTGGTTGAATCGAGGGCTTCAATATCTAGTGCACTCATATTTTTCAAAAAAAGAAATTGATAATCTTCTATTTTTCCACATGTTCAGAATAGAGAGCTTGATTTTTCAGTGAAAAACCTACAATCATAAGAAATAAAAAATAAATATCATAATCAAATTAAATTTAACCAAAATTATACTTTTTTGGAAGCTTATAATAAGGACTACATACTTAAAAAAATTAAATTTAAATGAATTCATTTGATCCCCCAAAAGGTAAATCAAAAGTGGTTTCTTATCAGCATTTTGATAGGTGTAAAGGAGACTCCATTATAGGTATGGTTTTAAACTAGCGGGGTTCTATCCAAGGGGGATTGGTCTATGGTTGTTTGATCAAACCCTTTTCAATTGGAATCCTTTAAATAGAATTTTTCAAGGCTTAAATCATTATATTTTCTAAAAATATGTGATTTCAGCAAAATTAAGATCTCCCAAAAACTGTAAACCATTATTGTCGCAACACCCATTGGAATAATTATTAGTGTTAGGTATTAAGGTGTATCAACCTTTGTAACTTCTTAGAATTAATTAATTAATTTAATGATGCCTATATTGTAATTTCTTGCTCACTTTTATGTTTCATCTAATGTGACTAGGCATAGTGTGTTGCAGTTTGATAAGCTTGATTGTCATTGATGTCAAAAGTGTGTTATGTTGTATATGCTTTAGAGATTGTTATTGTGCAGAGATATCTAATGGTGCATGTTAGCATTACAATGATCTAGAAGACTAGCAATCAGTTTGTTGCCTAAGTATGATGCAATTGTGGGTAGGCATGTCTTGATGTGTTTCCAAGATGCCTACAATCATATTTTGCCAATTTGGTGTACCACACTTCATGACAAGTTGTAGAAGTTTATTCTAAGGTATTCACATTATATATTCTAAGACAAAGTCTTTGTATTTTGGTCTACACCCTTCCACAAAGCAATAGCTCATCTTGCAGGTCCAAATTTAAGCTCATTAAGATGTGAATGTGTTATATCCAAAGTTTCATATGGGTGATCCCAGAATACTGGTTTACAATTTTTGGCCAAACGAGACACTGAACTAATGTTTTTAAACTAAATCTTCACTTTCAGACACCTATAACGGCTAAACAATGAGAAATTTGAAGATGATGCAAAGTATTGATTTGTGAGATTTTTTCTATAGATTCTAAATATATTTTATTCAAAATTTATGGAATTAGATTGCACTTCTTTTTCCATCTCCTTCAAAAACTTGTTTTTTTCAGCAAACACCATTTTTAAGGAGTATTGCTCACCGTATAACATATAATTTTTTTTCCATAAAGGATAAATTTCTATTTTTTTCAAATTTAGATTTTTAACTATGATATCTAGTGATTACAATTGGTTTCATAGCTTTTTATTGAATATTTTTTCCTTAATCAAGTTTCGAAGTCAAACCAATTACGATTCAGACATAGGAAGACTGTTTAACACAATTTTTTTTGTATGTATCGAAATTCAATTTATTTCTTTTGTTGGAGCAAGGACTTCAATATCTTGTGCACTCGTTATTTTCAAATTTTTTTTATAATCTTCTATTTTTTCACATGCGCAAAACAAAGAGCTTGATTTTCAGTTAAAAACTTGCATTCACAAGAAATAAAAAAATAAATATAATAATCGAATTAAATTCAATTAAAATTATACTTTTTTGGAAGCTTATAATAAGGAATACATACTTACAAAAAATAAACTTTAAATGAATTCATTTGATCCCCCAAAGAAAAATAAAAAGTGGTTTTGAATTAGCATTTTGATAGGTGTAAAGGAGACTACATTATAGGTATGGTTTAAAACTAGTGGGGTTCTATCCAAGGGGGATTGGTATAAGGTGGTTTGATCAAACCCTATTCAATTGGAATCCTTTAAATGGAACTTTTCAAGGCTTAAATAATTATATTTTCTAAAAATATGCGATTTAAGAAAAAATCAAGATCTCCTAGAAAGTGTAAACCACTATTGTGGCAACACCCATGTCAATCATCCTTCTACAAATAAAGTATCAAATTTTGTTAGGGTAGTGCAAAGTGGTTCAAAAGACTTGTTGGAATGCCTTGCTTTCATCATACCTGAAGATTTGGCCAAACAGTTTTGAGGACATATTTAGTGATGTCTAAAGTATGTTGTATTGAACTTTCAAGTGATTTGGTGCTCCACAAGTTCAGTTTTCAAAGTGACAAAATGATGTAGGGTATGTGCAAGATCATGATGGGCCAAAAAGTGGCAATATGATGGGTATGTGGTTGACCACTTTTTTTTTACCCAAAATTGATTAAATGAAAAGGGTTTTTAAAGGATATTCTTAGCTTTCCACCAATATAAATTATGCTTTAATTTGAATTTAATAAGTAATTATTATTCATTTTCTATTCAAATTACAACTGAAGTCCTAATTGATAGGTTGATTGGAAAACATCTATAGCTTTCAAATGGTATCACATTTTTTTAATCCAAAACATGTGTCACATTCTATGCTTTGCATACTATAGGATTAATAAAACAAAAATTGAATTTCATGAAGTTTTGACCAAGTTAAGGTGGTTAGACATACAAGTTTTTATATTTTTAAAAAGTTGTAATAAAAAATTCATAATTAATTATTTACTTGGAATTTTTTTTTAAAATGCATCATATCGGGACATGAGTCCTCTACTTATATCTAAAATCTTATTAAAACATATTATCATTTTACTGTGGTTAGGGTGGTCAGACAGACACCTACTTATTTTTTCCTTGAAATTTAAATACTACTGCATTGAAATTTCAAATTTTCACCAAATAGATTTTTATTTTTTTTTATAAAAAAACCTAGAAGTTTAGAAACTATATTCAATTTTCTAAAGATTCTATTCTTACATATTTTTTAAATAATATAGATAGCTTATTCAAATTTTTATTTCAAGTTGCCTAACTCTTATTTTTCTAAATTTTTTGCCACTTAAGGGCCTATTTTTTCCATGATGATCCTGCACATACCATGTAGTTCTTTTCAAATTCTTAATCTTCATTGGAACATATTTTTGAATACTTATGCCAATAGAAGATTTTGAATTTCAGTTGTATGAGGTTCTATGGACACTCTGTGTGTCTCATAGTGTCTAAGGTATGAAGCACATAAATATATTTATTACTTCCAATATTGTATAGGTGTTTCAATTCATTTTGTGAAACTATGTCTTTGTTGAGGTTGACTAAGGCACTAGTACATTTTGACCCAAATTCTGACAATCATTCGTTAGAATTTTGATGACCGTTCGTTGGTATTATTTTGTCAGAATTTGGACAAAATTTGAAACATCAAAATTCTTACCCAGTCGATGATGCTAGGTCAAAATTTTGACATTTCAAATGGCGTAAAAATTCCAATGAAATAATATGATGAATGGTCATCAAAATTCTGACAAACGTTCGTTGGAATTTGGGTCAAAATGTACCAGTGAGGTATGTTAATGGTGTGTGCCACTAATTCAAGATTGAGAAGAGTTTAAGGATTGATTGAAGATGTTTAGATCATCTAAATTATTTTGGATAAATGTAAGTAATATTTTATATTTGTGTGTACTGTCAATGCATATGAAGGTTGGCATGCTACAAGTTTCATATTTTCTTGTTTATGCCTAACTTGATTTGTATTTGCATGTTTACATATAATATATATAGAAAATCAAAGATGAGAAGAGATGTATGAAAGTGTGTAAAGATATGTAAGTGCATGAAAATATTGTAGGAAGATCCACCAAATACCTAATTTGTAGAATTGATGACTATCAGTGGGTTGAAGCCATAAATTTAGTCATATTTTAGTTGTTTTAGTTAAGAAGTTGTTGCTTCTTTTGGTGTAATCGTAAAACTATAATTAGGAAGTTGTAGATTCCTTGGGTTGAAGTCATAAATCAAATTTGTAACTATTGTTCATTTATGAGGCTTGATTTGGACAGTAGATCCGAGCAACATTTTTCATTATGGTTTTTCTCTTGCGGGGTTTTCAATGTATATCTAGTGTCAATTATGCTCTTGTATGGATTCTTATATTCTTTCCTATGTTGATTAATTAGATGAATGTTTTAATGGTATAACTTAGCTTCAGTAGTTAAGGATTGAAATTGAAATTTGATAGAATATTGATTCACCCTGCTCTCAGTATTCTGGTGTGTTCAACATAGTGAGTTGCTAATATGTTTGAAGGTGAAAAGGATGTTGTGGTCCCCATAAGGAAATGTAGGCATCCAACTTTGGAAACAAAATCATTGAAATGTGTCAATATCTTTGAGGGATTTGTAAATCATTGTTATGTGATGGATTCCTATGATGATTTTATGACAAATTCCTATGATAAAGTTATGAAATGTTTACCAAATCATATAATGGGTTGGACAAGTTTTGACTAACATATTTGCATGGGAAAGTGGGAACCCAAGTTCAAATGACCTATCATAGGTTATAAGAGAGTGTAAGAAGCATATTCTACTAATAGTCTATTATGACATTCTCATATAGTTGTAAGAGTTGTCATATATGATGGATTTTATGACATTGTAAAATATATTTCTCTATTTAGAGAAAATTTGCGGCACCAAAGTATAGAGGCATGTAAGGGGGTAAGGAAGGTTTGGAAAAGTGTCATGAAAAGTCAAACATGCATCAGAAAATTCTAACACATGCAAATTTGGATGCCCATCCCTTATTGCTTTCCCATGAAGCTTCCTCTATGCTTGTATTTCTCTATAAATAAGGTGCTAGTGGGAGTAGTTTATGGGGTTCGTTTGTAGGTATTATTATGCTACTATAATTGCTCCATATATCAAAATTTGTGTATACTCTTGGAAGAACATGTATTGAGAGTGTGTTGTAATCACCAGTTCTTTGATAATACATTATGTAAGTTTTGGAATGTGGGATTCTTCTCCCAATTTTTTTTCCCACATATATCTTATGTTGCAGGCATTTATACTTTGGATGTGATATTATTTATTTAATCTCTATTGTGCATCTTATATCGTAACTATTAAAAGTATTAAAACTATATATCTTTCCTCATTAGATTGGTGTTAGGTCAGTGCAAGATCATGGGGGTTCAAACTAGGCCCTTAAGTGACAATAAAAATTCAGAAAAATAGAGTTAGGAAACTTGACATAAAAAATTGAATAGGTTATTAACATAATTTGAGAAATATGTAGGAGCTGAATTTCTAGAAAATTGAATGTAGTTTCATGTATACACATAATTACACAAATATAAAAAATGATGGTGTGGCAAGGAGGATATCTAGGGCATAGGCCATGGCGACCTATGAGATGTTTCCAGGTACCATGTCAAACTGACTATGGTAGACCTTATGACGGTTGATGAATGAGGGTGTCAAAATAGGATTGGGAGGATTTGCATAGGTATAGTGGAGGTTGACAACCTCAATTGCAACCTCTAGGGAAAAGAAAAGGTCACCAGGCTAGGGATACACCAAACGTTTCTCGGGTCCAAAACAGTAGGGAAGTGATCCCTTGAAGAAAATATAGGAGCCAAAAGAGGGCAACAAGGAAATAGCGAAAGAAAGGGACAATATAAAGGTTAATATCAATAGAGTTGTATCTTGTGAAGTAAGTGGGGCAGCTTAGTCAGATGTGGTCAAGGCATGTAGAGCAAAAGCTTTGTTTATGAAGTGGGATGGGAATCAAGTGACCTAAAGTCTAGAGTGTGAAAGTGGTGTGATGAGGTATGGAATCTAGATGTTAACCTAAAAACATTAACAAATGGATTTTACTTTATAGAATGTGACTCAGAAAGAACCAAACACTGGATTTTGAATAATGAGCCTTTTATAATGGATGGCATGGGCTTTTACATTAAAGATTGGGTTCCCAATTTCAAGATCAATATAGAGAAAGGATAGAAGATATTCCAACATGGATTCATTTACACCACTTAACTATTGAATATTGGGATCCAAAAAATTTGAGAATGATTGGCAACTAGCTGGGAACTTTTGTAAAGTTGAGCAAGTTGTTGACATAAAAGAATCCAGTATGTATGTATGAGGATTTGTATAAACTAGAAACCTTTTCCACCTCTCCCGAACGAGATTGACATTAGGAAAAATGAAGCTTGTTGGAGACAAAAAATTGTGGTGGATGAAAGTATGGTCAACTACAACCATTGTAAGGAGTCAAACCATGCAAGTAATGAATGTATCTGAGACAGGAAAGGTAAAGAAACTAAAGAGGCATTTCTGTTGAAAAAAATCATAAAATCTAATGTGTCTTCCCCATCTATGGTGAAAGGTCTGGATGATTTCTCCTTTGGGAATAACTATCATGAAGAGAAGCTACATCATTCATTGATTGACCATGCTAAAATCTCAGAAGTGGTCATAGGTGAGAACAATACCCTCCAGATGGGGAATATCATGGGGGAAGGTAATAATGGAATTTTAATCAAAACAAGAGGACTTGAGAATGGATCCTTGCAGCCATCTGAAAACCCCTAGATGGAAAACATGGCGGCTATGAGTCATATTGAAATAGTGCAAGAAGAGAATGAGAAAGATCATGCTACTCTTGAGAAAACCTGTCAGGAAAAAGATGCATTGCAGTCAAATAATGAGGTGCAGGGGTATGTCATATGTACAAAAAACATTTTGGAAACTCCATTGGACATGGAAAAGGACTGCACAGGTAGTGGCTTTTAAACGGATGAGGAAAATAGTGAAAGGGAGATGGAGGTGGATATACTCAAAACATGTGCAATCAAACAGAGCTTGTCAACTAATTGCAAAATAAATATTGGTGAAAAGAAAGGCCGAGGGAGAAATTCAAATAGATTCAAGCTGGAGTTGGCTAGAAATGCAAAAGGGGAAAAAAAAAAGATTTGAGAAGGGTGTGTTCCTTCTTAAGTCACCATGAAAGCTCTATCTTGGAATGTTAGGGGATGCAATGCCTCTGAAAAAAGGCATCTAATCAAAGGATGCCTTTATGAGGCACATCCTAATTTTGATCTACTACGATAAATCAAGCTTGACAAGAAAAATGCAGCTAAGCTTATATGCAAGTGGAAACAGTGGAAGGGATGTTTTGTTGAAGTTGTTGGTGCTTTAGGAGGCTTATCCTTTTTATGGAACAACTTAAGTATGCAACTTGAGGAGATGGTGCAAAATAGGCACTGGTAGGTGGTTAAACTATAGTTAGACTCTATGAAGGATTTGATGTTTGTCATAAATGTGTATGGCCGAATTGGAATGGGTCAAAAAGCGGTAGTATGGAATCAAATCTCAAAGGTACTATAAACTGTGGGAGATGTTTTGGTTGTTCTTGGTGGGGATTTCAAAGCCACACTTTTTCTGATGAAAAGAAAGAGGAAGAAACAATCTAAACATCGTTTAGCCATATTTTCAAAAAAAATTCATAAGGAATGGTATGTAGGAAATGTTTACAAAGAATGGGAAATTTACATGGACAAACAGGCATAAGGGTTTCACAAATATTGTAGAAAAACTTGATCACTTATTTCTAGTTGAGAAATGGGGAGTTAAGCTATATGTTGTGGAATCCTTCATAGTACTATCTTCAGGTATAACCATTACCCAATTTCTTTGACAATTGCTAAAGATGCAGCTCCAACAAGAAATTCATTTAAGTTTGATAACATGTGGCTCTGGGATGCTCATTTAAAACAACATTTAGCAGATTGGTGGAAAAATGCTCCATTTGTGGAGGGAACAAAAGCCTTCATATTCTTTAAGAAGTTGTAATTTGTGAAGAAAAACCTATGGGAATGGAGTAAGCAACATTTTTAAAATAATTTTGGGGAAAAATAATAGATAGAAGTGGAATTGGATTACTTACATGTTAAGGTTTCACACCAAGGGATGGGTGACATTGATTTCTAGCAAGAGTGAATGTTGACTGGATAATATGCAAAATTATTGGCAAGGGAGGAGACATATTGGAAACAAAATTCTAGAGACAATTGGCTCAAAGAAGGTGATTGCAATACATAAATTTTCATAATTCAGTAAAAGTTAGGAGTAGAAATAAAATTTCAGAGATTAAGAACATCGGGGAGATTCTTAGAGAGAAAGAGGCAATAAATAGAGAAGCAGTTAGGTACTTTCATAGTCTTTTAAACTCAAAGTCTAATTCAAGGGAGGTTGTAGTAGAGGAATTGGTAAATGTTATACCATAGTTGGTAAATGATTAAAAAAATCAAGAGCATAATAGGAGTGTAACCATGGAGGAAGTGAAGGCAGTAGCATTTTAGTTCCAGGGTAGAGACAAAGCTCTAGGTGCAAATGGGTTTCTGACAAGTTTTTATCAAAAATTTTAGGGTACACTAAAGGAAGATGTGTTGGGAAGTTGTTAAAGAATCTCAAGTGAACTCTTATATGTTGAGAGATTCAATAACACTCTAATTGCCCTTACACCAAAGAAACGGGTATTTTACTCCATTGATGATTTTTTTCCTACATCCTTGTGCAACATGATATATAAGGTAATATCAAAAGTGATAGCTAATAGGCTAAAGAAGATATTAAATGCTTTAATTTTGGAGGAGTAGAGTGGTTTTTTCCCACAATGACCTATTGTAGAAGGTATTATCATTTCATATGAAGTAATACATTCAATAAGAAAGGTGAAAATAGATAGAATGTTAGTCAAGCTTGATATTAGAAAGGCGTATGATCAAGTGGATATACCTTTCTTGCTTAAATTTTTAGGGAGATTTTCTTTCAGTGCCTCATGGGTAGACTAGATAAATAGCTATATAGAAAGCCCTAGATAGTTAGTAATGGTTAATGGTAGTCCACAATACTTCTTTCTTTCATCGAGAGGATCACACCAAGGAGATCCTTTATCTTTGTTTCTATTTATTTTAATGGAAGATGTGTTAGGAAGACTTAAGTAAAGCAAGAATTGAAGGAAAATGGAAGGGGGTGTGCATTGCACATGGAATGGAGGTAGTTACACATCAACAATTTTTTATGATACATTACTAATGGGAAAATTTTCACTTAGAGAAGCACGTGTGATCAAATCCACTTTATAGAAGTATTGTGCAACATTAGGGAAACAAGTAAATTTGCATAAATCCAACACTTTTTTCTTTAACATAAGATAGGAAAAACAAAGGGAATTAGCTAAAAATTTGGGAATTAAACATGGTAAGCTACCAGGGGAATTTTTGGGCACCCCTTTGTTTGCAGGAGCATACAAATCAGAATTTTGGAATCAGTTGGTAGATAGATGTGTTGTCAAAATGGAAGGATGGAAGGGTAGGTGGCTTTCCTCAATAGGGCATATTCTAATGCTTAAATTAGTCATTTCAGCATTACTAGTATACTCAATGATGTGCCTAAAATTATAGGCAAAGACAATATCAATAATAGAATAGAAAATGAAAAAGTTTTGTTTGGAGTGGTAGTAAAGAATAAGAGAATATTCCACTTCTAGCTAGGGACAAAGTATGCAAATCAAAACTAGCTAGTGGATCTAATATGCGTAAGTGGAGTATAATGAATGAGGCAACGAGTACAAAATTAATTTGGGGCATGATCAGGAAACCTTAGCAAAAATGGGACAGAATTTTACAAAGGAAATATTTGGAAAATAATGAGAAAGAAAGGATCCTTACAATGCAAAATCCACCCATTGGATCAACCATATGGAATTTTATGCTTTTGTGCAGGAAAGTAGTTTTAGAGCATCTACAATGGCAACTGAGGTCAGGTGAGGACTCATGGGAAGGATACCATGTTTCGAAGGATGATGCAAGATTAATAGGTATTCAAACAATAACGGAGGAGAAGTGGGGTTTAAAAGTTAAAGACTATGTAACCAAAAAGGTGGTGGAAGGCATTGAAGAATGGGTATGGATGCCAATAGATGAAATGCGCGTAACAACAAAGCAATAGAGGCTTCTTCGACAAAATTTTCAAGAAAGAAAAATGCTACTATCAAGAGGAAGGGATGAGTTACTATGGTGTGGTGCAGCAAATAGACAATATGATGTAAAGCTTGGTTATAAATTTTTGGAGGAAGAGTGGAATGAAGAGGATTGGCCAAATCAATTATGTTGGAACAAAAATTATTTTCCAAAGGTGGGGTCCTTCACATGGATATCTCTTTGAGAAAGAATTTTGATTGGGGATAGGCTTAAGAAGTTAGTGTTTCAAGGCCCCAATTAATGTGTTATGTGTAGAAATAATGAAGAAAGGATGGATCACTTATAGTTGCAGTGTGATTTTGCACATTATTTCGTGAAGTATATATTAAATAAATTAAACTGGAAAATTGCATGCCCATAATCTTTAAATTCAATGTTCCAAAGTTGGAGAGTCAAGGTAAAAAACTCATCTTTCTCATTCATTTGGAATGTCATCCCATCATTAGTTATATGGGAATTGGGGAAGGAATACAATAGGAGGATTTTTCAAGGAAAAGAAGTAAATCTAGATTATTTATGTGCAAGAATTGAGTTGGAAATCTCAAAAGTGGTTAACTCAGCAGTTTCCTGAAGGAAAATCTTGGAAAGTACCCCTTCTATTAGGTAGATAATATGTTACAATGAAGCTAGCCTCAACTTAAAGTTATTTCTTTGAATGGTAGTATGGGTGGGATCTCAGCAACAACAAAAGCTAGGGATGTATAATGGATAGATAAAAACAAACTTTGATGGAGCATCTAAAGGGAATCTTGTCCCGTTTGGGTGGGATGTGCTTTTAGAGATGAAAAAGGAAATATCTTAGTGCTAGGTGTAAAAAATCTAAAGGAAGGTACTAATAATGAGTTTGAGGCACAAGCAGCTATATTGGGTATAAATTTAACATCCAAGTTTTTATTTTCGAAGTTACATCTAGAGGAAGAGTCACAAGTAATAGTAAATGCTTTGGTGAATGAAATCTCCCAAGTTTGGAGAATAAATAAATATATTCAATATATTAAACAAAAACTGGATGTATTCAAAGATTTCAAAATCACCCATACCTATTGGGAAGGTAATGGGATTGTAGATACTTTATCCAACTAGGCTATGGTAAATGAAGCAAACAAAAATAGATTTACTTTTGAAGACCTTTGTGGGATTGATGCTAATGATTTTGATGAGGGAGGATAGATCACAATATTCATTGAGTATTCTTCAAGTGGTTTTAAATGAGAACAGAAAGAGCCAAGTGTAGGCGAGGTAAATTTATAAACCTTCTCATTGTAAACTAAGGTGGGAGGAGATGGCTCGGGAGTTCATTGCTTTTGAGGAAGGTCAAAAGAATGTGACAGTAGGGGTCGAGGTTTGTAGCTGTGTAGTAGTGGGGAAGCTTAATGTATCAAATGCTAATTGTATATGTTGGCTTGCTATAGGTTTATGGCAGGGTAAATCTAGTCAAGGCTAAAGGAACAATCATTAGCCAGTGTTGGCAGTATAGGGGGTATTGGGCAATGAAAAAATCATTGGGCTAAGAGAGATCTATGTGGGTGGTCAGGATAAGCAAGGGTGAATTGTAGGTTGGTTAATGACGTTTAGGAGTTGGTATATTTGGAATATATTGGGATGGTTAAATATTTGGGTTTTGAGTAAGATGGAAGGGAAGAATGTAAGAATTTTCTTTGAAGGAATAAAATAATTGCAGGATTTTCTTGCTTTCACCGATCAAAAAAAATTTGAATGTAGTTTCTATGATACTAGTCTTTTATTGGAAAAAAGGTAAATCTATTTGATGAAAAAATGAAATTTCAATGCAATAGTACTAAATTTTCAAGAAAAAATTAAAAAATAAGTGTAACTCTAACCAACCTAAGTACAAGAAAAAATATTGTTTTTTTGAAACTTTCAATATAAGTAGATGACACATGCTTGGATGTGCCACATTTTTTTGTAATTTTTTTGTAAGTAGATCATTATTTATGAATTTTTATTATCTTTTTAAAAATATTAAAACTTATTTATCTAACCACCATAACTTGGTCAAGATTTTATGAAATTCATTTATTTTTATTGTATAGAATGGAAAGCATAGAATGTGTTGCATCTTTCAAATTCAAAAAATGTGAAATCATTTGAGAATTATAAAAAATTTCAATCAACCTAGATCAATCAATAATGATTATTTATTAATGATTATCTATTAAATTCAAATTAAGACATATCTTATATTGGTGGAAAGCTAAAAAATTTCTCAATAAACCCTTTTCATTTCATCAAATTTAGATAAAAAAAAGTCATTAGCCAAAAGAGAAAACTTTAGAAATCTAAGGAAATTTTATAAAGACATTTTTGCAGTTCACTTTCTAGGCATGATACCCCCAAGCCAAATCCCAAGGAAAACCCAAGAGAAATTCTAAGGCTATAGATTTGGTTAGAAAAAATGGATATCCATTTGAAATGAATACCCATTCAGAATGAATATCTGTTATTTTTAATGTTTTTAAAATATTTTATATTATTAACATATAATAAATAAATTATACTGTATATGATATATATAATATATAATATATTGTATATTAATATATTTTATATTATAATGTATATAATATATACTATATATGATATATATTATATACTATATGTAGTGTAAAAAAAGTACTCCTTTAGATTGTTACACTATGTTTGGGTCCCTTAATTAATTGTACTCAATTAAACCTCTAATTGGCCTAATTAATTGAAATTTTTGAAAGATGAATCCATATTTAATTAATGAAATTATCATTTTTAACACTCCAAAATGAATAGGTCCTAGCAATATAGGTCTAGACCCATTCATGTTGATTTTCCATGTCATCAGTCATAAGGAAAATAAACAAAATCTCAATTAAGATTGACTCACCTAAGGGTTGAAAGTTAGTCTTTCCCTATGGGATCTCTTTATCTTAATGAAAGAAGGAAGGAAAGTGTAGGTGCATACCCCCATTCAAAATCATCACCAACATTTTCCCTTGTTTCATTTTGGTGAAACCAACATTGTACGTCAAAAATTATAAAATTAGAGTCCATTCAAACCCTATATCTAGGATTTGCATTAGTTTGCATTTCATTACATTGTTTTGTATATCATTTAGGGTTGTTAACATTGCATTATTTTTCATCCCATTTAGGTTTTTATGTTTGCATTTTTCATCGTTTAAAATCTAAAAAATTCAAAACATTATATGGATATTACATTAATTTGGCATAGGAATTGCATATTATTCTAGGGTATATGTAGGATCATCATGGAAAAAATAGGCCCTTAAGTGGCAAAAAAATTAGAAAAATCATAGTTAGGAAACTTGACATAAAAATTGAATAAATTATCTATATTATTTTAAAAATATGTAAGAATAGAATCTATATCAAATTGAATGTAGTTTCTCAACTACTAGGTTTGTTTAAAAAATAACAAATCTATTTGGTGAAAATTTGAAATTTCAATGCATTAGCACTTATATTTTAGGGAAAAAATAAAAAGTAGGTGTCTATCTAACCACCCTAACAAGAATAAAATGATAATATTATTTTATAATATTTTAGATACATGTAGAGGACTCATGTCCTGATGGGATGCATTTTTTTGTAATTTTTTCCAAGTAAATAATTAATTATAAAAAATTTATTGCAACTTTTAAAAAATATAAAAAAATTGTATGTCATAACACCTTAACTTGGTCAAACTTTATGAAATTCAATTTTTCTTTTTTTAATCCTATAGTATGTGAAGCATTGAATGTGACGCATGTTTTGGATTCAAAAAATGTGATACTATTTGAAACCTATAGATGTTTTTCAATCAGTCTATCAATCAGGACTTTAGATGTAATTTGAATAGAAAATGAATAATAATTACTTATCAAATTCAAAGTAAAGCATAATTTATATTGGTGTAAATTTGTGAATCTCCTTTGAAAACCCATTTCGTTTCATCAATTTTGGGTAAAAAAAATGTCGTCAGCCACATACCCATCATATTGCCACTTTTTGGCCATCATGATCCTGCACATACCCTCTATTTTCAGTCATTCACATTCACAAATTTTTTCAAAATTTTATTTCAAAAAGTGTCACATTTTTCATAGTATTTCATTCATTTAACTTGCATTTAGATAATAAAATTTGGGAAATTTAGTCACTAAAACCATAGTTTGTAGTCTAAAATAGGAAACCCTAGCATTCAACCCTAAACTTATATTTAAATTTTTACAAACCCTATGCTAATACCAATTTTCCCTATGGATAATTAGTCCTTGTATAAATTCTTTTTCAAATTCTAGGTAGTGATTTGTTTTTTCTTGTTTCATTCTGATATATTGCTAAATCTAGGTTTCAGTTTCAAAAATCAAAAAAATATTTCATTATTTGCTTTAGGTTCAATTGGTCAAATTAAGTGCATTGCTTGAAAATCAAAATTGGCATTAAAATACATCATTTTTATTTTTTTATAGAGCATAATCAGTAAATTATCTTGTTTAAAATTTGAAAATTGCTCATTTTACATACTTGCATTGCACTTCATATTCTAGGGTGTGTGATTGCATCTATCTAGTGCATATTCTCCATTTTGGGTGGAATTAGGTTTGGTGAAACATGTATGAGGTTCACAACTTGGTGTCTTATTAAGAATACTATAGTGAGACATAGTTTGAGGCTCATGTCATCTTGCACTACTACACTCATTGTGGATCTTGAGTTTTTCCAACTCTTTCACTCATAGTGTTGATACTAGTTAACCCACTATGGACCATATCTTTGATACCTCATTTCCCATGACCACCTTACCCACAACCAATGTGACTAATGTTGACTCAATGGTTGCTAATGTCCATCGAGAGAGCTAAAAAATATGGATGAAGATTTAGAGAAATTACAAAACCTTGTGAGCTTTGAATACATTGTTGGTATTACGATTCCCGTCATAGATAACATGAGGAAAGTTATTAATAATGAACAAGGAAAAGAGATTATGTGTATCCTAGCTCACATTATTGATTAAAATGTTCCTATAGAAACTAATTTGTGCTCAAACTTTGAGGTACACTCAAAGTCAAGGTGGAAATTCAATTCCTCCTTGCACAAATATAACCTATATTCCTACATACACTAATCCAACTATGATAACAACAAAACCACCCACTAGTAATATCAATACCACCTTAGGTATTTCCACTAGGAATCCTTTTATATTTGTGCATTCAAATCTCATATCTCCTAATCCATCTCCCCTCACAAACTTATAATTCACTTGTCCTTTGAATACATATACACCTCAACCATACTCACCTCCATCTCACAACATAACCAATGTTTTTTTCCTTAATCAACTCCTACAAAATGTTTCATCCCTTCAACAAAAAATTGCCACATTGAACCAAAATCAAAATGGCCAACCTTCACAATATGTCAAAAGAAACCCTTTGTTTTTGAGATATTGAGAGATCAAATGCCAAAATTCATAGAGATTCCTATATTTGACAAATACGGTGGAAAACCAAGCCCTAGTAACCATGTCTAGACATACATAGCCTTATATAGTGACTTCATTTTTGAGGAAAAGCTCTTGGATAAAATTTTCCCTATATCCTTGAAAGACACCACCTTGGAGTGGTTTTGTTCTTTATTAAATAACTCAATTAGTTAATTCAATAAGCTTGTTGCTTCATTTCTTAACCATTTCCAAGTGCACACAGGTCCCAAGATGATCTTAGCTAATTTAATGTAATGTAAATAAGGGTGATCCCACAACAGTGGTTTACAATTTTTGGACAAACTAGACACTGAAATAATTTTTTTTAACTAAATCTTCACTTTCAAGCACCTATGGCAGCTAAAACGTGAGGAATTTGAAGATGATGCAAACTAGAGTTTCATGAAATTTTTTCTATAGATTCTAAATATATTTTTTTCAAAATTTTTGGAATCAGATTGCACTTCTTTTTCCATCTCCTCGAAAACTAGTTTTTTTCAGAAAACAACATTTTTAAAAAGTGACGCTCACCGTGTAACACATAAATTTTTTTCCATGAAGGATAAAATTACAATTCTTTCAAATTTAGATTCGTAACTCTGATATCTAGTGCTTCCATTTGGTTAGATAGTTTTTTATTGAATATTTTTTCTTTAATCAAGGTTCAAATTAAAACCAATTATAATCAGACATAGCGCGACCATATAACGCGTAAATTTTTTTGTATGTATCAATTTTATTTTTCTTTGTTGGATCAAGGACTTCAATATTTGGTGGACTAATATTTTTTTTATTTTTTTATTAATCTGCTATTTTTCCACATGTGGAGAATAGAGAGCTTGATTTTCGGTGAAAAACCTACATTCACAAGAAATAAAAAATAAATATAATAATTAAATTAAATTTATTTAAAATTATACTTTTTGGGAAGCTTATAATAAGGATTGCATACTTACAAAAAATTAATTTTAAATGAATTCATTTGATCCCCCAAAAGGTAAATCAAAAGTGGTTTTTTATCAACATTTTGATAGGTGTAAAGGAGACTCTGTTATAGGTATGGTTTAAAACTAATTAGGTTCTATCCAAAGGGGTTTGATTTAAGGTAGTTTGATCAAACCCTCTTCAATTGGAATTCTTTAAATGGAACCTTTTAAGGCTTAAATCATTATATTTTCTAAAAATATGTGATTTTAGCAAAATTCAGTTCCTCCTAGAAATTGTAAACCAACTTTGTGGGATCACCCATAAAAAAAAGATGAAAAGGTCACTGATTTCATAGCATGATACCAATTGCTTTACTCACAAATTAACATTAAGATTCCTAATGTTGACCTTCAAATAATATTCATTGCAAACTTGCGAAACAATATTAAAGCTAAACTTGAGATGTTGAAGTTTCTCTCATTTACATACTTGTGTATCACCCTTTGTGATTATCAAAATTTCGTTAGCCATCCTTAAGCGAAAACTCCTCCCAACCATCCTGAGAAATCTGAAGTCATGCCCCATAAAAAATTTCAACCTTTTAAGAAATAAAATAAAGGCTTTTTACAATTAAATACACCTCAAAAAATTCAACATGTTAACTCCCAAGTGGTTACTATAAAAATGAAAAGTCCATATCCTTTTAGGGAGATGATTAGATAGTTTACCCCTTTAACCAATACCCTTCACTCCATCATGTTGCAATAAATAAGTAAGAACTCAGTAACCTTACCTCCTATTACAACCATTGATACCACTAAGCCCTTACCTCTAAACTTCAACTTGAATGCCTTTTTCCATTATCACCAAAAAAAATGGACATGATACAAAATAATGTTAGTGTTTTAAACATATTTGAAATACCTCATTCATTCTAACCACATCCAGATTGGTGGTATTAGTGATCAAGGAAATAAGTTTGATGCCCCACCCAGCCAAAATTTGCAAATATTTACCAATGCCATGCCGAATCATAATATCTCTTTTGTGAAACTAATTATGCCAAGATTGATGTGATGAATGTTGACAAAATTGAAGACACAAATAATGACAATATGAATAGAAATGAAGAAGAATTATAATTTATGATTGGATTCATTGATATGCAAGCTTGTAAGGGCCAAACCAAAATTCCCCTTGACATTTCTTTCTCACAAAATGGCATTATTAGACATGCGTCAGATGGTCCTCTTTACATCGCTAAAAGAATCAAATGACAAGCCTAGTAATGGGATACTAATTGATCCCATGCATGTAAAGAATGTAATCATCAAGGAATTCTTATTTATTCATGAATTTTATCAAGATTCTTATGAACAACTAAAAACATGGATCAAAACACATAGTGGTTTTGTTTGCCCTATGATAGGTTTGATCACTCTTCCTTTAAAAGTTGGACTGAAACAATTGAATGCCTCATTCTCTATCATCCCATTGTTAGAACAATTTCATGTGAAGCTTGGTTACCCATGGCTATGCTTCATGAATGTCATCCTATTAGTGGTACATAAATGCTTAAAGTTTACATTTGGAAATGAGATCTTTATTGTGTATCATAGTGGATTTAAGATCCTTTGTCTTCTCATGGGAATTTCCAATTGGATTTATTTTGGCCCGAACCTATGGAACCTATTAAACCTCATGAATATTTCATTTTCAAATCTTATCAAAAGTTTAAGGAAAGTCACATAGCAGAATTATCCCTTAGTAACATGCCTCAAACCATGATTGAGCCTCCTATTATTGATGAAACCATGATTTAACCAAAATCCCTTCCAAGTAACCAATACTAGCCCATGAAAAATCCTTCACCTATACTCTATAAAAAACCAAGAGATAACCAAATATGTCCTATTATCCCTCCTAAAATCAAAAACATTAATAAAGCTAAAGATAAAGTGGTTGAACAACCTCCCATGGTTTCTTTTGTTCCTCCCTTGTGGGAAGAAAATAAGCATATGGCTGATAACCCACTCCTACACAATCGCAACTTGAAAATCATGCAAAGAGAAATAATAATTCTAGAGATAATTGGCATAGGTGCCATGCTATTGATCATAGATTAAAAACAATGAAAAAAAAATCATGATGAAAAACCAATTGAAGCAAAGCATGATGATTATCCACCTTTTCCACAACAAAAACAATAAGAAACTTCAATGAACATTGTCATTAGGCCTCCAATTGTGATTAACCTAGATGATGATGATGAGATTGGTAAGATTGATGAGGAAGTGTATAATGAGTTGAATTTATTGTTTTCCTCTTCCATGAGCTTAGATGATAACAACCATTATGATCCTCCTAACAAGAGTGACTCACCATGTGTTGAACCTAGTGATACTCCTAGTACAACTCTTGTCATTATCCCTTAGGATACTTATACACCTTTTGAATATGATGAACAAGATTGGGATGTAGATGATTTATATAGGTTGACTCAAATCTTCCATACTATATATCTTTGTGCTCTTTGTGATTACATGTGCATAGTGTGATACTTGACATGTCTTTACATATCTGTGAGCCAACTTTGAATGACCCTTGTCACTTTATTGGTGCAAGGATATGTTGATGGTCTAGGTGACACAACAACGTGTAAACAAAATATTGCTATTCTATTTATCTTAAAAGAGAAAGATGATCACATGGATATCTTAGCTCCCAAGGTCTTGGTAGTTGGTTCTCAACTGTGCTGATGTTGCTCAATGGTCAATGTAATAGTAATGTTCAAGGGGCCTGCTGGTGTTGGGCTTCTAGATTGTTCTGAGATCAAACATAAACTTAAACCTACTCTAACCAGGGTTTTTAAAGAAATAGAAAAAGATAGACCAAAGCTTTACAATAGAAAAGAATGATGATTCACCCAACTTAACCAGACTTGTTACCTTTCAAGGAATTCCTAACTAAAATGGTAGAACAAAATTAACTTGTGATTAACACATAGTTTCATTCATTCACAATGCTGATTTCAATAGCAGATTGCAAATCACTATTAGAACAAAACATCAGATAAAACTTCATTCCTTGAAAACTTTTCAAATAAAATGATTAACTCAAGATAAATACCATTCTGAAGCATAATACGAAGTAGATTTGAATCTGGTTGCTTCTAGTATTATTGAAATAGATAAGCAACATTTACAAATCTAGCACAATCACCAGTGTACAAAAAACCTATATCTTCAGACTGCTTCCATCTATACTAAGAAAACTTGAAAGATACATTGATGTCTATGTTGAATATAATTCCTATCCAAGAAGATGAAAGAAGCTCCCATTACAAAGAACTAGGATGCAACTCTGTCTCCTCTATCTCTATGTATTCTAAAAATTTCTACTTTTTAGCCTTTTTTTTTTTGAACTCTTTTGACCTCTCCCTTTTAGAGGCCAAAATTACATATATATACATGCCTTCAAAATATCAACCTATTTAGGGTTTACAAAATAAGTTGGTTACAGAACACGTCGGCCCTAGAGGAGTTGGGATAAAGATCAATGGTGTATTTGTGAGTGCCTTTTAAAATCTGCACATACTTAACTCCAAACAAGGGTTAGTACCTACAAACCTCTTAAGAACACTCCTATGAAATACATTGTGAATGCTTCCAAATGCAATACAAATGACAATAGAAAACTAAAAGCATTATGAAAACAATAACAAGTTACCTATTCTATAGTGGATTGGTGTCACATGTGCAAGTGACCCTTTCCCAATCCTTGATCAAAGCTTAAGATGATATGCAAATACAAATAGGATGAAGAGCAAGATGAGTTCTCAAACCAAGAGAGTAACCTTGCATAAAAGTTGTGGATGGATGAATGAAGATTAAGGTCTTCTTTTATAGATTTTCTTGATGAGAGACTAGCCAAATGGGGGAATGTGGGACTAAAGATCCATCAATGAGAAGAGGACACTTGTCAAGTGGTGATAGGTCATTGGATGTGCAAGATTTGGGAAGTGTGCCCATGAGAGGGAGAATTTGAATTCAAATTTGGCAATAAATTTTGAGAGGGGGACAAGAAAATGAGCAATAAATGCAATGTTGGAGGGATAAATCAACTTATCATGTTTTTCAAACTTGAGGGCCATGTTGAGTGAAAATGAGGGTTTTAATAAATCAATAAATTGATTTATTTGTGCAAGTGGCTAAATCTAGAGAATGCAAGTGGGTGGGTTAGCTTAGGAAAATTAGGATTAGGTTAGCTTAATGAAGATTAGGTGAGTTTGACTTTTAGGACTTGGATATTTGATTTATTTAAATTAGAAAATGATGTAATATGATTTGGGATTTGATTAAATGGCCATTTGATTTATTAAAAGGTTGATGATAATGTTTATTTGATTTTAAATAAATGACCTTAGGAGATGAGATTACCTAATGATGGAAGTTAACCTGATTAATTGATGAATGGACCTAATGTGAAATCTAGTTTAGTTATTGAATGAACCTGATTGAATACACAATGTTAATTTTGCATGTCTACATTTTGGCCCATTTTGAAGCAATGTACTTGTTGTATTGGTTCAAAGAATAAACTTGTCGTGATCAAAATTAAAAAAAAATTTGAGTTTTTCGGATGCAGAAAGAAGTACATTGTTACATTTCCCCCTCGAGAGATCGAGCGAAAAGATTCAATTTGAGGGTCAATCTCACAATAAAGAGGTTCAAAATGGATGGTTATGGATGATGATGAAAATGAGATGATTTTAAGATGCTTAGAATAAGAAATCTATATTATCCTAAACAACTTAAATGATGATATGATATGAGATGGATGAGATTGATGGTGTGATATGTTGTAATTATGCAATGGATGATTTATGAGATGCTTAGACTAACAGATCTATATTATGATGATGATATGTAGGTGAGATGATATGCAAAATATTGATGGTTTGTGGATGCAAGATGGATGCACTAGTGAATGCATGATGGATGAGTTGGTGATGATGATTAACTATTCATGTTGTGATGTTAGTGCAGAAGATGAAGAAATTAGATGATGACAAGAGGATCCAACAAGCCAACATTATGAGAGATGATGGTGAGAATGATGATAAGAAATGATGATGATAGATGGATGATTTGCTTATCAAGGATTAGGATTTTAAAAGGGTCACTTACTTTATGTTTGATAACATGCCTAAGCACAATGCATCAAGGTATAAAGGACCAGGATGGTGTTGTACTTGGTGTGATGGACTTTGACTCGACAAATAGATAGGAGTATTCTTGTTCACACCTGACATACGAAAACCTTGCTCGGATGCACTTTAGAAGTTTTAAACACCTCAGACCAAAACACGGAAAGGTATAACCAATCAATGCAATAGTCAAAAAGCTGTCCAAAACATCCTCTATACATGTCTAACAAAGAAAGTATTCACCAAGTTATTTTACAAGAACTTCCAACAAGCATAGCAGAAAAAAGGACAATGATCATTGCCCCATTCCTATCTCTCTAAATCCTTCATTTGGATGTCATCGAGACATCCTTGGAGTGAGTGCAATGAGATAAGTCAAAAGACAAAGATAAAGCACACACAAACAAGCTAATGTTCTTCAATACCGCTAACCATAAGGGAATGTGTTTTTAAGGATAAGGACCAAAACTATTGCCAAAAGATAATGCCCATTGTAGGAAGGATACATCCTAGGACATGTTAGTGGATGGTGGCACGTCATTTCGTTTATCCAAAATGTTCTTTCTGATAAATAATGCCCCTTGTAGGAAGGATACATTCTAGGACATGATGTTATCAGATGATTGATATGGGACTGTTTGAATGATGGATTATCAACATAAAGAATTGACCAACTTGTTTACATACTGACTTAGACTTGAGGCTTGACATTTGGAGTTTTCACTTTTAACCTGTTGGACTTGTTTCTAATTGTTTTACCAAAGGTTGAGGATGATGATCAATTTATTATGAATGGTGTTTATTGCGGGTGTAAGTGAGATGAGAGAGATGGGTTTTTTCAAATATTTGGATGTTTTTGGAGTTTTGCAATGTTTTGAGGTTGTTTTTGGTATTTTTCAAGGTTTTACAAATGTTTTGATTTTCAAATTTTCAATGTTTTGGGGATTTTCTGATATTTTGACCAAGAAACTAACCTAAACACCTATCCTAGGGGCCTTGGGGGTTGATCAACAGATTAGCCTTTCCTACGTTATACATGCAAAGACCACGTAGTTCAACTGTCGACTCGATCGATTTACAAATGATGATATACATGATGAAATGATAGTTTATTATGACGAACACCTAAAGGACTGACCTAAATGTCTCGGGGGATGATCAAAGATCAACCTTGCCCCCGTTCAAGCTCAAAGACAATGTAGTTCGACAAGATGACCCTATTTTTGGCTTTTTGAATGACTTTTTGACCTGTTTTTGGATTTTGATATGTTTTGAATGTTTTTGGATTTTCTAATTATTTGATGTTTTTGGATTTTCTAATTTTGAGGACTTTAAGACCATACACAAATCCGATCTGATGAGAACGTGCCCCCAAAGTGCTATAATAGACTACTCCAATAAAGGCAGGACAAACTGACCTTGAGGATGCGCCGAGTAGTACTGGGAGGGATCATGATACAAACACAAGACCAAGCTATGGTGCAAATGTGAATGGATGTGTGATGGATGCAAACCTAAATGTGATGGATGATGGAAGCGAAATGGATGGATGATGCAGATCAAGTCATAAAGATCTTGGTGGATGGATAGTGCTTATTTACACAAGGCACCTATTTACCAGGTTTTCACCAAGGTACTTGCCCAAAGTGCCACCAAAGTGGTTTTCACTATAGGACGATTTTTTTGATCCTTTTTTCTGATTTTTCTAAATTTTTGATTTTTTGATATATTTTTTTGTTGTCACCAAGACGTTTGTTTGCCAGGTTTTTGCCAAAGTAACCATTTTTTCAAGACTTTTTCTAATTTTTTTGGATTTTTTGGTTTTATACCCTAGAAGAATTAGGCATAAATTTTTTTGAGATGAGAGCTATTTATTGGCTCTTGTAGAGGTTCCCCTTCGGGTGTTGATAGTTGATATGCCCTTGATTTGTAACTTGCTGTTATGATGAAAGGCCCTAACCAATTGGGTTCGAACTTGCCTTTGCTGTTGGGATTCGGGACATTCTTCTGATTTTCTTTTAAGACCAGTTCTCTGACATGGAAAGTTCTGCTTCTGATTTTCTTGTTGTAGCTCTGTTTGAGTCTATTTTGGTAGACTTGTAGATGATTCAAAGCATCTATGCGTCTCTCATCCAGTAGCTCCAACTCGTTTAATCTTGATACTCGATAGTCCTCATTAGTGATGAGATTTTGCAATGATATTCTAAGGGATGGGAGCTTGATCTCAATGTGGAGTATGGCTTCTGATCCGTAGACCAAGGAGAATGGGAAGGTGCCAGTGGGTGTGTGGATGCTAGTTCGATAAGCCTAGAGGGCAGGATTAAGCTGCAAGTGCCAATCACAACCTGTGTCATTGACTGTTTTCTTGAGGATTTTGAGGATGGTTTTGTTCATGGATTCTACTTGGCCATTTCCTTGGGGATAGTACAGGGTGGAAGAGCGATGCTGGATTTTGAATTTCTCGCACAAGTCATGAAAATCCTGATTCTTGAATGGTGTCCCATTATCTGAGATAATGGCTTATGGGACACCGTAATGACAGATGAGATAGTTAAGGATGAATTTTGAGATTTCTTTCCCAGTGATATATGTCATGGGTATGGCTTCCACCAACTTTGTGAAGTACTTAGTTGCAGTTATAATGAATTTGTGGCCATTGGATGAGGTAGGTGAGATTTTCCCAATGAGGTCGAGTCCCCACTGTGAAAAGGGCCATGGTGTGACGATCGGGTGAAGCTCTTGAGCTGGAGCATGTATGAGGTCCCCATGTTGTTGACATTGTAAACACCTCTTAGCATGATCATGTGCTTCTCTTTCCATTGTGTCCAGTAATACCCATCCTCAGTAGTTTCTTGGTGATGGTCATTCCACTTGAGTGTGAGCCACAGATACCATTATGAACCTCAGTTAGAGTGGTTAATGCCTCCTCAGCATTTAAACAACGTAGCAAGGTACCTTCTATGCTTCTATGGTATAAGGTATCACCTACGATGACAAATCTGGATGCCTTTTTGATAAAGGTTCATTTTAGGCTTGATGGTAGGTCAGCGGGTATGACTCCTATGCGAAGATATGTATAGATGTTGTGATACCAAGGAGCACTAGGACCAACGATTTCACACACATATTCCAATTTTAGTTCCTCGAATGTGGGGACAAGAAGCTGCTCGATCATAAATTCATATTTCAGTACGTTGTGAGGGATATCTAATAGGGACCCAATTGTAGCCATGGCATCAGCTACTTTGTTGTTGGTTCTTGGAATCTGCTCAAATGTTATGTCAATGAAGGATTCCTTTAGAGTCTCCACTAATTTCTTGTATGGAGTGAGCTTGTCATCCTTAGTCTAATATTCATTATTGACCTGATTTATGATCAACTAAGATTCTCCACACACCTTAAGAGCTATGATGTTCCATTGCACTGTTATCCTGAGGCCTATTGTCAAAGCCTCGTATTCTGCGATGTTGTTAGTCAAAGGAAATGCCAATTTGTATGACTTTGGTATAAAGTCCCCTTGTGGAGTGATGAAGAAGACACCAGCTCCTAATCCATGTTGTGTATATGAACCATCAAAGTATAGTTTCCAATGGTTAGCTACATTGAGGTTAAAGATGGATTCCTCTGGGAATTTTGAGACAAGATGGTTCTTAGAATAAATGGGTGCTTCTGCTAGTTGATCTGCAATAACCTGTCCCTTGATTGCTTTCCTCTCTACATACTCGATGTCATACTTTGATAGTATCATCACCCCTTTTTCCATTCTGCCTGTGAGCATTGCCTTGGATAAGAGATACTTGAGGGGATCAATTTTTTGCGATGAGCTTTATCTTGTGTGCCAGCATATAATGTATGAATTTTTGGGATGCAAACACTACTGTGAGGCAAGCTTTCTCGATAAATGAGTAATTTAGTTCATGACCGACCATTGTCCTACTAATATAATAGATGGCTCTCTCTGTTCTATTTTCATCATGCTGAGCTAGGAGAGCTCCAAGGGCTACTGCTATTGCTGACACATATAAGATCAATGGCTTCTTTGGGATAGGTGGCATTAACACTGGAGGTGTCAGTAGATATTCCTTGATTTTGTTAAATGCCTCTTCACACTTTGTATCCCATTTGTACGCTACCCCCTTGTGGAGTAGGTGAGAGTATGGGTTCTGCTTGTCTGCCAGTTGTGCTATGAATTGTCAGATGGATTGAAGGCAACCTTAGAGGCTTCTTAATTGTTTTAATGTCTTTTGTGCTTCCATCTCAAGGATTTCTTTCACTTTTCCAGATCCACCTCGATACCCCTCATGGACACTATGTATCTTAGTAGTTTACCTGATTGTACGCTGAAGATGCACTTCTTGGGATTTAGTCTGACTTTGTATTCCTCTAGTCTGTCAAAGATAGCACCTAGGGTTGCTATATGATCTTGTCTTTTTCTTGACTTAGCTAGAATGTCGTTGACATAGTCTTCGACTGTTTTATGAATCATGTCGTGGAATATTAGTGTCATGGCCCTTTGATAGGTTGCTCCTACATTCTTTAGGCCAAATGGCATCATGTTCCTGTAGTAGGTCCCCCATGGACAAGTGAAAGTCGTCTTATGTTGATCTTCTTTTGCTATCATGATCTGGTTATATCCTGAAAAGCCATCCATTAGTGATAGCATCTCATGTCCTGCTGTCATGTCTACAATCATGTTGATATTGGGAAGTGGGAAATCATCCTTGGGACATGCCTTGTTCAAATCTCTGAAGTCCGTACAGATTCTGATGGCTCCATCAGGTTTTGAAACAGGTACCAAATTTGACACCCATTTTGGATAATCAATTGGTTGGATAAAACTTGCATCTAATAGCTTTTTGAGCTCCATTTTGACCAATAAGGCGATTTTAGGATGCATTTTTCAGAGCTTTTGTCTAACAGGTTTTGCTTTTGGATACACCGCTAAGTGATGAACCACTATCTCTGGATCTAGCCCTGGCATGTCAGTGTAACTCCATGCAAAGTTTATTTTCCTTTCCTTTAGGAATGCTACTAGGAGTTCTTGATCTTCTAATAATAGTGATTCTGCATAAAATGTGATGGTGGGGCCTCCTCTGTTCTTATGTTGACTGGATTGCATTTTTTAGCCAAGACTACTGACTTCTCCTAGTGAAGAGCTCTTAGAGGAAGATTGAGTCCTTCATCCTTGGATGCCTCAAAGAGGTTTTCACCATTGGATATGTCTTTTCTTTTTACTATTTTCTTGTCAAAGAGTGCCACAGTGTGGTTTTCACTCAAGGACTTGGATATGATTCTTAGTTTCTCACTTTTGCGACTGAAGGATTCAATCGTTTCCCCATAATAGGCGTGTGTGTCCAACTCCATTATAAATCCTGCCTTGTGATCTCCATCTAGAATGCTATCCCTCAATCCCATGAATTTTGAGAGCGCTTCATTGTTTTTGAATGTATCAATAAATGGTGGTCCTCGTTGGTCATAGTCGATCAGTTGGGGGTAGACTAAACGAATCTCATGATTTTGACTATCTAGTTCAAAGGATATGGTACTAATCATACACAGGGTGGTATCTTCGAATAGCCTAGGTAGATTGGATAAGGTATCTTCGTCATCGCTACTAAAATAGGGCTCAGTTATAAAATTATGTGTGTCACTACTTGTGACTATTGGTGAGTGTACTTGTACTAGTACTGGCTGAGGATAAACATTAGCGGCTCTAACCGGAGGACTTCAGCCATGTATGGTTATTCTCGGAGTGGCACATCCAAGACCAAGATTTGTTATGGGTCGTGTCTCTGGCATGATAGGTACTATGAGCCCATTGTCATTTTGTCCCAGTCTTTGATTTTGGTCATAGCCCATTGCAAGCATCATGTGTAGGTCTTTGCTTCTCTCGTCCATTGGTAAATTAGCTGCCGGTCTTTCATCTTGATGCAACATGTGAGATGGATCTACTTCAATCACCTCATGACCAAGATCTCTCCATCTTGTGAATTCGGGATAATCCTCATGATACATTTGTGATGTGGAAGCTTGATATTCTTTTGGGCGTCCTCATGATCTAGGAGATTGTGGTAACTCTCCTATCACAAAAGCATTGTTAGGGAGCCTGTAACTTCCACAAACATCCTCCTGGATGATGAGCTTGATGTCAGATATGGTGGGAATGGCGGGTGTCTCTATCGCAAAAGTGGATGCGAGAGTGGTGGGATCGATGTATTGTGTGGATGGTCCCTCATCATTTTTTGGCACTTGTGGAATTTTGTAATACTTGGATTCAAGATTCTTGCAATATGAAAACAGCTCAGGATCTCCATGGATGGTAACCTCTTGTCCATTATGTGTGAATTTCACACATTGGTGGAAGGTTTATGCTACGACTTTCATCGCATGAATCCATGGGCATCCCAGGAGGATATTGTATGGAAATTCGAGGTCCAAGACCTGACATAGTTTCCATGAGTGTTGGCCCTACTTGGATAGGGAGCTTAATCATGCCTTGAGACACTCTTTCTTGGTCATCATATGCTCTTATCATGATGCCCTTTCCTTTGTCAATGGAATCTTCTGATATTTTCAACTATTTGATGAGGCTAAGAGAATAGATGTTCAAACCTACACCTCCATCCACCAAGACCTTTTTGATTTTTCTTTATTTATAATGGCTTCCAAGTGAAGTGCACGATTGTGAGATGGTTGGGTGGGGAAATCTTGGTTAGAAAATCTAAGGAGATTAGGTGTTATGATATTTGCAACCATAGCTTGGAATTGCTCCACATCGAGATCTATGGGGATAGTGGATGAGGCTAATGCTTCCTCAAGGATCTTTTTATGCACTGATGAAATTTTTAACAACTCAATGATGGAGATGTGTGTTGGCGTTCTTTTGAGTTGGTCTACAACATTGTATCTTTACGGAACGACTCTTGATGTAGGGACTCTATTTGGTTGGGATGATCCTGCAATGGTGACTTTGTCGTCTCTTGTGGTGACTCCACAATCTTTTGCATGGGCGCCCTTGATAGTGATGACCATGTAGTATTCATTTAGCGAGATAACGACAGATTCATAGACATGATTTACATTGCCTTTCCCTTTATCATCTCTATTTCCTTTGTTTCCATGATTCGACATCAGATTCATGTAGATTTTAAGGTCTTGATTTCCCATAGGTTGTTCCACGTTTATGATTTTCTTGTCAATGAGATCTTGGATGATGTTTTTGAGTCTCATGCAATTTTTTATGGTGTGACCTTTTATATTGTGAAATTCGCAAAGTTGATTCTCATTGTACCAAGGGGGTTTGACATCGAGTTCTTGGTAATTTTTGAATGTAGGAGGCTGGATGAGTTTTTCGGCAATCAAATTTTTCATTATGTCCTCCAATAGTTCCCCCAAAATGGCATATTTACATTTTGGATAAGTTTTACATTGGGGTGGTCCTATTTGGTCAGTGAGGTTAGTTATGGTGGGATTATTGGGTTGGTATGTTGTGTGATGAGTGTTTTGGGGTTGTGGTTGGATTTGCAGTGCAGGTGTATTTTGATGTGGACCACTAATGACCACCTTGGCATCGACGATGCCATCATTAGTGATGTTCTTGTTTCTTTCCCATGTACGAGGTTTATCATTGTAATTAGATGATGGGCAGTTGTTTTGCAGTTCGTGATATGACGTTGATTCAGTGGGCTGGGTCACAAGGGCTCTTTTGATGCTAAGTGCCTTGGAGATTAATTGCTTATATGTGGTGATTCCCTGAACCTTGAGATGAAATGACAGGAGCTTTCAAGGTTGGCTATGATCGTGTAGACTTGTTGTTCTTCTGGCATGGTCCACTTGCTTTGATTGGCCTTGGATCACCATTGTTGAAGGAATGAAGCAAAAGATTCATTCTTTCCTTGTTTTAGAGCATATAATTCTTAGAGACTGACATCCATTGCGATGTTACATGCATAGTTCCTGATGAATTCATCTCTGATTTCTTGGAATGTTCTAATGCCTGAAGGTAAGCGAGAAAACCATTCTATAGCGGGACCTACCAAGCTCCTAGGGAATAGCCGCATCAGATAAGTATCGTCATATGCGACCTCCATACAATGAACCTGGAATTCCCTGATGTGATCTTCAGGGTTTCCCATCCCTCGATACTTGTCAAATTTGGGGATTTCAAATCCCTTAGGGAATGATTTCATGTCTAGGCTCCTATCAAATGGATAGGGGCACAAATTGCTTTGCATTTTGGTTGTCTGCCCCAATTGAAGGTCGAGCACATGTTGTGAGAGCAACCTGAGTTGTGTCGTCACATCATTTTGGGGATCAGGGGGTGGGATGAAAGTTTTTTGCGGTGTTAGAATTGTTGATTGGATGGATGGGTTGGTCGGTGCATTGTTTGATGGTATTTGCATGTTCTGTCAAGTGAAGTAGGCTTCTAATTGCTTTTGTATGAACGATGCCTATTGTTGATCCTGTTGTTGTTGTGCTAGGATTTGTGCTTGTTGTTGCGCTTGTTGCTTCTCCAACAATGCTTGTTGTTGTGCTTGCTGTTGTTCCCACAATTCTTGTTGTTGGGTTGCCAATTCTGCTACTTCTTGTTGCTCTTAGTATTGCTTTAATGCTTGCTGATATGCTTGCAATTGCACTTCTTGTGCAAGAAGTTGTGCTTGTGCTTGTGCTTGTTGTGTTTGATATTTAGATTGCACTTGAGCTTGGGCTTTCGCTTGTGCTTCTTGCGCTTGTGCAGCTTGTTGCTATAATAAAAGTTATGCTTGAGTGACTCTTTGTGCTTGCAATGCTTGTGCAGCTTGGGAACTTGTTGTTGCTGTTGCAATAAAGCTTGGGCTTGTTGTTCTTGTTGTGCTTGTAATGTGGCTTGTGTAGTTTTGGTAGCTTGCGCAGCTTAAGCAGCTTGTTGTACAACTTTTTGTTTCTGCACTTGTTGGTATCCTCTTTGAAAAGCTGCTTGTAATGCTACGTCGAATTGGTTTGATGTGGTGAATGTTGGTGGTGGTGGAGATGGTGGTGGATTTGGAATGGTGGTAGATGATGATGTTTTGTTGATATTTTTTGTGTTGGATAATGGTATTGATGTGATTGGTCCTTGTGAGACCATGCTTTGTGATGTTAAGGGTGTGTTTGATGGTGTTGCCATTGCTTGTGTATTTATCATTTATTGTTGCAATATCAATGATAAATTTTGAGCATTTGGTGTGATGATTTGATTGATGGTTGGGATAGTAGTTTGATTGATACTTGGTAGGGGAGGCAACCCCAAACCAAGGAGTGGTGTGGATGATAATGGAAATGGTGGGATAGGTGGAAATGTAAGGGGCATTAGTTGTTGTGTGGTGTCGAGTATGCCCCTTGGTTTGAACATATATCCCTCTTCTTGTGATTTTGTGAGAAGAGGTGTTTGTGGTGCTCCATGGAAAAATGTTGATGATGGGTCATAGTGTATGGTGAGAGGAACATTTTTGTGCAATGGATTTTGGGGGATGTTTTGTTCCAATGTGGTGTTTGCATCCAAGTTTTGATTATTAACAAGGGGATGTGATTGAAGAGCATTGAGAAATGTGTTTCCCTTGTTAACGTTGGGTTGGGTTAGAGCAAATGATGTTGTGATTTGCGGGTATTCTCTGTGATGCTTTGAGATAGGGGTGTAGATGAAATGGGGATGGTGGATGAGATTGGTGGAAAATATGTCTCTACTATAGTGCTCACATCAAAATCCGAAGGCAACTTGGCCCTTTGTTTTGCTAGTTAAAGCATGTACAACAAAGGGTTAAGTCTCATCATGATGTTGATAATTCTATGGTTGTCCGGATTTTGGAACATTTCAGCTATTTCTTCATGAGACATTCCAAAGGTAAGATCCTCTCCTTGGGTTTCCTCTTGTGGGTTTTGCGATGATGTTGGAAGGCTAATTGTGAGATTTCCATCCCCAATGGGATTCATTTCAGGAGTGGTTTGGCTAAGATCACTTGAAGTGGGTGTTTCCTTGTTGGCTTCCATACTCTTCTTGTATTGAGATCTAGGTAGAACCATAAAATGGGGATCAATATTCAAGAATATGGGAGATGAATCTATTGATTCTTTGGATTAATCTCTATTTTATGTCCCAAAGTGAAAGTTTTAGGATGCTTTTTTGGGGATCAAAGGTGATGATATGATGATGAATGATATGAATGTTTTGGCTTTTGATAAATCTTGAATGAGAAACTAGGCTTTAGGACTTGGATTTGATTGGATTTTGGATTTGGGATTTTTTCCTTGACTTTGATTTTGACTTTATTTTGATTTTGAACAAATGAACCCTAAGATGTTTGATAATGATGTAAGGGATGGATTTTTTCAAAGGATGACTATTTGAATATGTGTGAGGAGAAGGATGCATCTACCCACACCTTTTCAAACAAGATGATAGCTTTTGCTAAGCATATGGAGAATGATTCGTCTACATATACTAAGCTAGGCAAGATGATTTGGATAACTTTGACTAAGGATATGCAAAAGGATGCATTTACACATTCCAAGCCAAAGGTGATTTTGGTAATGTTCTCAAGGATATAGTTTCAATGTTTTGGATGATTTTTTATTTTTCCACAAAGCCTAGTATCAAGGATAATTTCAAGATTTTCCAAAAGATGATTTGTGAGATGCATTTGTTGTTTGAAAGATGGATGAAAGAGGTTTGATTTGTTTTGATCCTTAGGTTAACCTAAAAAGATAATTTTTTCCTAAACATAGGTATTGAAGAGCATGCAAATTCTTCCTAAAGACCTTTGTAACCAAGAAATGATTTCATTTGAACATTCATTTTCGGATTTCCAATGATTTTTGCTTTGGGATTTGTGAGTCTCCAATCACACATGAAAATTCATTTTTCTTAGCTTTGCTTAATGGCTTTATTTTACCAAAAACACTTTCTTTGATTAAGTTTTCAAACTAAGATGTCCAATGTCTTAATTTCTTCAAACTCCACAAGATATGTTATGTGGAAATTTAATGAACTTAACGCAAGGGTTTCCTATTGTTTACTAAAGGAGATAATTTGAGATATAATCCAATGTTTAGAAACCTCTAAGGATGTGAATCCCAAGGGAAACAATAACATATAGATTGAGTCAATGGCATTTTTCTCCAAAAGGGTTTGAAATTTGAATGATATTGTTAAGTGTTTGTTTGCAAATGTTTTTGAATACAATACTATGTTTTCAAGCAATGTAACACCCTAGCTCAATTGGTACGTTTTTCTTAGTGGGCTTGCATCATTCCCTTTGTAGTAGAAGAGATGATTTTACATGCAACCAAGGATAAAATATAAAGGCATGTTAAGAATGAATTCTTAACCTCTATATTTCAACCAATATCGGACATGGAAAGTAACTTCTTGGAATCTAAGTTCCAATGCACCACTTTGATAAACTCGTTTGGATGGACTAGTTGGTTCTACAAACAAGGTTCTTAATAACACATCAGGGACATGGCACCTCGCGAGCGTCCAGCAAGCCACTAAAGGCTTTAATCAATCCTACTAGGGGCTCTTATACATTTTACTGTAGTACCCCATTCTGAAAGACACTATACGGCTAAGGCCTACATACCATGAGGACTTGACAGTTTAGTCTTATCCATTTGTATACCGGCCCGAATGAAAAATTGGTTGGAGTCGCCTTCAAGTTCTCCTTTCGGATGTGTCTCCTAGGCAAGGCCCTCTAAAGGTAAACAATAGCGAGCAAACACATCTGTAGTTCGATCAACCTTCATTTAGAAATAAAGGGAGAACACACACGATATACCTAACTCACACTGGCAGAGTGTTTTGTTCAATTTTAAAACCCAAATCGAAGTGTGTATGGGAAATTATTTATGCAAATTAATGTCACCAAAAGCCTTTTGATTCTCAAGATCTCCATGAGGTGTGAGAGAAGCACATACGTCTTTTGGTGATATTACATTCTGTAAATAAGTACAAAACAATGAAAGCACACATTCATTTTATCCTTCAAAGCAATGGTTTGATTTGTTTTCAGCACCAAAGGAAAGATGAAGATTGCTTGTTCAATTTTAGCCCAAATTGAAATCTAGTAAGTATCTAAGCTTTAATTTTAACCCTTTGCAAATGAAAAAAAATCAAAGTGTTCTTTTTAGACCCAAACGAAAGTTAGTGTCCTAAAACGAAAAGATAAACAATTTTGTGAAGAAGCGTTGAAAAAACACTTAAAGCATTTAAAAACACATTGATTTTTTAAAATATCCTCCTCCTTTCATCCTTTGCTAGCCTTCTCCTTGCTTTCCTTCATTTGTACCCTTGTCCTTTGTTTGTTTCTTTTTCACTTTTCCTTTGCTTGCTTTTGTACCTTCTTTGCTTTCCTCGTTTTCGTCCAACTCCAATGCTTGATTTTAACCTTCACCTATTCCATAGTGGATTGGTGTCACATGTGCAAGTGACCCTTTCCCAATCCTTGATCAAAGCTTAGGATGATGCAAATGCAAATAGGATGAAGAGGAAGATGAGTTCTCATACCAAGAGAGTAACCTTGCATAAAAGTTGTGGATGGATGAATGACGATTAAGGCCTTCTTTTACAAATTTTCTTGATGAGAGATTGGCCAAATGGGGGAATGTGGGACTAAAGATCCACCAATGAGAAGAGGACACTTGTCAAGTGGTGATAGGTCAATGGATGTGCAAGATTTGGGAAGTGTTCCCATGAGAGGGAGGATTTGAATTCAAATTTGGCAATAAATTTTGAGAGGGGGACAAGAAAATGAGCAGTAAATGCAATGTTGGAGGGACAAATCAACTTGTCATGTTTTTCAAATGTGAGGGCCATGTTGAGTGAAAATGAGGGTTTTAATAAATCAATAAATTGATTTATTTGTGCAAGTGGCTAAATCTAGAGAATGCAAGTGGGTGGGTTAGGTTAGGCTAATTAGGATTAGGTTAGATTAATGATGATTAGGTGAGTTTGACTTTTAGGACTTGGATATTTGATTTATTTAAATCAGAAAATGATGTAATATGATTTGGGATTTGATTAAATGGCCATTTGATTTATTAAAATTTTGATGATAATGTTTATTTGATTTTAAATAAATGACCTTAGGAGATGAGATTACCTAATGATGGAAGTGAACCTGATTAGTTGATGAATGGACCTAATGTGAAATCTAGTTTAGTTAATGAATGAACCTGATTGAATGGACAATGTTAATTTTACATGTCTATAGTATTAAATGCATATGTTGTTCATGTCAGTGGAATATCTCTCGTGGGCGTGGCCTTTAGATCATTTGCAATCATCGCATTAACTCACAGCCCTCATGCCTGATCTTGAAAACTGTTCCGCAAAGTTGACTTGAATGCTCCAAATATATTATCACCTATATCCACCTACTCCTGCTAGTGAATGTACTATTCATCATTAAGATGTGCGACCTTTCCCTTCTACGCTTTTCTCTCAGCCTGAAACCTTCGTGGGTTGAATTTCTTCTAGAAATGGCACCAAATGCCCCAGGCATACTCGAATCCTGCACAACAATGCCCTCATTAGTCTTCTAAACCACAAAAATGTCATCCTCAAACTTACCCACAATACCTCCCTCATTTTATTAAATTTCACAAAAGAGACTTTCTTTTGGCAGAGGTGGAATGAAAACCAAACTAGGAACACACTTCCCCTTTAAAACTGGCAGAGGCGGAACCAAATCTGAATCAGGAACCGAGACCAGAGTTAGAATGGGAATGAGATACAAACCAAATGCTAACCTCTCATACCGCTGTCCTGGCTCCACTTCCAAAAAATAGCAATGACGCAAATACAAAAACCCAACACCGGACCAAGTGGTCGGAATCAGAGGAAAATGAAGAAATGAACCATGTAGAGCTAGGACCATAACCAAACCTGAACTAGAAACTTTTGCAAGTTTTAGGTTCAGATTCCATTCTGAACCCACCTCCGACGACACCCAAAAAAGATAGAAAAAGGACAAAAAAGAGAAGAAGAAAGTGGAGAAAATACCCCATGGCAAAAGAAGAGGAACAAAAAGCAAAAGAACAAGACATGCAGAACTAGGATCGGGACAAAATCCTACCCTTAAATTTTTTGAAAGTTTCAGGTTTGGATTCCGACCCAGTCGCGCCTCTGATGAAACTCAAAAGAAGACGAAGAAAAGGACGAGAAGGAAGAAAGACAAATGGGAGAAAGCACCCCCCCAAAAAAATATAAGGAACAAAGAAAAAGGAACAAGACCGACAGAATCAGGATTGAGACGGAACCAGAACCTAAAACTCAAAAAGTTTCAAAGTTTGGTTCTTGTTCCAGTTTCGAGTCTGCTAGAACAAAACCAAAGGCACAAGGAAAAAAAAAAGAGGTGGAAGCGGGGTTGGAAATGGAATGGAACTCTGAAACTTTTAACAAGTTTGTCTAGATTCAGTCTTGGACCCGGCTCCGAGAAAGAACGAAACACGAAAATAAAGGAACCTTCAGAACTGGAACCGAAGACAGAACAAGACCAAAACTTGGATGTAATTCCAAGCCTGATATCAGTCCTAGTTCTGCTTCCAATAGAATTAAGAAAAATTCCTAAGGCAGAAAACCAAAGGCCCAAAAGACAAAAGAACAAGGGGGGCCCATTTTGTTCCAGAATAAAATGGGGTGGTTATGCAAGGCATAATAGGCTATAAAGGAGTGAATCCATTGTTACATTGTTCTATTTGTATCTACACTCTTCTACATGTCATAACCATTATCGTTAAATATATTTTCTTTTGTTTTCCTTTTAGGGATGACATAAGGCATTGAGAAATTTAGGTCTCTTCCATGTTGACACAAAATATTTCCTTTGTTTTTTCTCTCTATGTGTCATTATTTCTTTGTGCCCATTGTTCCATGAGTCAATTGGGAATGATGATGATTACAAGCTTGATTATATCAGTACAATAATGACAAATGTTGACCCCAAATCTATGGATCCCTTATGTGTTATCTTAGGATTACATATGGGGAAAACCCTCCTTTATATGGTGTAGCTCTATTTTAGAAACATTTTTACATAGGTCTTCTCAAATAGAACTCTCATGTTAGTAATTTTTGTGTTCTACTTTAAAGTAATTTCTTACAACATGGTGTTTAGGAATTTCTTTAAAGTGGGGCCATGCATGTGCCCGCTCAATTTGGTTTCTTTAAAGTGTGTTCTTCTTACTTCACATGATGTATCTTCTTGGTTATTTCATTGGGTTTGATGTCATTCAATATTGTGACCTTTATGAAATATGACATTCCTCTTTTTTGAAGTGAGCAACCCAAGATCCTCAATTTGTAACACCAAATAACCTCCACAAGAGATAGAGAGAAGCAAAAATGGAATATTCTATTCCACCAAACAAGAATTGCAATATGATACAATATGATCAATGTGCTATACAACACTATGCAATACAATGCAAGAGATTACTTTCTTATAAATGGCAAGGATGAGAGATAGGATTAGGAAAGATCATGACAAGTGTCATAATCCTATCACATGAGACAGCTAACTCATAACTACCCAGGAAAATGTAAAGTCTAGATAAGACACCTAAGAATTCTAGAAGAATGTGTATATCCTAAGTAAACTTAACATGTGAACTATGTCCCCTAAGTCCCTAGGAAGAATTAACTAGGTACTATAGACATTGAAAAATGTCCTGAATCATATCATACACTCGAATCAGGTATACTAACATCATTTCTTCCTCAAGCCCATTGTATTTTTCGCTTAATTGATTAAATTAGCATGGTTATTTAATTAATTGCATCATTTTCATCTATTAGCCTAATTCATTTAATCAAGTTAATTCACCCCTTTCACGCTAACATTCCATCTCATTAAATTAAATAAATCAATCTATTTAATTTAATTCCCCAAGTCCTCTCATTCAATTAAATAATGTTTAAGTTATTTAATTAAATTTCATTTCACCTTTCCCCCATTCATTAAATCATTTACTTTAACGAATATAATTTTAATTCTTCTAAATCCCCTAATTTCATTAATTAACACTTTTTAATTAGCAATTATCTAATAAAACTAATTCCCTCCACTTGCAAGGGAATATTCCAAGAAAATATTCCTCCCCCTTTTGCACAACTTAATTTAGTTTTAATTAACTAAATATTCTTTTTTCCTCCACCCATGAATATTCCAAAGAATATTCTTTTCTCTTCACTCATTTGAAAAAGGGGAATATTCCTTTTTCTCAACAAACTTACTTAGCTTCATATGCAAGTTACCTTGTAACTTCTTGTGCAAGTTAAATTTTGACCTCTTGTGTAGGTCAGAAGTGTGTTTGTTTGAGGGAATCTAAACCATTGATTAAATCTCATCTTGCATTCTCACCCATTGATGATAATCCATGATTCATGCCTCCATCTTCTTCCATCCTTAACCATTGATTAGCCTTTTTGATCTCAACCCTCCATTTCTCATTTGCTTTCTTATAAATAAAACACTATTTGGAGACAAATGGATCCATCTTTTCTAGAGAAAACTCCTGCTATTGAAATTACTCACACTTATACTCAGTTTTAACTCACATTTAGTATATTTTAGTTCATTTTAGTTGCATAAATAGCTTAGATTCCATTAATGGCTTCCATAATGCATCAACTTAGCTAAGTTAGAGAATTAGAGTTTCAATATTTTTAGTTTAAATCTCATTTAGATTAGCTTAGAAATTGCACATCTACATCTTTCAGCACAAAATCATGTTATATTAGCTTTCACATCATACTCATTTTAGAATAAATCATGTTTTCATTCTCATCTCACAACTGTTTCATTAGTTCTCTTCAATAGAATCAATTGAAACAAGCTCACTAATCATGAGATTGAGAAAGGTTCATTGTTTCACATCAACACAACACCAATCTCACAATGGGATAATTTTAAAATGGGTTAGAATATACATTTTAAAGGTTTTCATAATTTATAATTATTTTTTTAGTGAATTTTTAGTTTAAATTTAATTCAGTTAATCCTTGTTTAGATTAAGTATTAGTGGCATGAATATGCTTTTATTCTTCATAGGCCAAGTGTAGTCATCCCATACTAATACCCTCAATCACATGTACAATAATGTATTCATACCAACAACCCTCCTTAAGGGAAACTTAGGGAAGAAAAAACTAATGAAAATATGTAAAAGATGGGTCCTAACAACAAGACCTGATGAGGTACCCATGTATGAAACAAAACAAAAAATATCTCATAAATAGAGAAAAGGAAAAAAACCCTATGGGAGAAAACACCTCTCCAAAAGAGAGAAAAAGTTGCAAAGAAAAACTAATGAAGGAAGGAGGACTCCTCAAGATCCCCCAAGGACAACTTCATTCACCCCAAGCATCGATCATAACTAAAGATAATGAGGCAATGCCAAAGGTTTAGTGAAGATGTCTGCAACCTACTAATCTAGTGAAGATGTCTACAACCTATGAGAGATATGTATGGCACTATGGTTGTCACACAAAAGAGTAGTGGGATGAGTGGAAGGAAATCCAAACTCAGTCATCAACTATCAAAATGACAAAATCTCATGACTAGCAAGAACTACACCTCAATACTCAGCCTTTGTCGATGATAATACAATAGTAGTCAGCTTCTTTCATGACCATGCAATCAGACCAAATTCAAGGAAAAAAGAAAAAGCTAGAAGTAGACTTTCGATCATTGACATCACCAGCCCAATTTGAGTTAGTGAAGCCCACAATCTAGGAATCTCTTGATGTATAATGAATTCCAAAATGTGTAGTGCCCTAAATCTATCTCAAGATACATTTAGCAACCTTCTAATGACTCGTATGAGGCTCCTGTGAGAAGTGAGAGGAAAGTCCAATCATAAAGGAAATATCAAGACAACTATGTGTCAATTACAAATGACTACCAACAAATTTATGATACAAGGTAGGATCAACTATAGGAGTAGTGAAAATGGTAGAAAATACAACATCTGACTAAAATGGAGTGGGGGTAGGCTTGCAATCAGCGATGTGAAATCTTTGAAGTAAATAAAGAGCATACTTCTACTAGAAAATGAAGATCCCCTTGGAATTCTGATGAACTTTAAGCCAAGGAAGTAATGCAAAATACCAAGGTCATTTGTATCAAATTTCTCCAACAATGCTCAGTGTGTACTCTAAATCATAGAAGTAGAACTCCCTATGAGAATCAAATCATCCACATAGAGCACAAGTATGAGAAGATCATCTCCATGTCTCTAAGTATAAACTATGGGATTGGAATGGTAGAAAGTGTAGCCAAAAGAAAGAAGGAAACTATCCATATTCTCATACTAATCCCAAGGGGTTGTTTGAGTCCATACAATGAACATCTAAGCCTACAAACAAGTGAAGAGTCTTGAACAAAACCTGGTGGTTGCTCCATATAGATCTCCTCATGAAGATTGACATGCAAGAAAGAACTCAACACATCCATCTGATACATTGACCATCCTTGTGATGCAGCTATAGTAAGGACAAGATGAATAGAATCCATTTTGGAAACAAGAGAAAAGTTCTTAGAATAGTCAATTCCTTCAACTTGAGAAAACACCTTTGCAACAAGACAAGCCTTGTACTTGTCAATAGAACTATCTACTACATACTTGGTATGATACACCCACTTGTACCAAACCAAATTTCTTCCCTTAGAAAGAGGTACTAGAGCCCAAGTATGATTCTTCATCAAAGAAGAATACTCATTAGGCATAGCACTATCCCACTCTAGAATACCTGAAGCATTTGAAAAAACTCTAAGGATCATCTAAAACAACTTGACTTAGAAGACCGATTCCTGAAATCTAAGAATGAGTGTGATGAATGTATGTGGGATCACCAAGAAGAGGACCACCCTCCTCAAGGGTAACATGAGCCCATCCTAGCCTAGTGGGTGGATTAGGAGGAGGTGGATCAAGACCATCATCAAAATATTCCTCAAGTAACAAAACATCATTAACTAAAGAATATGAGTAGGTTGTGATGAAGATAAAGTTGAAGGAGGATCTGTTTTTGTGAATTTCTTAGAAAACTAAACATCACGAAAAAAATGAACCTCTCACGTGTCAGGATCAAATAATATATACACCTTTGCATACTCACAATAGCCAACAAATATGTGTCATTGACTCTTCTTCTCCATTGATTTGTGTTGACCATTCGGAATGAATGTCCCAAGCCTCACTACCAAATACCCTAAAGAAGGATACATTAGGCTTGCAATGATATGAAGCCTCCTCAAGAGTCATACTCCACACTACCTTGTGTGGCATACAGTTCTAAATATAATTTGCACAAGTGACAGCTTCAACCCAAAATGCTAGAGCCATGGACCTAGACTGAATCATATAATTGGCCACCTCCTTGAGAGTCCTATTCTTTCTCTCCAACACACCATTCTTTTGAGGAGTGTAAGGAACCATGTGTTGATGAAGAATACCATGCTCACTGCAAAAATTGTGAAATGTTTGATTGGAATACTCGCCCCATTATCTGTGTGTATTTGTTGAAGAGAAAAACTTGAATGCTTCTCCACAAAGTTTTTGAAGGTTTTGAAGATGGTGAGAACCTCACTCTTGAGATTTATAAATTAGACCCATGTTCATTGAGAAAAAACATCAATGAAGGTGGGCACATACTTAGCCCCTGAAAAAGAAAAATTTGGGAATGGAATGAGATCACTAAGGACCAACTCAAGGGGTGTAATTACACATGTAGCTTGACCCTTAGGGAAAGGATCTTGATATTTCTTGGGCCAAGAAAAAACCTTGACAAACACCATCTGTGCAAGTGATCTTAGGAAGACTAACCACTAAGTTATGTGCTTGCATCTAATGAAGATATCTATAGTTCAAGTTCCCAAATCTTTCATGCCAAAGTTTTCTCATTGAATCAACATGAGAAAAAAAGCATGAACCTGATGAAGAATCAAAGCCATCAAACTAATGCAAATGTTTCTTATGATCAACTATCCCTGTAGCAACAACCTTCTCAAGGTCTTACAACTGTCTAATAGTCACATTCTAGTGAGGAAACTCAATTGAATTTCCATCTCTAGAATGACAAATATGATATATGGAAAGTAGATTCGTTGAAATATTAGGAACAAGAACATCCTCAATGCAATCATCTTGTATCTGAACAAAGCCTATCCCCAAAACTAGAAATTGTGAAGAGTTCCCAACTAAAATTTGAGAAGTATAAGTATGAACAATGGAATCAAGAAGATAATGTGAATTGGTCATGTGATGTGAAGCACCTAAATAAAGGATCCAACTATCAGATGATGAATGAATGACCTATGTTGAAAGAGCTTACCCTTTACCCATGGAAGAAGGCTTAGTAATTAAAATGTTATGTTTTTTAATAGCTTCCTCCAAGGCCTCAAGTCTCTTGAAACAATGAGCCTCATTATACCCAATTTTTCCACAAAATGAACAAGAATCTCCTTTCTTGTTCTTGGATTTGGATGAAGAATCTCTAGAGGTAGAAGAAGAAGGGGATGGAGTTGATTTTTGATTGTTCTTTTGCTTCAATTTGGAGGGAGTCTCACTACCTGAAGATGATTCTATCTTTTGCTTCTTCTTATTCTTTCCTTTACCCTCAGATGATTGAGACATTAGAGCATGATTCTTATAACTAGGTAGTGCATCCAACTAAATCAACTTGGTTTCCTCCCTACTAAGACACTCACAAAACAACTCAAAAGAGGGAATTTTGTAATCTTCCCCATGTCATCCATAGTTGAGTAGAAAGTATAACAAAACACTTGATAAGGGCCCCTTAACCTATTTAGAATCAAGAAGATACATTCATTACTAGATTTATCATTCCCACATCCTTTTAATTGCAACAAAATCAACTTGAATTGTGTAAGAAATCCTTGAATTGAAGGAAATGCATTTGGAGAGAGTGATTAGAGATCCACTTGAAGTTGCAAGATTCTGAATTGATTGACTTTACCATATAATTCTTCAATTTTTCACAAACATTCTTAGGGGTTTTAGATTCTACAATATGAAACAAGAAGTTATCAAATACAAATAAATCAATGAGCCCTTTTGCTTCATCCATTTTATATATGTGGGTAAATTTTCTCATATTGTCTTGTGAACTTAGGTTGACCTACATCTAAGATTGGCCATACACCCTTAGATTCTAACAATCAAGCCATTTTTAGCTTCCATGTATGATAGCTATGTGGAGTGAGTGGTTCAGTTTACCTTAGATCTACGATGTTGGATAGAAAAAAACCAAAATAAAGAAGAAAAAGTGGCACTTAAATTATTTCTTTCACCCCCAAAAATGTATTAAATCTCAATTTACAACCCCCAGCAAGTTACAATGATGAAATTTTATAATTTTACAAGTGACAAGCTCAAATCAACTATTTATAACACCATGATTTTTACAATTTTCAAAAAATGCTTTCCCAAACTGAAATCAGAGGTTAGAAATATATTCTTTGTAATTTTCTAATAAATTTCAAAAAAAAGTTTGCAAAAATTTGACTTTGTATGCAAAAGTTATGCCAGTTACAAGTAATAAATTTGCTTGTACCTTTGAGTTGAAAAAGTGGCAAAAATGACCAAATCTAGAAAAATCACCTACACCATTGTGAATTTTGTCAAATTAGCTTTCTGATGATATCTTGTTTTCAAAAATCTGACACTATGGTGAAAATCTATGCAATTTTTTTTAAAAAGGTCTATTTTAGGAACTTGAAGACTAAACAGGGGCAAAAATAATGCTAATCGGGCACAAAAATTAAGCCCTTAGGGGCTAGTACAGTAGGTCACCAATGTTATTCATGAGTCTAGTTTATGAATCAATTTTGATAGAATTTATTATCTATTTGATATAGTTGGCATATACTTTGATACTTGGATATTGACCTTTCTATGATATTTCCTCAAAACTATAAACATTGGGAATAAGCTATTTTTGTAACCATTAATGACATTGACATGCTATATGAACTATATATGTTAATTTTACATGTGGATTAATGAATGTTACTTTAAGATAGTTACATATATGCAACATTTTTGCATATTAATATTGTTATGCAAATATAATTAGCAACCTACAAAATTGAGGAAGATTCTACTAGCTGGTCACTCGCCATCAAAGTCAACAAGGTGATCATTCAAAGGCCAATTGAGGGAAGACTCTCATTGGAGGGAGATTCCTAGTTTAAATCAAAGAATTATAACCGCTTTGTAACTGGTATTAATTGTTTGTTGAGTGAATATAGGAGTTACTATTGTGGTAGATCTGTGTTAAGGAAAACATGCTTGACCAAATTCCATGCATGCATAATCTCCTCTCCACTTTTCATTCTTTCCCTAAAGTGGCATCCTCCTAATTTGTTGGAGTTGATCACCTTGCTAGGTATTTAGTTAGTATTTTTCTTCCTATAAATAAGACTCAAATTCTCCTTCTCAAAAGGTTGATTAATCTGATGATGTACTCACATTCTTAGTTGTTCAAGTAATACAGTTACGCTTCTCTATTGTACTTTTGTTTTCCAATGAATAAAATGAAGTTATAAGTTCATGCATTTGAATTTATATTTGTATTAAAGGATACTCATCCAAGGGGGACCACTTGGTGAGAATTCCATCCTTTAGCTTAGTTGTTACTTTTTGTTCAGTAATTAGTTAAGAATTTGGCACGGTCTGTTCTTGTAGCCACTAGAATTCAATTTTTTGACTGTTTGTGCAGCTAAAGCAAATAAAGTAATTTCATGTTTGTTTGCTCATATTTTCATTTTTGTCATGCATTTTAGCTTAGGATAGTTCTTGGTTGATGTTCAACACTTATGTCATTTCTTTCCAAGCAATTTACTTTCAACATTATTTTTTTCTTAGCTACATAATGAAGATGGCTACTTTGGATTCCTAGTGCACATACTATGCTAAAAAATTTCTAGTTCACATCCCTGGGTTGACAAGTTAAATGCACCTTCATGATGATTTAGATAGCTATTCTAATTAGATGTCCAATCTCTGAATAAAAACTATAAGGGCTTAGTTGTTAGATCATTGTAGGAGGCTAACAGTTTTGGTGTCATTGTCGGGGATGGTGTCAAACTAGGGAGTTCTTTGGAGTCATTGATAGTTTTTCTCACTGTAGTATTTCTGAAATTTTTTTCTTCTAAGTATACCCACTCATTTAGGAAATTAATGATCCACCATTCTTTTGCCAATTCTTTGTGTGAGTTGGCTAATAGTGAGTTGATACTATATGCATAAAGGAAGGAGGAGAGATGCTCATGGGAGATTCCTTCGTAATAACCTTGATCCATTCCAACTAGATGAGCATTTGAATCTACCAAGAGAAAAAGAAGAAGAAGATGATGATGAAGAGACATACCCCTTTGCTAAAACATTTCCTGATCTGACCAGTTCTGAAATTTCCTCTGAAGACCAAAATTAGCTTGAAAATCCATTTGCTTTGGAACTACATCAGGCATGTATTGGTGATGTAAATAGAAACAAACCTAACCAACTAGCTTTTCCTTTCCCCATTACTCATTAGAATGAAGTTGAAAACCTCAAAAATATCCCTACTTCAACTGTCCTTTTGAAGTTCTATGGACTTGTCATAGAAGATCTTGATACTTTCTTGTTTGAGTTTGACATACTCTGTAGGAGTTATGACTATACCACCAATGCCCATAGGCTTCAGCTATTCCCTACCACCTTGAAAGAGGTTGCATTAATATGGTTCATGAGCCTAGGAAGAAATATTGTGTATACTTAGAAGGACATGAAGACAAAGTTCCTTGAGAAGTACAAGAAATATTGTAGGGGTAGTGACATGAGGGGAGATTACATTTTAAGGATGCAACAAAAGGAAGATAAGAGTCTAGAGGATTACATTGTAAGGTTTCTATTTTGTCTATAGAAATATCCACACCATACACTTAATGAAGAATCAAAAAAGTTACTTTTCCTAAGAGGAATTAATGACAGCTGCACTGATTCCTTGGACCTGATGGGAGGAGGAGATGTCATCCAAGTTCCTTAGGAGGACATCAAGAAGACATGCCAGAACTACTGCAGGGTGCTTCAAAGAAAGGGAGAGCTTACCAATCCTCTATGGGTAAGTCATATACTAATGGAGATTACTCACTTGCTAGTAGAATTCAAGCAAGACATTATAAAAAATCTAGTTAATCAACTGGATACACTTCAGGCCAAGAAGAAACAAGAGGAGGCAACTTAACAATGTTGGTAGAGTATTGCCCCCGTTGCAGGAAAAAGAAGTACTACAGATGCAAGATGGTAACTAATATTGAAAGTAAGCAGATTCCACCTAAGTTTAAGCCAATACTGGGTGAAGATGACCAAGGCTACTACATTCACAAAGGAGTCCATGGGCTTCAAGACAAGGTATGCCACTAGATCCACTATCTTTTGTTGAGCCTTATTTTAATTCTAATGCATCAAGTAACCAATGGAAACCCCCATATCCATCCAATAATGGAGGATATCAACCACAGACTTGGAATAACCCTCCAAATTCCTATCCCAATCACCAAAAAATATCCACCCTAGTGGCAATAGCCTCAAGGGAATTGGCAACAGTTTCAAGGAAATTGGTAGCCACCTCTAGGAGACTAGTAGCAAACATCTCAATGGAGGGGAGGACAATAGTGGCCAAACTAGACAACTAGTTACATGTCGCCACCTTCTCAGTCCCAAAAATATGTTGTAATGCATCCTCTTGATAGATCAAGCTCAAATATACCTAAACCTACTTAGCTACCAGCTCAGCACACACCTAACCCAAATAACAAACCATAGCAACAACCAATATACTCTGTCGATCCAAATCAATTCTCTACATATGATGTGAGTGTAAATGACATCCACTTGCATTCAAGAAATTTCTTGCCAACTCCTTCCACACCCATTTTAATAGAGCTTCTTGTAGAAGAAGAAGAGATTTTGAATACCCCCATTCGGCTAACTGCACTTGAAAATCCTGAACTAGTCCTAGTCAAGGAGACTGAACAAGAACCACCATTTCCTCAATGATTGGAAATAATAAAACAAAAAGAAGAGGAGGAACCAACCTTTGACATTCTAGACTAGTTTAAACATGTATGTGTCAAGATCCCTCTATTCAAGCCATAAAATATGTTCCAATCTATGACAAGGCAATTAAGGAAGCATGCATTAAGATTGTAGGCAAGAAAATGAAATACCCCATTATGGTTCATGTGGTGGGACAACTAACTCACATCATGCTTGGGACAGTGACTATTCCCAAATATAATGATCTAGGGAGTCTTGTGGTAGAAGTTATTATAAATGAGATCCAAATAAAGAATGCTCTGATTGATTTGGGAGTAACAATAAATTTCATGACCAAGGATATCATGCAACAACTAAATGTTGTAAGTATGAGACCTACTCCTATTGTCCTACAACTTGTTGATAGTTCAACCATTAAACTTGATGGTATAGTGGAGGACCTTGTGGTAACTCTAGACTCATAGGAGTACCTAGTAAATTTCATGATTCTTTCTCCTAAAGCTACACTAGGAGGGTACCTTATCATTCTAGGAAGGCCATGGTTGGAAATGGCAGATGCCTATATTGGATGCAAGATAGGACACATGACCATTTCTAATGGAAAGAGCACCAAAAATCTTGTTCTCTATCCTCTTGCTCAACCATCCCATGAAATGGATAATCCCATATGGCCACATGTTGGTGAAGAGGCTGAGGAAGTTAATTTTGTGGCACAACTTATGATGTTAGGTAGAAGCTCTTTCAAGCAACTTCAAGAGGAAGATGAAGTATTAGATAACATAATTCAGAATCATTGTGAAATAGAGGAAGCATCATCCTCTCATTTTGTTGATCTAGTAAAGATACTTCTACCCACTCTTCCTATAGAAAAACTTCCTACAACAATAGGTATGTCTCATACATTGTTGCCACATGAACTCAAGGTAGCAAGCATTAGTGAAGCAGCTAGGGTAGAGATAACTACACAATTGAAAGTTTCAGAAGGAAAATATCTAAACAATAATAACAAATTGGGTGAAGAACAATAATTGTCTTTGAAAAACTTACTGAGGACCCACCAACATGCATTTTCATGGGACTATCATGATATGAAGGGATTGGACCCTAATATTTGTACTCATAGGATTTACAAAAGAGATGATCATACACCAGTGAGACAACCATAGAGAAGAATTAACCTTGAATTGAGATATATTGTAAAAGGAAAACTACATAAATTATTGGATGCAGGATTCATCTACCCCATTTCAAATAGCTAGTGGGTGTCTCCATTGGTGATTGTTCCCAGAAAGGGAGGGAAGTGGTAAGTTTGAGTTGATTATAGGAAACTCAATGCTACCACCAAAAAGGATGATTTTCCTCTATCTTTCATAGATCAAGTTCTAGATTCACTTGCAGGAAAGCAATACTTTTCTTTTCTAGATGGATTCACCAACTATAACTAGATCCAAATTGTACCCGAGGACCAAGAGAAGACCATCTTTACCTGTCCATTGGGGACTTATGCTTACTCATTCCTTCCATTTAGTTTATGTAATGCACCTGCAACTTTTTAGAGGGTAGTCATTCACATATTTTCAGATATCTCTCATGATTGCATGGAAATTTATATGGATGATTTTACCACCTATGGTGTTGATTTCAATGAAGCATTGGAGAATCTTAGGAGATTCCTACAGAGATGTGAAGACCACAATATATCTCTAAACAATGAAAAGTGCTTCATGATGATGCAGGAAGGTGTAGTCCTTGGCCACTACATCTCCCACAAAGGAATTGAAGTAGATCCTACAAAGATTGAGGAGATCACAAATCTGCCTACACCTACAAAACAAAAAGATAGGAGTTTCTTGGGACATGTAGGATACTATAAGAATTTCATCAAGGATTTTAGTAAAATAGCAGCACCATTGTACACTCTTCTCACTAAAGATGTTGAGTTTCAGTGGATTGAAGATTGTAACAAGGCATTTTTTGATTTGAAGGAAACTTTGACTCATGATCCTATACTCAAAGGGCCCAATTGGTATCTTCCTTTCCACATCCATACAAATGCATCAAACTATGACATAGGAGTAGTCTTGGGGAAGAAAGAAGAACCTATTGAAAATGTTGTTTATTTTTTCAACAAAAACTTGCAAGGAGCTGAATTCAATTATACAGTGAGAAGAAAGGAAATGTTGGTAGTAATATATTCCCTCAACAAATTCAGACAATACATAACAGGCTATGGAATTTTTGTGCACACAAATCATGCAACCATTAGGTATCTCATGAATAAACCCCTAATATCAAGTAGGTTAGTAAGGTGGTTGTTGTTGATGCAATATTTTGACATAACCATTGTGGATAAGTTAGGGAAGGCTAATGCTATTGTAGAATTTCTTTCAAGGTTGACTACATCAGAGGATAATTAAGTCATTGATGACTCTTTCCCTTATGAACATATATTATCCATCAGTGTGCATACACCCTAGTATGCTAACATAGCTAACTGACTGGTCACATTAAGAGTTCCTCCTCACTTCTCTCCAAAAGAGAGAGGGGTTCTCATTGAAAAATCATTTCATTTTTCATGGATTTCAGGATGTTTGTTTTACACTAGGCTAGACCATGTCATGAGGAGATGTGTGAGGGAAGATGAGATATATGATATTTTGCATGCATGCCACAATGAACCATGTGGAGGACATTTTGTAGCCAAGAGGACATCAATGAAAAATTTGAATACAATATATTATTGGCCAACACTCCACAAGGATGTAGGGAGATATACAAGAAAGTGTGATAGATGTCAGTGGATGGGTAGGCCAACCAAATCTGATGAGATGCCCCTTTACCCTCGGGTAGTAATCACTCCATTTGACAAATGGGGATTAGATTTTTTAGGACCCATTGATCCTCCATCAAATAGTGAATCCTATATCTTAGTATGCACTGATTATGTAACCAAGTGGGTAGAAGTTAAGGCAATGAAGCATGCAAGAGATAATAAGGTTGCAAAATTTCTTTATGATGATATTTTCACATGGTATGGGGTTTGAAGAGAGATAGTGACTGATCAAGGGGCCCAATTCACCTCAACCCTTATTGTAGAAAAATAAAATGAGTACAACATAAGGCACATAAAGTCTACTCCTTATCACTGGTTATGTGTAGGATCATGATGGGCCAAAAGTGGCAATATGATGGGTATGTGGCTGTCGGCTATTTTCTTACCCAAAATTGATGAAACAAAAAGGGTTTTTAAAGGAGATTCTCATCTTTCCACTAATATAAATTATGCTTTAGTTTAAATTGAATAAGTAATTATTATTCATTTTCTATTCAAATTACAACTAAATTCTTGATTGATAGGCTAATTGAAAAACATCTATAGCTTTCAAACGGTATCACATTTTTTGAATTGAAAACATGTGTCACATTCTATAGGATTAAAAAAAGAAAAAAATGAATTTCATGATGTTTTGACCAAGTTAAGGTGGTCAGACATACATGTTTTTATATTTTTTTAAAAATTGTAATAAAAAATTCATAATTAATTATTTACTTGGAAAAAAATTACAAAAAATATGCATCACATCGGGACATGAGTCCTCTACTTATATTTAAAATATTATAAAAATAATTATCATTTTATTATGATTAGGGTGGTCAGAAAGACACCTAATTCTTATTTTTTCCCTAAAATTTAAGTACCACTACATTGAAATTTCATATTTTCGCTGAATAGATTTTAAAAAAAAAAACAAACCTAGTAGTTTAGAAATGACATTTAATTTGCTATAGATTCTATTCTCACATATTTTTGAAATAATATAGATAACTTATTCAAATTTTTACATCAATTTGCCTAACTCTTATTTTTCTAAACTTTTTGCCACTTAAGGGCCTATTTTTTCCATGATGATCTTGCACATACCCCACCCTCAAACCAATGACCAAGTTGAGGTGACTAACAGGGAAATTGAAGCCATTATGAGTAAAAAAATCACTCCTCATAGGAAGGATTGGGAAAATAGACTACTAGAAGATATCTAGGCCTCTAAGACAACCTAGAAAACAACCATAGGCTTCACTCCTTTTGAGTTGTTGTATCGAAAGACAACTATGATTCCCATTGAATTTTAGCATAAGACTCTTTAGAATACAATAGAATTTGGGAAGGATATCTATGAGGCATAAAGGGACATAATCATGAAGCTCAATGCTTTAGATGAAATGAGAATGGAAACCTTCCATCACATAGAGGTAGTGCAGAATTAGAGAATAAAGTGGCATGCCAAATTCATCAAGGACAAGAAATTCTAGCAAAGTGACTAGGAACTACTCTACAACTCAAGGTATTAGGATAATGTAGGAAAATTGTAGACACAGTGGCTAGGACCATATGAGGTTGTTGAAGTCTTCCCCAATGGTACTATTCAACTCACTACCATTGACATAGTTAGATTTTAAGCCACTTGTCAATGATCATTGCCTTAGGTTGTATCAAAAGCCAACTTACAAGGAGGAATTCTTGTAGCAATTCATTCAGCATGCAACACCTGAACTTCCTAGAGCTAAAGGAAGTGAACCTATTGTCCCTCCTCCTGGCTAACTAAGGTACATCACTTCTCGTAATAAAGACTTCCACTTTCATGGGAGTCCACTTCTTCCTTCATTCACTCATTCGCCCATCCATATCCACCTTTCTCTCTTCCATCACACCACCATAACTTCACCTCATTCCACTTCACTTCATTCCACTCCATTATCATTAATTGCTCAACTAAATTTTTAAAAGGTGATGGGTACTTTCTCCATAATCTTTACAACAGATCTTCCAAGAATTCAGGTACATGCACATCAATTTGTTATCTCTTAATTCTCTTTTAATACATTCATTTAATTACTGTAAATTCATATAGACATTCTCCATAACATTTAATTATTCCATGCCCTATCTAATCATCATAGCTATTGTGCATGTTAGGATACATTATCAAATTTAGGTTGGGGTGGGAAGTGTGAATACCATGTCCATGTGTCAGTCCATGTTGGTTCATGCTATCCAAGATTAAATTGATCCAATCTGAATTCTGAGTGAGATGATGACTTGCATGTGTGAGATGAAATTGACCACTATCATTTTTCTCGATCATAGCCTTCATTTATTACTCCTTTACTTCCTTTATTTCTCTTTTTATAATCCTAAGTCGCCAAAAAGGTAAAATTCAGATGACATTGGCATTGGGAATTTAGCAGCATTGTAGGAAGGATAAGTTTAGTGTTTAGACAAAGATTGTAGGAAGGGAAACCTTGCAGAGTGATTGTTTATTTGCAAGAAGCTGAACAATGGGAGGTGGGTTAATTCAAAGTGAACCCACGATTCATGTTGTATTACTGTAGAATGTACGTTGTCAGGCCAAGTTCAAAAATTGTGGGTAGTTAGATTATTTCCTGAAGCTAAATGGTTTTAATGAAGATGTTGCGTTGGAATTCACCTAGACATTGTCTCGACGAAAGGCCATAGTAAAAGGGTTAGAAGTAGTGGCTACTAAAGAAAGGATTGTAGAAGTTATAAGGTTTCCTACCGACGGTGAACATTGCCTTACTACCAAAGATGCCAAGTCAGCTAGGGCTGAATTTATAGAACCTAGTGACCCTCCATTTAGTGTGGACAAGCAAGGTACGAAGAGAACTTCTCTACCTAACCCATGGAAGCAAGTGGCTATTTATGTTGTGAAATACATAACCTGCGAAGGTTGTCAGTCAAATCTACATTTTGTGCACTTCAAACTTCTGAATCATATGAGGCATGAGAGAAGAATGAATGTGCCAAATGTGCTATACCACCTTCTTTCAATCATGGTGGCTGAGACTCAAAAAGGTAGGGATAATTCTATTTCCCACCATTGTCTAATCAAATTATTGGTAAAAAAATCATTGCATGATGTGTCTAAAATGACTTGGGAAGAATTCTTAAAAATTCATCAAATTAGACTAGAGAATTCGCAAGCTAGGGTTTTTCCTCAACCTCATAGGGCTAGTAGGATATTGAGCATGATTCAAGCTACTCCTCATGCCTCAAATTTTGGCATAGGTCCTAGTGTAAACCCTCCTGCAGTTGAAGAAACCATAGAGATTAGTTCTTTTGAGGCAAAGCATTCAGACAAATAAAGTTCCTCTTTAGATTCTAATGATGATGTTCCTCTTGGCATCCTAATTTGAACTAGGGCACAAAAGAAAGACGTGGAAAGAAGGAAAGATAAAGCTAAAAATAAAATTGTAGGAAAGGAAGTGACAAGCTCTAAGAAATGGAAGGTTGACACCAGTCTTCCTATAGATGAAGAAAAATATGAGAGCCCTACTAGAAAATCAAGACCAACTGGGCCAGCCTTTGGTGTGTCTACGTAGGGAATCCATTGGAATAGAGAAACATCACAAGAGGACATAAAGGCCCCAATGGGGTAGATGAACGTTGGAGAAAAAGACATATTTAAGGAAGTAGCAAATGTAACATTGGAAGACCTTGTTAACATCACTAAACAAGTTGAGATTCAAGAGTATGAGGAAAATTAGGAGCTCCTATAGCAAGAGTAGAAGCAAGAGTAGGAACAAGAGGCCCTACAACCAAAACTAGGAGAACATTCAACACCCCTACAACTGGATTGACTGAACATTCAATAACCCTGGAACTAGTGCTACATGAAGAGCAAGCATCAATGCCAAGAAAATTTTGGGTAGGAATACATAGGCCCTCTGAGTTTTTAATGCACATGGTAGTTATGAATTTATGGAATGAAATACAGAGGAGGGAAGAAGAATGGAAAGAGGAGAAACATAGGCTAAAGAAGGAAATTCAAAAGAGAGATGAAGAGATTGAAGATAAGAATATAGAAATTATTGCTTTAAAGGAAAAGGTGGACAATGTGGCAGCCTTAGTACCTCAGATATTAGAGTGCAAGAAACCTCCAATGGTCTATGCTTTGTATTTGAAGTAGAAGCATCTTTCCTTTAAACTAGGAAGGATTGTTTCAGGTTTGAATCCTTCCATTGAGACTCCTCTTGAATTTTTCAATGCTTATCTAGAAATCTAGGGGATATTTTCACTGATTGGCACAAAATTCTTTATAGACCAAGCTATGATAGTAGGATTTTTCCTAAGAGAGAACTATTTTATAAATAGTATGAGGAGGTAGCAAAAACCATAGGAAAATATGTAAAGGGATATTTGGCAGAAAGGTAGAAAAATCCGACTAATGAATTGAAACAAGCTAAGCCTCGCTCTCTATAGAACTATGTTGAAACATGCAAGAGATTTGATAGATATATACAAATTGGAAGGATGAAGGGACAATTCTAGCTTCTATTAACTTTTCAAGCACCTATCCTATTATGGCCTATGCCGAATTTTAGGTGTTATTAGTATGATATCACTATAGAGACAAAGATGGAGCAGGTTGGACAGACATCAAGGGTTCTATTGGGACCCTAATTCACAAATTGTAAGAACTGATGTAGGACAATTAATAGTTGCAAACTTCAGTGCATTGACCAAGCAGAACAACCCTTCCTCTATTGGAGGACCAGCAAAGCCTTAGGTTTGGGGGAGTGATGAGTCTAGTTTATGACTCAATTTTGATAGAATTTATTATCCATTTGTTGTAGTTGTCATAGAATTTGATACTTGGATATTGGCCTTTTTATGATATTTCCTCAAAACCTTAGACATTAGGCATAAGCTATTTTTTTAACTATTAATGACATTGACATCCTATATGAACTAGATATGTTAATTTTACACATGGATTAGTGAATGCTACTTTAAGATAGTTATAGATATACAATTGTTGTGTGTACTAATATTTTTATGTAGATATAATTAGCAACCTACAAAATTGATGAAGATTCTACCAACTGGTCACTCACCATCAAATTCAACAAGGCGATCATTCAAAGATCAATGGAGGGAAGACTCTCATTGGAGGGAGATTCCTAGTTTAAATCAAAGAATTATAACCACCTTGTAACTGGTCTTAATTGTTTGTTGAGCGAATATAGGAGTTACTATTGTGGTAGATCTACATTAAGGAAAAAATTCTTGACTTGATTCCACACATGCATAACCTCCTCTCAACTTTTCATACTTTCCCTAAAGTGGCATCCTCCTAATCTGTTGGAGTTGACTTCCTTGCTAGGTAGTTATTTAGTAGTTTTCTTCCTATAAATAAGATTCAAATTCTCCTTCTCGAAAGGTTGATTAATCTATTGATGTACTCGCTTTCTTAGTTTTTCAAGTAATATCTAGTTATGTTGCTTTATTGTACTTTTGTTTTCCAATGAATAAAATGAAGTTATAAGTTTGTGCATCTGAGTTTACATTTTTCTTAAGGGATACTCATCCAAGGGGGACCACATGGTGAGAATTCCATCCTTTAGCTTAGTTGTTACTTTATGTTTAATAATAAGTTAAGAATATGGCACAATCTTTTCTTGTAGCCAATAGAATTCCATTTAGTGATTGTTCCTGTAGCCAAAGCAAATAGAGTAGTTTTGTGTTTGTTTTCTTAGACTTTCATTTTTGTCATCCATTTTAGCTTAGGATAGTTGTTTGTTGATGTTCAAATCTTATGTCATTTCTTTCCAAACAATTTACTTTTAGCATTATTTTTTTCTTAGCTGTAGAATTAAGATGGCTACTTTGGATTCCTAGTGCACATACTATGTTGACCCATTTCAGGTTCATGTCTCTAGGTTGAAAAGTTAAATGAACCTTTATGAGGATTGAGATAGCTATTTAGATTAGATTTCCAATCTCTGAATCATAGCTATAAGGGCTTAGTTGTTAGATCTTTGTAGGAGGCCAACAGTTACTGAGGGCTTTGTCATGGAAAAAAAATTAGGCAGTTTAAGATAATTGCTAGTAGTTTGATGTCTCCTGGTCACATGTGCAGGTGGTAATTCTCTTGGTAGGTAAAACCTTGGTAGTTTCATACTAACCACTAGCGGTTATAAGCTAATCAAGTGGTTATGAAAAGAAAATTTGTGGCAAAAAATGTTAGGCAACTTTTAGGTTGCTGGTAGTTAATGTCACAAATTATATAAATGTTGCTAAGCGACTTTAGAAATACTATAGGCTATTAAAAATTCCACAAAATTTTAAGAGTCTGTGACATTTTTTTTTAAAGTTTCATAACTTTATAATGCACTTTAAAGCGCTTAAATTTTTTTAATATTTTATTTTAAAAAAATAATAATAATTAAAAATTGTCACAAAAAAATTTTGCAATTTTTTTTTAAAAATGACAACAATGTACCTATGCATGGGGGGCCATATGGCCTCTACAAAAAAAAAACTTCCCATATTTAATTTTCACCTAAATATGGAAAAAATTTATATCAAAATTCACGCAAACAACCTCCCAAACACAATGGAAAGGTTATTTTTATCCAAAAATGCTCCTATACAAAGTTGTTCACCAAATCTAAGTTTCAAACCCTTGTTTACCAAAGTTGTAAATGGTGACCAAATTGAGTGAAACAAAAGCCAAATCTGACTTTCTCGAGCCTCTTGGACACAATGGGATAGTCCAAAATACTACCACTATAGCCAAAAGTGTTGTAATCACTAGATCTTACCAAAATGCATACTTGCAATATAGGGTTAAAAAATCTTTGCAAACCCTTTATGACTTTCAAGATCATATTAAAATGCAAGAGAAGAGCATATAGAGAATTTGCAAGATCGGAGTTTAAACTCAAGTACCAATAAAAATTGATGGTAGAAACTCTCTAAGAAAAAAGGAAGGGGCTTGAAAGATTCAAATCTTTGATACCATGTTGTAGTGATCAACCCAAGATCTTCATTCTGCAACAACCAATAACCTTCACAAGAGATAGAGAGAAACAACAATGGAAAATGCTATTCCACCAAATAAGAATTACAATATGATACAATATGATCAATATGTTATACAACACTATGTAATATAATGCAAGAGATGCCTTTCTTATAAAGGAAATGATGAGAGATGGGATTAGACAATATCATGACAAGTTTCATAATCCTATCACATGAGACAACTAACTCATAACTACCTAGGAAAATGTAAAGTCTAGATAAGACAACTAAGACTTCTAGAAGAATTCTTATATCCTAAGTAAACTTAACATGTGAACTAATTCCCCTAAGTCCCTAGTAAATATTTAACTAGGTACAAAAATTTATTCACACTCTTAGTGGTGATTCTATAGATTCCATGCCCTATGGTATGAATCTTTTATCCTTGATTAGTCTTCTCTTAGAGACATTAGGCATAATTTTCCCTCAAGTGAGACCTTTTATGAACTAATAAAAAACCCTTTGAATATCCTATTGAATGTATCAAGGAAACCAAGCATAACACAACTTTCTTGCTAGTGTAGCCTTTATGTTTTTCAAGGCCACCAAGGATAACACAACTTGCTTGCCAATGGAGCCTTTTTTTATGAGTGCCTAGCATAACACAACTTCCTAGCCTTGAGACCATTTCTTTGGTAGCTTTTCAAGTTTATCAAGAGGTGTAACTTTTGTATGTTTAGTACAACGAGAGCCTATAGACTTAACATGACTTCCTATTAGCCACGTTTTAGGGCTCACCTAGTGGACAATGAATTTCACTAGCCAATGTGAGTATATTTTGTTTTCATAGTGGACAATGGGTTCCCACTTGTAATTTTTTTTGGAAAAATAGCTAGGGATTGATCCACCCCCATCTCTCTCTCTTCTCATTAAATTTCACATTGTATTCTTGTTTATCTTGTCTTGTTGCTGCATATTTAACATAGGCATGTGTTTCTTTGTGCCTTTATTTGTTTTCCATGAGATCTTATATCTTGAGGGATTGATCATCCTCCATGACCTGTTTTGTCTTATCTTTCCAACAATTATATGATTAGACCTCTCTTGACATTCGTTTGAATATTTTAGTGTGAGTTTGAGTGTAGGGCTCATCCTCTCACTAAAGTGGGTGCTAAATATGGTGTCAAAAAATTTACTCCTTTAAAATTTCACACTATCTTTGGGTCCCTTAATTAATTGGACTTTATTAAGCCTCTAATTGACCCAATTACACATCTAAAATCCTAATTAATTGCAAATTTTGAAAGGGGAATTAGTATTTAATTAATACAATTATCATTTTTAACACCCTAAAATGAATAGGTCCTAGCAATTTAGGTCAGGACCCATTCACCCTTAGGTGAATATATCCCCTTTAGTTGCTAATTTCAATTTTTTAATATGTTTTGACAAGATTTTTATGATCCAAAATCAAATTTCAAATGTCATTTTGTAATGTTTAATTTTTAGGACATTATAAAAATTAACTATAAATACAAGGTCTTTTTATCATTTCAAATCTTAGAATTTCCATGAGAGCATTAATCAAAATTTCACAAGAGCTAAGATTATTGTCAAAGATGTTCAACAGAATATTTCTCAATCATTTGTTGTAGCATTAAAGATCTCAAGCATAATGTCAAATTTATCTTCATTTATGGATATTTTTGGAGCTAACATTGTGATTTAGGTTTCAAGAATTCAAGATCAATATCCAATCAATCAATTTCATGCAAGATCAAGACTTTGGAGAGATGTGTTAAGTTTTAGTCCTTCAAGGATCTCAACTCAAGGTTCTGGTGAGTTGCAACATAGCAAGTTTCATTCATTATTCCTTTTGTCTTTCATTATTTCATTTCAAGGTTTAATTACCAAAATGAGGTTTGACCAAGGAAAACCTTCATTCAACAAAAAAAAAAAACAAAACCTCTTGTGTGTTTTGTAGATCTTAGGTTGAAGAATGATTGAAGATTCATCAAAAGTACAAAATTGTAAAAGTTGTCAATGATGCAAAGTTTTCAATGTTTTCATCAAGCCACAAAAACTCACTTTCATAATTTAATTCTAAATTTTTGAATGTGAAAATTGGACCTAAATCAGGATTGTAGATCCAGGAGTAGAGGACTGTGGAAGCAAATTTTGAACCCCTAAACCAAGACCCATTTGCCCTAGGCTGAATCTATCCCTAGAGGACACTTAGCGAAGGATTTTTGGTGATAGGTGTATAAATTCATAACCCTCTCAAATATGTTGAAACTTTCTAGATTTTATCAGATTAAGGTTTTAAATTGAAGATTCAAGTGTTGCATTGCATAATTGGGTTTGTTTAGCATTTTTAATTTTTCTCCCAAAAGTGTAGTTTTGGATGATTTACCCTATCCTTGGTAATAAGGAAAATAGCAAGATCTCCATTAAGATTGACTCACCTAAGGGTTGAAATTCAGTATTTTCCTAGGGTATCTATTTTTCATAATGAAATAAGGAAGTAAAGTTTAGGTGCATATCCCCATTCAAAATCATCACCCACATTTTCCCCTATTTGACTATATATTATATATATAGTATATATATATACTATAATATATATTATATACTATATATACAATATATAGATAATATATAGTATATTTATTGTATACTATATACTATATACTATATAATTTTTTCTCTACAAGCCATATATAGAGATTCTAGTATTTTTACTCTAGTCTAGTTGGTAGATCACTTTTTTTATAAAAATTGTCATGCCTCCTTATTTGCTTCTTTACTTCTCTTTGTTGGTGCAATTCCATACATTTTGCTAACAATTTATCAAAATAAGAACCTTTCTCAACATAAAAATTTTCCATTTCTATTTTGACCTTATCCCAAGAATCCTTGTTTTTCAAGTTTTCAAGCAACGGTTTACTTTGACATTGAATTCTACTTATAGCTTTCTTATTGACCACAATCCTTAATGTACTGGTGTCACATGGATCATACTACCAATGAGAGATAACATCAAATTGATTTATTTCAAAATATGATGTACCACACTAAATTCTTTTCTCTTGAATGTTAATCCTCCACATAAAAAAGGTAAGCAATGAAATATTCTTGTCTTTTGTTGATTGATAAAGTATAGTTGATTAGTACTCTCCATATACCTTACATATTCCCATACAAAAACCCTTTCTATAACATGTATTGGAATTTTGTATGCCTCTATTCCTAATCCATAAAATATTGGCACAATATATTATTCCATTAAACACCAATTAGCCAATTTTATTTCTTTTTTCTAGTTGAATGTCATTTCTATGAGACATACGGAATCTAAGTATTGGAATATTTGTAATTATGAATTTTGTTCCTAGACCTGCTCACACATGAACAAACAAGTGATTATTAGTCAATAAACAAGTAGAAACTAAGCATTCCCTCTGAAATTATTTAAACATAAGAACATGAAAACAAAGTAAAATATCAAATAAATTACTAATGAAACACTATTCTAAATTCTCAAACCAACATCCCATAGGGGGATTGGTGCTTCTTTGATGTGGAAATAAGCCATTTACCAATCCCTTGATAAGCTTGATGGATGAAATGTGTGCTTCTTGATGCAAAATGCCAATAACCTAGCTATGAATGATGAATCCTATACCTAACTTGTGGATGATATTGTGGATAATAACCTTGCATGAAATTTGTGTACCTTCAATCAATAAAGAAGGCCTCTATTTATAAGGAAAAATGATTGAAAAATGAAGAATGGGGAGAATGTGGGATTAAAGATTGGACCAATGGCATTGTGCCACTTGTCAACATGCTAATGAATCTAGAGGAGATGCACGCTCAACATGTGTAAGCACATCTTGGAAGATGGGATGTGTAAGAAGAATGAATGCTAAGGTGGCTTATGTAAGAGGAGGTGTAAAAGCCATTTAATTCCAAGGTGTCCCAAGAAAGAGGACAAAAGTCCTTTGGGAGGGAAATGTCAAGTGGGTGGAATATTCAAAGAATATGCCATTTTTGAATGAAAATAGGGTAATTAGCAAATCAAATAAATTGATTTACATGTGCAACTTGACCAAGGTTGACTTACCCTAGGGTGAAGTTAAAAGCTAGAGGAATGGGGGATTAGTGTTAGGAGTTAATTAATCTAGGATTAATTAACTTAGATGAATTTAGTTGATCTATGACATTTTATTTAAATTTTAGGTTTATTTAAATCAAATGAGAGGATGTTAGAACTTTAGGATTTTAACTAAATAAAATTGATTTATTTAATTAAAGGAAGAACATTAGGATTTTAATGAAATAATCCGGGATAAAGTATATTATTTGATTAAGGGGGAAATTTTGATGAATTTAATTAATTAAATAAAGATTATTCAATTAATTGGTTAGTGTGGAAGTGATTAAGGAAGAATCGGTGTTAGTGAATCAAGTGCATGATGTCGATCAAGATAGTTTGAGTGTCTACATTTTTCCCCTCTTTGAAGCAATGTACATGTTGTGTTGGTTCAAAGAATAACCTTGCTGAGATCAAAGTTTTTTTTTTTTTTTCAAATGCCTCAGTGGAAAGAAGTATATTGGTACACTGCACCCTCAAGAGATTGAACAAAAAAAATGATTTGAGGGTCGATCTCACAACAAAGAGGTTCAAGATGGATGTATGGATGGTTATGTAATGAGATGCTTAGACTAACAAATATATATTATGATGATGATGCAAATGAGATTAACTAAGATGCTAAGAATAACAAATCTATATTATCCTAAACATCTTAAATGATGATGTGATGCATGTGAGATAGATGATGTAATATGTTATTATTATGAGATGTATGAATGCTAATAGTTTTTGGATGCATGATGGACATTATATTATGTTAGTGTGAAAAGAGGATAGAAGAATGAGAGGGATCAACTCTTGATTCTAAGAAGATGCAAATGTCCAACAATTCTGAGTTGTCAAGACTTTATTAGATATAATGATGGGTCATGATGATGTATTGCTTATTAATGGATTGGGGATCTAAAGAGGATAACTTTCCATATGTTTAATAACACACATAGATATGATGCGTCAAGGTATAGACAACTAGGATGGTGTGGTATCTAGTGTGATGGACTTTGACTCAAAAATTAGATAGGAGTATCCTTGTTTATACCTAGCATATGAAACCATGCTAGAGTGTACTTCAGATATTTCAAACATCTTGGACCAAAATATAGAAAGGAAAAACCTCTAGGCAATTTTATAGTCAACAAGATATCTAAGACATCCTCCCTACAAACCAATCAAAATTAGCATGACCAAGGTTAATTCAAAAGAATATCCAACAAGCACAACAGAAAAAAGATAATGATTAATGTCCTATTCATTTATCTCTAAATCATTTTGATTAGACATCATTGAGAGGTCATTGGAATGAGTGCAATAAGATAAATCAAAAGAAAAGATCAAGCAAACAAACAAGCCAACCTTCTTCATACCTCTAGCCAAAAGGATGTGTTTTTTTGTTTAGGATAAGTATAAAAAATGATTGCCAATAGATAATGCCCATTGTAGGAAGGATGCATCATAGGACATGTTAGTGGATGGTGGAAAGTTGATAAGTTGTTTGAAAGGCTGTTGATAAAAGTTTGATTGACATGTTTGTGAATGATCAAGATTTTGATTTTTCATTTAAAAGTTTCTTGTTTCAATTTTGATTTTGCATTTGAAGTTTGATTTTACTAAGTGTTGTACTTGTTCCCTATTTGTTTTATCAAATTGTGAGTGTGGTGATTTTTTTTATTATGGATGAGATTATTGTGGGTGAAGCGAAATGAGACAGATGGATTTTTTTTCAAATATTTGGATTTTTTTGAAATGTTATGAGGATTTTTTTGGACTTTTAGGTTATTTAAATGTTTTTTTACTTTTGTGTCTTAGGGGCTGATCAAAGATTAGCCTTACCTACATTTAACCTCAGAGATGGCATAGTTTGTATGATAGACACTCGTTTATTGATGAGATATGAACAAATGGATTGCCAATTATTATGATGGAATCCTAGAGGATTGACCTAATGTGTCTCAAGGAACATTGATGATGGCCTTTCCTACGTTCAAAGATCAAAGACTCATAGTTCGACTAGCATGTTTTTGACATTTTTTTGACTTTTAAACTTGTTTTGGGATTTTGATATGTTTTGGATGTTTTTGGATTTTTGCATGATTTTGATGATGTGGATATGGATATGTGTGATGATATTAGTGCTTTGTTTTGGGATTTTGTTGAAAATCAAGCTAAGGTTAATTGATGAGATTGATGGATTGATGATGATAACATTATTGAGGATATACAAAAATACAAGGATAATGCAAAGAAATACAAGAATTAGGATTGATATCCCAAGATGGTGATGGATTGATTGGATTTGATGATGATAACATTGTTCAGGATACACAACAATTCAAGGATAGTGTTAAGCAACATGAGGATTAGGAAGGATATCCTGAGATGATGATGGATTGATTGGATTTGATTGATCAAGATTTGTGAAGCATGGTTTGGAAAAAATTTTGGTTTTGGATGATTTGATGTGATGTTGAAGCACACATTAGATGCAACTGATATTAATTGTTTGGATCAATTTTTGATTAAAGATGTGAATGCTTGGTCTAGACCTACTTAAACATGATCAAACAAACCAATGTTAGTGATTAAGCACATTTAAAAAAATCATTCCCCATGAAATTCATTTAAAATGAAATGAACAAGAAAACAAATACAAACTATCAAATGAAAGCATATTGAAATCTTATTCAAAGCATCCAAAATAGCATCCCATGGGTGAATTGGTGCTACTTTGATGTGGAAAATAGCCCTTTCCTAATTCCTTGTAAGCTTTGATGATGAAAAATGTGATCCTCGATGAAATTTGCAATAAGCTAGCTACTATTTGATGAAAAATATGAGAATTTGGATGAACTATGGATGAATTTGCTCAAAGCTATAGATAATAATCTTGACTAAAGTTGTGGATCCAAAATCAATAAAGGAGTCCTCCATTTATAGGAAAGAAGGATGGAGGAAAGTGAAAAATGAGGAATGTGGGATTAAAGATGAACCAATAACAATGTGTCACTTGTTAATGGGTATGTGCAGGATCATGGAAAAAACTGGCCCTTGAGTGGCGAAAAATTTAGAAAAATTAAAGTTAGACAACTTGATGTAAAAATTTTTATAAGTTATCTATATTATTTCAAAAATATGTAAGAATAGAATCTATAGCAAATTGAATTCAGTTTCTAAACTAATAGGTTTATTTAAAAAAAAAAATTATTTGGTGAAAATTTGAAATTTCAATGCAATAGTACTTAAATTTCAAGGAAAAAATAAGAAGTAGGTGTCTAACTGATCACCCTAACCACAATAAAATGATAATATTTTTATATAATATTTTATATATAAGTAGAGGAATTATGTGCCGATGTGATGGATAATTTTTTTGTAATTTTTTCCAAGTAAATAATTAGTTATGATTTTTTTATTACAACTTTTAAAAAGTATAAAAACTCGTATGTCTAACCACCTTAACTTGGTCAAAACTTCATGAAATTCATTTTTTTTTAATCCTATAGTATGTGAAGCATACAATGTGACACATGTTTTGGATTAAAAATATGTTATACTGTTTGAAAGATATAGATTTTTTTCAATTAGCCTATCAATCAAGACTTTAGTCATAATTCAAATGGAAAATGAATAATAATTATTTATTAAATTGAAAGTAAAGCATAATTAATATTGGTGGAAATATGGGAATCTCCTTTAAAAACCCTTTTTGTTTCATCAATTTTGGGTTAAAAAAAAGGTGTTAGCCACATACCCTACACATAGCCATCATATCACCACTGTTTGGCCCATCATGATCTTGCACATACCCCAACATGCTATTGAAGAGAGGTGGAGCACATTTTGATCAATTTCCATGATAAATGCAATTAGGTAGAAATTTGAAATTTGAAAGATGGTTTGTGGAGGAAGAGTTGAAAGGTGAGTTAATGCCACTTGGCTCAAGAAGAAAGGACATGTAAGAGTTATAAATGCCATGTTGGATGACAAGTATTTTCGGGAGGGAGATTTCAAATTGATGGAATATTCCAAAGAGATGCCATTTTTTAATGGAAATAGAAGAATTTATAAATCAAATAAATTGATTTACTTGTGCAAGTTGTAAAATCTAAAGGATTTGAGGATTAGAGTAATAGGGTTAATTATGATTTAATTAACTTAGATGGAAATTACTTGATTTGACACTTGATTTAGATTTTTATATTTATTTAAATAAAATGAGAGGAATAATGAACATTAGATTTAATTAAGTAAAGTTTGATTTATTCAATCAAGAGAGATGACATTAGGATTTAATTAAATAAAATGATTTATCTAATCAAAAGAGGAACATTAGGATTAATTAAATAAAATGATTTATTTAATTAAAAGAAGATGATGATTTAATCAAATAAAGTTGATTTGTTTAATTAAAAAAGGAATCTTGATGAATTAATTAAATAAGTATTATTCAATTAATTGGTTAGTAAAGAAGTGATTTAGGGAGAACTGATGTTAGTAAATCAAAATTGAGAGCAGGATATCAATCAATATATTTTGAGTTTCTACGTTTTTCCCGTCTCTGAAGCAATGTACCTACTATATTGGTTCAAAGAATAACCTTGTTGAGATGAAAGTTGAAAAATTTTCTTATATTTTCTAGATGCCCCAGTGGAAAGAAGTAGACTGGTACACTACCCCCTTGAGAGATCAAGTGAAAAGTTTTATTTGAGGGTTGATCTGATGAAAAATAGGTTCAAGACTGATGTATGGATGGTTATGTAATGAGATGCCTAGACTAATAGATCTATATTATGATGATGCAAATGAGATGGATTAAAATGCTTAGAATAACAAATATAAACAACTTAAATGATAATACAATGCATGTGAGATGGATGATCTGATATGCTATGATTATGAGATATATGTATGCTAATGGTTTGTGGATGCATGATGGACATGATATTATGTTAGTATGAAAAGAGGATAGAAGAATGAGAGGGATCAACCCTTGATTTCAAGAAGATGTAGAAGTCCAACAAGTCTATGAGTCATCAAGACTTTATTAGATATGATGATGAATGATGATGATGTGATTTGCTTATTAGGAATTGAGATTTTGAAAAGGATTACTTACCTTATGTTTGATAAGAAACATAGATATGATGCATCAAGGTATAAAGAACTCGGATGGTGTTGTACCTAGTGAGATGGACTTTGACTGAACAATTAGATAAGAGTATCCTTGTTCACACTTGTCATACGAAACCTTATTTAAAATGTAGTTCAAATATTCCAAATATCTCAAACCAAAACATAGAAAGAAAGCCTTCCTATGTGGTCAAAAATATACCTAAAACACCCTCTCTACGGACCAAACAAAGTAGGCATGACCAAGGTTATATTACAAGAACATCTAACAAGCACAACAGATAAAAAGATAATGATCATTTCCCCATTCCTTTCTCTCTAAATAATTTTTATTAGACATCATCGAGAGGTCATTAGAATGAGAAAAATAAGATAAGTCAAAAAGACAAACATCAAGTAAACAAACAAGCTAATTTTCTTCATACCGCTAGCCAAGACTAAACTACAGTGATGCCTCATGTTGATGTCCATTGTAGGAAGGATGCATCCTAGCACATGATGTTATCAGATGATTTTGGATTTGACTGGTGATGGGCTATTAATACCAATATTTGACCAACTTGTTTGCCTACTAACCTAGACTTGAGACCTTGGCGCTTGAGCTTCACTTTTAAACTGCTAGACTTTTTTCTGATTGTTTCACCAAAGGTTGAGGGTGATGATTGTTTATTATGAGTGGATGCTTATTTTAGGTGAAAGAAAAATGAGAGGGATGGATTTTTCAAATATTTTGATGTTTTTGAAGTTTTGAAATGTTTTGAGGCTATTTTTGGCATTTTCAAGATGTTTTAAAAATGTTTTAATTTTCAAATTTCCCAATGTTTTTGTGTTTTATGAGATTTTATGAATATTTCTAGATTTTGTGTATAAGAGGATAATCAAAGATTCCTTGCCTACATTTAAGCTCAAAGATGGAATACTTCAAATAACCGTGTTTTTGACATTTTTTGACTTTTTGACTTGTTTTTGGATTTTGATATGTTTTGGATATTTTTGGATTTTCTTATTTTATGAATATTTTTTGGATTTTTCACATGATTTTGATGATTTGGATATGGAAACCAAGCTAAGGTTGATTGATCAAATCAATAGATTTCTAGTGATAACATTATTGAGGATGCACAACAATGTAAGGATAGTGTTAAGCAACACAAGGATTATGAAAAATATCCCAAGTTGATGAGGGATCGATGATGATAAAATTGTTGAGGATACATAACAATGCAAGGATAGTGTTAAGAAACACAAAGTTTGGGAAGGATATTCACAAATGAAAATGGATTGATTGGATTTGATTGATCAAGATTGATGAAGCTCAGTTCAGAATAAAGTTGTTTTGGATGATTTGATATGATGTTGAAGGACACATTAGATGCAACTGATATTGTTTATGTGGATTGATGTTCGATGAAAGATAAAGCTTGATAAGGAACATATTCTCATCAAAATGTGCCATGGGCCAATGATTTAGATTTTGGCTCACAAATTCTTTGACCAATTTGATTTCATGTTTTCCAATGTTTAGATCACCACATAAGTTGGAAGATATAAATTAATATTTAGTTTTGAAGAAAGATGTAAATATCTGCCCATAGTGTCTAGCAATGTATGGAATGCCATGGGTGGATGCTTTGATAGATGTATGGATGGGGGGATATGGATTACCTTGCGATAAGGTAAGGTGTTCAAATAAAGAACACTCATTTGGGTAATGCTTCATGGCTTAGATAATGTTCGATAGGATAGGATCAACAAAAATGACCCATGTCAAGATGTTTATCATAAGCAAATATAAAGTGTGCACCAAATTTTGTAAAGATCAAGATAACTTTAACTATGGATGTAGATGGATGAAAATGGATTAGATAAATGGTTTATGGATAAATAAATTTATTATGAATGAGATGGATGGAATGCTAGATTTATTATGGATGGGATGAGATGCTTCCACCTAAACTAGCACAAAAAGATTCTTGCTTCTACAGATGACTCCTATTTTCCAAGTTTTCATCATGGTACCTATCCAAAGCACCACCATAGTGGTTTTCACTAGAGGATTATTTTTTTCTTTATTGTTTTCAATCCTTTTTTATTTTATTTTTTAATTTTTGGATTTTAATATTTTTTGATTTTTTTATATTTCTCTATGAAATATTTTAAGCCCATGTTGAACCACCTTGTGGTGTTGATTTAGATTCTTCTATATAATGTGTCCTTGATATCCTTCTTGAAGAAGCTACTTTTCCAAGATATGTTCACTTGAATGCAAATTTTGAGATTCCTAATCTACTTTGTTAATACCAGAGTTAACTTTGTCTTTGTGCAAAAATTGTGATAGAGTTCCTTCTAAATCCTTATGATTAAGGGTGGTTTCCTTGATACATGGTCAATGTGAGAATTGGATATCATGCGTGGAGGTGTGGATTGAGTGTGTTTAGGAACAAAAGATGGATTGGTTGATAGTTTGGAACCTTTGACTCTCCAAACTTGGGAAGATGAGAATGATGGGTGGATACAAAAGTGCTCATCGAATTAGGACCAACCACTTGATATAATTTTTTTTTTTTTTGAGAAGCCTGCTTTTTCCTTTATGGGCATCTTTGATGGATCCTTTTCCCTTTTTTATTTTTCCCCATAGTTTCTTTAACTGATGGAGTTTGATAGGATAATTTTTCTTTGTATTTTTTTGGCATCCATGTGTATTTGATTTATCCATTATGCTTCCCTACTTCTTTTCCTTTGAGGATGTTCTTCTTGCTTTGATTCCATCTTTCTTTTGTTGTTGGTCCCAATTCATGGATGGGGTGATGGGTGGATGAAAATTCATGACGTGGTTGGTTGTAGTATTGGAATTGGTTTCCTCATAAGGACTCTTCTTGCTCCCTATGTTGATGTTTGCACTAGATAAAGTTTCCCCCGGTATTATAGAGGTATCAATTATATGTTTAGGTCCCTTAATTTTTGACTAACCAAGCCCTCAATGCTTAGGATTGTTAATAATCTGCACTGGTTCTAGGATACCCTATTCATGTATGCCTAATCCTTTCTCTTGATAATTCATCCATTGAAATAGTTTACTTGCAATAGGATATGATTTACCTTGGAAACAAGGTGCTACTCCTTCTTTCTCTATTGTGGATCTTCAAAGGTGATAGCTTCTTCATTGATAAGATAACTTTCCCTTAAAAAGGTAAGTGATCCAAGTTTATAAGTGATAGAATCCTCCATGTGTGGGATAACTTCCTACTTGATATCTTTGGCTTGATCTTTTGCAATATAAGATTTTAATTCTTCTTCAAGAGGTGTCGATAATTCACCATCCCCATAAAATTCTTCCTTATGATTCATTTTTTATATGCCTTCACAAGATGTTCCTCATTCACAAATTTTGTAGAAGCCCTCTTCATGGCCCATTTATGATATCTCTCTAGATTTTTTTGTATCTTGATCATGTGTACAAATGTTAGGAGTAGGAAACTCTTGTCCCTTCGTAATGATATCAAGATTATGAGACTCTTGTTTTGAATGAAGATCATCTACATGACCATTAAGAGTAATCATCTCATGGGTAAATGGAGGAATATGTGGTATATGGATATGATCATCATTTACAACATCTTGTATAGATAGGAGAATGTCCATTCCATCATTTTAGTATCTTAGATATATGAATTCTTGATCTTGAATTATTTTTGGAATTGATTTTGACATGCTTTCGATCAAGTTCTCGATGTGGGTCAGTTTCAAAGGATGGATTTCTTATAAAGGTTTCTTGGATATCTTTATTAGGAATGGAAAGTGGCTCAATATCCTCTTGATCTTTGAGTGGACTTGGATCACAGGTTGAGTTGAGGATTCCTTTAGTATCTGTAACCATGAGGTCAAAGGATGTTAATATGTCTTTGAAAGGACCATTGCTAGACTTTGGTGAAAGATGGTGATCATGCTTTGGAATAAATTCTTGAGATATATCCTCTAAATCATTAGGTGATGTAGAGACATTTAAAACATGATAATTGGTCGATGGATCATGGATTATGTCATTAGGATCAAATAATTCTAACGCTCCTTGAAATAGGTCACAGTTGGATATTGTTGAGGGGTTATGATCATGAATAAAGAGTGACTCTTGTGTTGGAAATACAAGGGAAGAAAACTGAGGGGTGGTGAATTAGTTGTCTCAAAAATTCAAAACTTAGTTAACAACTTTATTCTCAGATCTGCTTATTAAGCATGAAAACAAAGATCATCAACACATTAGAAACACACATAACTCTAATATTTTTTACATGGAAACCTTTTTAGTGAAAAAACCATGGTGGGGGTCAATCCACGAGATTATAACATGTTAAAAGTATAATGAAAATGAAATATGGGGAATGCACTTGCATTCAGGTGCACTTCCTAGAGCTCACTGCTCAATTACAAAGAAGACACAGTGTTTTACAAAGATATTTAGATTATAGCCATCCACAGGGATTGAATTGATAAAACAATATCTGCTAATTCTTGATCACAATTCCAATTAAGCGCATAAACAACTCTTCACTCTTCTTCACTTTTCTTCACACTCTACTCTACATTCAAATGTATAAGACATTATTCACACATAAAAACACATTCATGTACACCAATTAAAATAAAGAATCATTCTTATATATCTGCATCAAGAAATTTCACCACTATAAGTTGGCCACAAAGAAATAATAAAATGAATATAATTTTTAGCCTAAATCAATAGATAATATTTAATGTGAATCAACCAAAGTTCTCCACAACTTAGTGAGGACCTAAATCGACATCTTCAACATGAAATCACTTCAATTAGTTTCACCTTGAAGATCCATAACATGCTTCAACAACATGTCGGCTAGGAACATGTGAAAAAATGAACATGCATGATAAAAAAACCAACCATGAGCACAATGATCAATGCAGATGTGCAACATAGATAGAGAATGATCTCAAAGAATTCACAAACGTTAAGAACCAATAGAGAAGCATCCACAACAACTGAACTAACCGAAATAGCCTCATCTTCAATCAAGAACAATGATAGTAAAACTATCTAAATGAAAATCTTCATAAATCAATTAAATATTCATGTGGATCTCTAAAAATTGATGTGGATAAAATAGATACTCATAAACAAACCATTTAGTCAACAACCTTTGATCTTCAATGTACAGAACATACCACCATACTAAACTTCACAACTCACAACCTGCAACTTATTTCTTTACAATTTTCTCAATATCCTCAACATACAACTTCAAATGAATTAATGCTAATAGTATTGACATCAATGAAAACCACATATTAGAAACACAACCATAACATCCAAAAATCTCCCCCTTTGGCATTGACGACAACACATGATGTGAAAAACACCATCAACACAACTTACTCTTGACACTTACTCCCCCTTAGATTCTAACTCATTTTATCCTCAATAAATTCATATGACTCTTCTCCCACATAACTCTTCTCCCTAGATAATCACTAGTTTTTCACATGACTCTTCTCCCCCTTTGACATCAATTAGAAAGAATCTCTTAGCTTTGAACCACATATCTGAGTTTCTAAGCCATCTAACTACTCCTCCTGAGCATTAGCCAGCACGGCATCAATCTGAAACAAGATTTGACTATGAAATGCATAGATTGATGCAAAGCAATTACATCCTTAGTTTTAATTAGGAGGGGTAATCACCCCTAACTTCCATCTGAGATACTCAAAAGTATCCTTAGGAAATGAATTTTTAAAGATATCTGCAATCTACTCCTTAGTAGGCACATATTCCAATCTATCTTCTTTTCACTTACCTTCTTCCTCAAAAAAGGAAACTTGATAGATATATGCTTTTTCTTTGAATGCAGCACCAAATTATTGGAAATTTTAATAGCACTTGAATTATCACAGTATATAGAAATAGGTTCATCATATACAACTCTAATATCCTTCAAAATTTGCTTCATCCATAGGACTTGAGTACAATTGTTAGTAGCAGAAATGTATTCAACGTCTATAGTGGACAAGGAAATGGCATTCTGCTTCTTGATTAACCACGAAATTAGCTTCTTACCCAAGAAAAATGCTCCACCACTTGTACTTTTTATGTCATTTACATCTCTGACCCAATCAGCATTAGTAAAGGAACTCAAAGTAAGATCATCATCTGAAGGATACCATAGGCCAAGATCAATAGTTTCCTTCAAATATCTAAAAATTCACTTCATAAAAATCACATGAGATTCCTTCAAATCAGCTTGAAATCTTGCAATAATACATATAACATTCATGATATCAAGCCTGTTTTGAGTTAAATACAACAATCCACCCATAATTGATCTATATCTTGTCTAATTTTCATTCAAAGAATCATCTTTTGGTGTCAACTTGCATCTGGTTACCATGGGTGTACCAATAGGCTTTGAATCTTCCATACTAAACTTCTTCAGTAATTCCTTCACATACTTGGATTGAGATATTAAAATCCCTTTATCTAACTGAGTTATTTGTAATCCCAAAAATAATTTCATCTCACCAATCATAGACATCTAAAATTGAGTCTGCATTTCACTAGAAAACTTCATGCACAAAGCATCATCCCCTCCAAAAATGATATCATCAACAAAGACTTCAACAATAAAATATTTATCATCATTCTTGAAATACAAATTACTGTCAACAGTACCTTTGTTAAATCCAAGCTTCAACATATACTTGTCCAATATTACATACCATTTACTAGGGTCTTGCTTGCATCAATAAAATGCTTTCTTTAATCGACACACCATATATTCCTTATCAATCAACTGGAATCCATCAAGTTGCTCAACATACAATTCTTCCTATTCACCATTTAGAAAAGCTAATTTGACATCCATCTGATAAAATTTGTAGTTCTTGTGAGTAGCATAGGAAAGAAATAATATTACAACTTCAATTCTAGCAATAGGAGTAAAGGTCTCTTGAAAATCAATTCCTTCCATTTGTGAATATCCTTTACATACCAATCTTGATTTATTTATAATCACTTCACCTTTCTCATTTAGTTTGCTTCTAAAAACCCATTTAGTACCAATAACATTCTTATCCTTAGGTCTGGGAATAAGAATCCATTTATCATTCTTTTCAATCTATTTCAAATCTTCTTTCATTGCTTCGACCCAATGCTCATCTTTACATGCTTCATTCACATTAGTAGGCTTAGTTTTTGAAATCAAGCAATATTCTTCTACAATCTTTCTCCTAGTATGGGAACCTTTGTTCTTATCACCTATAATTTGATCTTCTGAATGATTCAATCTTAAATACCTTAGAGTCATCTTAGGATGTTCTTCATCTTCTATCTCTTGTGTTCTCTCTTTTGTGTTTCCACTGGTTTCTCCTTCTTTGTCATTCTCCTAATTTAATGGATTGATTTGCACTTGATTTGGAGTATGATCTTGCTTTCCCTTATTTTTACTATCATCCTGATCATCAGAGTCATATCCACAAGTTCTAGATGTTGTACCTAAGTCTTCATCAACTTTAACATTTGCACTTTCAATCATTTTCTTCAATATTTTGTTGTAACACTGATAGGCCTTTCTCTTAGTATAATAGCCCAAAAAGATACCTTCATCACTTATATCTTCATCTCTCTTAATATAACATCTGCTTACAAATATCTTGAAGTATTTAATAGTAGGATTTTGACCAGTCCATAGCTCAAAATGGGTCTTACTAGTATCTCCTTTGATTTGTACCCAGTTGACTGTGTACATAGTAGTACTCAACTTCTCTCCAATAGATATGAGGGACATTTTCTTCCAGCATCATAGTTCTAGCAGCATCTACAACTGTTCTATTCTTCCTTTTGATAACTCCATTTTGTTGAGGGGTCTGCAATGCAAACAATTGTCTCTTTATTCCATGTTCTTCACAAAAAGAATAAATTCACCATAAGTGAATTCACCACCTCTATCTAATCTCAAACACTTAATCTTCAAACCTATCTCATTCTCAACCATAGCTTTAAAGATCTTGAACTTTTCCAAAGCTTCATATTTCTCTCTTAAGAAGGTAACCCATACTATTCTAGAATAATCATCAATGCGTAACATGAAATACCTGTAAGCCTGTAGACTTCTAACCTTACACAAACCACACAAATCAGTATGCACAAGCTCCAACAATTCATTTGAACAATGCTTCTTACTCCAAAATGAAATCTTCATTTGCTTTCCCAACTGGAATTAATTGCATATTGCATTAGTATGTTTCACTAACTTAGGTAGATCTCTCACAACCTTTGTAGAACTTATCTTAACAATATTATCAAAGTTAACATGACACAATCTCCTATGCTATAGCCAACTTTCATCAACTTGAGCAATCAAAAAAAATTTACTAGAAGCACTCAAGTGAAAGATATTATCTTTTATTTTTGTACCTTAGGCAATTTCATTTTCAGAAATCAATATTTTGCACTTTCCATCCTTGAACTAAAGATTGTAACCCTTATCAACCATTTAACAAACACTCAAAATATTATGCTTCAATCCTTCCACATACAAAACATCACCAACATTATGTTTACCATCAAAAGAAATGCATCCTCTTCCATCGATTACACCAGCTTTGTATTATCACCAAATCTCACAACACCACCATCGTATTTTTCAAATCTTACAAACTTACTTTTGTCTCCTTTCATATGATGGGAACATCCACTGTCAATTACCCACTCATCTTTTTCTTCAATTCAAGCAGCTAGGGATTTTTCCACATTTGTACAACTAGCAAGACTATTTTCTCTAACAATAATAAATACCCATTCATCATCATCTTTATCAGATTCATCAACTATTACACCTTCATCAACAGCGTAGTACCATTTCTTCTAAAATATAAGCTTGTTATGTTTTGTTTTAGGAGCTCTTTCTAGACACCTTGATGGAAACTGAGCTATCTTATTGCAAGAAAAACATTTAAGAAACAATTTTCCTTCATTCTTACCTTTCCTCTCAGTACCTTTTTGACAATAAGTGCTTCTAGCTCTTCCATCTATATTTCTTCATCTTCAATCTATTTGATTTCATCCTCATACTTGAATGTAGTTCTAGTTGAACTCTCACCTAGATCATATCTCTATCTATCTCTTCTACAAGTAGTAGCCTTAAATGCAGACTCAACCTTAGGAAGAGCATCACCAAATTTTCTTAACTCAAAACTAGTCAACTTACCAACCAATATATCTCTGGTTATGGTTGTTACAGTCCACAATTCTTCAATAGCACTGGCCTTGGCTTTGTAGGAATCAGGCAGGGATCTAAGCACCTTAGCAACAATCTCATATTCTTCTATCCGTCCAATAGCACATCTAATACCATAAAAAATTTCATTCACTCTTTGCATGAATGTATTAATATTCTCATCATCACCCATTCTCAACCGTTCATATTTCCCTTTCAAACTCTACAACTTAGCAATCTTCACATTAGCATCACCTTCATACAAGGTGTTGATGGTGTTTTTATGCACTTTTCAACACAGGCAATGCGTAGGTGCACTACCTCTCTTGAAAGACAATCTTCCACAATCAGATTGCAGAACACTATCCCAAGGTCTCTCGGATGTCAGGTCATGACAGTGCTTAGATACCTCAGTAGTTTGATGTGATTTGCTGGAATCACAAGGAAGACTTACGGATGAGTTACAAAGCATGGAAGTTGGGTTTGCAAATGTAGTTTCAAAGTGCTAAAAGTGAATGAACAGTGGCTGTCCACTCAAAACAACAAGTTGAAACTCATCAAGTTCATCAGATTTAGCTTCATGGTGATACTTTTGGTCCTACTCTAACCAAGGATTAAAAGAAACAGCAAAAGGAGAAGGGTTAAAAAAGCTATTCTAATCCTAAGCAAATAATGAACAGTAACAATGGTGGCTGCTAAAGTAGACAGACTTCCTAAACTGGGTTTTGCTTGGCCAAGAGAAACCTATAGTTGCACAAAACCAGTGCAATCTTCTAAGGACTACAGATTTTCAAATTGCACATGCACATCATGCACATGTAATTGAACTAAGTTGCAGCAATGAAGTAATGAGCTCAGACTAGCTTTGCAAAGTGACTCATCATCAATGAACCAAAAAAAGCATGAGCTGGAAATCCATCAAATACTAAAACAACAAACACCATCACCACTCCCATTCAAGAAACTAACACTAAAACTAACATGGAAGGAAAAACCATGCATGCAAGATAAGCAAAATCAAAGAAAACATCCATAAAATCATGCAATGTTGTCTTCTATTGCTGCAAATGCTTTTTACAACAGCTCTCCAACCATTACAAATGAGGGGCAAGCCCCTATTTATAGTTTTCCAAAAGTTAAATGAATGGCCAAGATTCATTCTCATTGTGTGGCCAAGATTCATTACAAAATAGGGTTTCACCTACCCCCAAATAGATTTCAATTTAAAATACATTCCTTGTCTTTTCTCTATTTTGTCATTTAGTGACAGTCACTGTAGCAATTTTGTCATTTAGCTGATTTCCCTTTTACTGTAGCTGAAACTGCCTAAAAGCTTCCTTTTGCTTGATGTGCTTGCAGCGGTCTTCCTTTGATCAAACGAGTTCGTTGACGATTGGCATCAATGGAATGGTGGCCCCTAATCTGGGCAAAAAGCTTCTTAGAAATCATCATCATCTGGAAAAAGGTAGGACAACTCCCTCAATGGGCCTCTTCGATAGACCTACGGAAGGCTTCTTGACTCCTGCAAACACGAAGTGTTGTAAGTGCATTTATACATGAGTTAAGGAAAATGTCAGTCAAACCTACAAATTTCCTGTTAGATTTATCTATGCATCATCAAAAGATCTTGATATTCATATTTGGAGCTCATTTGGGCCATAAACATTAATGCGTGCTTCAAGGGTGCAAGCGCCAGAGGGTGGAAAGACGGCGGAAGAAAGCCAGAAGGCAAATAGTAGACAGAAGCCAAAATAGCTGGGAAGAAGGTGGCTGCTGGATGTTCAAAACAGCCAGGAAGGAGGCAGGCTCCTGAATGTTCAAAACTGTCGGGGAGAAGGCAGCTCCTGGATGTTCAAAATAGCCGGGAAGGAGGCAGGCTCCCGAATGTTCAAAACAGTCAGGAAGGAGGCAGGCTCCCGGATGTTCAAAACAGCCGGGGAGAAGGTGAGCTCCTAGATGTTCAAAACAGCGGGGAAGGAAGTAGGCTCCTAGATGTCCAAAACAACCAAGGAGGGACGGACCCCAGAAACGGCCACAGAGGGGCCGGGCTTTGAAGGCCGGGAAGGAGGTAGCCATCGGAAGTTCCAAAATGGCGACGGAGAGGTGGAACCTCAGAAACGGCCACGAAGGGGTCGGGCTCCGGAGGTCAGGAAGGAGGCAACCGTCGGAAGTTCCAAAATGGTGACGGAGAAGCAGAACCCCAGAAACAGCCACAGAGGAGCTGGGCTCCGGAGGCCGGGAGGGAGGCAACCGTGGAAGTTCCAAAATGGAGAGGCAAACTGCACGAGGGTCTGCCCGGAGGCGGTTCCAAAACGGTGAGAGGCGACCCCGAAACGGCCACGGAGGTCCCCGGCCGGGAAGGAGGCAGCCATCGAAGTTCCAAATGGCGACGGAGAGGCGGAACCCCGGAAACGGCCATGGAGGGGCGCCCGAGGCCGGGAAGGAGGCAGCCGAAGTTCCAAAATGGCGGAGAGGCGAACCCCTTGGCGAAGGCGGGAAGGAGGTAGTCGCCGTTCCAAAACGGACGAAGAGGCGCCACTGGCCCGAGGCCGGAAGGAGGCAGCCTCCGAAGTTCCAAAACAGCAAAGGGGACGGCTCAAACCACCGAAACTTAACCAAACTTTTGACAAAACCTTGGCAGTTCATTTATGCACTTCAAACACATCCTAGATCCAAAAAAGGGGGACCCCAAAGTCAAAAATGAGGAAACGGAGCGACGGGCATCCATGGATGTTTCCAAACAGCCAAGGAGGAAGGGAATTCCGGAGGTAAAGTTCTGAAACCATCGAAACTTAACCAAATTTTAATGAAACCTTGGCAGTTCATTTACGCACTTCAAACACATCCTAAATCCAAAAAAGGGGGACCCCAAAGTCAAAATTGAGGAAACAAGAGCGAAGGGGGTCCGCGGATGCTTCCAAATAGCCAAGGAGGAAGGGAATTCCGAAGGGAAAGTTCTGAAACCATTGAAACTTAACTGAACATTGACGAAACCTTAGCAGTTCATTTATGTATTTCAAACACATCCACGATACAAAAAATATTTCTCCCAAAGTCAAAATTGAGGAAACGGGAGTGACGGGGGTCCGCGGATGTTTCCAAAACAGCCAAAGAGGGACAAAGCTCTGGAACCACCGAAACTTAACCAAATGTTAACGAAACCTTGGTAGTTCATCGAAACATCCCAAACACATCCCAAATCCACCAAAAAGTTGTCCCGAAAGCCAAAAATGTAGAAACTGGACCAACAGGGGTCCACGGACGTTTCCGAAACAACCAAAGCAAGACAAAAGGCAGAAAGGGGATGGGGGACTTTATTTCTCCACAGATTTGAATACCCCAAGTAGGTGAATTTGGGTAGGGGATTTGATCGTTTGATGGCACATGACCAATTTGGGCTTGGAAATGGGGCATGCAAAACAAGACAGGAGCAAAGCAGCCTATCAAAAGCAAAAAAAAGGGGGTCCTTACCTACGGCGGGGCGTGTGTGCAAAACATGCACAACACAAGGTTTCTAACTTTTTCTAGATCTCATTAACAGTCTTCAGTTCCATAACATTTTTCATCTCAGAATCAGTCAAAGCACTCAACAAAGCTTCCTTAGCCTGGATATTATACTCAACATATGTACTATTTAGTGGAATAACGTATATATTACTTGTAATGCTCTAGTAGGGTTCACCAATGCATCTTAGATGGCACTTCATTTGAGTCTTCCACAAGGAGTAATTTGTTCCATCAAATATTAGACTATCCTTCTTGTAACTTTCCATCCCATATCACCTTAAGCTATTAAAATTCTCCCAAGGAACTTAGCTCTGATACCAATTGTTGGCAATACAAGGGTAGACAATTGAGAGGGGGATGAATCAGTTGTCCCAAAAATTCAAAACTTAGTTAACATACAACTTTATTCTCAGTTTTGATTATTAAGCATGAAAATATAGATCATCAACACATTAGAAACACACATAACACCAATATTTTTTACGTGGAAACCTTGTTAGGGAAAAACCATGGTGGAGTTCAATCCACAAGATTATAACCTGTTAAAAGTATAATGAAAATGAAATATGGGGAATGCACTTGCATTCAGGCGCATTGCCTAGAGCTCACTACTCAATTACAAAGAAGACACATTGTCTTACAAAGAGATTTGGATTATGGGCATCCATAGGGATTGAACTAATAAAATAGCATATGCTAATGCCTGATCATAGTTCTGGTTAAGCACATAAACAACTCTTCACTTTTCTTCACACTCTACTTTTCCTTTGAATGATTAGGAAATTATTCACAAATACACACGCATTTGTGTAGACCAACTCAAATAAACAATCACTCTTATATATTTGCAACAAGAAATTTCATCGCTATAAGTGGGCCACAAGGAAATAATAAAATTAGTACAACTGTCAGCCTAAATCAATAGATAATATTTAATGTGAATAAAAAAAAATTGGAAAAAAATTAGTGAGGTCCTCAATCAACATCTTCAACATGAAAACAATTCAATTAATTTCACCTCAAAGATCCACAACACGCTTCAACACCATGTCGGCCAGGAACATGAAAAACATGAACACACAAGAGAAAATCACCAACCATGAGTAGAATGATCAATGAAAACATACAACAAAGATAGAGCACAATCTAGAAGCATCCACAAAAATTAAGAACCAACAGACAAGAATCTGTAGCAACTAAACTAACTAAAATAGCCTCATCTTTAATCAGGGACATTGACAGAAAAACTATTTGAATCAAAAAATTTATAACTCGATTAAATCTTCATGTGGATCTTTGAAGCTTGATGTGGATAAACTAGATAAACTCAACGAAAAACCCTTTAGTCCACAACCTCTTATCTTCAATGTACAAAACATACCATCATACTGAACTTCACTTCACAACTGACAACCTGTAACTTATTTCTTTACAATTTTCTCAATATCCTCGACATACAACTTCAAATGAATTAATGCTAATAGTGTTGAAATCAATGACAACCACATCCCAACAACACAACCACAACATCCAACATCTTGATGTATGTTGAGTTAATCATCAGATGAGGTAGAAACATCTTCAAGGTGCTCATTGATGGATAGATCTTGATCATTGTTTTCAATGATTGTGGTAGAGATATTGTCAATGTTTTCAACCATAGGATCAAATGATATTAACATTTCTTGTATTGGATCATTGTTGGGAATTTTTGGTGGATTTTGATCATGATTGAAAAATAACTATCTAAATATGTTGATTTGATCATTGGATGAGGTAGAAATATCTTCAAGGTGCTCATTGATGGATAGATCTTGACCATTGTTTTCAACAATTGTGGTGGAGAGATTGTTAATGCTATCACTAGTGGTTGAATCTCCATCATTGTCCTCAATAGTTATTATTTTTTTAGCAATAATGTATTGGATGATATTTTTGAGTCGAATACAATTTGATGTTGTGTGTTCCTTTATTTTGTGAAAATCACAAAGGTGTTTCTCATTATACCCTGGTGGTTTAACTTGGGGCTCTTGATAATTTTCATAAAAGGGGATTTTGATGAGATTTTTTTGTACCAACTATTGCATGACCAATTCGATTGGTCCCCCAAGTGGTGTGTATTTTTTTTGTTACCTTGTGAGATTTATAATTTAAATTAACCTTGTGGTGATTTATTTTGGAGACGTGGTGATTGATCTTTGAGATGTGGAGGTTGGGTTTGTTTTTGATGTTGTTGATCTTGATATCCAACCTCTTGATATTGGATATATTTCTCTTTATGTGGTTGTGGGCACAACTCAATGCTTTGATGACATGGTTTAACCAGTGGAAGATTTTGTTTATTCTAGGGTGGAGATGTCTCTTGGTGTAATGAAACAACTATTTTGGTAAGTGTAGCAATTTGATCTTGAAATTTTTGATCTTGATTTTGATCTTGACACACTTCATATAGTTGATTTGGTTTTTGTTCAAGTAGATTTGGAATCTATACTTGTGGTGTTTGTATGGGATCATGGAAAAATTAATTTTGGACAATGTCTTGATTTGGGATGATTCTTATATTTGGCATGATAGGTTGAAATTGAACATTTTTGTGGTTGGGAATCACAATTCCTTGATTTAGGTAACTTTTATTTTGCATGGTGTTACCTTAACTTGGATCAATACATGGAGTTGTTAACATATCGTTTGGAATTTTAATAAAATTTGTGTGATTTTCAAACATATCCATCCCAAAGTTCCCCAAGTGTGGATTTGAAATGTTTATGTTTGGTAAAGTTGTACTTGGTATATTCACATTTTGCACATGTATGGATTTGGTGGGATAATGTTGTGTTGTTGAACACTCATGCATTGATTGTTTGGTTGATAGATTTGTATGTTTGGACTTTGATTTAAATCTACCATAAGGAAAGGTGTTCCAAAATTTAGATTTGGCATAATCACATTTTTTGCACCATTGAGGTTTGTAGGAGATAATGATCCCATGTATGGATTGTATAAATGTGAGTTTTGATAATCAATCGGCATTGTAAAGATTTGATAGTTTGGTTGATTTAGACCATTGATGATGTATGAATCAAGTTTATATTCCATGTTCTTATTGTGTTTTGACCTTGTTTACCTCTAATTAATTTAGGACCAATGATGAGATAAAGGATGAAAGGGGTGAATGATATGGATTTCAAAATTTTAAGACCCTTGGAGGAATACTAAGCTTTAGGATTCTTTGGATTTTTTGATTTGGATTGGATTTAATTTGATTTAGATAATGGACTTGTAATCCCGAAGATGTTGGATGTTATAATCTAGCTTTAAAATTTCTAACTTCATTATCTGCATTAACCTTAGTTTTATATAACCATTTGCATGAACCAAGATTCTTACCTTGAGGTAAGGGAACTTAATCCCAAGTATTATTAGCAATTAAAGTATCATATTCTTCTTGCATAGACATTTTCCAATGAGTTTGATCTTTATCTTGTTCATAAGTTTTAGGATCATTTGAATTCATAATATTAGACATTAAAGCATAATTACAATAATTTTCCTTTCTAGTCTTAGATTTATTCATTCTAGCTAAAATATCGTCACTTTCTTGCATAAATTTTTTAAACCATTTAGGCTTTCTCTTAGATGTAGGAGTATCATCACTAGAAGAAGAATCGTCAAGAGAAATTTCAACATTTTCACCATCACTATCACTATGAGTGAGAGATGCATTAGTAAGGTTAAGAGAAGATTCAACTTGAGGATTATCCTCCATAACAATAACTTTATTTTGAGAAGATTGAATATTGCTCACTTTAGAACAATGATGAACACCATTCTCAGCAATGAATACATATCTAGCAACTTTAATTTTTTTAGTAAGAGGATTATAAACTATATAAGCTTTAGAATGTTCATCATAACCAACAAAAATATGATAAGAAGATTTAGGATCTAATTTTTTCTTCTTTCGTTTGTGTTTGTGAAAATAAGAAATTGAATTGCCGGTATTGGCATGGTGTGATGGTTTATTGGTGGAATTGTTGTTCTTGCCACCAAGGTTCAAACCCCATTGGGGTGGTATTGTTGAATGGTTGTATCCGGTTCATAGCTCTGGTCAAAAGCATTTACCCCTTGAATAAAAAAAGAAAAAAAGAAATTGAACCAAAAATTCTTAAATGTTTAAGATTGGGCTTCCTACCAAACCAAGATTCTTCAAGAGTTATATCCTTTAAAGCTTTAGTATGAGTTCAATTAATAATGTAAGTAGCACAAAACATAGCCTCAACCCAAATTTCAACAATAGTTATATGCTTCCTTTCCACTACACCATTCTTTTGAGGTGTATAGAGAATAGTTAGCTCATGCTTAATACCAAATAATTTAAAATAACTATTAAAAGAATTATTCACATATTATTTACCATTATCAATTCTAATAATTTTAAGTTTAAAACCAGATTTCCTTTCAAAAAATTTATGAAATTCATAAAATATATCAAGAACTTGATCCAGGCTACTATGAAGAAAATAGATCCAAGTTCTTCTAGAATAATCGTCAACAAAAGTAAGTGCATAGCTTGATCCTTGCATGGAGTTATTCTCCATAGGTCTTGAAAGGTCACTATGAACTAGGTGCAACTTATGAGTTTCCCTCCATGATTGACCATGCGAAAAGGGCTCCCTATGCATCTTACCACTCATGCATCCTGTACATACAATTTTAGATGGAACAATACTAGGCAATCCATCTACCGTATTAAGCTTTTGCATCAAGGAAATATTGCTAGCATTAATATGACCAAGTATTTCATGCCAAACATTAAAATCAATGGTCAATATTAAAGAGCATCTAGATTGAGCAAACTCATAAAATTTTAAAAATTTATCATTGTCTAATTTAGCATTAGCAATGGTGCAGGAGCACCCTTGCAAATAAATGCCTCCATGAGGCGATCTTTGGGTTTTGATATAGCATAGTTGATTTCATGTTGTAATAAGGTGTAGTGCCCCTCTATGGTGGCCTATCTCGATACTTGGGTAAGTGTCTATTTGTGTTATCGTGGATTAGTGTGTTATTGGCTTATGCGATAAGCATAATATTTTGATGGCATTGTTTACTCAATTAATTAAATTAACATTGATTAAATAAATTTGGAAATTAAGATGTTAATTAAATAGATTAATTTAATGAAATATAAAGTTGATAGTTATTATTAAATAAATTAATATTTATTGTAAAAGTATTATATTTAATTATAATTGATAATTTATTGTTAGGAAAAGATAATTATTTAAATATGATAAAAGAATAAAATAAAGATAAATGATTTTTTCAATTGAATAAATATGGAAAGAAAGATGAATTTTAATTAGGTAATAGAGATAAGATCTTCAAACCGAGTTGTAAAAAAAAAAAAAAGGATAGAAAGATTTACATGCAAGTTCATGCCTAACATTGAAGAGATCGTTGAAAATGAAACTAAAAGCTTTATTGGAGTTTTTTATCTGATTTTGTTGGGAGGTTTCCGAGGGGAATAACTTTCTTTGGTGAGTAAATATGTTTGTGGGAGTCTAATTGTGAAGCAGCAAAAAAGTCTCAATATTCTTACCACTCCAATGCTAAGGAGGGGGGGAAGGATCAGGGCTCAAGATCTAATTGAACCCTTCATCTGCATAAAGGAAAAAGTATCAATAAGAATCCATGAAAATGTTTGTTGCAGATTGAAGGATTCAATATTAAGTATGTAGCCATATCCTTATGCTGCATCTTACATTTCATGAGGATGATCTCTTTAGTTTTATACAATGTTTAAAAGCCTATTCTTTTTGTAATTGTGTTTTCTTTTCTATGGCAAGAATCGTCCATCCCTGAATGCACTTAGGTATTGATCTTAGAGGCAATCTAGAATTTGAGCCATTGTGACCATACTCCATTGATATTTGAGTCATCCTTACTGCTTGGAAATCTATAGATCCTCGAACTATTTGAGCCTTAGGTGTTCATTTCCTTTCCATATATTTGAAACCATATCCCTTTGAGGTGATTTCTTGATCCCTGTCTTTGATGACATTTTGTAGGGATAATTACCAAGTAGTCTTGTTCAGATAAATTCACAGATTTCCAATGTAGCACAAGTAAGGTGCATGTTATCCAAACTCGTGGAAATCAATGTTACATTTATATTATGTCCTCCCCTATATCCGATTCCTTATCCTTTGTAATTATTTGTCTATATTTTCTGTCGTGGATTAAAATGTTACTTGATTGCATCATATGACAAGATTTGAAGAATATGGCTTCACTACTGTCAATTTCCTTCCTTGAAAGTCTCCTCAGCCTTATCAACGAAATAGATCATGCTTTAATGTCCTGCTTCATGTATATTTGTTAAGAGCTTTATGTTTCATGCCAAAAGCATTTGAACTTATTCATCAAAAATTTCTTCTACCTTTCCTTTGCTTTGAAATTTTGCATGCCTATCTTTGTTCAATGTTTCTCGTGCAAGCCTCTGTGGCATTCTATCAAACGATTCACACGCCTTGTCCTTGCTTCAATTTTTCATATCTTCGTCTATCAATGTAGTTGCAACTATAAAATCCCTTTAACAATTATCCTCGAGGGATGCACTTTTACTATTCTGAATGTTCCCTTTCTTTGACATCAATAATTTCTTTAAAAAAAAATTAGAAATAAAACTGTATGGTTTCCTTTGCACTAAAATCTCAGCTTGTATTATCATTTTGATCCCCATGTGAGGTAAGGACTTGGGTTAAGCAGACACACGATTCATCTCAACGAGTAATATTCTCTTATCTCCCTGAATCCTATGGAAAAGCAATAAACTACTCATTAATGAACCCACTAGTTTCTTTATCTAAAGTGAATAAAAAATAATTCCATTCCTTAAGAGATAATCTTAGTGTATTTGTGTATCTACAGTAACTTAAGTTTACTTAGCCATTCTCTGCAAACCGTGGTCTTTGCTTTACAGTTTCTGATCCCTTCATTGTGTAGTCGGTGTTTTATTTTATCAGTGTTATCTTACTATAGCATTGTGCATTCAATTTAATATTCACTCTTAACTTTTCTTTATTTCTCTAAAATTTGTGTAGAAGTTCCTTCTTTTTTTTTTATAGTAATATTTTTTTGTTCATATGTGTTAGAAGGAATGGCCTTTATTGTCCGTCATGCTACTTCTTTATAGTTACTGATGGTTATTACTTAGTTTAAAAATAAAAATAAAACAAGCTTCTTTTAAAGCCTAGAGTCTAGGAAATAAAACCAAATCCTTCTCTTAAAAAAAGAAAAGAGAGTACATCTCAATTCTAAATAAGAATCTACCCTTTTAAGATGATTTTTTTAATACATAATTCCTCTTTTTAAGAGAACATATATTGGGTTTTTATTATGTGAGTGATATATATTCTTTTAATGACAATATTTAGCACTTACATGAGCAATTTTATTTAAGTAATAAATATCCTTTCTTATAATTAGATAATTACTTCTTTCTTTTTGAGAATTAGTCAATTAAGTGAATTAAATTAAATCAAGTTTAAAGAAAAATATTAACTATCTATCTATATATATATATATATATATATTGTTATAAAAGAATACTTTGGAAAAGTAAATAGAGAATTGAGCTACTTATTTTAAACAATTGAAGGATTTAATTAAGTAAATTAAATTAGAATTATTCGGTTTGGGAACTCACTAAGTAGATTAGTTGTGTGTATGATGTTAATATTGTGTGATAATTATATCATAAAGGGAGAGTTATTGAGTTGTTTTAGTTCCTTACTTTGATTGGATTTATTGTCTTAAAATATTCTTTTGACTTCTGTAATGTGGGAACTCTGTTGTAATTATGAGTCAAGGTTATTATTGTGAACCCTTGCTTTCTAGAGGCATGATTTAATCTTTGAATGTTATCCTCATTTTGGTTGTACTCTTGGAGTTGAAATTTATTTGTTTTATGCTTGGAAGGGTTGTACAAGTAAGTTGAGTTTTGTTTATGAATTATCGCGAGATGAGTAATGCCTCGCATGGCTTGGTTTTGAGTTATTTGCTTTATCTATTTTGGTACAACCCTTGCCTTGTTTTGGTTTTTTTTGGGGTCTTACGGAGAGTGGCTCTTCGTGGGGGCTAGTGCCTCGAGAGGAGGAAGAGCACAGGATAACCCACGTATGAGTAGTATAACAAGTGATAACCTAAAAATAGAACTTAGGGGGATGGGTAGTAAAAAAAACAAGATAATAAACATTGGATACCTCATCTATGCATTAGGGCTATCATAGACTAATGATAGACTGAGAAGGCCATGGTCGGCATAGTCATAATCTCATCTTCATGAGAGATTATTGGCTCCACATGAGCTACCCTATGGTGATGGTGCCTCAAATAGGAGGAAGGGCCAGGAGATCCAGAGATGGGTGTCGGTGCCTCAAGTTGGAAGAAGGGCCAGGATATCCCATGAGAGTTATGCAATGACACTCTCCACTAGACACCCTTGTGCCTTGTTTCTTGTTGCCTTTGGAATTGTATTATTAATGTTGTTTCAAATTCTTTTGAAAATTATTTATGAATGTTATTTGGTGACTTGTTTAATTGTTATTGCTTTGGTTAATTTTGATGAGTTTCACAACTTTATCTTATTATGTTGACTTGTGAATTTTGTTGATTATGTCATTGCAATCTCTAAGTTTGTATTTGAGTTTGTACTTTGTTGTTCTCTTGGAGTCAGTTTTTGACATTCATGGTTGGGATCATTTCCTTGTCACCTTTGAGCATGGGGTGAGTTATTTATAATTCACATGGTTGGGTGGAACGTGCTCTGCACCCATTGGGTTCCCCATTAGCATTCTATCTTCTCAACATTCTACAGTTGGAGTTGTACCAGTGTTCACTTTGTAATTTAGGTTTTATTGTACTTTGTACCGTCCCACATGTTTGGGAAATGTATTGTAATTCATTTATCAGATCATGTAATGTATATTTTAAATGATGATGTAATAGTTAGGATCGTTTGTAATATTATAGTAAGAGTTAGCTTATGATGGTAATATCTAATGAAGTGATACTTTAGTTCATGAATGTACTTCTTTTATGGTTATTGTAATATTATTGGATAAGTGGTTTAATATTAACTTTTACTTTTGTTGTCAGTTGTTTTGCAAAGTAACCTTGTGTGCCCCAGAGGATTTAATGTTAAGATGCTAATGTGCAATGTAAATGTATTTAATGTTTAATGCATGTTTACTTTGTAATATTTTTTAAAAAAATTGTTGTTCAATGTTGGTTCTCTGGGGTTTGCATGACGGGCATTAGATAAGGTCTAATAGACAATTTTGAGTATTTTTTAGGTCATAGTTAATCATTTTGGAGTCATTGGATATATAATGTAAAAGTTGACAAAAATGTTGTCATAGTAATATGGAAAAAGTGAAAAAAATGCAAAATAATGGAATACCAAGAGTCAAGTAGTTGGAAAGTTAGGTTGGGACTTTGTATTTTCTTTATAAATGAATATTTGAAGCCTCACATACTTCAAGGAAGGTAGGAGGTTGATGTAGGAGTGTGAAAATTAATGAAATGCTCTAGTTTTTCAATTATTTACCAACATTTTTATTGATTCCAGGCCATTGTACAACCATATTATATGCATAAATACTTTCTTCATCTATTATATGTTATATTCCTATGAATATAGTTTATTTTCCATTTTGTTTCATGAAAATTCAATTAGTTTTGAGAAAGATAATTGCAAATTACTTTAGGCGGGTCAAAACCTTGATCTAGGGTAATAGTGGGCATTAAAAATTGTGTTTCTCAAGATTTCACCATTAAAATCTCTTGAAAATTGGTTTATAGAGGGTTATGAATGTATTCTATCATATTTTGAAGGTTGTAGAGTCTATGATTGAGGTTTAGGGAAGATTCAACAAAGCCCTAGGTCTATAAATTATAGAAAAGACTGGTAAACCAAAATACAATGAAGTTTTTAAGCATTTTGTTTGTGAATTTGGTATTATTATTTGGTAATGGTGGTTGAAAAGGTTTTAAAGGTTAATTTTAATCCCTATCCAAATAGGGTTTGATAAACTTAAATTTTTTATGTCCATTTGATCAGTGACTAGCATATGGCAGACTTGTAATAGTCATATTTTGGAATCTAAAGTGAAGGGCTAGGATAGGTGTTTGGTAAAATGACATGAAAAAGGTATGGGGAATGGTTTAGAGAGATTGTGCAGGTGAATTTGAAATTTTTTGAGGCATCCACAAAGGATAATCGGTCTAGAGTTTAGAGTTGTTTTGTGTATTTGGCCTAAACGGGCCTTGTTTATTGTTAGGACAATCTATTTTGAGAATCCTCATATTTGAGTTGTTTAAGTTGGGAATTGGGTTTGATTCAGTCATTCTAATGTTGTTTAAAGATTTTTGAATAATCAATAAGAGGTTTGTGCCTTGTTCTTAGTTTGGGGTGTTTTGAAACAAGGGTTTTGTGAAGGAAGGATAACTCCTAGTTTCAAGGACAAGCAAGAATTGGTTAAGTTATTGTCAAGTTGAGTTTTTTTGAGAGGATGGGACCCCTACATTGCATTATTTTTCTATTAGAGCTTGGAAATTTTGGCTTGAGAGAGATTTTGGATTTTTTTTATGTGTGTGCAGGTTCGGGAAGGAACCTGATGGGAAAAAGACTAGGTAGACGAAAAGTGAAGGGGCCTAGGTGAGGCAAAGTGAAGAGGAAGCAAGGAGAGACTTGCTTGAGTAAAGAGAAGATGAATTTGTTAAGAAGGAATTTATTGGAAATGGAGTCACAAAAGAAGGCAGAAAAGGAGAGGAAGAGAAAAGAGATGAGGCAAATAGAGAAAGAGGTAGTAGAACTAAAGAAAGCTATAGAAAGAGTAGAATTAGAGTTCCAAATGGAGATGGAGCAGTTGCTCAGACAAGCACAAAGTTGGCATTTGATAGTGAGGAAGAATGTTATATGGAAAATTAATAAGATAGTCAAAAGGAGAAGACAAATGAATATGATAGAGGATGAAGAATTTGAAGATGTAGAAGAAGAATTCATGGATGAAGAAGATAAAGACATTGCAGCCATTCCCAAGCATGAAGGTGAAGGTGTAGTAGAGATAAAGGACTTGATCTCAGAGGGAAAATATATTGATTTGGTTTCAATATTGGACAAAGAGAAGATAAAGGATGAGGGTATGTGCAGGATCATGATGGGCCAAAAAGTGGCAATATGATGGGTATGTGTAGGGTATGTGGTTGACGACTTTTTTTTTACCCAAAATTGATGAAACGAAAAGAGGTTTTAAAGGAGATTCTCAGCTTTCCACCAATATAAATTATTTTTACTTTGAATTTAATAAGTAATTATTATTTATTTTCTATTTGTATTACAACTAAACTCCTGATTGATAGGCTAATTGAAAAACATCTATAGCTTTCAAATGGTATCACATTTTTTGAATCTGAAACATGCATCGCATTTTATACTTTGCTTACTATAGGATTAAAAAAAGAAAAAATAAATTTCATCAATTTTTGACCAAGTTAAGGTGGTCAAACATAAAAGTTTTTATATTTTTTTAAAGTTGTAATAAAAAATTCATTATTAATTATTTGCTTGGAAAAAAATTGTAAAAAAATATGCATCACATTGGCACATGAGTCCTCTAATTAAATATGAAATCTTATTAAAAAATATTATCATTTTATTATGGTTAGGGTGGTCAAACAGACACCTACTTCTTATTTTTTCCCTAAAATTTAAGTACTACTGCATTGAAATTTAAGATTTTTAGCAAATAGATTTAAAAAATAAAAATAAACCTAGTAGTTTAGAAACTACATTCAATTTTCTACATATTCTATTCTTACATATTTTTGTAATAATATAGATAACTTATTCAAATTTTTACATCAAGTTTCCTAACTCTGATTCTTTTGAATTTTTCGCCACTTAAGGGTTTGTTTTTTCCATGATGATCCTGCAAATATCCATGAATTGATCTTGAAGACTTACAAAGAGTTGAAGAAACATGGTGATATGGTGGTAGAAGAAATGTATTACATCTTTGTTGTGATAATGCTTTGGATAGGGAACAAATTAAAGATCAAGATACAACAGATTGAATAGGGACAAAGGGAGATTGTAACACATTAGGGCATTAATAAGTAGATTCCAAGTGGCAGACAAAATGGAAACAAGCTAGCATAGACCAACTCAAACCAAAGGTGAAGATGAAAGTTGCAGGGAATAGAAGACTACAAGGAGGAAAATTTAATATGAAGGTAGGTTGCTACATGCAATCCAAGAGCATGGTGCAAGAGCATGGTCGAGAGCATGGTGTAGGAGCACCCTTACAAATTCGGGAGCATGGTGCAGGAGCACCCTTGCAAATACATGCCTCCATGAGGCAATCTTTGGGTTTTGATGTAGCATAGTTGATTTCATGTTGTAATAAGGTCTAATAGATCATTTTTAGTTTGTTTTAAGTCATAGTTAATCATTTTGGGGTCATTAGATATATAATGTAAAAGTTGACAAAAATGTTGTCATGGGAATATGGAAAAAGTGAAAAAAATGAAAAATCATGGAATGCCAAGAGTCAAGTAGTTGGACAGTTAGGTTGGGTCATTGGGTTTTATTTATAAAGGAAATTTTAAGCCTCACATACTTTGAGGAAGGTAGGAGGTTGATGCAAGAGTGTGAAAATTAATGAAATACTCTGTCTTTCAGTTATTTACTAGCATTTTTATTGATTTTATGCCATTGTACGACCATATTTTGTGCATAAATCCTTTCCTCCTACATTTTATGTTATATCCCTATGAATATAATTTTTTTTACATTTGGTTTCATGAAAATCCAATAATTTTTGACAAAGATATTTCCAAATTACTTCAAGCGGGTCAAAACCCTAATCTAGGGTAACAATGGGCATTCAAAATTGTGTTTCTCAAGATAAGTCACTGTTAAAATCTCTTGAAAATTGGTGTACAAATGGTTATGAATGTATTATATCATATTTTCAAGGTTACAAAGTCTGGGACTAAGTTTTAGGGTAGATTCAACAAAGCCCTAGGTCTATAAACTATAGAAAAGACTACTAAACCATAATACAATGAAGTTCTTAAGCGTTTTCTTTGTGAATTTAGTATTCTTATTTGGTAATGGTGGATGAAAAGGTTGTAAAGGTGAATTGTAAGCCCTTTCCAGATAGGTTTTGATAAAGTTAAAGGTTTTATGTCCATTTGATCACTGGCCAGTGTATGGCAAACCTATAATAGTCATATTTTGGAATCCAAAGTGAAGGTTTAGGATAACTATTTGGTAAAATGACATGAAAAAGGTATGGGGGATGGTTTAGAGAGTTTTTTCAAGTGAATTTGAATATGTTTGAGGCATCCACAAAGGAGAATTGGTTTGGATTTTAGAGTTGTTTTGTGTATGTGGCCTAAAAGGGCCTAGTTTATTGTTAGGACAATCTATTTTGAGAATACTCATATTTCAGTTGTTTAAGTTGGGAATTGGGTTTGAGTCAGTCATTCTAATGTTCAAAGAGTTTTGAAGAATCAATAACAATTTTTTTCCTTGTTCTCGGTTTGGGGTGTTTTGAAATAAGGGTTTTGTGAAGGAAGGATGAGTCCTAGTTGCAAGGACAAGCAAGAATTGGTTGAGTTATTGACAAGTTGAGTTTTGTTGAGAGATTGGGACCCCTACATTGCATCAATAAATGACCTTGATTTGTTTTCAATCAATAACATAGCACATATCTTTGTAAACTTCTATTTTATAATCTTGACAAAGCTTAGAAACTGAAAGTAAATTAGTCTTTAATTCAAGAGCATATAAAACATCATGCAATTTACCATTAGGAACATTTGCATCTCCAATTTCTTCTACTTTACAAGTATGATTATTAGCAATTTGAAGAGGAACATTAGACATATCAGGTTTCTTAGACTCAAAAGCTTCTTTATGTGAAGTAACATGTTGAGATCCACCTAAATCAATAACCCATTCAAGAGGTTGAGAAAACATTAAAGCCACAAGTAAAATTATTTCTAGATTGATTAGCATGTTTTGAAACTTATTATTATTAGGTTTATTTTGTTGTTTATTATTTTGTTTCATAGGCTTTTTCTCATTTTTCTTTTTAAAACACATATTTTTCCACTGGCCATCCTTATTATAATAAGTGCAATGAGATCTCTTAGAAGAGTTAAACTTTCTAGGATCATTTCCATTATTATAATGAGGTTTAGTATTATAATTTTGTTTAGAATGATGCTTAAAAATTTTCTTGTGATTAGACAAAAAAGCATGGTCATTAGACTTAAGATTGCTAAACTGAATTAACTTAATTTCTTCTTGTCTTAATAAATTATGAAAATAATCATAAGTTAATTGAGTAGCTTAAGAAGGAATAGCTAATTAATCATGAATATTAGTACTAACCTTGCAATTGACTATTTAAAGTGTCATACTTTAGTAAAAGATCATCCATAGAGTTAAAATCAAAATATGTTAAATCTTCAAGTTGATCTTGAAGTTGATTTTTTCATGATTCATTTGAACTATCATAAATAGCCTTGATTTTGTAACATGCTTAATAGGTTGTTGTACATGTCTCAATGTGAACATATAGTTTAGGTGACATAGAAATACCTATGAGGCCAAGGGCTTCCTCAGTTTTGAACATCCATTTTTCTTTTTCATCTTGTGATGCAGATGGGTCAAGTTTTGATTTGGGATCCATAGCAACATCCAAAAGATGTTTAAAATGAAAAATAAAAGAGATATGAGTTTTCCAAGAATGATAGTTAGAACTAGTTAATTTAATTTTAAGAATCAAACTTGACATGATTGCAATAAAAAATTCAAAACTTTGTGATAAAAAATAATAACTGTTGTAAATATTTGCTTTCAAAAAAGCCTCTTGATTGAATTAAATCTTTAAAAAATCCTCTTTAAAAATAAATTTCCTAAAAATAAAATAAGCCCCTTTAGACTAAAACATTAAAAAAAACTTCTTTTAAAAAAAACTATATATTAAAAAAAATAAAGTTATATTTATGGTGAATATTATACAAAATTTAAAATAAAATAATACTAGCAATTGCACCTTGGTGTGCAATGGGTATGCTGAAGAGTTGTGGAAGGTCAATTAGAAAAAAATTGAGTCTATTTTTTCCAAACATTTTATAATACATGAGGTCAATTGGCAAGCCATTTAGAAAATGATGCTTGTGCAAAAAACGTCTCAATGGAGAATTGATAGCTTGAAATCAACTATGCATCCTTTTATAGTGATCCAAACATGACCGAAACAAAACCTCTAAATGAGGAAGATAATTAAGCTCCATTACCAATAGGCTCATGGTATGTTGTAATAGAGGGAGGGGGAGAGATATAGATACAAAGAGGGAGAGATAGAGGGGGGAAGAGTTAGAGAGAAGGGGGTAAGGAGGAAAAAATAGAGTGAGACTTAAAGAACAAAGAGAGAGGACTTGAGAAAGAGAGGGATATAGAAAGATGGGAGAGGTAGAGAGAGAGAGAGAGAGATAAGGGACATAAAAGGAAATAGATATAGAGAGAATAAAGATTAATAGTTAAAATTACATCTATAAAATCTAAAAAACTATCCTTCCATTATGTTGTGCTAGATGCCAAACCCTATTATAGAGCTCCTATACCAACATTTGTAAATACAAAATTTGATATGCCATTCACAATTGTACTAATTGAGAAGGTGGAATTTCTATAGGAGAGAGGATCAAGGGAGGAGAATACTTGGAAATTTCATAGGGCATGTTAGTTTTCATTGAATATGTAATAAGTTATAACATGTTTGTTGGTTTGAGTCCATTGTGATTGAACCACTATATATTCTTTTCACTTCTCTTGTTTACATTGTTTTTACACTTTTGGGAGTCTTAAATTACATTATGCCATTATTTTCCTTATACCCATTTTCATCAATGCAGTGTTAGAGAAGTGATGCAAGATAGTGAGAGCGCTCTCATCCATTCATAAAAACATTGTACAAAGGATACATTGGATTCGGTGAAGCGTAGTTGGTAGGCACAATGCAAGGATCACACTTAAAGTCCGTGTGAATGAAGCCTTTCGCTTTTGTATAGACCTAAAAGGCTATATCAATTGTGATTATGGAAACAAGGGAAAAAGTGCATGTTAAGGCTATAGAAATTAACACTATTTTGGCTATGAAAGTTGGAAAAAGAATTCCTCTAGATGGCCTAGTGATATCTAGTACAAGTTCTACACATGAGAGTAGCTTGACAAGTGAATTTTTTCTTATGGAAAAAGAAGTGGGTTAGGTGATGTCAGGTGGCACTATAAAAAAAATTTTGATTCAAAGATTTTGTTTCATTCATGTTTGGATCCTTGTAAATGGATGCATATCACTTCTTCATTGAAACCTTTATCGTACAAATGTACCCAAACTATAGACCATTTTTATGTCAAAATGACCTTCCACATCTCTTCATCATACCCATTGTACACCAAGGTGTGATTGCTAGTATATTAATTTTATTGTACAAAGAAAATGGTTAATATAGAAAAGTATGGGGTGAAATAATCAAATTGATGTGTTAACATCCTTTATTTCTTATATTATTAAGATGAGAAAGTTGTGTACTATGTTCTTAAGATCAAATTTGTACACATCCTCTAGATGTGCACATGTACAAGTTAATATGGATATCAATCAAAGAAGAATTTAGGACTAGTTTTGCACATAATCCTTTCAAGCCCTACAATAAAGATAAGTGCATTATAACTTCAATGTGTATATGTTGTATCAATGAGAATATATACATGTATATGTTGATATAAGCCTATTTTATATGCCTATCAATAAAATGTGTATTTAGAAACCAAACTTACTATGATTTCTACCAAACTAACTAGTCTGAACTAGCCGTAGGACCCAATGTGTGTGTGCACACATGTAGATGTAGATTGAAATTTTAAATTAAATGGGTATTAAAAAATTAGTTCTATTATCCTTTCATGATGCTTCAATATGGATGTCCATACTATATTCCAAAACTCCCATTTTAGCATAGGCACCTAAAGGAAAGTAGTGAAGGTTGTGGAATATGGCTTTACACCTACCAATTACATATAATTGAAAGTTTCTAAAGCATTTTCAACAAATCCATTTTGTGCATATCCTACAATCATTGCATTCGATGAGATGACATCTTTTTTTAGGCATTTTGTCAAATAGTCCACGTGCCTTGTTAATGCTTCCACTTTTTGCATGCATGTCTACTAGGACAATTGCGACTATAATATTTGACAAATTTCCTCTATCCTTTATGCTTCGATGGATGTCCATATTGTTCCAAAACTCTTTAAACCTAACAATTGCATTTGCTTGGAAACTTCTAAAGCCTTTTTAGCAAATCCATTTTGTGCATATCTGAGACCATATCCCTTTGAGGCACCTTGTCAAATACTTTATGTGCCTTGTTTATGCTTCCACATTTTGCATGCATGTCTATTGGGGAATTTGCAAATACAACATCTGAAAAAACTCCTCTATCCTTTATGATTTGATGGATGTCCATACCCTATTCCAAAGCCCCAATTTTTGCACAGGCAAGGAGAATGGTAGCAAAGGTTGGAGTCTGGATTTACACCTACCAATTGCATTTGCTTGAAAGTTTCTAAAGCTTTAGGAATCCATTTGATTCATAATAACATTTATCTAAGCACGGTAACCTATAGGTTTGACTTAGAAGAGTGAGACATGGATGACCTCTTCGACGCACACCACCTACAAATACCAGTTCCACTCCACTTGCATTTCAGATTAGGGATACGGGGAAGTGCCTCTACAATTGAAAATGGCTCTCAAACTAGAGAAATTCATGTCGTCATGTTTGAGGGCATCTCTATTCATTTTTTTACCTTGTAAATGAAATGGAAATATTTTCCCTTGTATATAAGAAAAACCCTTGTTAGAAAATCATTTAAAAATAAACATATGATTGATTCACTACATTGAAAAACATGGCATAATAATAAATATGCAAATCAATTTTCAAGACCTCAGCTACCACAATCAAAGCCATTTCAACTGTGTTAGGCATACAAAAAGAGGAAGGAACAAAAGGAGCCTCCTATACAGCTCCATGAATAAAAATGGACAAAAGCAATTACATCGTAACCATAATCAATCATTATATATTTATTTTAGGTAACATTATTGTGCTTCATATTCTTCTTAAATACACAATCTATATCATTTATGTCAGTCTCCATGTACTCCTTATCAACTCATACATCCTTATACACCTATTCATCCCTGTTCTATCTCATGTATATGTCTTAAATAGTGAAACTATTAACCATAAAGGAGCTTATCTTCTTTTTTTTTTGGGTGGCCCTATGGCTTTCTTCTGTCTTTCTCTTTCTTGTGCTCTACCATTTTTCAGAGCTAATATTTTCCTCCTCTCCTTTCTCCATGGCGTAATGAGCTAAAACTAGCCCCCAATAAATACATACAGCAAATATCAAATAGACTGTCAACTGTGAGAAAGAAAAGATTATAACAAGGAAGCGAAGGTGAGGTGATACGGAAGAGATAGGTGAATAGGGTGAGCATCCGTACCAGTGGGGCTAAAATCACTAATCCCACCGAATTAATTCCCAAACTTTACCTCGTTATCCCACTACCTTGACAAAACACTAACTCTAATTTACTTCTGCTAGAAGTCAATCTATCCTTTTGCTTAATTTTTTTTTTGTTTCCTTTGTTTTATTTTGATGTCTATGTTAGTTTCACCATTTCTAAGGAACTTGGTTGAAAATCCACTATCCTACTACTTGTGCGTAGGCATGATAACTAGAAGAATTGTTTATCAACTCAATATAAATACATTGATTTCATTTGTTTTATATGTATTAAAACACAATCCAATTTGAGCAACGGATTTGCACATTGGAAATGTTTTTTTTACAAACTAGGCAAGATGAATGGGCTGCCCAACCGAATATCTAACTACCTTTCTGGGTGTTGCCATAGCCCTACAGGGTAAGAAGGCTTCATATATCCTTATACCCACTGAATACATCAATGCAAGATGAATGGGTGGTCTAACTATAGGTGTCCACTCGCCATTCAGAGCCCCTGGTGAGGATGAGGACAATTGAAGGTGATGATACTGCAATGCTTGCAAGTTTTCAACAGAGCGATGGCGAATTTGGGCTCAAACACCATTTCTATTTAGCATATGGAATTAAATGCAGCACAGTCTGCTTGCAGTGACCTTGAATTGGACTTCAATTTACAATTAAAGGAGGTGCTAGCCATATCCATGATTACCTTGCAACCTGGAAGTTCTGCTAGTTCGGTGGCTACCCATTCCAAAAATAATGCACAAGCTTCAGTCTAGTTGAAAATGTAGGTGTTGCTGGAGAAATATCAGCATGAGGTCGTCGGTCATGAGTAGGTGACAGTGGAACTGCACTGCTTCTCAAAAGAAATCCATAGGAGAAACCATGACGCACAATTCGCTCAAAATATTCAGGACATGTCCGATGATCAGTGGGAGGATGTGGGAGATGACTGCACCATTACTGCGAAAGATATTATCTAGCCAAGGTGGCAAGAAGTACATGAGAGAATTCAAGGTAGTCAAAAAGCAATGGAAAACAATCGAGGGACAAAACAGGTTCAATCATCTCCCAGATGATACCGGTCATTGATCATCCTTTTTAGCTTGGTCTGTTTTAAATAGGATATGCCTTTGGCATAAATTAATTTTGAAAAAAAAAATAATATGAATATTTAAATAAACTTGAAATCTAATATTTAAGAAAAGAAAAATAATTAAAAACTTTAAAAGTTTTAATAAAAACTTAATATAAAAAGCTTTTATAAAGACTATTAAAAAGAGGTGTACATAACTTTTTAATTTCCTTCTTTATTTTAAATTTTTTTGTTAAAAGCACTTTGAAAAGTAAAAAAATGGGCAAAAGAATATTTAAATTTCTAATTTTAAAACTTACTCAATTTAGAAAAAAGTTAAATTCAATATTTTAAAAAACTTACGAATAAGAGGGAGCCTTCTTGATTCTTAACTTTTTGTTTTCAAAACCTTTTATAACTTTTATTATGAGAATATTTTAATGTAGATGGTGAGGCCAGGAAAGTTAAAAGGGCAGATTTAAAGAATAATAAAGCTTATTATTAGAATCACACATATTTAAAGTGAAAGAAAATTCTACGGGTGGCTCAAAGGGGGAAGGGTGAGCCCGAATTTGATTTATTCTAAACTATGATGAGGGTTAGAGCCCTCAAAAAATATTTGATTTTTTTAATTTAATCTGCCATATAGATTTAAAAGGAATTTTTTTTATAGATTTGTATAAAACAAATATATATATTTTTTAAATGAAATATAATCTTTTATTTGAGGGTTTCTAAAAATTTGAGAAAATTAAATATGTATGTAAATTAAATAGATTTGAAATTTGAAATAAAATAAAAACAAACTTAAAAAAATGAAAACCTGCTAAAGGGTTAGAAGAAACAAAAAAAATCAAATGGGAAGCAATGTTAGATTGTTTGGCTCTTCTCCTCCTCTCATAGAGTGTCTCTAATGGTATGCCTTTAAAAACTTGGTAAACCTTCAACAACACAGCTCACAAAAGACTAGTAATACCAAGGCTTTGATACCATGAAAGGAAAAATAAATGAGCAATGTAAAGTACTAATTAATGAGCATTGTTTGAAGGAGAGAGATTACCAAGCAATAGAGAAGCCAATACCAAGCACCACCAAATGCGAAGGAGACACAAGAATTTGATAAGGGGAAAAACAAGAAAAAAACCCCAATATTATGAATGGAGGCAAAATGCCTAAGAATGATACAAAGAGAGAGAGAGAGAGAGCACTTAAGCCTTAAGCTTGCTTGCTTGAATATGAAGAATTATAGGAGAGACACCTCAATAAATAGAGGTGAGAAGAGGACTTAGAATGTAACTCATAACTCAATGAATGCCACCATTCATCTATTGTGTGTAATGTGTCAAGATCCTCTTAAGGAGGTGGCTACAAATATTCTTTAATAAAAGAATTAAAAATAAAATGGTTCATCCTCACACATGTGCGAGAAAACAAAAGACTTGTAGGGATTCCTTTGGAATGTTCCTACAAGTTAATAAAAATTTACAATTCAAGAATAACCTTTACCAAGTAAAGATTAATATTCTAACATGGGATTTCAAATGATAGCTCCAAGCCGCCACTATGGTTCTGTATTTATTAAAAAAATTGTACCCTAGTTTTGTATTCCACTATATGGTAAAGTACAAGTCGATAGTTCAAAAATTTAATAAAAAATATATTACATAATATGTTCAATCTAACCCATCAGAATAGCCCAAAATGGCTTTTAGAATCCATAGGTCTTGCCTACCATGTTGAAGTATGTTGGGGAATTGGGAGCTATGAATATATGGAAATGTACCTATCCTGATTACCAACTAGAATTATACAAAATATAAGGGGTAGTAAATATGGTACCACCCTCTTCAGGTAGCTCTAAGGCACTAGCATAGCACAAAGTAAAATTGAAAGTCCACAGTTCCTCTTTGAGGCCTTCTATCAAAATAGAGTATGGGAATTCAATAGATTTGAATACAAATAAGATTAAAATACTTATGTGGCCAAACTCTTTGTGAAATAACTTATCTCCATTAGAGCTCCTCAACCTAGTTCAAAAATTGGCTCAAAAGCTAGGTGAAACATAGAAAAAGGAAAGTGGGTGTTCAATATGGAATGATTAAAAGGTGTGTGATCTAAAAGTTTAAAAACAGTTACACTTTCCCAAATTTTATTAGAAAAAAGAGATCTCCAAGGGATAGGTTTGACTTTGGACCTCAAGGAGAGCCAACCCTATTTTGGGATCTATTTTTTTCTTATGACATAAATAACTAATTTTCAATGTTTTGGAATTATTTAAAGTGCATTAATTAACTAAATTATATGACCTAACACTTGAAATGAAAAATACCATGATAACAAAAATGGAAATGATAATTTGTAGGTAGATCTAGGAAGGGCATAAAATAGTAAACCTTTCCAAAAAAGTGGGTTTTAGGGCCTATAGCAAGACTCATTCACCCAAAGGTGAATGGGTCTGTCTACAAGGTGAAACATAAGAAAAAGGGGGAGAGATGACCTAGGGTGGAGATCTTAAAAATGGGAATGTGTGATGAGGGACCTATTTCCAATGCAAAAGGGGGTCTCCACCTAATAAAAAATTCACCTTTTCCATGCTCATTAGGAAGAGGTATAGTACCGTGCAAATGATTGGAATTGACTTACAAACCTTAAGGTGAGTCAACTTCAAGTTTTGGAACAATATTTTTCCTTGAATTCCTTATGACAAAAAAGTGAAAATATGATTGGAAGAAAATTTTGGGAGAAGAATAAAAGTGCATTGGAAATATAATATCTGAGATATATATGACTTGAAATGTGAAGTATTATGATAACACTATCAGAAACAACAATCAACCGAAAGATATGAGAAGGTTAAGATTGTTTGTACCCAACTTCAAAAATGTCATAAAGCATCCTTGTGGGACTCATTAACCCAAGCAAATATGTTCTTGAATCTTTTTTTGAAAATTCTTTTTGTAGTCCTTTTATGTTGATTATAAGGCTCTAATTTCTCTAGGTTTTATTGCTGGCAGGTTGAAAATAAATTTTAAATGTGAGCTTCTATGTCTTGATAACTTTAATGACAACTTTGAAAACTTTGCAAAATTGTAATTTTCATCCATTTTCACTTCTTCACTTGCAAATATGCACACACAAAGAGAGGAGAAAAATGTTTTTTTTGGTGGATAAGGGTTTTACTTGGTCAAACCCTATTTTGGTAATTAAACCTTGATAAAGAAATAATAATAAAGTGAAGGAAATGATGAATGAACAAAGCTTGTTGCAACTCACCAAACCCTTTAATGGCCACCCTTAGAGGAGTGAAGTCTAACACATCTCTCTAATGATTGGATCTTGCATTAAAAGGCTTAATTGATAATGGATATTGATGCTTGAATGCTTGAAACCTACATCACAATGTTAGCTCCAAAAACATGCATGAATACAAATAACTTTGAGATCACTATAAGATCTTGATTTTTTGTTGTAGATGACTAATAAATCTAATCTTCAATGCTCAAGTGACAATATTTTTTCTCTTTTGAATTTTTTTTAATGCTAGATATTTTGAATTGATAAATTACTATATTTATAGGTATTTTTCTAATTTGCTCACAATAAAATTTAAAAGATGACAATTGTAACTTGAATTTGAATCATAAAAATGCCACCAAAAACATATTAAAATTTAAGTTTTGGAATCTGAAGGGGACCCATTCACCCTTGGGCGAATGGGTCCTAAGACTTAAATCTATGACATACAATTTCCAAGGTGTTTAATTTGATGTTTGCAATTTTTTAATAAATATTTCCCTTTTAGAAAGCAAAATTAATTAGGCTTTTAAATGTATAACTAGGTCAATTAGAGGATTAATTAAGTCCAATTTGATTAAGGGACTCAAAAATATTGTGAAAATATAAAGGTGTACATTTTTTCTACATTACATTTAGCCCCCACTTTAGTGAGAGTATGAGCCCTACGTTCAAACTAACACTAAGTAGACAAATATATGTCAAGAGGGGCCCAAGTGCACAAATTTTGATGAGATAGGACGACAAGGATTAAGGGGGTTGCACAAGCCCCCAAGATTCAATATCCCATGGAAAACCAACGTAAGAAAAAAGGGACACACATGAATGTATGATATCAAGCAACAAGACAAGATGCATAAAAATACACTGTCAAAACTAATGCAAAGAGGAAAGGAAGATGAACTAGCAAGTTACATTATGTAACATCCATCAAATACACTCATAAGGATGTAAAATCACTTATGCAACACATGGATCCATAGGTGAGAAAGTTGTGTTATGTTTCTAGTGGCCATGGAAAGTACACTCACAAGGGCTAGTGCAATCCAATTTACACTAGATAAGCCCACAAGAAAATGAGAAACATACACTAGGTTGGTATGAACCCACAAAAAAGGCGGTTGATGGGAAATTCACGCCAAGTCTATAGACTCCCATACACCAAGCATACCAGAAGTTATACTCCTTGATAACTTTGATAAGATGCCACAACCTAATCAATATGCTATGCTAATTCTACACTAAATTCAGCTTCTATGAACAAAGTGAAGCAAAAAATATCAAAACATTATTTCCAAAATGAAATAATGTCAATGTAATAATAATTCTTCCTAGGATATGTATGTTATCATCACTAAGAATGAATATGCAAACAATGAATGAGGGACAATATGCCTCATAATTAAAATGTCAGCATACTTGATATGTTGGTATTTTAATTTGAAAGAGAGAAATATGGGATCCTTGAAAATAATGCACACCTTAAAAAACTAGTCATCCTTTCCCCCCAATCATAGAGATAAAGAAAATCACCAAGAACTATCATGCTACTACCAAGATAAATATGGTTTCGCTTAAAATTGTACCACCATGAATGGAAATGAACCAAACACATAAAGTTGTATTGTGTAGGAGTGAATTTGTGCCCCTTGTGTAAATTCCCCTTTTACATTCCCTCACCCTAGAAAATGAAACTTGAAGCTGAAATTCCACATCACCCACCTGCCTTCTATCCACTTGGCATTTGTCTTGTGTTTCAGTGGGGGAATATTTTTCAAGGACACGAGCACAATATGGGAGTAAATGGTGACTCCCCAACACCCCCAAGAAGAGTTTCTAGACCAAAACCACATCCACAAAAGAGAGAATGGAAAGAAAGCTTGCTTCAACAATGCAAGATTGAATATTTGTTGAATATGATTTAATAAGCTTCAATATGATGCAAATATACAAGATATTCCTTGCTTATAAAGGCAAGGTACAGATGTAGGATTGGACAAGATCATGACAAGTGTCTTGATCCTATTACATGAAACACCTAACAAACTAACTACCTAGGAATCAAGCAATACTAGCTAGATAAGATAAGCTCTAGAAAAGGGTAAGTGCACAAATTTGAGTCCACAAAACATGGAAGTTTTTTTTCCTTAGCCAAAAAAGCATTGCAAAAATGGGATCTCGATTTTTATAAATAGGATCTCAATTTTTAAAAATCAAGATCCTATTTAGCTTCGGGATCCTGAGCCTAAATGTCAAATGGGATCCTGCTTTTTAAAACTTGGAATCCTATTTGTTAAAGGGCCTCGAACTGATAGGCATGGAACAAAATCTTGATTAGTAGAAATGGGATCCCAATTTATAAAAAAAATGGATCCCATTTTGTAATAATCGGGATCCAGTTTTGTAATGGTATTTATTTTTTAAAAATGAACAAAACTTCATTTTCACTATGCACAGGATCCCAATTTGGTGGGTGACAGTTACTACAAAACTAGCCTCCAGGTACACCTCCACCTCCACTTAGCATTTTTTGTTTTTTATTGAAATTCTTAATAGAAGAATAGATTTTAGCAAGTTTTTTTTAATTTATTTGACATTTTAATCATTTTATTTCTTGTAATAGTAGAAATGGGGAATTGTAGAAATAGATGAAAAAATGCAATGAAACCTAAAGATATTGAATGGAAAGGACAAAATGAACCTTGAATTGTACTTTAGAAACAAAATTTAGCTTTTGAAACCTAAATTGTTCAATCAAACCAAAAAAAATTGCATTTGAAAACCCTAATTGAAAGGAAACAAAAAAATTGCATTTCAAAACCCTAGAAATTGAAATGAACTAAAATAACTGCATTTGGAAACCCTAATTAAGCTTTTTGAAACCCTAAATTCAAATTAAAAAATGGATTTGAAAACCATAGTTTGAAATGAAGCAAAAAAATTGCATTACAAACCCTAATTGCTTATATTGAAACCCTAAATTGAATTGAAACAAAAAAAATGCTAAAATCCTAAATTGAAATTGAAGAAATCATTTTGATTTTGAAAACCCTAAATTTGAGCTTGAGCAAGAAAATTCATTTGTATTGTTTAAATGTTAAAATTTCATTTGCATTGTATGGAGAAAACAATATGTTAAACTTTACTTTCAATGTTAAATTATAATAAGATTAGAAAACAATATGCTAAAGAATAGTTACAATTCATAAATTTTATCAATGTCTGTTTGCAAATTTAGTTAGCAAATTCCTAAATCCAAGTGTACAATCCATTTCCAATCGCCACTTAATTAGATAATAATCAACATTCATTTCTATTTTATGTTTTTATCTCTCTTATTCATTCAAACATAGATTTTTGGGACCCAAATGCTACTCTAGCACTTCTAGGGTTTTCACCTAAAAGGAGAGAGATTAGGTCCAAAAATGCTTCTGGTTCACTCAAATTAGGATGTGTGTGATGTTGTATTATGTAAATGAACTTAAGTAAGTGTAAATGATTGATCTAAATAATTGAAAGCGAATGAAAAACTAAGATTTATGCTTTTCTTGAAAACACTGTGTGATATGTAGAAAGATATATATAGTGAACAAATTGCAATATTTAACTAAACAAAAGGCTATTTCTAAGAATGTGTGCACCTGGAAAGTTGTAGAGGACTAAATGACAGATTGGAAAACAAATGAAATCTACATGGAAGCTGACTGGGATTCATTTGCCACCTTGGGAAAATCAATCCCAAGCTAGGACTTTTCTACATAGAACCTATTTTCTAACAATCAGGGATTTGAAACAACATCTAACTCAAATTTGCATCTTTAGGTGGGTAAAATTCACCAAGCATGGAAAATCAGTCCACTTTCTAATTCCTACAAATTCAAAACTCAGATCTGCACCTTGACACCTCCACAACAAATTCTAATAGAAAACCAATTCCAAATCTCGAAAAATCCCTGCAAAATACCTTAAAAGAGTTGATGGGTATGTGTAGGATCATCATGGAAAAGATGGTCCCTTAAGTGGCGAAAAATTTAGAAAAATTAGAGTTAGAAAACTTGATGTAAAAATTTGAATAAGTTATCTATATTATTTCAAAAATATGTAAGAATAGAATCTGTAGAAAATTGAATGTAGTTTCTAAACTACTAGGTTTATTTAGAAAATAAAAAAATCTATTTGGTAAAAATTTGAAATTTCAATGTAGTAGTATATAAATTTTAGGGAAAAAATAAGAAGTAGGTGTCTTTCTAACCACCCTAACCACAATAAAATGATAATATTTTTTTATAATATTTTAGAAATAAGTAGAGGACTCATGTCTGGATGTGATGCATATTTTCTTGTAATTTTTTTCCAAGTAAATAATTAATTATAATTTTTTTTTACAAATGTAAAAAAAATATTAACACTTGTATGTCTGACCACCTTAACTATGTCAAAAATTCATGAAATTCATTTTTTCTTTTCTTAATCCTATATTATGTGAACCATAGAATGTGACTCATGTTTTGGATTCAAAAAATGTGATATTTTTTGAAATCTATAGTTTTTTTTCAATCAACCTATCAATCAGGACTTTAGTCATAATTCAAATAGAAAATGAATAATAATTATTTATTAAAATCAAAGTGAAGAATAATTTATATTGGTGGAAAGCTCAAAATATCCTTTAAAAACCCTTTTTATTTCATCAATTTTGGGTAAAAAAATATTCGTCAACCACATACCCCTACAAATACCCATCATATCGCCACTTTTTGGCCTATCATGATCCTGTACATACCCTGATCTAATGGGGGGTTTTCCTTGGTCAAACCCCTAGATAGGTAATTAAACATTGAATAGAGAAAAATATGCATAAACCCTAGCCTTAGATGCGTTAAAGACTAGGAAAGATTGAAACATGAAAGGGGTCCTATCCTATTGTTCTAGAATAAGACATGCAAGATTGATTGAAATGATGGAAGATCTCTACCATAGAAACCTTACAACACATAAAACATGAATATGAAATGACATGAAAATGTTAAATTAATACAATGCAAATTTTAATATGAAGATAGAGTGAAAATGGAAGATGGAATCAATAGGAAACCAAGTCCTTAGGCATGATTTGGTGGCTAGTTGCACCTCTTCACCCTAGATTTCTTCATGATTCCTCATAGGAATCCATCATCAAACCTTTGCGATATTATATCTTGACAAGATTAGTGAGCTTCAAGACCTACAAAAACCTTAGTTTGTTGTCCTAAAACTTCATTTTCTTATGATGCAACTTGTTGTTGAATGCTTTGCTTTGAAATTTCTCTTGAAGAATGATAATGTGATGACAAGAGATGATAAAATACTGTGTAAAATCACTTGAAATGCATATTTATAGGAAAAAACACATTATTTTCCCATTAATTAGACCTAAGAGGCTAACATTCACTGGAAATAAGAGTTAAATTAATTGAATTCCTACTTGATTTCGAATTTTCCCTCAAAGGGGACTCATTCACTAGCCTTGGTGAATGGGTTCCACTAGAGGGGACTCATTGTCCCAAGGTGGAAAATGGGTCCCACTACTACTATTTGAAGGTGGGTTGTCAAGGTATGATTTTATTCAATGATGTTTATCAGGTTTTATGTGATTTCACATGTGAAACAAGCCTCTAGATCAAAATTAATAGGTGTAAGGGGCCTATAAATGTTGTTTTAAAGGGGAAATTATTTAAAGGGACTTAAAAGTGATTCCAATTATGCATGAAATTGTCTCTTTTCTCAAGAGGGTCCAATTTTCTATGCCACAGTCTGCTATGTGCAGGATCATGATGGGCCAAAAAGTGGCAATATGATGAGTATGTGGTTGATGACTTTTTTTAACCCAAAATTGATGAAACGAAAAGGGTTTTTAAAGGAGATTCTTAGCTTTCCACTAATATAAATTATGCTTTAATTTGAATTTAATAAGTAATTATTATTCACTTTCTATTTGAATTATGACTAAAGTCCTGATTGAGAGGCTAATTGAAAAACATCTATAGCTTTCAAATGATATCACATTTTTTGAATCCAAAATATTTGTTACATTCTATGATTCATATACTATAGGATTAAAAAACTAAAAATTGAATTTCATGAAGTTTTGACCAAGTTAAGATGGTCAAACATACAAGTTTTTGTATTTTTTTTTAAGTTTGTAATAAAAATTCATAATTAATTATTTAAATGGAAAAAAACTACAAAAAAAATGCATCACATCAGAAAATGAGTCATCTACTTATATCTAAAATTTTATAAAAAAATATTATCATTTTACTATGGTTACAGTGGTCAGACAGACACCTAATTCTTATTTTTTCATTGAAATTTAAGTACTACTGCATTGAAATTTCATATTTTCTCCAAATAGATTTTAAAAAAAAAACCTAGTAGTTTAGAAACTACATTCAACTTGATATAGATTCTATTCTTACATATTTTTGAAATAATATAGATAACTTATTCAAATTTTTACGTGAAGTTGTCTAACTCTAATTTTTTTGAATTTTTTGCCACTTAAAGGCCTATTTTTTCCATGATGATCTTGCACATACCCAATCATGACTTGTTTCCATTTCTTTTTTTCATGTATTTTTTGTTATCTTTTGACAATCTTAACCCTCATTCTAGTCAATTAATTTTTAATTAGGCTTCTATTTTAGTCTAAAATCTTAATTTGCACTAGTTACCTAGACACAAATAATCTAAATATTTTTCTTTTCTTTCTTTTAGGTTCTTTCAATTCCAAACAATCCAAAATAAAATACTTGATTCAACATTAACTAATTCTATATTATACATTTTATATCATAAATTTCATTTAAGTGGGAAATATTAATGAAAAAAATGTTAAATAAAATAATCTTATATTCAATTAAAAAAATATCATGTTAAAATATACATCACACTCAATATTAATAATACATAATTATGTGTTTCTATTATTGAAATAGTCAATCTATTCAAAAATAAAAAAATATTCATAAACTAGGCACTAACTTGCAAGTCCATTATTCCAAGGGCCACCCAAACTTCACCCTAAGTTCCCTAAACCTTAAACCCTAAACTCTAATATCTAAACCATTAACACTAAATCATTCATTTTGTCCTAGGACCTTAAAATGAAATTTGGTTTACTTAGGAAACTCCACCAAATTTTATTCCCTTAAGCCATGTCATGTTGTCGTAGGACCTTACTACATAGATCCCCTTAAACCATCCTATTACCCTAAACCCTAAACTCTAAACTCTAAACTCTAAACTCTAAACCCTAAACCCTAAAGCCATAATTTTTTCCTAAGCCCTTAATAAAATTTTGTTTCCTTGGGAAATGTCACCAAATTTTATTCACTTGAGCCATCATTTTGTCCTATGACCTCACTAGACATAAATCCCCTTAAGCCATCCTATAACCCTAAATCATAAATCAATGTCTTGAGGGGTCCTAATATGAAATTTCTTAAGGGGATCAAAGAAGTTCTCAAAATTTGGTGTTCAAGTTTCCCAAGGCAGCCTAATTTAACAATAATAAGATCATGCAAGATTATAATATGAATGAGATTTCATGATCTAGGTTGGTTAGTTGAAACAAGAGCTATCTCAATCAACTGTTCCATAAGAAAATTTCTTCACTAACTTGCAATTCCATTATATTCTAAGGGACACCAAAACTTCACCCTAAGTTCCCTAAACCCTAAACCCTAAACTCTAAAATCTAAACCCTAAACACTAAAGCATTCATTTTGTCCTAGGACCTTAAAATGAAACTTGGTTGCCTTAGGCAACTCCACCAAATTTTATTCCCTTAAGCCATGTAATTTTTTTGTAGGATCTTACTACATAGATCCCATTAATCTATCCTATTACCATAAACCCTAAACTCTAAACTCTAAACCCTAAACCCTAAAGCCATTATTTTTTATTAGGCTCTTAATGAAATTTAGTTTCCTTGGGCAACTTCACCACATTTAATTCACTTGAGCCATGTCATTTTTTCGTAGGACCTCACTAGACATAGATCCAATTAAGCCATCCTATCACCCTAAACCATAAGTCGGTGTCTTAAGGGGTCCTAATATGACATTTCTTAAGGGGATCAAATAAGTTCTCAAAATATGGTGAAATTTCCCAAGGCAACCAAATTTAACAATAATAATATCATGCAAGATTATAATATGAATGAGATAAGCCATGATCTAGGTTGATCAATTTACAGTTTAGGGTGATAGGATGGCTTAAGGGGATCTATTTCTAGTAAGGTCCTAGGACAAACTGACATGACTCAAGTGAATAAAATTTGGTGAAGTTTCCTAGGACCTTAATGAAATTTGTTTTCCTTAGGCATCTTCACTAAATTTTATTCACTTAAGCCATGTCATTTTGTACTAGGACCTTACTACATAGATCCCCTTAATCCCTACTTTACGATGTCTTAAGGTGCCCTAATATGACATTTCTTAAGGGGATCAAATAAGTTCTCAAAATTTGGTGAAGTTTCCCAAGGCAACCAAATTTAACAATAATAATATCATGAAAGATTATAATATGAATGATATTTCATGATCTAGGTTGATCAATTTACAGTTTAGGGAGATAGGATGGCTTAAGGGGATCTATGTCTAGTAAGTTCCTAGGAAAAAATAGACATGGTTCAAGTGAATAAAATTTGGTGAAGTTGCCTCAGACCTTAATGAAATTTGGTTGTCTTGGGCATCTTCACCAAATTTTATTCACTTAAAATCCATGTTTTTACTAGGAGGTTACTACATAGATCGCCTTAAGCCATCTTATTACCCTAAAATCTAAATCATAAAATCTAAACCGTAAACCCTATAGCATTCATAAATTGTCCTATATTAATAGTTAATTGCTTTTTAATTCAAGTAACATGCCTTAGAAACAAATGAGGCTTACATATTTTATAATGTGTATTCAATTAGGTCATTTATATTGAATGGTTTAAGGGTATTTCCTAAACATGTATCTTACATTTTGAAATTGCAAATATAATGCAGGTTCACTCATATCTTAGAGATCACATGGATCAATTCAATATTGTTCGCAATCCACCTCCACACCATCCATCTCCACCACCTTCACCTCCACCTCCACCAACTCCACCCCATAACCCCCCACCTCCACCACTTGAAATTGATGGTGCTCATTTGCAAGCATGAATCAATGCCAATGTTAGAACCATCCAAGATCAAATCAACATTATTCAAAATGAAGAATGTGTCACACCACCTGTGATGATGTTTGTATCTAGTATGCAAACTTTTGTTGATGTTGTTGAGGATATGGATGGGATCTTCAATGAGCATTGACAATAGCTAGAGGAGAGGAGAACTTTCGATTCTGAAAAGGAAAATGCAAAGAAATGAAGAGATGCAGTAGAGAGCCACAATAGTTTCTAAATTAAGACAATGATCTTATAGTTATGAATTTATGAATTTGGTTTGATGGATATTTTGTGTGATGAATTTATAAATTTGGTTGGATGGATATTTTTAGTGACGTGAATTTATGATTTTGGTTCCAGATGGATATTTTTAGTGACATGAATTTATGAATTTGGTGGACTTTATGAACTTATAATGATGAATTTATAATATTATATATTTTAGGACTATCTACTAGATCGTGATTTCTCCTATTAGAAAATTGTAATATATATATATATGTGTGTGTGTGTGTGTGTGTGTGTTAGACATACTTTTGTGAATGTTTCAAGTTTATTTTTTAGTATGTACATGTATTAAAATTGCATATAGTTCTAAATCTTAAATTTTGAAATTTGTATGTATGTACATAGTTTAGTTGAATGATGTATGCATGCAAATTATGCATCATATTTTTTATTTTAAATGTATGTAAATGTTAAATTTTGAATTTTGTATACACATGCTCAAGTTCAATCAATGTATATGTATGTGTATGTATATGTATGCACATCCTATTTAAACAAATTTGCATGTGTTTCAATTTTAAATGTTTCTTATAATTTTTAAAGTTTGTATGTTAATTTTGTATAATTTAATGCAGGTGCACACTTATATATGATATCATGGATTATTTTAGCATTGATGATATCATCAATCCATTGCCTCAGCCACCTCTACCTCCCCCTCCACCCGTTCAACCTAATATCCCACCTCCAGCACCCATTGCATCTAATGAGGCTTGCTTGCGAGCACACATAAATGATCAGGTTGCACCCATTCAAAATCAAATCAATGCTATGCATAATCAAGCATTGATTCCACCACACTTGAGATGTTTTTCATTTGTGATGTAAAACATTGTGGATGCCATCATGACTATTGATTCTGATCTAGATAGGCATTGGCAAGAGAGAGAGAGCATTTGAGACAATTTTATGCAAAAGGTGTCTCTTATAAATAAATTTTATACCTTAAAATAAAAAAATCTGACCTAGCCCCTTACTTTCTCAACCCTGTTACTTGGTCACCCATTCCTCCTAATAAATCTAGAATATCCATAAGGTGGTGCATACATCCATAGATGAGTATAATTTTTTTGGATCAATGGTATATGGTTTTTGATAGTCCATCACATGCTAATTGGGAGTTCCCATTGTATCTTTTAAGGAAACTATATGTAGAGTTTGTTATGGAGAAATATCCCAATTATTTTGATTTTAAATCATTTTAGGGTGTTGGTGGTGGTAAGCCACAATAGAGGTTAGGGGCAAGGGTTGATCCCCAATGCCCCATGCATGCACAACCCCTTGTTACTACTTTTGGTCCTCCCATTCTTGTACTTGTGCATCATCAAGTGGTGCTCTTGACATTAGGATCCCTTAGTACACTCATAGGAGACCTTGATCAACATGCTTCTATGATAGCGGGTAGGGAGCATAGAGACAATGATGATGGAGTATTGTTTTATGGATCTGGTCTGAGTATCACTCTAGGAGTGTCGACGCCCATCCCACATGTATGTACTAGTTTCCATCAATTATGCTATGGAATGGACTTGATCAGGCCACACCTAGTTTAGGTGGATGTGGAGATTCTGGTGGTTCATCTGGTCACATCAGTGCATTTGTAGAATTTCTTATAGCAGACCATCACCCTGAGGACATTGCAACACATGTATAAATATACATCTACATGTTCATTTTATAAGAATTTTGAAGAATGTATAGATCAAAGAAAATATTTCAATACATTTTAACAATCAAATTTTTTGGTGTACAAATGAGACTAATGATGGGGCAATCATCCACTCCATGAGTACATTCATTGACACCATTACTACTAGGCAACCCTTATGGGGTATTTTGATTTCAATTTTTAAAATTATATATGAAATGATTTTTAAGTTGAGTTTTAAATTTATAATTGAATCATGAACATGTGTTTAAAATATTTATGTTGGTTTAGGTGAGTCAATTGGCTTCCAAGTTGATTCCACTTGAGGGTTTTTCGAGCACTCCACTATTGGAAGTTGTAGATCAGGGGAAGGTACATTTATATTGTAAATTGTTTAACTTACATTAGTATAGTTAAAATTATGAATTTTGAATTCACTATATATGAAATATGACATACAACAAATTTATCGTCAGTAATTCATCGATAGAAAATTCACCGCCAACAATTCACCATAGGAAGATTCACCACCATTACAATTCACCATGTGAAAAATTAATTGCATGAATTTTTGGCAATTAATTTTCCATGGCAATGAATTGTTGGTGATGGTGAATTTTCTCACAGTGAATTGTTGACAATGAATTTTCCATCGGTGAATTGTTGGCGGTGAATTTTCCTAGAGCCATGAAATGTGCATGTACACTTGTAAATATTATACCACAATGAGAATGGGCATTGGGAAAATATTACGTTTCGTGGCTATTCATGAGGCCTCTGATTTTTAGGTTGTTTAAAAACAATTCTAGACAAAAAGTGCAAACTTGAATATATATATATATATTAACCTAATTAAAGTATACATGCTTTGAATTTGATCTTTTAGGAGTTTCTTAGTGTGTCTTTCAACCCTTAACTAGACATAGTTACACCTCTAGGAGGACATGCAGAGCAGGCTCCAAATATCATGGTAATTTAAATTTTTATTATATTTAAAGTCAATTATAAATTATATATTATGAATATAACTATAATTTTAAATTTTAAATTGAATATATATAATATGAGCTAATACATATTTTAAATTCTTTTTCTTTTATAGCATGAGACACATCTTGTAGTTGAGCATGCAAAAATAGGTCCTAGAGAAGAGGGTACACAACCTCAGAATATGGTACAATTAAAATATGATAAATTATAAATTAAATTGAATTAAATCATTTTTAATTGTAGACGTACATCTAATTTCAACTTTCTTTTTCTTGTTTATGTAGATTGATTTAGAGAATTTAGAGGTTGGTTCAGGTGCACCAGAGCATCCAGACCCAGATATGATGGTAATTTAATTTTATGATGAATTATAAATTAGATTTTCATTAAATCATTTTTCCTTGTCTAACATCTAATTTCATCTTTCTCTTGTACATAGTGTTTCAGGTCATCCACATAGTCTGCATGGTGTGAAGAGGTCTCTTGATTATAGAGACAATACATGACCTAGAAACATGATTTTATGGGTTATATTTGTTGATTTCATGGACTACATTTTTGGCTGTTGGACTTTATATTTCATGGCTCAAGTACTTAGTTGGACTTTAGTTAATGGGTTGTACTCTTATGGACTTTATTTCATGCACTTAATATGTTGTAAATTATAGACTTTATTATTGTTTGAAATTTTAATTTACACATGTACATTTATGCATTTTATGTTCATTGTAAAGACATTAATATAGGACATTAATGTGAAATTAAATATAAATATGAAATTAAAGTTGAAATTAATAGGACATTTTAATATTTATACTTTACAAATTTAGTGATCTCATACATGATATAGATGATATGTACATTCAATAATTAGTGATAATTAGTCAATGAACTTATTCAATTCATGTCAATCAATAATTAGTCAATAAATCATAATTTACAAACAAAATAAATCCATTTATATATCAAAAAGGATAAAATTTTAAGAAATAGACAATACCATACAAGATTAGAGAACAAAAGCATTAATAAATTTTATAAATCATAACATCCAACACTAATTTATAAATTTTCAAAACAAATAATGGCATCCAATACTAATTTATAATCTATCAAAACAAATAATGGCATCCAATACTAATTTATAAGCTGTCAAAACAAATAATGGCATCAAATACTAATTTATAAGTTGTCAAAACAAATAATAGCATCCAACACTAATTATAGGTTGTCTTAAGGGGATGTCTTAAGGGGTCCTAACATGACATCTTAAGGGGATCAAAGAAGAGTATAATTGAGTATAAATATTAAGTGATATAAATAAGTATTATAGTTTTAGGGTGAGTCATCATAACAAATGATATAATTACATATAATATTTAGGATATGTGCTAATACGACATGTCTTAAGGGGTCCTAATACGACATCTTAAGGGGATCAAAGAAGAGTATAATTGAGTATAAATATTAAGTGATATAAACAAGTATTATAATATTTAGGGTGATTCATCATAACAAATTATATAATTAAGTATAATATTTAGGATATGTGCTAATACAACATGTCTTAAAGGGATGTCTTAAGGGGTCCTAATATGATGTCTTAAGGGGATCAAAGAAGAGTATAATTGAGTATAAATATTAAGTGATATAAACAAGTATTATAAGTTTTAGGGTGAGTCATCATAACAAATGATATAATTAAGTATAATATTTATGATATGTGCTAATATAACATGCCTTAAGGGGATGTCTTAAGGGGTCCTAATATGATGTCTTAATGGGATCAAAGAAGAGTATAATTGAGTATAAATATTAAGTGATATAAACAAGTATTATAAGTTTTAGGGTGAGTCATCAAAATAAATGGTATAATTAAGTATAATATTTAGGATATGTAAATCCACCTCCACATCTTAAGGGGATGTCTTAAGGGGTCATAATACAATTTATTAAGGATATAATTGATTTAACATTAATTTATGCATGATATTTAGTGATTATACAATCAAATATAAAGTTTCAAAGTAGGAAAACATGCACATTTAAAAAAGAAATTTTATAGAATATTGATTTTGATACATAGAAGTACACATAGTACATAATTGTGTATGTACATGTATTTGTAATTTGTACAAAATGTTTAATTATGTAAGTATGTATGTACATATATTTCATCTCAAAACAATGTTTATAAAATTTGAAAATGCCATCTCAAGAGTTACATCTCAAACTTGTGCCGAGGATGTAATAGGTCTTCACACCCCCTGATATCAAAAAGGTATAAGCAATATCAATGAAATAATCAAAACATACATATTTTAATTTATATAAAACTATCTATATGTACACAACTCAAGTACCTACATTTACAAGTATTCCACACATGTGTGTAGGTTGAATCTAGGCATCCTCTCTGTTTTGTTTCAAAGTATGAGATCAATGCAATGATGGCTTAAGGATACAAAAAAGGATAATAAATAAATTTTAACTATTAAAATAGAAACAATATCAATATGTAATCAAAACATGTATTTACATATAATTTAACTAATGATTACCTATTTTTACCAAGTATTATATGTTGTCTAGGTTGAATTTGCATGGACTAGATCCTTTTCGTGATTATGGCTTAAGGATCTATAAAAGGAAAATTTAAATCAATTTCAACCAATAAAACACTTGACCAATATCAAAACATGTATTTAATCTATTTAAAAGGACAATATAAAACTAAAACTATATTTAACTATATTTACTTATTCTATTGTACCATCTAAATTATCTCTTTTTTGCAATGCACCTAAGATTGTCTCATGATCTTCCATACAAATTTTCCATGGCACTTTATTTGTAGGTCTTCCATGATATGGATCTAGTTTTATATTTGTTGCCACCACCAAATGTGAATAATGTATAATCTTTTTATGCATTTTATAATCTTCGAATGCAGGTAGACCATTTTTCCTTGTCAAGTATTGTTGTAGCCAAGTGCCAACAACCACCACCAATCCTATTGGAAAACATGAAAACCATCATCAAATAAGTTCTCAAAATTTTCTTAAGGGGATCAAATACTTGTTATAAGAATTTGCTTAAGGGGATCAAAAAATTGTTATCAAAATTTGCTTAAGGGGATGTCTTTAGGGGATCACCGTACCTGTTGGATAATGATAGCCATCATGATCTTCTTGAGGTGCTATTAACTTGTGTTTAGTCTCCACACAATGAGCTAACCAATATTTTGTTTCCTCTTCATTCCCCTCAAGTGCAACAACATACACGTGTCTTGCAAAAAAAAATTGATTTAATAACTTGTGTTTATTCATATAAATAATTTAGTATTACAAAATAACTTAATATTAAAATGAAATAAATTTAATTAAATTACCTTCTTGTACAAGGTTTGAAACATGGTCATAGTCTTGAGATGCAAAAACTTGATTGATCATTGTCATTGCACCAAAAGATCAACCTATTAATACCCAATACAACTGCTCGAGTTAACAGATCCACGAGAGGTGGTTAGTCCATGTCATGAATCCAAAGGGGAGTGCTAACCATCTTCCAACAAACTCCCCCTCAGCATTACCCGAGGGGATTCGAACCTAGCGCCTTTGTCTCTAATACCAATCATTGGTCCATAGTTACCATTGCACCAAAAGATCAACCTATTAGTACCCAATACAACTTCCATAGTTAACAAATCCATGTGAGGTGGTTAGTCCATGCCACGAATCCCGAGGGGAGCGCTAACCATTTTTCAACATTTTCGTCAATAGTTCTTTCATATTTATCATGTGCTTGTGCAGGTGTCAACAATCTTTGCTCCCACTATTCAACCCATTCTGTATTTTCACATGCTTCCTAATCTCCTGAGATACAAAACTAACAAAAACATGCAAGCTACCTTGTCCAGATAGTCCATGTTCTTGCTATTGAACTCCTAAATGAATGCAATTTAGTACATCCGATTTTATCATAGTCAATTCTAGGTACAATGTTCTCTTCTTCAACCAGCCAAAATAATTGATGAATTGTAGAGTACTTACTCGAACCAGGTGTAGATAATCTTGTATTAAACCAATCCACAATCCCATGTGCATCTTTAAATTTTACTACATCCTTGAATTTTAATTGTAATCTAGCAAGAATTCTTTTGACACATGCACCAACTCCATCATGTTCTCCTTTACCATGCCCAGCTTAAAAAAAACTCCATATATGTTGGACATTAAGTTCCTTGTGAACCCTACTTAACCAATAGAACATTTGAGCATTCTTAAACTTCCCCATACAATTATCTGACCATATGAGGTGTTCTTTCATCTAGATTCCCCTTTCTCTTAAATTTCTATAAAATATACTAAAAAATTATTGAACAAACTTTGATGAGTGTAACCGGTTGTCACTCAAATAAAAATGATACTCCCTCAAAAAATTTCTATTATCCTTAGTTCTATCATCTACATTTATATAAACAATATGGACAAGCATAGCTACTTGCACTAAATTAGAATAATGTGATTGAATTTCCTCTTGTGGAGCTAGAGTATAATTTTTCGCAAAATCAACCACTAAAAGTATAGTGTACCAATTGGAAATGTGTTTCTACATGCACAAAATTTTCCATCAAGCCATCAAGCATGTTGAGAGTGCATGAAATATTTTGGTAAAATCTTATTCTTAAATTCACTCATTAATGCACACACACTAATTTTTCTATAACTAAATCACAACGCTTTCCTACTTTTCCATCTTTTAAAGAATACTGAAAATTGTTAAATCTTTTAACATCTACTAATTTTTGTCCAAAATAATTATCAACACTTTCATGCATACAAATTCTTAAGAATGAAAGATTTCCATAGTTAATACATTGTCCAAAAATACAAGAACTTAAATAAAAAAAATTACCATAGATATTTCACAAAACAAACATGAAATAAACTACCTTATTGCTTTAGGTGGCATATTAATACCACATTCTTGTATAATCATGTTAGTATGCAAGGTAAAACATATATATCGGAAAAAATCATAAAAATAATGAAATTGAATGTGTGTTTTACAACAAGATATTCATTGCTTATTAATTTTTACATACTAGGGTTTAAATTTTTCAAAAGACCTTCGGCTTAGTTTAATATTACTAGGTAACACTAAATCACCACAAAATTTTGTTGGTATATGGAGCCTAATCAGACTCAGAGGTTAAACTTTCCCCACTTTTACCAGCACAATTTCCCCCCAGATTATTTAACAAGGGCAAGGGGTAGCGCCCTTTCTGGTGGTTTGGGGGTAGCACCCCCAAGATGGGGTCAATGGGTAGCACCCCTTACAAGGTCCAGTGGTAGCACCCCTAGCACGCTCCCCCTTGGCAGGGTTAAGGGTTTGTGTTTTTGTTGACATTATATTGTAGCATTTGCAGTGGTATTGAGTTGCAAGGATTACTGGTTATAATCGGCTCAATTTACTCGATAATAATATTAGACTCTTTGTTGGTGAACATAGCCCAAGTTTGGGTGAACTACATTAAATATTGTCTCTTGCTATTGGGTATGTGTAGGATCATCATGGAAAAAACAAGCCCTTAAGTGGCAAAAAACTCAGAAAAATTAGAGTTAGGCAACTTGATGTAAAAATTTGAATAAGTTATCTATATTATTTAAAAAAATGTAAGAATAGAATTTGTAGAAAATTGAATGTAGTTTCTAAACTACTAGGTTTATTTAGAAAAAAAAAATCTATTTGGTGAAAATTTGAAATTTCAATGCAATAGTACTTAAATTTCAAGGAAAAAATAAGAATAGGTGTTTGTCTGACCACCCTAACCACAATAAAATTATAATTATTTTTTATAATATTTTAAATATAAGTAGGGGACTCATGTCCTGATGTGGTGCATATTTTTTTGTAATTTTTTTCCAAGTAAATATTAATTTTGAAATTTTTATTGCAACTTTTAAAAAATAAAAAAACTTGTATGTCTGACCACCTTAGCTTGGTCAAAACTTCATGAAATTCATTTTTTTTTAATCCTATAGTATGCGAAGCATAGAATGTGATGCATGTTTTAGATTCAAAAAAATTGATACTGTTTGAAAGCTATAAATATTTTTCAATCATCCTATCAATCATGACTATAGTCGTAATTCAAATAGGAAATGAATAATAAGTATTTATTAAATTCAAAGTAAAACTTAATTTATATTGGTGGAAAGCTAAGAATTTCCTTTAAAAACCCTTTTTGTTTCATCAATTTTGGGTAAAAAAGTCAGCCACATACCTTACACATACCCATCATATCGCCACTTTTTGGTCCATCATGATCCTACACATACCCTGTTATTATTTTTGTGTTTTTTTCATTCTTTTGTTTAATCTCTATTTGCATTTAATTGATACTTTTTGCATACAATTCCTAACAAGTGGTATCAAAGTATGTTGTGATTGATTATTGTCTACAAGAAGGTCTCACGGTTGAGTGGGAGTCTCAAAGTTAATTGGGGGCAATGGTGGATGAGTGTAAATTGAAGGTAGATAAATTCAATGGGAAGAACTATTAGTTATGGAAGATGCAAATGGAGGATTATGTCTATCAAAAGGATTTATGGAGGTCATTGGAAGGAACAACCAAGAAACCAATAAGAATGAGTGATGATGAATGGAATATTTTGGACAGAAAGGCATTGGGATCCATTTCTTTATGCATGACACAATTGGTGGCATTCATTATTACAACAACAAATACAAATCAAAAGTTGATGGAAACCCTGACAAAGTTATATGAAAATCCTTCCACTTCGAATAAGGTATTTCTCATTAAGCATTTATTTAATATGAAAATGGTAGAAGGTGGGTCAGTTGTTGATCATTTAAGTGAGCTTAATATAGTTACCAGTTAATTAACTTCTATAAATGTAAACTTTGATGAAGAAGTTTGGGCTCTTTTGATTTTGTGTTCTTTTCCTAAAAGCTAGAATAGCTTGGTCATGGTTGTTAGTGATTCTATTTCTGGTTCGAATACATTGAAATTTGATGATGTCATTGGTGTTATTTTGAGAAAGGAAATTCATAGGAAAAGATCAGGTAGAACATCCACATCAAGTAGTGTTTTGAATGTAGAAAGTAGGGGTAGGACAAAGGAGAGAGGAAACAATTATGGAAGTCATGGGAAGTCACGAGGAAAATCAAAGGACAAAAGGTCCCAATCTAGAGACAAGAGGGATTGCTAGTACTATGGTAAGTCAGGTCATTTGAACAAAGATTGTTGGTCTTAGAAAAATAAAGTAGACAGAAAGGTAGGCAATAAAGAGGAAAATGTGGTAAGTAATAAATCTAATGAGGATGTTTTGATCCTTTCCCTTGATAATGTTGATGATTCTTGGGTGTTATATTTAGGGTCTTCATTTCATGTTATATCCCATAGAAGTTACTTTCTTGATTATGTCCAAGGGGATTTTGGGATAGTTTATTTGGGAGATAATGAACCTTGTCAGATTTTTGGAAAGGGAAGAATCAAGATTAAGTTGCAGAATGGGAATTATTGGCTACTACATGAGGTAAGGCATGTTCCAAAGTTTAAAAGAAATTTAATTTCAATAGGGAAACTAAATGATGAAGGGTGTGTTGTTACATTTAGTGATAAAAATTGAAAGGTTACAAAAGGTGCTTTAGTGGTAGAAAAAGTTGTGAAAGTAGGCATCTTATATCTTTGTACAGGTCATACTACTCCTTCTACTCTAGGTATTGTAGATAAAAATCAATGTTTAGGAATAGTTGCTACAGTTCAGCAGGTAGAAAAATAGATAGTTACTATGGATTCTAAATTAGCATTGTGGCATAATAGACTTGGGAATATGAGTGAAAAAGGTATGAAATTACTTCATTCAAAGAATGTTTTACCAGGTCTTAAATTCATTAATATGGATTTCTGTAAAAGTTGTGTGTATGGAAAACAAAAGAGAGTTAGTTTTCTCATAGATGGGAAGCAAAAGAAAGATGAGAAATTGGAGCTTGTGCATAGAGATGTATGGGGACAAACTCAAGGATCTTCTCTCAGTGGCTCTCGGTACTATGTCACTTTTATTGATGATGCAATAAGGAAGGTATGGATTTATTATCTTAAGCAAAAATCTAATGTATTTGAAACTTTTAAGAAATGAAGAAGCTTGGTTGAGAATGAGACAGTTAAAAAGTTAAAATGTCTCAAATCTAATAATGGTGGTGAGTATATCACCAAATATTTTGAAGATTATTATTCCTCAAATGGTATTCGTAGGTAGAAAATGGTTCCAAGGACTCCACAGGAAAATGGAGTGGCTGAGCGCATGAACAAAACAATAATGGAGTGTGCACAAACTATGAGATTGCATGTTGAGTTGCCTTTAAACATGTGGGAAGAGGCTGAAAACACTGATGTTTATTTAATTAATAGGGGTCCTTCAATTCCCTTAGGTTGTGGTATTCTAGAGGAAGCATGGACAAGTAAGAAGGTGAGTTATTCTTTTCTCAATACCTTCGATTGTGAAGCATTTGCATATGCAAATTCTAAAAATAGAACCAAGCTAGATGCAAAATCAAAGAAATGTATATTTTTTGGATATTTCATTGATAAATTTGGTTATAGGATTTGGGATTCTGAAAATGAAAAAATTGTGAGAAACAAGGATGTCATATTAATGAGAAAGTGTTGTACAAAGATTAGTTGCAGCAGCATGAGAAGAAAGAAAATGATTTTGTAGTGGTGGATGATACACCAAATAGCAGTGCTCCAATGGTTCCTCATGCTCCGCAATAACAACAACAACAAATACCAGAAACTCTAATGAATGTTAGATGATCTTCAATGATAAGTAGACCTCCAGAAATATTTTCTCCCTCTTTGTATTATATTTTGTTAACAGATGTTGGTGAACCCAAAGGGTATGATGAAGTTATGGAGGAGCATGCAATGGAAGAAGAAATGGTTTCCTTGATGAAAAATGAGACTTGGGAATTATGCAAATTATGTGCAAGTAAAAAGGCTTTACCAAACAAATGGGTTTATAGGCTAAAAGAGGAAGATGGAGGTAAGAAAAAATTTAATGTCTGGTTAGTTATAAAGGATTTGCATAGAAAAAGGGCATTGATTTTGCTAAGATTTTTTCTCCAGTTGTTAAGATGACTTATATTCATACTGTTTTAAGTATTGTGGTTGTTGAAGATTTGTATTTGGTACAGCTAGATGTGAAAACCATATTTATTAATGGTGATTTAGAGGATGAGATATATATGGAATAGCCCCAAGGATTTGAGGTCCAAGGTAAGGAGAAATTGGTGTGAAAATTGAAGAAGAGTTTATATGGCTTGAAACAAGCACCTTGGAAATGGTATGTGAAATTTGATAGTTTTATGGCTAAGCAAGGCTACAACAAGTGTAATTCTAACCATTGTGCTTATTTTAATAGGTTGGATAATGACATCTACATTATTTTATGTTTATATGTTGATGACATGCTTGTAGAAGGGTCCAACATGGATCACATGAGTTAAAACAATAGTTAGCAAAATAATTTGCTATGAAGGATTTGAGGGAAACAAAACAAATCCTTGGTATCAGAATTTGTAGAGATAGGAAGAACATAAAATTGACTCTATCTCAAAATGGTTATGTTGAAAAGGTGTTGCAGATATTCCACATGGAGAATGCAAAAGCTATTAGCACATCTTTTCCCAGTCATTTGAAATTGACTAAGGAGATGTGTCCAAAGACACAAGAGGAGGAAGATAAAATATCTTAGGTAACATATGCTTCAGCTATAGGAAGTTTAATGTATTCCATGGTATGTACAAGACCATATATTGCACATGTTTTGGAGTCATAAGCATGTATATGAGTAATCCCAAATTGGAGCATTGGAATGTAGTCAAATGGGTTCTCAGGTATTTGAGAGGTACACCCAATAAATGTTTATGTTTTGGGGACTCTAATACTGATTTAGCGGGTTATGTAGACTCTGATTTTGTAGGGGATATTGATACCAGGTGGATTACTACAAGTTATGTTTTTACTGTAGGTGGGACACTAGTAAGTTGGATCTCACAGTTGCAAAAGGTGGTTGCTTTATCCACCACAGAGGAAGAGTATGTAGCTACAATAGAGGAAAGCAAGGAGATGATATGGTTGCAATCTTTCAAAGAATAATTAGGAAAATAATAGGCCAACAATTATTTTCTTATAGACGTTCAGAATGCCATACATCTTGCAAAGAATTATTTCTTGCATTCAAAGACCAAATAGATACAGTTGAGCTATCACTTCATTCGGTCAGTGTTAGATTCAATGGATAGTTAAGGCTGGAAAAGATACATATAGATGACAATCCAACAGACATGTTTACCAAGGAAGTTCCAGAGGAGAAGTTGAGCTCCTCTTCAACTTCAGTTGGTCTTCAAGGCTGAAAACAATAAAATTAAAACAATAGGGTCCAGGGTGCTTCTTTCTAGAGGGAGCTACAAGTTCAGTGGTATTACGATTAGTCTCCAAGTGGGAGGTGATATGGGGTGGAGTTTGATCAGTCTCCAAGTTCGATATTTTTGGTATATGGAGCCTAATCAAATTGAAAGGTTAAAATTTCCCCACTTTTATCAGTGTAGTTTCCCCCCAAATTATTTAACAGGGTTAAGGGGCAATGCCCCTTGCAAGGGTTTGTGGGAAGCACCCCCAAGATGGTGTCAAGGGGTTGCACCCCTTGTAGGGTCCAGGGGAAGCACCCCTAGTGTGCTCCCTGTCATGATACAGGACAGGATCGAGGAGCTACTCCCTTATAGGGGCTCAGGGGTAGATCCCCTGAAACCTCTCATAATTTTTATTATTTTATAAAATAATTGAATGTTATTTTTTCTATTGGACAACATAAAAAACCCTAATTTTGTAACTAGCATAAGTCTTGATGAAAGGCTAAGGGTTTGTGTTTCTGTTGACATTGTATTGTAGCATTTGCAGTAGTATTGATTTACAAGGACTACTGATTGTAATCAACTTGATTTACTAGATAATAATATTGGACTCTTTGTTGGTGGACGTATCCCAAGTTTGGGTGAACCACATTAAATATTATCTCTTACTATTATTATTTATGTGTTTTTTCATTCCTCTATTTAATCTTTATTTGCATTTAATTGATTTTTCTACATACAATTCCTAACAAATTTTCTATAAAATTTAGTTTGTGTTGTATCTAATAGATTTTTTGGGTGAGGATCATGAAATTTGGACCCCACCCTTAATTTTAAAACATCTCTAGCATTAGATGAAACCCTAGTATTATCATGCCAATATTTTTTGATCAAAGATTTAATTTCAATATTCAATTTCATATTAGACCTCGGGATTAGACCAAAGAAACTCCAACATTGGTTGATAGGATCATTTTCTATACTTTCTCTTCTTTTTGTCACTCTTAACAATGTTTTAGGATGTATTTTTAAAACTTCACTAATATTGCTTACCATTATTTTATTCAAAGTTTCTTTATTAACTATAGAAGTTGTTATAACTCTTCTTGCTACATTTTTATCTTTAGATCAACTATTTTTCCCAATATATTGAATGGCACTAGAAATAGTAGACATAACATGTTTTAATGATTGATCTTTTATTTTTGGTTTAACAAAAAAGCCTAACCTTTTCATTTTTTTCCTCATTTTTTGCATTCTCATCAATTGCATCATTACTTGACATTGAAATGAATTTTTTTATGATAAAATAATTTTTTGTATATTCTATTTGCATGTGTTCTTATTTTCCTCCAAGAAATTTGACTAGGAAGATTATCAAAAACACCACTTTCAATTTTTAAAAAAGTATTTTCATTAAATTAAACATCACATTCTATATTTTCATCTTCATATTCATTTTCATTTTCATTTTCAACTTTAAAATGATTTACATTTTCATCTTCCTTATCATCAACAAAATGCTTTTCATTTTTGTTTTCATCAAAAAAATGGTTTTCATTTTCATTTTCAACAAAAGGATTATTCTCATTTTCATTTTCAAAAAAATATTTTTCTTTTTCATTTTCAACAAATTCTATGAAACTTTCATCTCTGTGAATATTATCAATGTTTACTTTGTTAAGTTTAGCATCTTGTAAAACTTCTACATACAAATTTACCATTTCACTAACATGTGGATTTGAAGACATACTCTGATTTATAGTGCATATTGAAACATTCTCCATAGAATTGAAAGAGGGATTTGAAGACATAGTAGGACTTTCTTGTATAATCATATTCTTCTCCAATTTTACTTCTTGAAAATTAGCTTCATCTATAACCATGGTCTCCTCAATGTTTTCATCTTCAATATTGTGGAATTGGATGCTCCACCATCATTCATTGATTTAATTCTCATTCTTCTTTCTCTTTTTCTTTGTTTCTCCTTCTCTCTATTTGCTGCAATTTCTTTAGGATTCAATGTCTTCCTCCTCTTATTATGAGATTTTGAACCCATGATTATAAAATTCTCAAGCACAAATGATTGTTAATAGTGAAATTCTTCAAAAAATTTAATCCAAATTGGAATTTGAAGACCTATAAGGGCAAAATTCTTCCTCTTGTGTTCCTCAAAACAAGTAGAAAACTAGCACAATTCCACTTTAAAAACTATTTTCTTCATGCCTCCTTTAAAAAATTCAATCCATATTGCAAGTTGAAGACCTTTTGTTCCTCCAAATGAGTACAAAACTAACACAATTCCACTTCAAAAATAGTTTATATGATGCCTCCTTTCAAAAAATCAATCAAAAATGCAAGTTCACCACCTGTAAAGATAATAGTTGATGAAAAATATCCCAATATGTTGCGCTCAACCATACATGTGAAGTCACAGACTTCATAGTAAACTTTTCCATTACATTTTTTAAAAACAATTAAAAACAAATGGGATCCTGTTTATAAAACAAGATCCTATTTTATAATTGAGATCCTCTTCCCCAATATTAAATGTGGGGACCATTGACAAAGGAATGTGATCCCATTAATAAAATGGGATCTTGTTTCCCTATCAATGGTCACTGCATTTAATAATAAGAAAGAAGATCCCATTTTGTAAATGGGATCCTATTTCTAAAAATTTGAAATTGGATTTGCTTTGTGGTCAGGTTTTTTGGATTTTATTTTGGTTTGGGAAAAGAATTGGGAATCCAAACCTAGGCCTTCAACCTGGTTTGACCTACAAGTTGAAGGTCCTAACAATGTTAGAGAAAATTACCAAGTTTGAACATATGGCTGACAACTTTTTTTGTAGAATCTTTTGACAAAATTAAAACCCATTTTCGATGAGATGGTGCAGATTCCAAATATGTAATTTTTTTTACAATTAGATTATTTTTTCTATTTTTCAATTCTTGATGAAACTAGTCCATAAACTTTAAATATCAGGGTTTTTCACTATTTTAATATTTTTTTATCAACATAACATTTTGACGAACGGATTGCACAAGAACATACTTCATACAATTCTTTTCAATTTAAAAAAAATAAAAACTAATAAGTTTAGGTCATCTGATCCATGTCGTAGATGATGAATTTTCAAAATGAAAAATTATATGGCTAATAAAAATTTAACAAAAAAAATATTCAATTAAAATTTACAAAAATATATTGAAAATGTGCTTCAGTGAGTCACAAATATTTTCCAAAAAATATTTAGAAAAATATGATAATTTAAGTCAAAATATGGATGTCCTACACATGCATCATATGGTAAAAAAAAGTGACTTTTAAATAGTGTTTTTTTGAAATGCTTATTGAAACTCAATTTTTACCATCTTGGTATTAAAATAAATATTATATTTGGAAACTAGACTCTAAGTGCTACATTTTATGATTAGTGACTTTTTTGAAGATTCCATCTCTAAGTGCTTCAAATTTTAAGGTCAAATGTGTCAAATTCTAGAAATTAGGGTGTAATAACCAAGATCATGGAGTACACAAACAAGCACAAGATTGCAAATGAAATCAACCTACTATATTAGACAATCAAGGGTCCCCTTATAAAGGAGAAATATTAGACCAAAGAATAATATCAGGAAAATATCAGCATGGCTAAATATCAGTAGATATTTAACCTGCAAAATAAATGCCATGCCTAAGTAGGCTTAGGTCAACATGTGTGAAGCAAGCATTAATTACACTAACACAAGGAAAAAACTTCCACTTTTTGGCTAAAAAGTGGACACAACTTCTTGCCAGCACCAAAAATCCAACTAGACTTCTAGAAAGAATCTTATATCCTAAGTAAACTTAACATGTGAATATGTCCCCTAATTGCCCAGTGAATGAATTAGCTAGGTACAAGACATTAATTCACACCAACAACCCCCCTTAAGTGCAACTTATGGAGTAGATTATTATGTGAACTATGCAATGACTATGACTATGGGTCTCGACTATGAGGCCATGTTAGGTACCCATTTACAAAGAAAATCAAAACAATGCAATGAATCTCTCACAAGTGGAGAAAAGGAGAAAACCCTATGGGACAAAAATCCTCTCCAAAAGAGAAAAACAAAAGAAAAAAAACCAACATGATGTATGGAGGACTCAATGATACCCCCAAGTACTACATCCATCATGTATATACAATCAATGACCCCTCATAAGAGGGTAATAGAGATACTAGATATCCCCCCCACAATGAAGAAGCTCCAATGTCGATGAAGAATGCTTGAAAACAAAGGATGATCCAATGTATAGAAGCAACACATCTTCCCTTAGGAAGAAAAAAACCCATAAGTTGATAAAGAAGCCACTCCATGTCCAACTGAAAGGAGGAAGAATGAACACTCAACATGTATGCCTCTAAAAATTGAGTAGGAGTCTCCAATCTTGAATGAGCCACAATATGATCATGGTCTAACTCAGCCAAAGAAACATGGAAAATCAAGTGAAAGAGACTTTTGAATTTCAATATCCAAAGATAAAGTAGATGATAGAATAGTTGCTAAAACTGTCATCAAATAGGAGAGAAACTCCCTCAAGTGTGTCCTCCAATTTTGCAATATGAGACTCCACAAACAAGTTAGAGATACCTATCAAATATTCATCCCATAAAGCAATATCTAAAAAGCTATGAGCATCCTGATGCAATAGAAGCATCGATGGATGGAGAAGTAGAAGGTGGAGAAGAAGGAAGCTCAACACTAGTCTCTAGAATACCAAGGTGTAGCTGACCAAACTTCTCCTCACTATCATGGTTCACACTCAATGGAGTGTGTGATGCAATCAAAGGAACATTATCACTTTCTGAAGTAAAATGTGAAAAGGAATACACACAATATGAATGATCAACCATCCTAATAGCAAAAATATCCCTAGTCTCAAAGTACCTTATGTACTCTCTATCAGGAGTGAACTCAATAGTTTTACCCTGACCCCCATGAGTAATTTGATAAATAGAAAGGATATTAGTGGACAAGGAAGGAATATAAAGTACATCATTGAAGGTCCCTTCCCCCATGTCAATATAACCCTTCGCACTTACCTTCATATATGTATGGTTACCCATCAATATATGAGGTGAATTACAAGGCTCAAAAGAATAGAACATATCCAAAGAAGATGCCATATGATGAGATGCCTCTAAATCGAGAAGCCATCTATTAGATTCAAGAATTGTAGAGGCCAATAGTGCTTGTCCTTTCATTTTATGTAACCTAGATGTAGATCTTGTGTTCTTTGACTGAGATGATGATGATGAGGGGGTTGTTGATTGAGATGTTGAAGAAGAAGTAGAAAAAATTTATTAGGACAGCTGAATTTTATTCTTTTGAAGAAGGTGTGTGAGTTCATCAATCTTCTAAATGCCTTATGTGGATCTTAACTGACACTTGTTTTGGGAATCGATAGGTTGACCTTTTGGTGTAATGACAAGGCCAATAGGTAGGATATCAAATCAGTCAAAACCATGTTTCAATTCAACATACTTAAAATAACCATGTAAAATGGTGTAAAACAAAGAGAAAACCTATTAGGACTTTTTAAATTCTTATGATGAAAATATTATAGAAATAATTTATATAAATGAATACAAATTTTAAACATCATAAAGGAAAATAAGTGGAAATGAAGCAAGATGATTCAATTTCCTTTAAATTTTCATGCACCCTAATATTTTATGTGATCTTACTCTTTCTGTGTCATATTTCTATGAATCTTACATGTAATTTCTCTCCTTCACATTATGAAAATAACTTTAAGAATGAGGATATAATTTTAATTGAATAAAACCATTCTAACATAGTAAATATACAAGTGGTTCTTATTGATGAATACATATATGCTAAAATTTGAGGATACTCAAGTATTTTGTAAACTATTCACATTAATTGGTTATGCTAGAACAATGGTGTGAATTTAGGTTTGTTTCTTTTCTTTTAGAGAAGGAAACTTGATGTCAATATGAATTATCATCCATCAAGTTATTAACCATTTATTTTCCTCATTTCTTACTATAAATAACCTTTTAAAAGGACAAAAATTACACTCTATTGAAAATTTCAAGAGAATTAAGTTTGAAAGGAAAAGGAAAACCATCCTTTCTTATTTTCTATCAATCAGTCCTAGGTCTTCTAGAGATATGTTAGAAGGTTTCTAACAAATATTTATAACCCATCAATATCTATCAATAGTAGATCTTATTTCTCAATTTTGGTACCATATAGCTTTTCAATTTCCATTTGAGATATGTGAACAATTATCTATACCTAGAAATAAAGATAACAAATATAAATATTTTACTCAAATAAGTGTTAATATAACATCTCCACTAGTCTATATTGATAAAAAAACCAAAAGGAAACTATCCTAGATCCACAATAATGCTATGAGAAAAATAATGAAAGTAAAAACCCATCTATATGAATTTTAGTAGAGTAAAATATAAGAGATAAAAACATGATATAACTTGGGGTGTTGCCACAATAGTGGTTTACACTTTCTAGGAGATCTTGATTTTTGGTGAAATCACATATTTTTAGAAAATATAATGATTTAAACCTTGAAAAGTTTCATTTAAAGGATTTCAATTGAAGAGGGTTTGATCAAACGACCTTATACCAAGCCCCCTTGGATATAACCCCACTAGTTTTAAACCATGCCTATAATGGAGTCTCCTTTACACCTATCAAAATGCTAATAAAAAATCACTTTTGGTTTACCTTTTGGGGGATCAAATGAATTCATTTTTTTATTTCTTTTGTAAGTAGTCCTTATTATAAGCTTCCAAAAGAGGTATAATTTAAATTAAATTTAATTTGATCATTATATTTATTTTCCATTTCTTGTGAATGTAGGCTTTTCACTGAAAATTGAGCTCTCTATTCTACACATGTGGAAAAATAGAAGATTATAAAAAAAAATTGAAAAATATGAGTGCATCAGATATTCAAGTCCTTGATGGAACAAAAAATTAAATTAAATTTTGATACATACAAAAAAAATTGTGTTATATGGTCTACCTATGTCTGAATTATAATTGGTTTCACTCTGAAACTTGATTAAGGAAAAAATATTCAATAAAACACTATGAAACCAATTGGAAGCACTATATATCATAGTTACAAATCTAAATTCAAAAAAAAATAGATTTTTATCCTTCATGGTGAAAATTTTATGTGTTATACGATGAGTGTCACTCCTTAAAAATGGTGTTTACTAAAAAACACTAGTTTTCAAAGGAGATGGAAAAAGAAGTACAATCTAATTCCATAATTTTGAAAATAAATAAATTAGAATCTACAGACAAAATTTCACAATTCACTAGTTTGCATCATCTTCAAATTCCTCATGGTTTAGTTGTTATAGATGTCAAAAAGTGAAGATTTAGTTAGAAAAAAATAGTTCGGTGTCCAGTTTAGCCAAATATTATAAACCAATATTGTGGGATCACCCCTTGGGAAATTCATTTCAAGAAAAAAAAAAATGACCCTCTAAGAAAACTCAATATATTGACTTCAGTGAAATGATAATAACATAATATAAAATTGTATTTCTATGAATAGGAGGTATTAAAAATATCCAAATATCTCTTCTAAAGTAAATTTAATAGCTTAAATTTTCTCTAGAATCACTATAAATTAAGGTGTTTCTCACCCATAATTTAACCCTAGTACATGTTCATTTATCTATGGGAACATTGCACAATAGGAAACATGTAAATGGTATTCCAAAATAATAGGTATAAAGTCACATGTTTCCCAACTGTTGTGAAAATGGATGTAATATTTTCTAAGGAATTGTCACTTATGCCCTCAAACCATCCTAGTTGGATTCATGTCAAAGGACCTATTAACTTACTAGTCAATGCACTATTCATTATAGGTGTTAAATATGTAAAATGTACAACACATTATTAACAATCACCATATAGCATTTGATATTGCAAATGAGATTAGTTAGGAAAAAATATATCCATGATAAAATACTTAAATAATGAAAGATGTTCAAGGATGGATAAAAACCTGAACTAGAATAATATCTAATAGGAAATAATAAATAGAAGGAATAAACCTTAAGGTTAAATCCTTAGGGTTAAGAAAAATCTAGTTGAATTTTTTTATTTTGGGAATTAAAAAACACCTACATAAATATTTTAGGATAATAAAATAAATAAATAGGAAATATGATAGTTTTTGAAAAGGAAAAAACAGGTTTAATAGGGACCTAAAACCACAGAGTTAAAATAAACAAAGATAGAGCAAAAAAAGTTTGAACAAGCAGACAGCTGTCCCAAAAAAGGAAACGACAGCAAAGAGAGACAACAGGGTCCAAAAAAGGACCACCAAAAAGCCATAAACAACTACAGCAGCACTACTCCAAGGTGTTCATCAATTCCTCACCTTCCTATTCAACTTCACTCATATCCTGTAACCCCTGCTTGAGGATTTGAACCATGTGTGGAGAAGCAGGGGCCTTCCTCTTCGTATTAGCCCGGGTGAGAGTCGAAACCCCTTCAACAGCAACTCTGCTACAACCTTTGTCCATGTCCAAGTCCACGACCAATGAGCCCTTTTGATTTTTTTCCAACTTTTCCATCATAGCATTGATAATAATGGTGTTGTGCCTAGCAATTTTATGAATAGGAAATATGATAGTTAATGGAGAAGAATAAGCTCAATTTAGGAAAAAAACATGATTGAATCTAAAATAAACATAATAAAAGAAAATTCACACCTCAACTCCAAATAGGAGAAGACTAAAAATAATGAAACAAAACAATAATTTTATATATGTCAAATTGTTTAGAAAAACTAATTAAAATGATTATTCTTTTTGAACCATGTGATTTTGTGTGAACTTGGTTCAAATCTACACCTATGTTTATGATCTACATAATTATAATTTTGGCATTCCCATGTAACCTCAAACTATGTTCTTCATATCTATGGTACCTTTGTAAAGTTGCATTTGTGCATGTAGATACAATGAAAAAATTGGTGGTGATGAAGATGATTTGGACTTGATATGTTAGGAGAGAAAGAAAACTATATTCCCACCTCTTTTCTTAATCAAATCCCTATTTGATTAATATTATCATTTTTAGGGGCCGAGGGGCCTAGCTCAATTGGCTAAAGCATTCTTTTGTCAGAAAGAGGTCATGAGTTCTAGTATCCCTCATCCTCATGGTATTGGAGGGCATGTCAAACCAACATTACCAGTCATGTGAACAAATTTTACTACCTGTGAATTGTAGTTTATAAGGGGGCTACCCGTTTCTTGCAGTCTAAAAAGAAATATGATTTTTAGTAAAGTTGAGAAACACACAAAAATAAAAATATTTAACATAAAATAAAAATATTTGACATGAATGAAAGTATAATAAGCCATATGGTGATATGCTAGAACTCAAATTTTGATACTTGTAGATAAAAGGATTGATATAATAAAAACCGCTAATACAAAATAGTTTACTATTAGGAGTATAGATGAAGAAAAGACTAGTATCAAGAGATTTTAAGGGGTGGGGAATTATTATAGATGAAAAAAGATATAATCAATATGACCTAGAGGTGATTTTTATTTAATACATTTCATAGATTCAAAATTTCAACCCTTTGGCATGGAATTCAACACAAAATGATTAGTTTGGATTGAGTTGTTTTGAGGCTAAAGTAAATTTAAAATTTCAAAAAGTTGGGGTAGACCTAGATGTGTGATCCTCAAAAATATATATTTTAGGACCCTGGACAATTTTAAGTAGATATAATATTAGGTTTTAAACATCAATATTTAAATTTCTTATTAGTGAAGATACCAAATCAATCAAAATCATATGTTAAAAATATTCTTAAAATATTCATATATTAAATATCTTTTAAGTATAAAATTATGAGTACTTTTAAATAATGCTTACAATAATGTATACAAATTGCATTATTATAAAATCAACAATATCAATCATTACTCCTAGATGACTTTTAGATGACTCAAACCTTATCTGTTAGTTGGCTCTTGTGTTTTATTTAATGTTCTTTCTATTTTTTTCTATTGTATTGTTTCACTGGGCATGCATGCACTTTGCTATTTCTTCAAGTTTGCATGCCCATTTATTGTTTCCTTAATATGATTTTGATGTTCTAGAAACTTTTTGGATCATGGTCCTTTCCCTTCTTTTATAATAAAAACAATATCAATCACCAAAAGGAAAAAAATACAATTAAATGGGAAAAAGGAAATAACGTGGAAGAAATTCATCATTTTATGTGCTCTGCTCTTTTGGCAATTTACCTCCTTGACAATATACCACTATCTTGAACA